>JASMQC010000032.1:0-618424 GCA_031305395.1 Phytophthora citrophthora
GCAAGGAATTCCACAACGCGGTGTGTTTGGTACGTCCCCCGGGACACCACGTTGGGCGTCACGGCCGGACAGAGACTGCTCCGTCCTCCGGCTTTTGCTTGTTGAACAACGTGGTGATCGGCGCGACACATGCGAGACTGTACCCATGGATCCGTAAGGTGGCAGTGCTGGACTGGGACATCCACCATGGGAATGGCACGGAGGAGCTACTGAAGGATGACCCAGACGCATTCTTTGCGTCCATCCACCTCTACTCGTCCGGGAAGTACTTCCCTGGCACAGGCAAATCTTGCCAGACGGGTAACCGAGTCAACGTTGCGCTGGAGAACACGGGTGCTGGAAGCGGCTCCCAGGCTTTCCGAGCGGCTCTGCAGTTGAAGGTTCTACCGGCCATGCGTGCTTTCCAGCCTGACATCATCTTCATCTCGGCAGGCTTCGATGGTCACCGCGACGACATCTTGGGCGGTGTGGCGGCTGTGAACAACCCGAACGTGCCCGCTGGATACGTGGAAGAGGACTACGCGTGGGCTACGCTAGAAGTGCTCAAGCTGGCTGCGGAGGTGTGCGACGGTCGCGTGGTTTCGGTGCTCGAGGGTGGCTACGATGTGCGGCGAGAGACAAACTCACTGGCCAAATCTGTGGCGGCGCATGTGGCCGCTATCTCTGCGTATGAAGCTGCTCGGAGAAAGACTGGGGATAATATCACTGGGGATGTGGAGATGAAGGAGGAGGAGACAGCTATTGCTCCCAGTTCTACCATCAAGACGGAGGAGCATCCAGTCAAGAAGGAGCCCACAGGTCTGCTAGAGAAGCTGCTGGAGACCAACTTGGACAGCGGTGACGTGATCATCATTGACGACGATGACAATGAGGAGACCAAAGCGGTTGAAGAGACCCACGAGGCTGAAGTTGACGACGTGGAGGATGAAGACACAGGTGAAGAAGGTGACGATGGCGACGTGGCCATGGAAGACGTCGAACCCGAGAGTGAGGAGCCTCAACACGATAAGGACTCGCACTCGATGGAGGTTGATGACAGTCATAGTTGAAGTGGCCTTGCCGTTGTTTCTTATTGGACATAAATTGATTTTTGTTGTAGCCAATCCCAATCGGTAAAATTTGTAAACTACCTCTTCAGTCACGAACCTACCGTCCCCGTAGACAATGAGCGACCCGTTCTACCTAGCCGACATCCTCTTGGGACGCGTGGGCGTACTGCGCTCCACAGCTGAGAGCATCATTCTGGAGCTATGTGAGGCACAGGCCAAGCTGGAGCCTGGTCAGGCCTCAGATGATGCGCTGCGTCTGGCCATTAAGAATAAGCTGGAGCGTGTGCAGACCAACCTCAAGTTGTTGCGCAAGCTCGTCCCCGAGTTCGGTACTACCCCCTCATTCATTCTACCCTGATTAAGTAAGAACACACTCTAATTGTCCTAATGCACTACAGATGGCAAGACGAAACCCATTGAGACTGTCAACCAGGCGCACCGCAATCTCATGCTTGAGTACCACTGGAAGAACCTGGTACAGGACATGGGCTCCAAGGCTCAGGCTGTGTATCTGGAGCAACTGGGCGGTACATTCCCTCGTCTCGAGATGCTGGGGGACGTACGCTGTCCACCTACCCCCAGTAGCCTCTTCGTGCCTAAGTCCCACAAACGCGGCCGAGTCTTTGATCCGTACGGGGAGAAGCAGCCAGCCACGCTCAACGAGATGATGGACTATATGATGGCCAAGAACCGCAAACTCAAGTTCTTCAAACACGCTGAGACCACACGTGGTGGACGCCGAGTCATCAAGTCGATCAAGTGCGAGATCAACAAGGAGGTGACGGTGCATCTGAGCTTTTGTCCGCCAATTCCGGAGAATGGACCTAGTGGCGAATCAGGTGTGGCTGCCAGCCCCATGACCCCATCGACGCCTACTTCTCCTGCCTTTGCCGGTGGTCGTTTACGTAGCACACGCAACAAGCACAAAAAGCAGCAACAACAGCTCGTGAAGAAGAAAAAAGGGGATATGCTCACGAAAGCCAAACTCGCAGCAGAGGAAGCCACCAAGATGGAGATGGAGGAGCTGAAGGTGCGCATTACAGAGGCGCGTGAAGCCATTAAGGAACAGGAGCAAGCTCGAGCTGCTGGCTTGCAGGTTACCAAGTACATCCAGCGGATGTCCATCTTCCCGTACAATGAAGACGCTCCGCTCGGCGCGTGGTCCGAGTCGTCGCACAACCTTTTCCGTCTCGTCACGCTTCATGGGCGTAAAGCTCTGGACCATTTCCGCAAGCAGCACCCGGAGACGTGCTTCTACCATCTCTTCGCGTGGCTTGGTTACTACGACAAGATCTACCAGACGTCATGCTCATTCTGCAAGAAGCTGCTAGCTAAGGAGAGCGAGGAATGGGCCTATGTGCCTCCGTCCTTCCGCGACTACGCCAACGGACAAGCTTTCCACTCCAAGTGCCTACCTATCGAGTAGTGGTAGATAGGTAGGTGATATCAACTGCAATGGAGAGATCACCTCTGTGTATTGTCATCTTCCTACTCGAGCCTAATAGGGAGCAAGCGACCGAAAGCTGGAGACTTCGCTCCATCGGGCTGTTTCTCTGGTGGGACCTGTAGTTTGATCCTAGTCGCTGCCAAATCTCGTGGAGTGACGGTGGCACTAGACAGCGGTGGTTGGTTCTTGGTGAGTTGGCTCTTGTTCACTAGCCCCATTGCATCGTACGCTTCAGCTACAAAAGCTGCATCATAATGAATTTTCTAGTTAAATCAACAAATCTCATCCAACGTAGAATTCTACCGCAACCCACCTGCACACGGGAACGAAGGTGTTGCATCAGACTTCGCCTTACGCATTTCTTCCGGGCTAATCAGCGCTGAGACCGTGTGTCGCAATGAGATTCGACTCGTTCGACCCACATTCTCGGCGATGAAGGCGTTGGCTGCTTCCTGCATCTCCTTAGAACGCTACAACATATTATCAATAAGAACAAAACTCCCACTACCTTCACCAACTTCTCCTACCTCCATTTTCAGTGTCAACACTGAGATTTCCGTAGCTTCTGATGTCAACAGACGAGCGCTGTACGGTCGACACTGAACCTTGTCCAGCGTCTCCTCCACGATGAATTTGCGGCCCAAACGATCCACGTAAATCCATCCACAATGGTCGAAGCGTGGGCGAAGCTGCTGTCGAGTGATCCAAGTGTGCAGCGCTGCTAGAGGCTGCAACGCCGTCAATTTGCGCTGGAAGAAGACGAGATCCCCAGTCTCGAGCGTCTCCATGATGGTGTCGTCCATTGACCCAGGAATGAAATCGAGCGCCTCGCCCCCAGGAGGTGCACGTACTTGGTGGCTCATGCGCGTGAGTGTCGCGTTGCAACTCCAAGCCGCTACGCCGACCAGCGGCAACAGCGTCAACGTCCGGGCAGCCATAATTGACAAGGTAAAATGTGCGGTGAACGAATGAAAATGCACGTCTATGAGCCGAAGTCTAGGATGGGATTTGCAACGGTCTCGAGAATGACAAGTTGAGGATCGATTCATATTCACATTAATCCACTGATAGACTGAGTGCTACATGCTCTCTCGGTCGCCCGTCGGTAAGTTACTGTGTGACTGCATCGTCATCAAGGCCAGCGATCGTCTCCATCAACCGTTGCTTCTCCCCGCGGAAGAATGCGATGTCGCGTAGAATGTCTTGGTCCAGTTGGGGGCAGGTGGTTCCTGTCCGTGCAGCTAAAGCTGCAGAAGCCACGCCATTCCACGCGAGTTGCTGAGCCAGTTGCGAGATTGTCGTCACGACACCACGGAGTTCCGCCAGAAGCTTCAGACGACGATCTTCCTGCAGTGTCTGCGTTCGGAGACGGATGTATTCGTTCGCCACTTCACGGTCGCATTCGATCCGTGGGAGCTCCAGATCGTCCCTGGTGTCTTCAATCGTGACGATCACACTGTCAGATCTACTCTGCGACGTACTCGATGACTGAACCAGTGGCCTTACTTGCGGACTGGGTCTCTGCACCCCATTTCCAGTCGCTTGACTACTCTTCCAGCTCAATGGCTGAGGGTACCGCAGTGTTGACACTTGTTCACTACTGATAACACCCACTTTGGCTGGCTGGAATCGGCTGCTCGACTGGAGCAGCAGCTCTTCGTCCTCATTCGAATCCGCTGTATCGGACTCGTCACTAGACGTCGAAGAACTGTACTCTGGTTCTTCCAAAGCTCCAATACCGTCAACGCGACGTCGTTTGCGTGCACCTCCCTCTCCATTCACTCTGCATTGCTCTAACAATGTCTCAATGAACCTTGGATTGGATCGTAAGACGTCGTAGCAATGGTGGAAGTGGAACGACTCAAACTTGAGTTTAGGACGAGTTGAGTCCGTCTCCGAGTCGCCCGTGGGCGAGGGCGGACGCATGCGACCCATGACGTATTGACGCACAGCAACTGCATTAATCTCGCTCCTCTCCTCCCGAAAGAGCTTTACAGCCTCTTTAATGGCCTTGGCAGGTTTCTTACCAGTCTTCTGTAGCTGCTCGCATCAAAAAGGTAACAAAGTACGTCAGCAAAAGTAAAGTGTACCCTACACAATTCCAAACTGCCAGACCTTGTCAACAATCGATGCAAACAGGACCATATCGGGGCGGATGCTTCGAGCCCAGCGCGTGTGCAGCGAGCGAGCACTACGTCCAGCCACTGTGAAGCCAGGTAGAATAGCCTGTTCAGCCGCCGCGAGCGCTTGGTAGCGCTGTTGCACACTCTTCCAGAGGGAACAGTTATCACTGAGCACGACGATTTCCCCTTGGTTGGCGAACACATCGAGCAGCGCATGGGCCAGACGCTTATCGTCTCCGTGCGTCCAGCGCTCTTTGCCTCGCCGCATCTCTTTTCTCCTCTTCTCTCTCTCTCTCTCTCTTGAAGTATAAAACCTATTCTGACGACAAGGAACGATTGAAAATAGAAGAGGGACTTGGCCCCCCAATACAAAAAGCAAGACATTCGAAAGTTTACCCTACTGTAGATGCAAAAGCTAGGCAAAAAAGTTGTGAACCCGCTCCATCACGCAAGACGATCAGCTACTTTTCCCACGTGTCAATTACAGACGTAATACTTCTTACTTGACTTACAAACGGAAGTTTTGATGCCCTACATATCCTTATAGCAACTTGAAAGACTGAAAAAAAAAAACACTACTTCCTCCTTAAGCCTGACCTTCGCTTGCGTCGAGTGCGCTAAGCTCCTGCATAAGTCGACGTTTCTGCTCGCGAAAAAAGCGTAGATCGTGTTGCACCTCCTCCCTCAGTGTTGGATCCAGTCGGCTGCCTGCAGTCATCCCCATGGACGCCGCAGCACCGTTGTCGAGCTGGTTGGTGAGTTGCGAGATCGTTTCCACAATGCCACGCAACTCGGCCAGCAGTTTCAGACGGTAGTTGGCCTTCTGCTGCGACCGCTGAGTTCGAATCACTTGGGCTGGGGCCGGGTGCACTCCGTTCGAGCGCTCTTGTGCAATTGGTTGTTGAACACCTCGTGATGCAGGAGCAGCTGGGAAGACAACGCCCTTGGGGCCCAAGTTGGGCATTGGCACTCCTTCGTCGCTCGAGTCGTCACTTGGAGAACTTGAAGACGACGACGCAGATGCAGACGCCGAAGCGCGAGACGATACGTCACTGCTTTTGCGACGTTTTGGGGTAGGCCCAGCACTCCCATCCGAAACTTCTGATCCATCGACCATCTCGACGTCAACAGCGCTCTTTGGCCGAGGGCCTCGGCGCTTCTGCGTTGACACCGCACGCGGCTTCTTCTCCGACAGAGCTGCTCGCATGAAGCGATTACTCGTTTTCAGCACTGGGATGCAGTGGGGATAGCGGAATGTCGTGGGCTTGGTTCGTGGCTTCGGAGGCGGCTCTGTGTTCCCCAGATCGGCTTGATGCTTTGCGTCGTTGTACACACGGAAGGCTTCGGCTTCTTCTTCCTGGCGGGTAACTTCAAAGCGGAGATTAGCCTCCCGCATGAAATCCTCCTCCTTCCATCCTTCATGTTCCTCTTTCTCCAGCTGCAGTAGCAAGACAAGAAATTGTACCTATCAATCCCAATTTCCCCTCAAATTCCAGTAGTAAGACACATTCACGCACCTTCGCAAGGATCGATATGAAAAAAGCAGCTTCCGGACGGATAAACGACGACCAATGGGTCTGTAGAGCGCCACCAGCACGTGGAGCCGCCGTGGGGTCTTCTTCCGCTGCCAGGTCCGCGTAGTGCGTGAACACACGAGTCCACATATTCTTGACGTGCTCCATGCCATTGTCATCCTGCGTGGCCATCACGAAGGCGCGGCACAGACGGATATCGTCCTCATTGGACCATGCAGCTTTGCTCTTGCGGCGGTTGTTCGACGTAGGCGACGACGACATTCGCTCCAGTAGTAGCTTTCGTCGAGAAGGAATGATGTGGAAATGGAATCCTTCAAAAACGTACTTTCAGCAAGCATACAAAAATCAAGATAAATGATTAGAGACAAAGTCAGGTAGAGATCTGTACAGATTCTACACATACACAGGGATGTGTGTGTTCAGGTACCGTAACGACGTGCCGTAGGAATCTGTTGACGACAGCACCATTCGAATGCCAGCAGCGCTCTCCTAATAGCTCGTTATTTGTTCGGACGTAAAGCAAGAATCTACCAGTGCGGCTGCCAATACGAGTACAAAATGGAAGTTACAGCTATGATTTTTACAATATTTTTTTTCTGTGATGATGCTAGGAAGTTGTGGGTGAAGTGTATTCGAAGTACAGAAACACAGATGCAACGACCTACCACTCATTTTCAGCGCCAAAAGCGTTTGACAAAGGCGCCCTGACAGCAAAACTGCGCAAGATTGTTTGTGAACAAGCAACTTAACCGAAAAAAATGCATCCACTTTGGAAGAAATCGGTCTTAGCCGAAAAATACGGCGTGCCAGTCAGATCAAGAGCTAACGTAACGATACCTATGGAAAATCTCAAACAACCACGGAGCCACTACAATACAATGTACATGCAGCAACGTAGAACAGCAGAAAACCTGTTTTTGAAGATAAACAACAACCCCACGAAGGCTTTGATGTTGTAAAATCGAACCACGAAGTCACTCACTAAAAATTAACTTTATTAGTGAGCTACACAAACAAATACTGGTTACCAGCGATCAATTGAGCGGTACGAAGTTGTTGAGACTGCCGTGGCCACATGCCGAGTGGGCGAAAAGTAAAGAGATCCGCACTCAGGTGTAACTCGATGGTCTAAAGACTGCGGACTGGAATTGATACGTGGAGACGATGACATCGTGTATTATTGAATCAAGAGAAAGGTAAAATGGTGAAAGGAATGCCGTAGCTCATTCATTTGAGAATGAAGCCCAGCAGATAACCTTCGGTTCCCACTGATGAAAGGTGATTACAAAAGGGTTAACCTTCTTATAGTGCCCCCCCCTCCTCCCCTCCCCTCCTCCTCTCCCCCCCCCCCACGTGGAAATTATACCACGACTTCGAATGTCAGCCTTGTACACAGCCGCACTTGTCGATTCTTATTGTACAGCGCAGTACCATATCGACAAACTACAGCTCATGGTACATTGTACAAGGACTACAGTGTAGGAGAGCTGCGGCTATCCAAAGAAAATTACCAGTTGAGGCACGCGCTTGATTCAGGAAATGGGATCTTGAGCTCTTTGATTTTCACCCACACTCGCACGGCGTCATTTCAAGCGACGGCGGAGATTACATGAACCGGTGATACCGGTCCGATGTACACTGGCAAAGGGTGGCACTGCACCGTCGCATGTTATTAAGCACTTCCTGAAAGCTCTCAGTACACGGCCGTTGAGACCCATCTTCGACTACGTGTTCCATGCCTTACGTGTTCGTCTTGTTTGTCTGTAAAGACTAATACATCTACTGCTCTCGCGCATGCTGCACTGGGCCCGCATGTTGGCTTGGATCCGATCGATAGGATATCGCCTGCTGTCTGGTTCAACAAAATGGCTTCGAATGAGCTGTTCAATACGAAAGCCAAGATTAGATTTTGGTTCCCCTGTGATCATGATTTACAATCTGGAAATGCTTGACGCTCATTGGCTGACGCATGTAGCAGCCGTTATGGATCTCTCCGAATTGAGGGGCGGACGTACGCGCCGACCTTCGGAGCCATTCCTCCTTCCTCTTCGTCGAGCTCAAGCAAGAAGCAACTGGAACCAATGGTTATGGGTATCATCTCCGCCGGAATGGGCGCTACCAAGGCGCTGCTGAGTTTCTATGGCTCTCTGCTGCACTACTGGGTGCGTCGCGGCAGCTACGCCGAATGCCCCTTCTTCTCAGACGACCTGCACGCCAAGACGTACGTGTACTCGATCGCGCTGCTCAACCCGCTGTGGAGCCAGCCGCACTACCGTCACCCGAGCTTCTACAAGGACCTGGTCACCAACCTGCGCAACGTGGCGATCCCTGGCACGGGAGTGCCGCTCTCGATCGTGAGCTACTCGCGCCTCATCCTCTTCCCCTTCCTGGTCTTCGTGTACCCCTGGCTGTGCGCCATTGGCGCCTTCTTCGAGCTGCCTAAGGAATACTCGAACAAGCAAGGCTGCATCATTGAGCGCTTCCTGCGCACGTTCACGCAGATCTTCGTGTGCCCGCAGAACTGGTTCGCCTTCTGGCGCGTCAACTGCCACGTGGTGAGTCTGCACAGCCTCAAGACCAACTCACCCGGATACATCATGGAGAACAAGTGGGACTTTCTCATTGAGTCCGAGAAGAACGACATCGCTGTGTCGCCCTACCTCAAGACGCCTGGCTCGCTGGTCATTAAGGACCGCAACGAGGAAGGCGGAATGGGCATTTTCATCTTCAAGAACGCCGTGGACGGTGGTGACTGGATCATCCAGGAGAAGCTCGACAACTCGCCGTTCCTCAAGAAGCTGCTTCCGGAGGTGTCGCCTCTGTCGACCTTCCGTATCATCACTGCCTCGCGTCACGGCCTGGGAGAGGCGGAGGCGCTCAAGGACGGTGGCAACGGTGTCAAGTCGCTCAGCTGCGTGTTCCGTGCCGGTTTGGCGGGCGCTGCTACGGACCACAAGTCGATCATGTTTGACGTGGACATGGAGTCGGGCAAGATCCTCAAGGGCTCCACCACTACGCACTGGTACCGCGTCGGCCCGCACCACATGTTCCGCGGCAACCTCAGCGTGGGCCACGACATCACCAACCACCCCGACACGGGCGTCCCCATTACCGGCAACGTGATCAAGGACATTAAGCAGATGAAGGAGCTCGCCGAGGAGGCCCACTTCAAGCTCATGAAGGACGTGCCGCTGTGTGGCTGGGATGTAGCCATCACGAACCTGGGTGTGCTACTGCTGGAGGTCAACATTTCGTGCAACTTCTTCCGCGGCACGTTCGACCAGCCCTGGTACTTCCAGTTCCTAGACGATTACTTCCGCCACCTCGAGAAGCTGCCCACGCCCGCGAAGAAGACCAACTAAGTGCAGTGTAGAGTGGAGTGCATTGCTTCTGCAGCGCACTGCTAGCTGAGCTGGTGGCTTCTGCCCTGGTTTTCTGTATTTGCACTTGAAGTGCTTTGTCGTAAGAGCTTGCGCAAATGTTAAACAAAATCTTCCCAGTCGCAATATGGCTACATTTTGAGCTAACGTTAGTAGGTAATTGTAGCCATGTCGATGTGGCCGTATGTTTCGCTGTGGTTGGTCATTCGCGACTCGCCAATCATGCCGAGGCCAGAGTGCACGTGGGCACCTCTTCCTACATGCACCCGCACTACAGCGGTGCCATATTGAAGCTGCAGCAGCGGAACGAACGATGACTACCGACGCTGCCACTTTGTCGGATGCTGTGCTGAGCGAGCTCCTCGCCTTCCTCACAGTGGACGACCTTTTGGCGCTGGAGCGGACGAGTCGTGCGTGGAGACAAACATTGGCGTCTGGCCGCTTCTGGAGCCACGTGCAGCTTATCCACGAATGGAACGACAGCGAAATGGCGTCTGCAGTTGTAGGACTCGTAGCAAAGCGTCACGGCTCACAAGTCAAGCAATTGACGCTCGTCGGCTGTGTCGTGCCGAACGGAACGCTGTTGAAGGTGACCAAGCTCTTCACAGGATTAACCCACTTGACAGTAAATGGATGCCAAACAATCGAGGATGCCGACTTCACTGCGCTTGTTGGAGCTTCGCGTGAACAACTAGTGGAGGTTCGAGCGGTCAAGTGCTTGCGACTGACTGATGCTGCGCTCGAAGGGATCGGGAGATGCCACTCACAGTCGCTGCAGCGGATCAATTTCAGCTACTGCAGACAGATTTCAGAGACTGGAGTGGAAAAACTTGTCCAGCGCTGCTGCAATCTCCGTTCGATCAAGCTGAAGGGATCCCCAGCAGTCACTTCCTCTGTAGTTGCCTGTATATCACAGAGCTGCCCCATGCTTGACACACTTCTGGTTGGAGGCGCGAAGAACCTGACAGACTACTGCCTGCTGGCTCTTGGAGATCATTGTCCACACTTAACGTCTCTGGACATCTCAAGAAGCAACCCCTTTGGGTTTGGTCGCGGAGGAATCACGGACAACGCACTGAAGTACCTGGTTTCGCGATGCCCTCGACTGGAGCACCTCACGCTGTGTGGGCAAGGCCGACTGACACTTCAAGTGCTGAGCTCGCTCGCATTCTCATGCCCCAGACTCGATACGCTTGATATTGGCGGATGTCACGGCATAATCTCAGAGCCAATTGCGTTGGGTGCTGAGCTTAAGCGTATGCGAGGGCTCCACGAGCTCAGTGTGGCGTTCACGCGTGGCTTGAAAGGAGAGCAAATTAATTTCATCGCATCTCAGTGCCCACAGCTGAAGGCTTTTCGCGTCGATGGCGACAATATTGCTGCGGCCCACGCCTAGGAATTGACCGTGTATACATGTTTGCCATGCTGTGCAATGAAATTAAGTTGTGTGTGTGTGTGTTTTTTTGAGCATGGAAAAACTTCCACATTGATCACTCACTCCACCACATACTCAGTTTTGAAGAACTCCTCGATTGCCCGAGCTGCAGATGTGCTCAGCACAGTCTCATCGAGCAGCTTTTCGGCTCCAGCTCTTGCAATCGAAGCAATGCTACCTGTTGGCAATGGCGTTGAGGACACTGACATTCCTTTTGCTCGCATGAATTCATGCCTTACCAAAAATATCGAGCAGCATATCACATTCATCCACACTGAGGAATGGGAAATTCAAGCGCAGTATATGAAGGGCATGTGTGCGCGTGAGGAGTTCATCGTTCATCTGGCACCAACGGTTAGTTATCAGGAATACATACATGAAGAAGCTGGCCGACAACGAACCCGATGGACGAGGTGATCAGCCTTCTCAGAGATTCGGAAGGCGAGCTTCTCGTGGACAGATACCTGCACCTCGTCAGACTACAGAAGCCTAACCTAGGGATTCAACGTACCATGAGTTTGACAGCACTTGGCAGACTAAAAACTATAAAGAGGACACATTGATACTGTACATCAGCCAAAGCTATAGAGGAAGAGCACATTTTGTTGGTACCTGTGAAAATTTTGATTGGTACGGAATTGGTAATGGCGAGTTGCTGCAGTTCTGAGAACCGCGGAATCGGAGATACAGCAATGGCAAACGCATTATCAAATGCTTTTCCAGCCTTTAGCAATCTGTAAAAAAACAAGCTTCTCAGAAAGAAACATAATTTCCAGCAAGACAGCTATCTCTCGTTCCTGTCGATCGTGCTTTCAAATGAGAACGATGGTGTATCCTTGTGGATCAACTGCATTCTTTGTCATTAATGCAACGAACGATGGAATGCACTCCGCACCATGAATGCTATAGGAGGAAACTCGCCCTTTCGCTGCGAGATCATGACGTCTGCATTCAATTTGTATCCTTAGCCACGAACACTCGCAATCGCACTGGGCCAAGGTTCACGTACCAGCAAGACAACCGGCCGCTTCTGTTGTGATAGTTAGTTGTTAGATCACTCGTCTTGTACTTCGCAGCAGTATATTCAGTTGATAATCTTGCCTTTTGGCTGAAACCCGTAGGCTGTCTCCAGCTCTTGAGCCACTGCATCCCAAGACTTAGAAATTCTAACATGTGCACTTGCTCATAGGCCCTTATGTACCTTCGGTTGGTATTATGTGCGGGTTGTAGAGCACTAGTTGGCCCCTGGCGCCTCGGCAGCGCGTGATCTTCCTGTTCGCCATGAATGCGGAATGCGAGCTGCAACTTCAACATTGGGACCATCACTCTGCCACATCATGTTTACACAACGTGTTGGTCCACACATTGAAAGCACAAAATTGTTCATGGGCAGCTTCTGGCGGGGTCTGGCGCGGCCGCTGTACTGCGTCGCGCCCATGGCAAACGTGACGGACGCAGCCTTCCGCCACCTCATCAGTGAGATCGCTAAGCCGTCGGTCATGTGGACCGAATTTGTCAGTTGTGAGGCGCTGACGCACGACCCGGACTCGCGCCGTCGAATGATGACCACGCTTAAGTACGCGGAGCAGGAACGGCCCGTGGTGGCGCAGCTATTTGGCTCTAAGCCGGAGCAGTTCTACGAGGTGAGCTTAAGCGTTATGTCAAGCTTTATAGGGTGTCTAACCTCAACTCTTTTCGTTGTTGCTAGTCGGCTATGATCGTACGGGACTTAGGCTTTGACGGCATCGACATCAACATGGGCTGTCCCGAGACCAATGTGAACAACCAAGGTAGCGGCGCCTCTTTGATCCTACAACCAGACTTAGCTGTGGAAATTGTGGCTGCTTGCAAACGTGGAGCTGGGGACCTTCCAGTGTCCGTCAAGACGCGCATCGGTTTCCACCACATTGACTACAAAGACTGGGTGCTACGGTTGCTTGGGACAGAGCCAGAGGTGCTCACCATTCATGGCCGGACACGTGATGAAATGTCCAAGGTTCCAGCACATTGGGATGTGATCGGTGAAATTGTAACTTTGGCTAAGTCAGCAGGGTCCCCGGCGCTCATTCTCGGAAATGGTGACGTTGAAAGTCTCGTTGATGCCCAACAAAAGGTTGACGAGTACGGAGTCGACGGAGTTATGCTTGGTCGCGCATTATTTGGCAACCCTTGGCTTTTCCAGGGTTACCCGGATACATCTCATGTGCCTGTGAAAGAAAAGCTGGAGGTTATCCGGCGTCACACACAGCTCTTTCAAGAACTCTTGGCTGACCCAGGTCTCGTAGGATTTCCACGCATGAAGAAGTTCTACGGGTCATACTTGAAAGGCGTACCTAACGCACGTCAACTCCGAGATCGATTGGCGCGTTCTCAATCACCCCAAGACGTGTACGCTATCATTGACGAATCTCTTGACTATTTGGCTACTCAGGAACAGGAGCAAGTCACAGCAGGGTAGTTTCAAGGAACAATGCAATGCTGATTCTCTATGATATTGTATGCCGGTATGTGTACGGCGCTATTCTAGCTGCAACTTGTTGCTTCCTCCTGCTGGATAAGCTCATCCTCAATGCGCGCGTCAAGAACCTCGTCTGGTAAAACCTTCATTGCGTTCTCAATCATCTCACGTAGTTCAGGTCGTGGACCCTTTCTCGCCCACTGCGCTGAAATCTCCCGCTTGAATGCCTTGCCGCCGAATTCACCACTGAGATACAGAAGTGTTTCGTTAGTGTTAATTAAGTCAAACGCGAACAAGAACAACGATCGGCATACTTAAAGAGAGCCAACAAAGGCTTCATCAACGCGGAGGTGGCCATCGTGTAAGGAGAGTCACTCAGCGGCTCAGTTGACCCCCACTTTGCTTGCAGATCTTCTGCATATTCCAGATATCGCTCGATAATCTCTCGTCGCGACAAGTTCGGGTTCCGCTCGGCATTGAAGATCAGCCGGTCAGCATCTCGGAAGTTCCAAGGAGTATTATATGCAGCCCGACCGATCATGACACCGTCAATATTCGTGGTGTCAAGAAGCTCTCGCGCGTGCTGGATGCTCTGTACTCCGCCGTTAAGAGTGAAAGACAATTCAGGGAAATCTTGCTTCAGCCGGTAAACGACCTCATAGCGCAGCGGCGGGATGGTACGGTTGTCCTTGGTGCTCAGACCCTTGAGCAAGCACTTTCGCGCGTGCACGATGATATGGCGTACACCAGCACTAGCTACAGCGTCCACGTAGTGGTGTAGTTCCTCATAGCTGTCACAGTCGTCAACGCCGATGCGGCATTTCACCGTTACTTCGGCCGCGGGGTGATCTGGATTCTCTTCCGCTGCTAACACGACGTTGCGCTGCATGCTGGCGCAAATATCCCGCACCCGTTCAGGCTCCAGCATAAGACGGGCTCCAAAACAGCGGCTGGACACCAGCGCGCTGGGGCAACCCGTATTCAGGTTGATTTCACAAAAGCCGCCGTAGGACTGGCTAAGATGCGCTGCGGCTGCACGTATGAGCACAAAAGTGTTAAATAAAATTGCTATATGCTCGGAACGGAGTAGCCTACCACCGAGGTCCTCGATGCTATTGCCACCAAGCTGCAGCGCGAGTGGGGCTTCCACAGAGGTGTGGCCCAGGAAGTAGTCGAGATTCTTCTTCTGGTGGAGCAACTATCTCCAACAAAAACACTCAGGTGAATGGTCAACACATCAGTACAGGACCTTACGTAGACTTACGGTCTGATCCACCACCATCTCGGTGAACAGTAGCGTCTCCTTGGTGATCATGCGCATCATAAAGCGGTAGTGGCGGTCTGTCCAGTCCATCTACGACAAAGCATATTTGCCACCATTAGCATCACCACCAACCACAGGATAATTGCTAGTTGATAAGAGGCGATATACCATTGGCGCGATGGATAAGCGAGCTACGGGTGGAAGAGCAGCCATGGTTCTCCTCAACATGCTCCGCACCCACTGGTTTTTCAAAATCGCGAAAACCGGTATTGGTACTGTTGGCGACGAGTACAGTGCTAGGCCAGTTTACTAGAATACTTAAATATGAAAAACAGGCTTAAAAACACCGTTAAGCATTTTTCTTTACATTTCAACACTGAAAGTCTGTGGACGGGTACCAACCGTGGTTTTGGCAATACAACAACTATACCTTGTTCATAGGAAGTTATTGCACGAGAGCCTGGGGGTTGCAGCTCGTAATGCTCCACTTCACCGGTGAAGGGGTGGATGAACTGATGCAGTCCCTGACTCTTATCCAGTAGCTTCTGTTGCTGCCCTAGCGGCAGCCCCTGCACCCACTCAATCCCCTGGTACGACCGGACTACCAGCCCGTGGATCCGCTTCGTGTGTAAGTAAAATGCCGAGTATCTTCCCCTGGTGTCCTTGGGGAAGGAGTTATCGCATGGAGGCGTCTTACGTGGGTGACGTTCTCCGTGCTGAGTTTTGCCGGAACTGGGGAGCCTTCAGGGAGCCGAACCTCTAGACACCCAAACTCCCACATGTTTGGCCGGTTGTTTTGGGCCGACGGGGAAATTTCGATCGGGCGGTGGGATTAGATCGGCACGGTACTGCGGAGGAGGCCAAATCATGACTGTCGGTGGTGAGGTAGCGGTGGAATGGGGTCTCGGAACCAAATTAAGGAATGATGAAGGCCGAAGCTGGCTGGCACGAAGAAATTTTGTTGCGAATCGAATGCTTAATCCGATTTTCTGTTTTATCTTTTAACAATACTAACAAAAATTGATAAATCAAGATTGTTTTTACAAATTTGTTTGTATCTGTTTAAACATGCTTATTTTCAAACCGTTGATCTGTTGGGTTATTTTGGACGGAGGGAAAGAGTAAGACGTCTATCAGGTTCAATAGCGAGCTCCATTTGACCATTCAACGTATACTTAGTCTTTGGCACCCAACGTTTGAGAAAATTTAGACAGCAAAGCTGTTCTTGGAAGTGAGTCGAAGTCAGGCACTCGACCTTGTTGTTGTATATTCACATTTTGAAGAATTATCAGATACGGTGTAACTACCACTTCGTTTGTGGGCCAAATGGTGAAATAAAACTACTTGTAAAGAAGAGGAGACGTTGAATGTACTCCACAATGCCTCCATCACAGTTCTAAAAGTAGACCTTAATTTCAAGCATTGAAACCGCGTCATCCAGAAGAGACGCTCATAAATAACTCGGCGAAATCGAATGTAGGGTAAATGCCACCACCTTGATACCCCAATATATAATTATTCCCACTGGTATCGTAACAATTGTGTTTCTTCCGATCACAGCTTCGAGCGTCATAACTAAAGCCACTCTTATATTTGTCGAGAGCCCCACATTTTCAGCCGATGTAGCCTTTGCAGAATGCTACATTGAAAAGTGTTGGTCACACGAGAAGCTCAATTTTATCAACAACGGATTCTATATTCTCATTATACACTCTCATATCGCCCCCAAAGACTGTAAACTTATAATGCAGAAGTGTAACTATTCCATCTTGTCAATATAATCCACAAAAAGCACTACACTTGCTGCACAACTCCACCCTGCATTGTCGATATTTCCTACCCATTCTGCCTTGAACAATGTACGGGGTTACAGTCGCTTATCGACATGAATTCAACTAAAGTCCCTACACAGCAGTTCCGCCATGCTAAAAGTGACAATATGTCGTACATACAGAGAGTCGAGGACGACTGCTCGGTAAATGCAGTTTTCTTCTATGCGAAAACAGTTTGATTAATAAGCTGAACGCCAGAATCAAGGAATTCTACTAGGACGGGGAAGGCATGGGGTAACGAACTCATCGTTAAGTGCCTTGATCTTCCCATCGACCTGGATGATGTGGTTGAGTTCCTAAGGGATCATTTGCGGTATCTTCTTTAGCTAGCGCCGCTCGCGAAGAAATACGCTACCGAGAAGTTGATGTGAATGCAGACAGATATGTTTTCCCCTGCACTTCAACAAGAACCCATTGCTCGTTATGAAAATCGACATACAGCTACGTATGGATTGACGTCTCATAGCTGCATTGAGAGGTTTAAAGCGTAGCTCCCCCCTTACACCTCGAAAGGTTTGCCAAACATTCCAGAGAATCGGAGCCCTGTCTTCGTGATGTCTATAGCCTCCCCTCCCTCATGACCCAGAGGCGCTGCTAATTTTGGAGCAGAGGGGTATTTGAAATCAGCTTGACCATGAGGGGCGATACCTGCACCGGTACGTCCAAAGAGAGCAGTATACAGGAAACCGGTGGTTGTACCTGGGACATACGAGTTCCTGACCATCATTCCCCAAGGAGACAATCGTACCAGTTTCATGAGCGACATGACGGATGCGCTAAACGGTGCACGGGTAGAGGAAAGAAAGGACGATAATTGTAGACAGCGGATGGATGCACCATGCGAAGAAATATGCACGTGCTATCGGGAGGATCTCTCCCATTTCTGGCATTCAAAGGATAGCGATTAGTACAGCAAGGTCGGGAATTGGCGGAAGAATTGCGAGTATTCCAAAGTCAAGAAGCTGGTGAAATTGGAATCGCAAACAGTTTGTCATCGCGATTTCGATTTTGTCCTCAGAAATACAATCCCCTCACCATGATACTTGGTTGTAGAAAAGGAGAGTTGCCCCAACAAGTTAGATGAGTACTCTCTAGGTGCTCCGGTCGGAGTTGTTGTTTGTCCAAGAACAGTATTAAATTTGTATTGTATCTGTTTCCGTTCGCTTGATGGGATTGACAACGTACGTGTTTCTTTTACGTGACGAGATACCATGTATTGTAATGATTTTGCTAAAAAGCTTAATCGTTAAAATCCGCTACGCAATGACTTGCTTTTGTAAGGTAATAATTTACAATAATTTACACCTACATGTTGTCAGGCCGTTTAATAAGTAGCTTTACCTAAACCACGCCTTTTAAATGTGTTAAATCGTGCTTGATCCAACAGGGGTTAGGTTGGTGGTACGGTATCGCATTGGTAATATATGAGGCTATACCGGTACCTGGAATAGCTTCCCCATATTCCACTTGGAACGATTCCCCCCCCCCCCTCACAATGTTCATACAGGTCATCATCAGTGATCCACTTCAACGCGACAGGTTTCGGTGAGGCTGCAAGTACATGTAGCAAGAGCGTGTTAATGCGGTGGGCAAGCTATTTACATGCAGTGTCCTTGAAGTCGTCATGTTTACGGTTTGAACTGGCACAGTACTTGTACAATGTACCTGTAAGTGTTGACTCGATACCCCCCGACCATGCTCAGCACGCACATGATGAAGTTGCCATGCAGAAAATCTGGCTAATGTAATGACTGTCATCGCACATGCGACACCAACCGATGCAAAACCATCATCAACCGACATGTATTTACATTTGTTATGCAAGGATTCCTTGCCAAGGAGCTCCATCGGTGCCTGCTCGGCGTAACGCTGCACATCGCGCAGGACGGCCCATAGGGTCGCCAAGAAGCTCTCAATGTGCGGTCGCCAAGCCCAATATTTTGCGTGGAGAGCGTTTCGAGCAGCATTTTGCTCGCTCGCGAGGGGCACTACGGCAAAGCTCCTACGTCAGTGCACTTGGTAAATGCCTCTTTGGGGTGGCAATTCTGGGCATGCATGACAGCATGGACCAATGACCAGGCGACACGATACATCGGCTGTCGGGTGCTGGAGCCCATGACGTCAAGACGCAGAGAAGAGACGCCCCCATGTTCCGACCCTCAGCGACACTTCAGCGAGTCGCGTCAACTTCCTGCAGTACTGCCAGTATGACTGGGGCTCCGCAGAGGATACATCGTCAGTTAAGCGTCTTGAAGGTTACGGCGGATACCAACCAACTCGGCAAGCGCTTCTTGATCGTAGGAAACGACTTATCTTGAGGCGCTCGCCGCCACTTACCAACAACTGGCCGTGGCGAAATGCACTGAACTCAAAATAGAGTCTTACACTTGATTTTTGTATGGTAGGTGTAGAAAAAGGATCAGGTGCTGCGACTCCACTAAATCCGTCTGGGCTGGGAAAAGGCTCCTCACTCGAACATTTTCGCTGTCCCGAGCACTCCGCCACCTCGCTCCAGTGCCAGAGCAGGTATTTCCCAGCCGCTGCCCAGCCGCATCGCCAGCCGTGTCTGCCGATCGGATCTATCGAACGCTCACTCCTATTGAAGCTTCCAATACAAGCCAGCGCTTGTCTTCCTAAACCTTCCTCCACTCGAGAAGTTATCCCCACAGACAGACACACATCATGACGCTCAGTGGACCTGTTAAACAGCAACTCGAGGCCGCGCGTGGCTACGTGTACCCGACGGACGGAGCGCTGGTGCCTGTTAGCGCCAAAAAGAGCGTGACGGGTCACCACCTACTGCATGGTTATCGCCACCGCAGCGCCAAGGTTTGGCACTTCTTAGGCCACAAGTTGGCGGCCATGAAGACCGTCAAGCAGCGCAAACGACTGCTTGAGGTCGTGGCCAAGGGCGACTTGGCGGAGGTCATGGACGCGCTCAACGCCGGCGCCGACTTGACCTCGAAGAATTCATTGGGCCAGTCTGCAGCCTACGTGGCAGCTGCCAATGGCTTCCACCACGTGCTTACGCTGCTACTGGAGCGCGGATCCAACGCCAACGACGTGGCACTGGACGGTACGTCGCCACTCCACGCTGCCTGTGAAAACAACCACGACCGCGCAGCCAAGATTCTGCTCAAGTATAACGCGCGTGTGGACGTCTCGGCGCTCAACGGCTACACGCCTCTGCATCTCGCAGCCAAGCACGGCCACACAGAGATCGTCTCTATCCTTCTGGCAGCACGAGCCAAGTATGACTTTCCCGTGCGGGACACGACCACGACGGCGCTTCTGTTGTCCTGCATGTCTGGCCATTCCAACGTCGTGGAACAGCTTCTGGACGCTGGAGCCGACCCACAGGTGGAGGACGCGGACGGCAACACGCCGCTACACTTTACGAGTCGCGACGGAAACTACCGCGCCACGTATCTCCTGCTGACGGCTGGAGCGGACCCGGATATGCCGAACGAGCAGGACGAAACTGCCTTTGACATGGCTGAGAAGCAGGGCCACTCGCACGTGCAGTATCTACTGGAGACCAACGGCATGGGCGTGGACGGCCAGACCGTGGACGAGATGGATATGGCTTGCTCGCAGGACGCGCGGCTGAGCGAGGCCCTATCAAACAACCGGCCGGAGATCGCCGAGGTGATCGTCAAGCTCCACATGAAGTACGCCGGTTACTTGGCGCTCGGTGCGCTGCCAGAAGACGAGCGCGTGACCGAGTTCTCTGAGAACATGAACCAGCTGAATTTCTAGGCGAACTGCTGGTGTGGAACGCCGCAAGCCGAGCTATTACGCTGAATGTACAACAACCCATGCGCAAATCAAGAAAGAAAGAGAGCGAAGCTCCATGCGAGAGAAGCGAGATCAATGCTTTGTCTCCATATCAATAAATCTAGCCCACGATTCCAGCGACAGAAGCAGGAGCAAGCAGATGCGTTCCATTCGATGTCCTTTATAGATATAGAGTTGTGATGAGTTCTGAAATGTAGTCGAAAAAATCATTGTCAACCGTTGTTTGTGGCTTGGCCAGTTCGGAAGGAGATTCTCGCCTGGATACATGCAGGACGTCCTGGAAACCAGGGGAGTTCGTTGATGATAGTGTTGCATTACTTATTCATGTGAAATCCCCATTCGTTCTTGCACTAATATCGTAACGATCTACAGGCAGCCGGAGGACAAGACCTTGCTGCGGTAATTCACGCGGCCTTCCGCTGTGTACGGCCGGCCATTGTACTGCTTGGCGTGCACACGGACAATCCGCGGCTGAGCTACTTCTCTACTGGCACAAGCGCAATTGCAATTGCAGGTACCGATATTGCCTGCTCCAGAACCCGATGGTATCTCCGAGTATGAGTGACGTCGTCCCCCGTCTCGAGGCACGTGGTTGCTGTACAATAGCTGCTGCTCTGCATGCATTTCACTCGCGTTTAATGGCACCCGCTTGTTTCGGGTCTTAGCGTGGGCTTCCGATGCCATTGCTGCTGATACCCCTCGCGACTCCAGACATTTCTGTCGGAGCGTCTGGGGTGTTGCTGGCCTCTTCATCTGTGGTGTTGGCGGCCTCTTCATGTATGCCGCACCCTTCACACTGCTGCCCACGCTGCCAACGCTGCCGGCAGACGACGATGAAGCATAAGAACGCACACTGCCAGCACTACGAGGCCGAGGCGGATATCCTCGATCACCACGTCCTGCAACGCTAGCTGTGCCAGCCTCGCTATACACACTAGCAGTGCTGCGCGGTCGAGCAGTCCGTGCAGACATAGCTCGAGGGAGTGGACGTGCGTAGTTGCCTTCGTCTCCGCTTGCAAGAGATAACGCATCAAGGTTTACGCTGTGGATGTCGCTCATTGACACCGAGTACGCTTGCTGTCGCGCATGTGCACTTTTCATCCGTTGCTGCTCCACCATCTCTCGTCTTTGCTGTAACATGTGTGTCTTGCGAGGGTTAGCCGTCCGTGGGCGTTCCTTTCTCACGCGAGCGGGAGCGGTAGCAGTGGGAGCGGGAGCAGTGGGAGCGGTAGCAGGTCGCTCTTCGTCCGTACTGACAGAAGACAACGACGATCCCCGACGAGGAGTATTTTGAACGGAAGGAGGCCCAGTCGGAAGTCGTGGTCCTCTCCCGGTAGCAGGCATATCTGCTAATTCGCTGTCTTCATCTTCATCCTCACTGTCGCTCCATGTCCAGATACCTCGCGGCACCTTGCTGTTGGAAGGATACGCTGGTGGATCGACGAATTGAAGAAACTCCTTGAGATCGATCTCACCGTTGCAGTCCTGGTCGCACATGGAGAAAAGCTGCCGCATTTGTTCGTCACTCGCGTAGATGCCAAACTTGGTCTTGAGGTTGAACTGCAGCCCGTTCATTCGGATACCTTGGTCTCTTCCAGTACGCAGCATCTTGAATGCGCGACGATACTGATCTTCACCACTGGGTGTCTTCTGCACAACCTTGGCTTGAATGTGCTTCATCAGCTTCTCAATAGTCCAATTGGAGGCAGTGCCCGTGTTGTTTACATTCTCAGTTGTCGGTAGGCCCTGACATGCCAGAAACTCTTGCCGTGCTTCATGTTTGAGGCGCGCAGCTCTCTCCTCGCTTTCCAGTTGGCTCACCTCGAACCACTGCCGACCGTAGTTGTAGTCGGGAGGAAGAACACGGCGGATGAACTCCTGGAGGTCGATCGTGCCGTTGCCGTCCTCGTCATACTTATCGAACAGCAATTGTAGCTCGTTGTCGTCAAGGATGATGCCAAACTTGACGCGTAGCTGCTCACGAAAGCTCGGGAAGTCGATTCCTTCACCGCGATTGCCTTCCAGCAGTCGATACGCCTGCTGGTACACGAAGTTGCCAGCAATCAGCGTCTTCTCCTGGATCTTCTCCTGCAACTTCCGCTCCACTTTGTCAGCACTCCATCGGAATTTCTGCAGTGACGATGGCAATTCGTGTCCGATAGGGTCTCTGAATGAGATCTTAGGCGGCGACAGGCAGAGCTTGGTCGATTCCTTCTTCTTCTTGGTGGATCTATTACCTGACCCTGGTGTACGCTTCAACATAGAGCCCTTCATGACAGGTGACGACGCAAAGTGTCGAGGCGAACGGAGGCCTCGCGTTTCTGTAGTGCTGCGGGGCAGAACGAGGATAGCCGCAGACAAGGAGAGCGATAGCAGGGTGAACTACCTATTAATACTCCACTTCAAGCATAGCATTCCAATTCCATGGCAGGAACAAGGCAAATCGTACTCCGCCTAAAAGTGTCTGTCAGCAAGCTATAATAGGCTGTGGTGACCTACTGCAACAAAATGACCATCACTCTAAGTTGAAGTTTGCTCGTGTATGAGTCCTTATGAAATATGAAATACGATCTGCATGACATTGAGCTGGCCGAGACCAAAGCCCCACTAGCTTAGATCACCTTGACGTCACAACAGCAGATGAAGGACACTTCTAGCATAACTATTGAACAGCAACCAGCTATCCAAATGTTTTCTGCGCCATTCTTCACATCTGTTTTGTAGCCATTTTTTTCTTTTCCGCCAATCAGTTCATATCAGTCCCGTCTCAGGTATTTAAGTAAAATTATGATTGGTTGAAATGAGAACACAGAATCGACAGACCGGCACTTCGCAATAATGACGTCGCTGGGCAGCGCGTCGCCGCCCGAAGGAGCACCCGCGCCCAACATGACGCCATTCGACGCGCCCGACGCCAGGTTCACTCTAGGCATCTGCGTGATGGACCGAAAGGCGCGTTCTGCCCCCATGCTAGAGATTCTGGGCCGCCTGCCGCCCGATCTCTTCCGCGTCGAGTTCTTTGGCGACGACACGATTTTGAACCAACCAGTGGACGCTTGGCCTCGCTGCGACGCACTTATCGCCTTCTTCTCCAAGGGTTTCCCACTGCAAAAGGTGCAGGATTATGTGGCTCTACGTCGCCCCGTGGTGGTCAACGAACTGGACACGCAGTATCTGCTACAGGACAGACGCGAAGTCTACCGCCTTTTACAGGAGCACGACGTCCCTACGCCTCGCCACGTCTTCGTGAGCAGAGATGGCTACAGAGGACAGACGGAGCCCCCAGAGGTCATTGAAGGGGACGACTTCATTCAAGTGAACGGCGTCCGCATTAACAAGCCGTTCGTGGAGAAACCAGTGGACGGAGAAGACCACAACATCCACATTTACTACCCCATGAGTGCTGGTGGAGGCTGCAAACGTCTCTTTCGTAAAATAGGCAATAGATCGAGTGAGTACGACCCGCAGGTAAACAAGGTGAGAGCTGGAGAGGGCTCCTACATCTACGAGGAGTTCCTGTCCACCCAGGGAACAGACGTTAAGGTCTACACGGTAGGGGCCCACTACGCCCACGCTGAGGCGCGCAAGAGTCCTGTGCTAGATGGACGCGTGGTGAGGGATGCAGACGGCAAGGAAGTTAGGTATCCGGTCATGTTGTCCACTGAAGAAAAACAGATCGCCTATCGAGTCTGTCGAGCCTTCAAGCAAACGATCTGTGGCTTTGACATCTTGCGAGTGCGTGACGCCTCGTACGTGTGTGATGTGAACGGCTGGAGTTTCGTCAAGAACTCGGAGAAATACTACGACGACTGCGGTATCTTGCTGACACAGTATTTAGAGCAGGCGCTGGCTGGAGGTGCGATGGCTGCGGAGGAATTTGGCTCAGACAGTTCGGCCTTCAGTGCGGTTACGTTCCGCTTTGCACCTGATGCGCCACCTCCTAGCGCTGAACTCTCGGAGCCGCCAACAGCGCACAGGCATGCAATGCTTCGCGGTCCTTCCACGTCTATTGCCGAGTCAGAAGTATCTGAAGTGGACAGCATCACCGATGGAAATGAAGATGCCATGTACCAAGAGGAAGAACTGCGCTGCGTGCTTGCTGTGATTCGACACGGTGACCGCACGCCCAAGCAGAAGATGAAGATGAACGTCTGCCATCCTGCTTTCCTCCAGTTCTATCAGGATCGCTTGCGTGAATCTCAGCAAGAAAACGGAGATGGGAGTGACTCAAAGAAGAAGAAGAAAATGGACCTAAAGATTAAAGCCGTGGCCAATCTGGAGCGCTTGCTCCAAGTGAGCAACGATCTATTACACAGATACGAGACACGTGAGCAAGCATTCATGGATTTCCTGGAGCAACGCGAAGTTAAGTTCGGCGAAGATGCAACGGATCGGGTAAAGGGGTATCGCACTCTACGTGATGTGTTGCAGCGCTGGCAACTTGTAGGTATCAATCGAAAGGTGCAGCTGAAGCCCAAGGAGTTTGTCACCGTTCCTACTGAAGGTACAGATGAAAATAGAGAGCAACTGACGACGCGGCGTGTGAGCAAATTGCTGCTGATCATCAAGTGGGGAGGCGACTTAACACACACCGGCGAAGAACAAGCTGAGCACCTTGGACAGAAATTCCGACGCATGATGTACCCGGGTGGAGCCGGAGGCTTGAATCGTCTTCACTCAACGTATCGCCACGACCTGAAGATTTACACAAGTGACGAAGGACGAGTTCAAAAGACGGCAGCATCTTTTGCTAAGGGTTTGCTGGAACTTGAGGGTGACATTATCCCAATCCTTGTTGGGCTTGTGCTCAAGTCAAAGGACGCTGATTCGATGCTGGACCAGTCAGGGTCCTCCGCCCAGGACATCATCGTGCGGGTGAAACAACGTCTGCACAAAATTATTCACCGGGGAGACCACTGCAGCCAACTCATAGACTCAAACTCGCGCCTCATTCGCTCTGTGGCGCTTGCACTTGCCAAGGTGGATCAACCCATAAAAAAGATGGGGATCATGCACAAGCTGCTTCAATCGCTCAAGGAACAACTGACGCGCATGATCCAGGAGAAGGCACAGTACCGCACCGAGATAGATCGTTGGCAGCAGAAGAAAGCCAACGCAGGTCGCCTACTAGCGCCTGCCATGGGTCGGTCAGCGAGCGTCAACGAGCTGAGCCAGCCGAGAAGCCGCCACATTCATTCGTATGCCCCGCGGAAGAAACACAGCGAAGGGAGCAATATCTCTAGTGATGCTGCGAACAGCAGCGTGAGTCTGCGGAAGATGCGGTCGCAGCAGGAGCCATTACCGCCAGAGGAGATCAAATACCCCGAGCCTTGTGGGCGTGAAACTCTCGAAGTGATGCGCGAGCGGTGGGCCAAGCTGTACCGCGATTTCTACGTCAAGAAACGTGATACGTATGACTTGTCGAAGATCCCAGACATTCACGACTGCATCCGCTACGACGCCGTCCACAATTCACACCTGAATTTGACGGATGTACGTGAGCTCCTGGAGATTTCCAGTTCGCTGTCGCACGCACTCGTGCCGCAGGAGTACGGAATCAATGTTGACGAGAAGATTTTCATCGGGTCGGCCATGTGCCGAACGCTGCTGTCAAAAATCAACACGGATTTGGACTTGGCTCGAGGCCTCAAGCCTGACATGGTCAAAGATCACAACACGCACCGCCTAAATCCGTCATACGCAAAGAAGATCAAGTCGACTCACCGCTCTGTGCGCACACGCCTGTACTTCACCAGCGAATCTCACTTGCACACATTGCTGAACGTCTTGCGCTATGGTCGGGAGGAATGCGCTGTTAAGAGCCCGATTGGCGAGGAATCGCGCAAGTGGATCGAAGACATCCCTGAACTCTGCTACATGACGCACTTTGTCGTCCGTGTCTTCGAGCGCGTCCAGTTCTCACTGGATGACCCCCAGCGATTCCGTGTCGAGATTTCAGTCTCACCAGGAGCAGACCAAGATCCGTTAATTTCCGACCCAGAGAAGCAGGTCGAGGTGGCCCCGCTGAAGATCATCTCACGCGAGGGGCTCACATGCCAGGAGCTTGTAGATTATGTGGCTGACTGCATTGACTATGCAGAGCAGAATGAGATCAAGGAGATGATCAGCCGTACTGTACCAGGCAAGAGCAATCCCGAGAAGCCCACCACAGGTGATAGCGCCAACACTAGTGGTGACGTTACACCGGTCAAACGATCGATGTACTCGCTCAGCAACAACAGCAGCGACAGCAACTTCAGCAGTGACAACTGATCGGCTCTAAACAGAGTAAGTAGTCTGCAAAGTTGTGGTGTATTGTGGTACACTAGGGAATGATAGTTCTGCTCTACAGCTGCCTCTGTGTGCGTGTTTTATTTGATTCGTATACGCTTTTTAGGACTGCTGATTGTCTTCCTCTGGAGCTTGCTGCTTGTCTCCCACCGGTGCTGGAGCTTGTTGATCCCAGCGCCTCCGGAACGATGGTTCTTCGTACGTTGCAGTCTCTGCTTCAACACTTGATCCAGAATCAAAGGCGTGCTCTCGGGCTGTTCCCGGTGCACTAGGGTCTCGTTTAATGGTTGGCGAAGGTGGTTGTTGTTCGCATTCTTCGGGGCGAGCACCATTACTCGGACCACCCTGCGGCGTTGAAGACTCAAAGCGTGAAATCTCGTCGTGCCGGGATTTGAGATGCAGGAATTCCTCGCGGCCGTGATCTAAGTGCACCATCTCGTCGTTCAGGTGCTCTGTCTGCTCAAACTGGGTGATCTCGCGGTGTGCGAACTCGCCGTCCAGTGACTCCATGTGAAGCACCTCGGTTTGGTGGCGCTCCTTCTCCACAAGCCGCTGCGGTTGACCTTTATCGTCGATCTTGGTGTACTCGGTGATTCGCTCCTGGATCGTGACTTCACGCTTCTTCCAGAGACCAGGAGCTGGAGGAGCTCGAGCTATCGTCGTGTTCTGTGCTCGTGATGAATTAAATAGCGCAAGAGCTTCTCTGGAGCTGTTCAACCTTGCTGATCGAGGAGGGGGAGGGGGGAGGCCGTCATGTTGCTGTCGCTCTTCATGTGCTGCTCGCACCGCTGCTGACTGTAAAAAGCACACGAAATCGTTGAAACCAA
Organism: Phytophthora citrophthora; assembly: GCA_031305395.1. NCBI lineage: Eukaryota > Oomycota > Peronosporomycetes > Peronosporales > Peronosporaceae > Phytophthora > Phytophthora citrophthora. The sequence goes on from JASMQC010000032.1 coordinate 27,440, forward strand.
GCTGTGTTTGCTGTGGCGACAACTTGAAGATTTGGGCGAGCAGGAGACGGCGATACGGCGGAATGGACAGATACGCGCACAACTCATCTAGTTCCAAGAAGTCACCCCCGCTTTCGACGCTCTTTTTGAGGAACTTGAACTGCTCGTGCAGTGTCTCCTTCGGACGCCGCAGATTGAATGCGCGTAGAACCAAAAAGTGCTGTAACTTCACTCGACGCTCTGCCTCACGTACTTCTCTCGCTGAGCTTTGGTTCCCGCCTCCTGACGCGTTTCCACTTCCGATTGTAGTCGTGGCCATGACCAGCCAACGTTGTGTAGTGTGCGTTCTGGAGTTGGGCCGACGTACATTAAAATTAGCGCTTCATCGTCTCATGGCTATCTTCTTCTGTTACCAGAGCGTTTTCCTCTTCATACCCCCAGGAAGTGAGCAAATCTGGCTCTTGTCCGTCTTCGTTTTTGCTCAGTACGACGCAAGCGTGAGCAAAGGCACAACGGAGGCGACCAAACGCGAGTCTAGAACACAACGAGCCAAGGTCACGTTCGGTCTCCACGGGGTCTTCCAAGCACAGTCGCGTGTTATTTTGTCGTGACCATCCCTTACTCGTCTTGGACATGACCTCTCTCGTCCGTAGACTCACAACGTTATGCTCGTAGTCGAACTCACAAGTGTAGAAGCGGAAAAACCCACGTCGAAGTGCCTGCCAATCTTGCACAGAGTCCGCTTGTTTCTTGACGAAAGTCTTGTCTGCCGCTTCGAGTTTATCGTCAATTTCCTTCTCGGACAAAGCACGTAGAGCTGACTCGTCCTCAACACAATGGACGCTGCAGTCCACCACCGGCAAGACGCCAATGCGCTGGAGATAGTAGAGCGCCAACAGCATCAGCCCGTACGAACTCAACGCGCCGGTAACAACACGCTTCTTGGTCTGGCGCCATTTGCGAAGCCACTTGCAGAGCTGTCGAACCTGTTCAAGCTGCATTCGCTCCGAGCGAGTCGTGTTAGCTCCACCGTACAACATCCAACGAAGCAGTCTCGTGTTCCACAACGCTGGGACGTTGTTCACGCAGAGATCACACGGGAAGCCTGTCGATGGATCCCGGAAGTGCACGATAGGAACGCGAGCGCCGGTAATCGCTGTAACACTGTCAATTTCTTCGTCCGTGTCAGGCAGAAGATAAAGCATCAAGTGTTCCTTCAATTCAGTGACCAAAGGGGCTGTTTCCTGCCGGAACTGTGGGGCAGACGGCAGCAATGCGCAGAGATCCACATCTGCAGAACTGCCATCGTCTTTATCTGGAAGAGGTAAAAGACCAGTAACTGAAGATCCGAACACAAGGACACGTGCATCCGGCCATATTAGACGCAGTACGTTCTGTACCCGACGCGCAACTTGCTTTCGACGCTGCAGCTCCTTCCCCATCGCTTCATCGACGTCTGATTCACCCTTTTCCTCCGTTAAATCCACTGTGGATTCGATACTTATGCAGTCACCAAAAGCTCGTGCATGGGCCGGTACGAGGTGAAGTAGTTTCCCCATCACCAGACACTTGGTCACCAATGCTCGCTCCAGTCTCCGTCCTTGCTCCCTTTTGCCTTGAGCTTTCGTGTCGTCCGATGCTGTTGGGTGCAGTATCAAGTGCACAGCTGCCTTCACCACTGCCTTGTCCTCCTTCTTCTCCATCGTCTGCCGTAGCCAGGGCCATAGAAATCGCTGCAGTCGCTCCTCTGTCGTCAGCGAATCTTCGTCCAGTTCCACTAGAAATTGAGCCAACACCAAAGGTGAAATCGTAGAATCAGACGGAACCGCACTCAGCAGCTCTTCCCCACGCATATTGAGGCGCTTCGCATAGTGCGCCGCAGCTCGGGGGGCTTCGCGGTCTTTTAGAATCGTGCGAACGACTTCTATCCGAGCTTCCGGGGTCCCTAATCTCAGTGCGAGACTCTGCGCTGCATCCCACTCCAGACTGGAGGATCCCTGTAGCAGCTTGTGGAGATCATCAGGAGAAGAAGACGCAGGTGTGGAGTGAGCCAATCGCTCTGCCTTGGACTTGCGACGCCCTCGACGCTTCTTGCGCTTCGGGGCAGGAGACTCGTCTTGACGCTTCATTTTAGACTATGTGGTCTAAATTACTTGATTGGCTGGAAAGACCCAGCAAACCTAGTACCATGTATTATCACTTCAACTTGGACGTCTTGAAATCCAAACCTACTGGAAGTTAGTTAGCTCTAAAGTACCCGCGTATCCTTGACAGCGTGAATATTGGTCTATCGGATACTACTGCTGCAGTTTGTCGGTTGGAAAACCTTTTGTCAAGAACCTGGTGACGATTTTTTCGAGACGACGCACCCCTTCATATGTAGTTCGTGTCCTCTTCACGCGAAAGAGTGTGTCGTCTGTGCCAGTGGGCGCCTTTGTCATTGACCAGGCAGTCATTATGGACGGAGATTAATCCAGACAGTGAGTGCAATCATAAGACGCTGGGTATCTACGCTCGCCCAAGTCTGTTTCACTTGATATTTTTGCGTCAATGCGTGTTCTCCGTTTCAGCACGCTCTCCGTTATTTTTTGCGTTCTACACGACGTTGTCTATACTTATCTGCAATTCTCTCGGCAGAGTGAGAAGCAGCTACTGTGCTGTTCGAGTGACCAAGCCTCAGGCAGTATCAACTCCTTCGACGCAAGCCGCTGACCCTACAACGACTGTAGCCTCGTACGTACTTGATCATGACAACTAGCTTAACAGGAGAGAATAGCAACCTCTCCAATCCAGGAACTGGTCCAACACTTGAGACCATTAAGCTTCCACGTGGTGGTGTCGTGGCCTGCACTTCTATCGGACCTGTGCAACTCGGAATGCCACCCGAAACCATCAAGGATTCAATGAAACTCGGTCTTCCAGTACCACGTCACTACATCGTACCATCGGAGCCGTTCACCAAGACCCTTGGAGCTAATATGGGCGTCAACGTGGCGGAGTTCGAGTTCCCAGCCTACTGCAACTTTTTCTTCAAAAGACAATGCGTCAACCTCATCGTGACGTCTGCAGACGTGGAAACACGGATCCGCCAGGTCTTCCAGGAGACGCTCTTTGGACCTGTAGAGCTTGATCTACGCAACGATTTCGCTCAAGACATCCCTCCCGAACAGTTCCCTGATCTAAGGAAAGAACTCGAGTACTTTCGCAAATTTGGAGACACCCTCATCTCTCTCGATATGCTACTGACATTCACGCATTTCGATGACAACGGGGAGGCCAAAATATCTCAACTGGGAGCTCCTAGTGAAACCCCACCACTAACCATTCGCAAGGGTGACGGCTGCTTTACCATTGACGATGGAGCGCATGGAAGTGTGACGTTGGAAGACGCTGTAGACCTACCACCGCCGCCTTCGAGCGTGAATTCACACCTCGACTCGTTTTACCCGCCTGCTTTTGGTGTGACGGTGCTGGGTAATTCCCACGGATTCGACCCGAACGGTAAAACTTCAGGCTACGTACTGTGGATCAACCACCGCGGGATCATGATCGACCCACCGCCATTCTCGTCGTCGATCTTGAGTGCTAACAACATCCCGGCGCTCATGATTGACGGCGTTATCCTCACGCATTGTCACGCCGACCACGACGCAGGGACGTTCCAGAAGATCTTACAGGAAGGACGCGTAGCCCTCATCACCACCGACACTATTTATCGCTCCTTCTTGCGCAAATATTCGGCGCTGTCAGGCTTTGAGCCCAGTTTCCTGGAGCGCGTGCTGGACCATCGTCTGGTCCGTATTAACGACGTGACGCAGATCCGCGGCGCCGAGTTCCGCTTCTTCTACTCGCTGCACTCCATCCCTTGCGTCGGCTTTGAGGTCACGTACGGAGACAAGAAGATCGCATTCTCTGGAGACCACCTTAACGATGTGGAGAAGATCCACCAGCTAGAGAGTGAAGGCGTTCTCTCACCAGCCAGAGCCCAAGAACTGCTCAACTTCCCTTGGCACTGTGACGCTATCTTGCATGAAGCTGGAGTGCCTCCTATTCACACACCGTTGAAGACACTGATGGCGCTGGACGAAGAGATTCGGAAGAAAGTCTACGTGGTGCACACGGCCGCTAAAGACCTTCCAGAAAACTGCGGTCTCCGTGGAGCTCCGGAAGGTGTCCACAACACCATTACTCTACCTGTATCTAGACTACCAGAGAATGCCGGTGCATTGGAGATCCTCGACTTGGTGCGCAAAGTAGATCTGTTCGCCGAACTGACACTTAACCACGCATACGAGATCCTGCAAATGGCCCGCAAAGTTGAGTATGCTAAGGGGCAGATTGTGAGCAAGTCGGGTAGTGTAGCTGGCATCTTCTACATCATTATCGTTGGGGAAGCACAAGCTGTGTACAATAAGGAACCCCCTGCTGTTGTAGAAGGAGCTCCAGTCCCTAAGCCGATCACTCGCGGCCGTGACAACAGCACACGTCGGCGGCTGTCGATGCTGTCGTTGGCGAAGCAATACCGTCCGGGCGACTACTTTGATCTGCAGTCATTGTTAACACCAAACTGGGCGCTACCGTACGACATGGTGGCATCTACGAAGCTGTCACTGCTCGAGTTCAATGCACTCGACTTCAACTGGTTCCTGCGCCGCACGTCGTCCTTCGAGCGTATCCAGCAGCTAGCGCAGAGTCGACTCTACTTCTCATACGATATCGTCGAGAGCAACCAAGTGTTCCGACGGCTGACATCAGCCCAACGTACAGCTCTTGAGATCATCTTACGACCACGGGACGTAACTGAGGGACAGGTGCTCTGGAACATCGGCGACAAATGTTCAAGCGCTGTCATCGTCGACAAGGGCCAATTCCTGCTTAAAATCGCACAGACATCGACAGTTACCAGTTCACCCGTAAGGAGTTCGTCACTTAGTGGTCCGTCACGGTCGCGACCGTCGTCTCCTGGTCAGACGATCTCGCTGATGACTCGGAAATCGTTGAACGTACGTTGCCTTGTGCTGGTTTTAACTGATGTCGTTTTGGAAGTGGTCGTTAACTCTAGTGCGTTTTGGTTTGCAGCGTATTATCCCAATGGATCTCAGTATGATGAACAGCAATCCCAACAGCAACAAGGACAGTGAAGCTCTACAGGAGGTGTCTCTCCGTCACGGAGGCTTTGCAGGCGACGTGGATCGACTCACTTCGTCCGAGGACACGACACACGCGACGTCTCTAGTATGCACACACGCCGGCTCGGTCTTCATGATCCAGAAACATGATCTTCAGATCTTCCTACTTGAGAACCCAGGCCTGCTCATGAGTCTCAGCGGTAAAGTCTTCGCGAGCTAGGCAGTAGGAGTATCATATTGAAGTTCGACCACCGAAAACGTTTTATCCCCAAAAAAAACAACGGGAGACATATCCCGTTCACGCAGCGCTCCAACCAGCGCGAACTCTTCGCCGAAACTTGGGAGATAGATAGAAGACATGCACATGAACACACCTGCCTAAGCAGAGACTGCTTGTAGTGAGCGTACCATCGGTGTGTGTGTGTGTGTGTGTTTTTCTTCTTTTTCCCGATTTAACCGGTATACGGTAGGTACTGGACCGGTACTGAACCTGCTGATACCGTGGAGCCATTTCCAAAAGGCAGCAAGTTGGTCGATCCTCATGCCCATGGAGCGCTCCAGTCGCCGCGATCGCTCGAGGGAGCCCGAGGACGACACCAACAGCGATACAGGCGCAAGCACTCGCCTACGCAGTCGCCGCTCCCGCGACACGCGCAATTCCGCGGCGGATTCCACGTCTGACGGAGCCGATACCGATGGCAGTTCAGCCGGCAATGCGACGGCATCGCCCCAGCGCCGCCAACGCCGAAGCAGCGGGCGCAAAGCTTCAGACGAGACGCGCAAGTCCACGCGGGAGCTTCGAAGTGCCGACGAGCATCAGTCGTCGAGATCTGGCGATGAAGACGAGGAGGACGAGAACAATGATAAAGACAATGACGGTGGACGCAAACGCTCGCTGTCCAATATATCCAACACGTCGTCCACCTCAGCGTCCTCTATGATGTCCGAACCACTTACAGAGGAGCAACGTCGCACTCGTGTGGACCAACAGATGGCCGAGTTGGAGCAGAAGAAGAAGATGGTGGAGGACGGCACTCTCGCTGAGTTCTGCCGGCGCGTGGCCGCCTTTAAGGAAGAGCGTAATAGACTGCTGCAGACGGCCGAACTGCATAAGAACCTGCAGCTGAAGAATGGCGAGGATTTGTACAAGTTTGACGTGCAACAAGCTCACCACCTATGGGAGAACGACAGGAAGGTGCTCCAGGAGGAGCTGCTAGTCAAAGTGGACGCTGTCATGGCTAAACTACAAGCAGAGATAAAGGTGTTATCTAAACCAGGAGCTAAGATTGCGGACATTGTGAAGAAGCCTAAGCAGAAACCTCGAACGGATGACGCTGACAGAACCAAGGCGGATGCTGCTGTTGTCAAGGAGAAGGCAGAGGAGAGCAAGAAGAACAACGACCCTGAACAAGAAGAAGGAGAAGTATCAGAGCCACCAGCAGAGAAGAAACAAGTGGCTCTGGTCAAGCGACGTAAAATGGACCCGACAGCGATTTCAGATCCGGTCGAAGTGTCGAAGCTGTTACCAGTGGAAGATGTGCGCTTGCAGTTTGATGATATCAGCACCGATATTGCTGCGATAGTGGGTGACCGCAAGGATACATCCAAAACTACTGTGGAGAAATTGCCAAACAACGGGAAACGTAAGATCTGTTGCTGCTGTTTGATGCTGATGTTGATGATTTACTAACACTTTTTCTTTGACTGATGCAGTGCCCTTCAAGCTCGAGCGACGACGACTGTTTTGCGGCGAATACATCTTCGAGGACGGGGACGAAGTGCACGTTTCAATGCCGCTGGTGGACGAAAAATACACCGGCACTATCTCATCCATCACGGACGACGCTATCTACATCAAATTGGCATCAGGCGAGAAGGCTCGTATTTTCCTGCCTCATCTGGAACGTCGCCGCTGCGAACTCAAACCGCTACTGCGTGCTACTCCATCCACCGGCAGCCTGCGGAGTTTGGGCTGGACGGAGTACGATACATTGTACTAACGCTTCAGTGCATGGCTCCTTTTACTCAGTAATGTGCATGTACTTTTGGTTTTCCAGTACTTCAAAGTAGTATTTGTTTTTGTTTACCTGTGAACGGGGAAGCAGCCAGCAGCTTGAGCCGCTAGCTGATGACAACGGCTAAATATTTATCTCATGCACCATCTAATACTCGTGCACATGCACACACACTCAATGCTGCACGGTGGAGCTGCCTCCACTGGACAGCATCTTGAGCAAGTCGGCGTTGCGATCACGCACTCCTTCGTTTGCTCCTTCCATGTCACTATCACTATCGTCTTGGTACTCTGCTGTGTCCATCGAGTCCGATCGCTCACCTCCCATCCGACCAAGAGTTCCGATCACACCACTGCCAACACCCACGACAAAGCGCTTGAATCCCAACGCACCACTTAGCGCCATCGCCAATTGCTTCTTCGCCGAAGGTTTACGCTGTTCAACGTCCATATCATCTGCGTCTTGACTATGGAGATGTAGCCGCCGCCGCTTCAGGTCACCGCGTGCGGCAGCACTTCCAGGAACCAGCTTCTTGCGAAAGCGGATCTCCGGAGACTTGAGCTGCGACAGCGACACGTATCCACCCGATGCACTCACAGGAGGCACAGCAGCGGCGTCGGAGCTCTCAATAGTGAAATGACGTGGTGGCAAGGACGACGGCGCCGATCGAGGAGGCGGCGGTGGAGGACGAGCATCGAGATCACTGCTACTACAGCTCGATGCAGCGAATGACGGGTTACTGGCAAACGACGGCAAAGAGGCACTAGTACCGACCGACGCCAGGTCCTCAATATCTGGGCGTAGGAACATCGTGAAGGCTGCGCTCCAACGCAGCTCTGGGCGTGAGTCTACTGCTCGAAGAAACTTCTGGAGCCTCTCGCGTCTATGGTGAAGCAGCCGTGGGTCGTCTCCACGTAGATACGAGATCCATCCTCCGTCAGGAAACTTGGGCAAAGCCTCTCTCAATGTCAAACCGTGTGTCTCCACCATGTAGTTGTACAGCTGGCGGAAGTCCGTGTAGCGCCTCATGACTGTGTACCTCACCATCGGTGGTAGTTCCGGATACGTCGCGCTCTGTTCTTCAGCTGTAGATGACTCTGAAGCCTCAATATTACTCGTCTTGATGCTCAGATCCCGAGCACCGACGCCGGAATTGCCACTGCTGAAGCTGGAGGCGCGCACATCCAGCACTTCGATGTGGTACTGCCAGCTGGTTTTTTTACGGGTCACACCGGTGATCTGCAGGTCGCGACTGGCCTCACCAACAGCTCGAAGGGACGAAGAACTCGAAGGAGCCGACGTAGGGGCTGCGCGCTCACGTTTAGCGGCGTGGGAGGCTTCTGGAGCTATCGAATGCATGAACAGAAGGCGTCTCAGGAAAAACTCTGTAACTCAGCGTATAACACGCCTGAGGAGATGCAACCGACTGCTATGGAGAGAGGAAGGATAAATGGAAGTGGCGAGAGGCGCGGATAGTGCAGCGAAGGCCTCGACACGCCGCACGGCTCGTCGGTGGAAGGTCGTCGGTTGCTTCCTGCTTCTGCCGACTGTTTCGACACTGACAGCTACAGCTGAAATTGTGTTTGGTTACATAATGGTGTGTCGACACACAAAATTGAGATCTCCATTGGAGTCAAGAAGCTCCAATGCCTCGTCGAGCATCGTCGACGCCATCGGGCGGCTCTAACTCGACCCCCACGGTGATTGATCTGGCCAGGAAGGTGTTGGATCAAAAACCATCGAAGCAGGTACACGCACATACCGTTCTTACCTCCTGGTTCTACGTCTAACCTGTTTCAAATGTCATTTTACCACCGGTATTCAGTCTTTGGATGCAGTTGCAACACTTTACAGCTTGTTCCTGGGTGATACAAGCAGTGATGCAAGGACAATTCAGTGTCTTCGTGAACTAGAAGCTAGTAATGTCCTGGAGGACGCTTTGTGGCCGCTCGTGGACGTTGTGTCCACCGTCCGCGACTGCCGTCACCACGTCAAGAAGGCGTGGCTGGTCTCAATCCTGTTGCTCGTGGGCTTTCGCGCCCGTGAGGAGCGCTCAGCGTCTTCCGGGGACAGTTTTACTGGTGTGTGGACATTTTTAAAGCAAGAGGATGCAGCCTGGAAGGCGTTCATGTCGACATTGTGGACAGCTTTGACTGAAGCGGACGCGAAGACGACGGATGAAGACGCCAAGTGGACACTCAAGGAGCAGACGGCTCTCTCTCAGTTCCTTATTACGTGCTTCCAGAGTCTAGAAGTGCCTCAGGTAGCCGCTTCTGTCCTACAGACGACATCGTTACCACTTTGGACAGCGCTTTCACCTTCCCAACGCGCACTGGAGTTCCAGACATACCCGAAGATAGAGCGGCACTGGAACCGTATTATGACTGCAGAAGACACTTCTACCAAGAAGGAGAAGCAAAAATCCCCCAAGAAGAACAAGCGACGCAAGATCGAGGCGGCAACTGAGATCCTGCGGTACGATCAAAAAGCGCTGGTGCATCGTCTTGACGTGTTTCTTCAGGTGTTGAAGGCACCAGTCAACGAGGACACACCAAAGCATGAGGCGACGCAGCAGATGCGCTTTGTGGCTATGTTTCTGGCCTTGTTGATTGATCTCTTGAGCCAGTTGCCCACACGTCGATTCCTCTTGACAGTACTGAGACGCCGTCATGTGCGCACTGTGCTTCGAAACAGCGCACTGGTACAGCACGCGCTGCAGTGGCAAGGCGTTAACGATAGACAAGCACTAAGTAAGCAATTGTCGCTGTTGGATGCGTGCATGCGCTTCCCCATTGATGCACACACAGGGACGTCGCTTTCCCCACGGGAATACCGCGACCGCCGTGTGCAACACATCCAAGCATTGCAGCAGTGTGCATTCCAGTCTTTCAGGAATTCAAGAGTAGAGGAGTTGGCCATTGCTCCGTGTGGACACATTGCGGATGCTTCCAGCTTCACTGAAATGCTCAAGGCTATTGTAGCTGCTGATCGCTCGCGACTGGTATCACTGGCTATTGCTATTGGCGTGCTAGCTGGTCAGGCTGAGGCCGACGTAACTTCTGATGGTGAATTGGTGGAGTTCTTCGTGGAGGAGTACTCGATTGACAACGGCAGCAAAAGCGATACTCTTTCATCAAGCGTGCCAGTCTTCCCCACAGAATTGGATATCTGGAACGATATGCTGGACCATAAAGACGAAGCAACTCAGAACGACAAAACTTCAGATGACGATGAGCGCATGGAAGGCGAGATCGAGACAGACCAAGAGATCTACAGCGCAGATGAAACTAAGCTGTTCCCAGTACTCCCCGTGCGAAAATTAAGTCTGCAGTTTTTGAACCTCGCGGACTTCCTGCAACGCAATTACGATCTGCTTCGCCTGGAGGCTGCGGAGGAGATCCGTGGGGATCTGGAGACTGCTATCAAGCAGCTCGACGCTGTCCGCACCTTGCGTTCGGCCAGTGGAAATGATACAATTTTCCGGGGGTTCTCTCGTTCTGGTGTGCCTCTTACGAGCCAGCTTCAGATTGTAAAAGTGGGGAAGCCTGCTCTCGGTCAAACTGCTCCTGCATCAGTTATCGCCCAGCTTGAAGTGGAGCTATCAGGTCGTCATGACCATAAACTATTCGACTGCTACCAGACAAAAGAAGTGGTGTTTCTTGTGACAGTAAGAGCTACGGCGGACGAGGGTGCGGAGATCATGGGCTTTCAGAAGAAATCGAAGGAAGTAGGTTCGTTTCCTGAAAACTTTGGAGTGCAGTATGTGCGTGCAGCTGAGGTGGTGGAAGTGACGGATGTGGTGGGGAACGCCATTAACGATGATAATCCGGCGGGTAAAGGCAGCAAGCGCGTATTTAAGCTTGCGTTGGATGGAGTGCAGTACAAAAGGGATCTAGAAGCTGGTCAACTGGAGGCGTACGAACAAAAATCTGCTGGTACGACGAAAACCACGTGAAAACAATTTCAAGGCTGTGCTAGACACGGTTGCTGGCGTGTGGCATGATGCGAACAAAGACGATCTGCTGCCAGCTTGGCTACACGACCTCTTCCTGGGGTATGGCAACCCAGCAGCTGCGAATTATAAGTCCATTTATCAGGCGAGAGCGGAAAACTTCGTAGTGGTGCCTATGGGTGGGCTGTTGTTGGACGGAGAGCACGCTCTTGAGGCTGGTGGTGTCACGAAGCTGGTAGATGTCGAGGATGAAACGCTGGAGCTTAATGGAGAGGATGCAGCAGCCCCATTCACATATGTCGAGGATGTGCGTGGTGGTCCGAGCTTTATTCGAGCCTGCAACAAGAAAAAATCGACCAGTGACCCGCTAAACATTCATCCACCAGTCCGCTTCACGAAGGCTCAAGTGACCGCTGTTCGCACAGGAATGTGTGAAGGTCTAACGCTAGTTGTGGGGCCGCCTGGTACCGGGAAGACAGATGTGGCTGTACAACTCGTACTAAACCTGTACCGTTCCACCCCAGCACGAGAGAAGATACTTATTGTCGCCCACTCAAACCAAGCGCTGAATGACTTTTTCACCAAGATCCTGGCTCAAAATGCCATCAACGAGGGGGACATTGTGCGAATGGGGCGTCCACAACTCGCGAACGAAGGTGGTGCAAACGGAAATGAACGTGATGGTGTTTTTCATGCGGATTTCAGTCGCAACGGACGTGTGAAATTTCTGTTAACGAGGAGAGCAGCTTTGCTGGCAGAGGTGGAGCAGATGGCACAATGGCTTATTAAACTCGATGAGGCCCAGTATTCTGGCCTTGCTGGTGGCTCAGCATCGTATTCTATCGAGAATGCGTTGGCCTTTTACCAGTTCCACATGAAGGCGTTCCTTGATGTTGCGCGAGAGTCCACCGAGTTGCCGTCTAATAACGAGAAGGTTGCAGCATTTGCGGAGTTCTTCACCCTGCGAATGGGAGCCGCGCCAACAAACGCCGAAGCGCTTCGTCAGTTTGCCATGAACAATGAGTCGTATTTCGTGGAGCTACGTCGTCTCCAGCCATTTGAGTTGCTCCAGACCCCGCGACAACGTGGAGACATGTACCTGATCAACCACGCTCGCATCGTAGCCATGACGTGCACACACGCAGCGTTAAACCATCACAAGCTCACTGAATTGGGGCTGACGTTTGGAAGTCTCATCATGGAGGAAGCTGCTCAGGTGAGCGAGTTGGACAGTTTTGTGCCGCTTCTGTTGGCGTGCTCCAAGAAAGGAGGGCCAACCGTGGGGAAGAGTAAGACGTCGACGAGTCTGAAGCGTGTCGTGCTCATGGGCGACGCGAAGCAGCTCCCTCCTGTAGTGAAGTCGCTCGCACTGAAGAATTATTCCCACTTGAACCAGAGTCTCTTTACGCGCTTACTGCGTCTGGGTGTGCCTCCAGTTGTGCTGGACCGCCAAGGTCGCAGTCGGAGCGAGTTGGCGGACATCTACCGGTGGCGATACGATCAAATTGTCGAAAGTGGAGACAAAACGGCGTTGGGTGATTTGGCTCGCATCGAGTCTGAATCTGAATACCAGACTGGAAACGCAGGGTTCGCTCATGTTGCTCAGTTCGTGGATCTGCCATCCTCCATGGAGCACCAACCGAGACCTTTCGCCTACGAAAACGAAGAGGAAGCTCGTTTTATCGTCGGGATGGTCCGCTACATGCTAGCTGTGGGCTATCACCCCGAACAAGTGACCATTCTGACAACGTACAACGCCCAAAGAGAGCTTCTGCGCCGTCTCCTACGTACTGAAGCACCTGAAGGAGCCAAGAAGTGCACGGTGTCGACTGTGGATCACTTTCAAGGCCAACAAAACGACTTTATTCTGCTGTCCACTGTGCGCAGCGGGTCTAGAGCAGGTCACCTCCAGGATGCACGTCGTGCTACCACAGCGTTCTCTCGAGCTCGGCTTGGCCTGTATGTAGTGGGCTGTCGCAGCACACTAGATCACGCGCGGGAGCTACAGCCTTTTGTCTCCAAACTGGTGTCTGTCTCGAAGCAGGACGACGACAAGGCGATGAAGTTGGCGCTGATACCCTCTGAACGAGTTGGGGGCAAGAAAACGAAGGCCAAGGCAAACGTCGTATATGTTTCGGACAGGAAGCAACTGGACAAGGTGGTAGAAGGACTCAAGGCTTAGAAGTGGAGCTTCAGTTAGGCAAGAGCGTACATTTTCACAGGGTAGAGTTCTTCCGGGAAGTGGCGTTGTCTACGCTCCGCAAGCAGCGTGAGGCCTGCCTGTTGGAAGATGCTTTTGTAATAGACTGCCGAACGCGTGATACTGCTGTCCTGTCGGTCGAGATCGTAAGGTTCCGCTGTCTGGAAGATGTTCTCCTTAATCACGATGAAGCCGTTCGGTGTTAAGGCTTTCTTGCAGCGCTTCAGGTAGCGAACCAGGTCCAAATCCGTGAGGTGCACGAGCACCCACTGCATCCAGATGAGGTCGTAGCTCTTGGGTTTGGGCTCAAAGTCCTGCAGTCCCATACAGTACAAGTCGCGCACCCGAGAGCGCAGCGTCTCGTCCTCTCCTAGATACTGGGGTGCTCCTCTCAGCAGTCTTGGACTCTGCTCTACGAGGTCCACGTGGTCAAACATTGGAAGTAACAGGAGTTTACTCACGCGGCCAATACCCGCGCCACAATCGGCTGCAGCGTGACAGACCCACTCTGGCCTCACTGTGTCTCGAACGTGCTTGAGGAACCTCTTGGACTCCTTAATGTCGACCCCCGAGACGTGGGCAAAACCTCCTAGCACTCCGTCATCTGTCAATGGGCAATTGGCTTCGTCGTCCCAATACTCGTGGGCGCTGGCATACCACGTGAGCTCCTGGGTCTCTTTCTGCAGCTCCACATTGTCTCCTAATTCCGTTTGCCACATCTCGAATACATTCCTGTTGGTAGTATCGCAAGGTTAGTTTACATTGACCAAGACCAAGTGATCTGAACGCACTCGTATTCCTCATGCGGGTCGATTTTATGCGAGGCGTCGAGAGCGCGTTGCACTTCGGTGGCGATTACACGTAGTTCCTCCCACTCTACAGGTGAACAGCTCCGACGGACGCTTGGTAGAAGCAGAGATACAGCCTCAGGCCTGGAAGCCTTGTCGTCTGGTGCAGCCGCCATTACGAGCCTACCAAATTGCATGTGAAGTAATTTTGATAAATTCATGCAGGTACTACTGGCGCGGTGACGGAAGAGATAACGTGGCACTTGTTTCCTTACAATTATATCCTGGCCGTGTGTATCGTACACGGCAGGTAGCTCCTTGCAAATTCGTCACGAGCTGTACCAAATGGTTTTCCATGTTCGTACCAAGCTTCATCCGCGCAAGTGGTCTGTGTGGAGCGCTACGGTTTTGCCTCACTTGCGGAAATTGTCTACATCGATGAAAAATATATATAATTTCACAGGACCTTGTTTACAGAGATACCAAAGTATACAGGTCTGCACAGCTGCTTTGAAAGGGCGTACTGGTACACATCGACGATGGGACAGGCTCGTCGCGGAACACCCGGCGTAAGCGAATCTTGCAACCCTCCAGAGCGACGACAATGCGTGCAGGAAACCAACCAACTCTGCGGGATCGTGAGTCAACCGGCTCCGTCCAAGTTTCTCCTGCTCGAACAGCGAATGACCTCTGTTCAATGGTCGTGGGTTACATCAATGGGCAACGGATTCGTGACATCTTCTCGGGGAACGTATGGGTCGCAGCGGTGGCAGATGGAAAAATCGAGTTCACCTCGTGATCGACTCCCTTTGTATCCATGACGAACTCTCTCTTTTAGACAATAACTTTTGATGGAACCACCGTCTTGACCTGACTAATGTTTGCGTTTTCAAGGCTGGCATGACGCTTGCTCGGGTGATCTCCAGATCTGTTCCATACAAAACGCACTGCACCACCTGAACACGGTTTGCCAAAGCCAAGTGGCTTCCAGTCGTCCTTTACCCGCTCTTTGGCTCTTCCTTGACTCCAACGGGAGATTGGCACTCGTATGCGTGATGTGCAATTCCTTCATGCTTGGCCGCAAACTCTCCAATCTCCAAAACCTCGACCAACAGAACCGTGCTTTGCACGTTTTGTCCTCTACACATCAGGCACTTTGACTCTTCCTGCGGACACCTCGTGTTGAGGCCTGCCTCTCAGTCTCGAAAAAGATGGCCAACTGCCGCCGCCACCCGAACGTCAAGAACACGCTAAGGGGCAGGACTCGCCCTGCCTCGAAAATGGCCGAGAGGATCCATTTACCCGCGACCACGAAGTTGTCGCCGGTAGTCGAGAGCAACGGGAGCTCGAACCGAAAGAGGACGATCCGCTTCATGGATGACGAGCCATTAGACATCATGGAGCTCAGTTCATCGTCCGGATCGATAGAACCATCCCCTGTCAGTTCCTCGTCCAGCTCCAGATCCTCGTCTGAGCAAGTGGATATTCCTCTCCGCTTCCGCCGTTACGAGGGTAAGTTCGAGAACCGTCGAGGTCAATCTCTCTTCTACTTCTCACTCTTCCCACCGGAGAAGATGCCTGTGCGTGGCGTGGTCCTGTACATCCACGGCAGCAGCAGCCACTGCCGACGCCACATTGAGCTGTACAAGGAGCTCTGCAAGGAAGGCTTCGGCGTCATCTCGTACGATTTGGCCAACCACGGCGCCAGCGACCTCGACCAGCACAAGACGCGCGCGCACATCACCAACTTCCGCTACCTGGTGGACGACACGAACGCCTTTGTCACGTTCGCCAAACGGTCCATTTACACGGACGCGCTTCGATACTGGAGGAAACACCACTACCCTCGTCACCCGCATGGGGAGAACAACAACCTCGTAGCGCTGCCTGAGCCGCCGCTGGTCATTATCGGCTCATCACTTGGCTCTCTGGTTGGAATCCACACAGTCCTCACAGCTCAACACAAATTCCATGCAGCTATTTGGGCTGCTCCAACCGTAGGAGTCACGTGGAACCCGCTATTGTACGCCGAGTCGCTTCTCCCACTAGCGGCGTTTATCCCGAAGGCGCGTATTGTGCCTGCTGTCAACCACGACCTATTCTGCAGAGATCCAGCATTCCTGGAGGCGTTCAAGAATGACCCGCTGACTTGTACCGAGAGAATGACTGTACGAAGTGGAACGGAGGCGCTGAACGCTATTAAACGACTGCAGAACGACAAGCGCGTGGTGCAGACTGACAGCGCGTTCTGTGCCATCCCCATGCTATTTATCGCCGGCTCGAACGATGGCGTCTCCGATCAACAGGCCTCAATCCGATTCTTCGCGTCCATAGGGAACATGGACAAGGAGTTTAAACTGATCGACGGAGGTTTCCATTTCGTGTTCGAGGATACTCAAAAGGAGGCAGCTATTGAACATCTAGTGCAATGGCTTCGTGCAAGATTTCCACTCGAGACTCGAAATGTTTAGTGTTTAAAGTTATAACGTGGCATATGTAGTGTTTTTATTCAGTGCTTTCGAGGACGCGGGTCGATTCATCTTCGAGTCCTTGTTCGAACTCAATAGACTGGTTCAGTCTCCTGGTAACGTCAGATTCGAAGACGTGATGTAAAGTTTATCTCATTCTACATCCACCTCCTCTCATGATCACTCATTGTTGAAAACACCAAGTAACAAGCACCAAGTTCCCGTATACGATGAAGCTCTTGCATCAACTCGTCGCTGGATCGATCGGGTTAGCTATCTTCCTAGCAACTTCCTCTTCAGTCACAGCCCAAGCTGTTGGCGTCCCGCACTTGAGATCCAGACGTGCCGAGGAGACTGTCACCGCATCGGAGCTGGTTGTTGATGATAGCGACGATAGCAGCGAGTTCTTGTCAAGATCGATCGAAAGTGACGATGGCAGCAGCAAGTTCTTCGATTCAATCGATAGTGTTGATGATGAAGAAGACAGTAGCGAATCGGACGACAGTGAAAGTCGTCGACTGGCAGCAACAACCACGTCAAGAACAGCAACCCTTGAGGTGACACGGTCGGAATTTATCCCTAGGAACCTCACGTCGAAAGTCTCACCAAAGCCTAACAACTCAACTGATACTACAACGACAAGACCTGCGAACGTCACGGCATTGCGCAAGTCTCCTAAGGCTACGAACGTCACGTCACCACTTAAACCTGCTCAACCACCGGTGCTTCCCAGAGCTCCCTAGACGTCTCCTATCCTACAATACCCGATGATCCGGCTCACTTGACGGAATATCTGTGGTGGTGTTGCAAACTAGGAATTGGTGTCTCGTTAATAAGTCAAAGTAAATAAAGACAATGGTACTGGTCACACGACCTTCTCTCGGTCTTTCTTGTTACTTGAAGTAATAAATTAACACACTACAATACGTATACCTACAGCTCGATAATTTTGCCAGAGTACTTTCCTACAGATACTCCATCAAGAACCTCTTCAACTGAGGAAAGATGCGCCTCAGCTCGCTCCGGAAGCGGCCCCATTCGACCCAAGCGGCGCTTCTCCCTCTTAAACGCCCAATGTGTGAACAACACGTAGTCGCCAGCCACCAACACACCTCCTTGACGGTCCTGGGTGCGATACTTGCGGGGAACTTCCACTGGCGGTTTAACGTATTCGTCACTTTTATCCGAAGAAATGGAGACGATCGACGCGGAGAAGTCGAAGATTTCAGCGTTGCGGGGGGAAATGGACACTGGATCTGATTCCTCTTCGGAGGTTTCCTCGTCGGAGCTGTCAAGATCGTCGTAGCGAAGGTTCGCAGACGACTCGGCAATGTATTTCTGCAGCTCATCCTGGTAGCTGTCCTCCTCGTACAAGTTTTTATTCTCTTTCTTGCTATGGTGGTGGGTCAGACTCCCCAACGTTCTCTGGATGAAATTCTGCTTCCTCTTCTTTCGTTCCGCTACTGCTCCATCTTGACGATCGAAAACTTTTTCTAGCCATCCGTCCTCGCAGAACTTGGCGCAGTCCTTGGTGCCGATGTCGCTCTCCTTCATTGGAACGAGTACGTAAGGCTTCACCGCTCCGGTTGTTGCAGTAAGCGGCGGCATAATGTTGCTTTGGTGCTGCCTGAGCTGGACGTCGCGAATTCGAGAGTGAAAACTGCCTGAGAGTGAGCGCACCAAACACAAGGAGATGACGACTTTTTGCAAAGCCTGCTGTGGTGCCCTGGTCCGCCAACCCATGCCAGATTACGCCTTGATTCGCTGGACATGCAGCTTCGACCCGAAATCGCTCGCAAAGGTATTGAACTGCAGCAGGTGAAGCACCCGCCATCTGGACGGCTTTCCCAGCCATTGACGGCTATCCGTCGCGCTGCCCTTATTGCTTCTTTTTCATAGGGAATCACAAAATCAAGCGATGAAAACTTATGCTGTTGCCATCGCAGAGTCACTTGGCACAATTGATCCAGCACATGTGTCAACGGGGTATCATACATGTAGCCACTTTGGTTGTTGTACAATGTCTTTCTACCGGTACTTGCGTCGCATGTGGTGCTGCTTGTAGGCACTCAAGTCAACTTCCAGCGCATCTCGCCCATCGCCGTGCGCACCGAGATGCTCTTCAGTAAATATTGAGTGCACCGAGATGCTCGTCAAAATATTAGAGAGCGCTTTGCCCGCTCTGTTCAGCAAAATTGAACATCCGACATAGCCAAGCGGGCCCTTGGCACTCCACGGATGACTCGTGAGCCGATGCAACATGTGGGCTCCAGGTGGCTTTTTCGCAGCTCGCGCCAGTCGAAACGAGGTCACGTCCACATACAGGTCGATGGATTCTGATGCCCATGTGTACGTTTGTCTGCCGGATGTACCAAAGTCACCATGATGAAGAAGAACAAAGCTCTTCTTAAACGGTCTGATTCTCCTGGCCCAGCACATGATAAGAATGCTCTCAAAGGACCTTGTATACAGCGATATCACAGTATACAGGTCCATATAAATCGCTGTCTAATCCGTGGTATGACAAACGATGCCGAAATGGGCAGCTACGGCACCTTCGACGGCGGCTCCAGTGTCGACGGGAGCCCTCGCAGTCGAGTACGGCGACGATCACCTCTAGCGCAAGATCCAGACGCGTCTAACCGCGCAGTTTCCAGCTCGAAATCGTCCTTCACCAAGTCGGTAGAACGCCAACCGTGTCTGGTGGACGAGGCGTCCGCATCGTGGCTATCGCGCCTCGGTTTCCTCTTCATAGAGCCTCTCGTTGCTCTCGGAGGTGCGCGACGTCTAAATCTACAGGATCTATGGACACTTGAGCCGGAAAATACGGCGGAACAGGCTGAGAAGCGCTTCCGTGCCGCTTACAGCGCATCCGGCCGCCTGGTGACCGCCATCTGGCGCACGGAGCGGCGCGCTATCCTGTGCAGCGGCGGTCTGGGTCTGTGCTCAGCCTTGTGTGCCTGTTGTGTGCCTGTTTTGCTCTTCAAGCTGTTAACGGCTGCCATGGATCCGATGGAGAAGCACAAATCCGTGCTGGAGCTGCTGCTGCTACTCGTGTGCATCCACGCGGCAGTCGTGTTGGCCGTGCTGTTCGACCGCCACGCACGATTCAAGATGTTCAAGGCTCAGCTACGTGTGCTGGCCTCCATTCGCCTCTTAGTATTCGCCAAGTCGGTAGAGCGACCAGTTAAGGGCCGTCACGGCACCAGCACCAGCATCGCCACTATCGTCACGCTGTACTCGTCCAACCTGGTGCAGGTGAGCTGGCTGCTTATCCGATTCCACGACTTGTGGACGTCCACTCTGCAGCTCTCGGTGCTGCTCTACATCCTCCATGAGACGCTGCAAACAAGTGCGACGGTCATTCTATCTGCTCTGGCGGTCATCATCGGTGGTTTATCAGTGCTGACGGCTTTCTCGGCCAGGATGTTGCAGTGGTACACGAAGAAGCGAGCCAAGACACTGGCCGCAGTGAATGAGTGTTTTAAAGGTATCCAGTCCATCAAGTTGTATGCGTGGGAAGACAAGATCTTGTCCAAGATCATGTCTGCCAGGAGGAAAGAGGAGAAACGGAAGTGGTGGGAAGCTGCCTTCCGCATCCTCCGTTTCTGCTGCGTCTGGGAAGCACCGGCTTTTGCTGCTGTGACGATTTTCACCTCGCTGGCCGCGCGTGCAGGCTTCTTCTCGCCTGCGACCGTCTTCACGGCGTTGATTCTGATCGACCACGTCCAAGTGGAGTTGCACGGGCTCATCATGGGGATTCGAGTGTTCATCGACGGTCGAGTCGGACTACGCAAGATCGACCATTACCTTCAGTACTGCGATCGGTTCACGAATAAAAGTGCCGACAGGAATGAAGTAGATGCCGAGCCGAAGAAATATCCTCAAGGTGTCGTCGCTGCTATGAATGATGTAGATCTCGAGGTGGGGCAGCATTTCCAGACGACGGTTTTGGCTAACATCAACTTGCGCGTGAATGAAGGGGAACTGGTTGTGATCCACGGTAAGGCTGGGGTGGGCAAGACGACACTTTTGACTGGTTTCCTGGGCGATGTGGCGTGTGTGAAAGGCAGTGTGTATTTATCACCGAAGCTCAAAATCGCGTACTGCTCAGAGGAACCGTGGCTGCAGACACTCAGCATCAGAGACAACATCCTGTTTGGTTACCCGTACGACGAAGCTAAATACTTTCGCATTTTAGACGCGTGCTGCTTACTGGAAGACCTGGAGAGCCTCCCGAATGGCGATGATACAATGATCGGGCCGAAAGGAATTAACCTTTCCGGTGGACAGAAGTGCCGTATCGCTCTCGCTCGGACGCTGTATTCGGATGCCGACGTGTATCTACTTGACCGTCCGTTGGCCAGTGCGGATGCTATTGTGCAGAGTGATGTGTTCCGGAAGTGCTTTCTGGAGCTGCTTCGGTACAAAACGGTGATTGTTGCCACACACAACCCAGAGGTTGTTGAGTCTGGCTTTGTGGATCGCTTGTGGCACGTTAATGAAACGATCGTATCGGAGACAGTTCGAGGCAGGCCTCCTTCAAGTGCAAGTCGTCGTGTTCGTCGACTCGCTGATATTCCACCCTGGCGGCTTCAAAACGACGACAATCTGGATGAAAGTGACATGTTTACCATGAGCGACCAACAGGTTCAAGAAGCGAAAAAGCGAATTTCTCGTAATCGATCAGCGACGAAATTGTCTGTAATTCCCAAGTGCGACTTGACTCGAAGTACAATGGATGGAGTCGCAAAAGGGATCTGGTGGACAAGTCACCAGCGGAACTCGTCCCTTATCGCGTGTGTTCTCTTCGTATCCTATGGTCTCGTGGAGGTGGCCAAGAATTTGTGGTTGGTGCATTGGAGCAATATGACTTGGACGTATCTTGATATGTGGAAGGCGACAGTAGTGTACGGTCTGCTTAGTATCGGATCCTTCGTGATCTTACTGGCCAGCTGTGCAGTGGTGTTTTACGTGCTCTCCCGACGCGCCAAGAGCATTTTCAGTGACGTGACGCAGTCTCTTTTGCGTGCTCCTATGTCGGTCTTGTATCAGACTGCGATTGGTGAGATCCTGGCGCGTTACTCGACGGACATGCAGGTTATTGACGGATTGATGTCGTTCCCTTTGGTATTCATGTTCCGAAGTACTGTGTCGATTGCGGCTGCATTAGGGACAATGTGCTATCTACTGGGCGTCACAGGTTTTATGTTTGCAGCGTTAACCATCTATCTGTGTCGAGGAATGGTGGACAAGCGACTATTTGCCCAGGTTTATTCGTTGAGGGCCGAGCTGGATGCTTTAGACCTGAATTTTGTGTCGGAAACGCTGGATGGAGCTGCCGTCATCCGCTCATTCGGAGATGAACAGATCCAGCGTGTGTGCACTCACCACGGCAAGATGGTTGACGATCGATCAAGGATCTTGACGGTAGTGGAAGTATTTACGCACTGGCTGTATATTCGCTGCAGTCTACTAGTGGCTGTGTTTTTGTTCTGTTTAGCGCTTCTCCTGGCGCACGGAGGGCTCCAAGCGAGTACGCTGGGCCTCATGTTGCACTGCATCTATAGTATCCAGCGCGACTTCGTCTCATTTTCGGTGGGGATACTCAACAGCTCCGTTAACATGTTCAGCATTGCCAACCTGCAAAAGTTCCAGCACATTCTACCGGAAGAAAACACGAAGAACAAGGGGATTCAACAGCGCTTAGGAGCTCCACTTCAATGGCCTACAGTGGGTGCTGTAGTGTTCGACCACGTCTTTTTCCAGTACGACAGTCAAGATGAACAGGACTTGACGACCTGTGCACTGAAAGACGTGTCCTTCTCGATTGCTGGGGGTGAAAAGATCGGCGTTGTAGGAAGAACTGGATCTGGTAAGAGTTCTCTAGCGATGGCGATGCTGCAGATGCACACTCTGCCCAGCGGTCGGATTTTTATCGACGGACTAGACATCAGCCGTCTTCACTTGCGCGACATCCGTAGCCGGATCTGTATCATCCCTCAAACGCCGTTGTTCTATCGGTGTTCCATCCGCCGCTATCTCGACCCGTTTAAAGAGTTTGACGACAGTGAATTGTGGCAAGTTCTTGTCAAGATCGGCCTTTGTGATACACCAGGCCCAGTGGCTGAAGTTGACGAGACGAACGAGGAACAGTTTTACACTGAAGATACTGTACGAATGGTGGTGACGAACCTGGACATGAAACTGGCGGAGAACGGAGAGAACTGGAGCATGGGCGAGCGCCAGATGCTCGTACTTGCGCGGTCGCTTCTGAAGCCTGCGCGGGTGCTTATCCTAGACGAAGCCTTCTCCTCAGTAGACCAGGTGTGCGACAAGCAGTTGTTGGCGGTTGTCGAGAAGGAGTTCGCGAGTTCGACTATTTTCCTCATCACGCATCGGCTGGACCAGGTTCTGGGCTTTGACCGGATCATTGTGATGCAAGATGGGGCTGTCGCGGAGTGTGGAGCAGCTGAAGAGTTGGTGTCAGACCCTGCGAGTGCCTTTTACGAGTTCTTGGAGACGACGTTGCTGACGTTTTAGAGTTTTTGATTTATTATTCTGAGACTACAATTCTGTACGTTCTGCCTTGACATAGTTGTAGCTTCGAAGCGAAGGCTCCAGTTTCTTGATCACGTTCAGATGCGAGTCGTTCGGGTGGCGAGTCTCCATTCGGAATCTCTTGTGCAGCCATTCCATAAGGTACGTGAGGACTTCCTCCTTCTCGGGCTCTTCGTAGACCATGTGGTACAATCCGTCGAAGACCTTGAACGACTTGTCCAAGTTCTTCATCCGATGGAAGAAGGCGAACGTGGCATGTTGGTCGGAAACGCGGTCCTTTGACCCGGCAAGGAATAACATCGGCACAGCACAGAACGGACTATCAGAGTCCGATACACGCGCGTCCTGTTGTAGGCGCATCATGGCGTGAAGCGACTGGTGTCCACTACGAGGAGTGATCATATCACTGCTGGTTAGAGGATCCTCCTGGTATCTCTTGAGGAATTCCGGGTCTCGACTGCGTAGTGTGTGCTGAACGGCGGGAATCATTTTTGCAGTCGGAAACGTGGCGACTAGAGCCTTGGCGAACTTCCATTGAGCCCACAGCACCGGCGTCCACGTGACTCCAATGCTAGGAGAAGCCCACACAGCCGCGTGGAACTTGTGCTCGCCCGATAGAATTGTGTGCAAGCCGATGAGCGCTCCGAACGAGTTGCCCGTGATGATCAACGGCAACTCAGGACGAGTATCGCGCTTTTTTTCCCTGCCGTGCGGATGGCGCGGGTGGTGGTGTTTCCTCCAGTATCGAAGCGCGACCTTGTAGATGTTAGCTCTCGCGAACGTGATGAAGTCGTTTGTGTCATCTACGAAGTCGTCGAAGTTGCTGATGTGCGCGCGCGTGTTGTACTTGTCGTAGTCGCTCGCGCCGTGGTTGATCAGGTCGTACGTGATGACGCCGAAGCCTTCTTGGCAGTATCGCTCGTACAGTTCAGTGTTACGTCTGCAGTGGTCTCCCATGCCGTGCAAGTGCAGGATAATGCCACGCATCGCCAGCTTCTCCGACGGGAATAGTGAGAAGTACAAGAGCGACTGGCCTCGTCGGTTCAGGAACTTGCCTTCGTAGTGGCGCGGGCGTGAAGCAGATTTCATCTTCCTCTTGGGTGTCGAGTCTGAAGACGCGCGCGGTCGGAGGTCTTCGTCACTCAACAGACTCGCATCTTTCTGTCCCTGGCTGCTGTCGGACGAAGCGCGTAGACGATCATCTGAAATGTCCTCCTCGGACGGGAATCGGCGGCGGCCACGGCTCTGCTTGGCTGGTTTCGACGCTTTTGTCAAGTTTGTAGACGACTTCGCTCGCGACATTTTGCCGGGTTTCGATTGAGAGCGCGGCTGGGGATTCGATTGTCGTCGGACTGCGCGCTCAGCATCATCATCCGATGAACCCGACGAAGGGCTTGATGCGGGTCTGGTGCCAATGGCCCGGGGCTTCCATCCCTCCTCTTTGGTCTGCGGCGTAGGACCGGATGACGTCAAGTCTTCAAAACACGGGATCTGGCATGACCGGAGCGACTTGGCAGTTTTAGCGGGTTTCTGCTGCGGCGTCTCCTTCTCTGCTTTCTTGGCCGCTTCATCCAGCAGAGAATCATCAAAACACGAAACTGGTCGGGTACGTACGGACTGAGCCTTCGTCTTCTTCGGGGGCGACTGTGACGGTGGTTTAGCAGGAGTCGTGGTCGAGTTGGATTCATCAAAGTAAGGAGTTGAACGCGTCCGCACTGACCGCGCCTGGTTGGCCATTGCCGACCTCAAGGCTTTGATTCCACCCATCATCGGCATATTGGCCAAACTGGGAGAAGCTCGAGCTGATTGAGCTCGTAGAGGCCTGGTAGGAGCTTCGGTTGTGCTAGTAGCTTCCACTTCTTCGAACTTGGTGACTGAACGCGTCCGCGCCGACCGGGATTTGTTTACCCTGGTGGAAGTCTGAGGCGACCGTGTCACGTGTTGCTGGTTCGGACTCGAATCGGAACCGGATGATGAAGTGGTGGGGGACGTCGAACAGGAGTCCGTGGACGGGTTAATTGCCACCGGAATTGCGAGCGGCACATCATCAAGGTTAGTCACGTTGGCCACGGTCTCAACACTCGAACGCTCCTCCTGAATGGCAGACATGGCGAGCGCATTGCGACTCTGAACTCGCCGAATAGGGAGACCAATCGGGCCTCTGTTGCTGTTTGTCATCTTTTTCTGGAATGGCAAGAAGAGGATTAATTCACCGAGAGACCAACGACTTCTTGGCTGGCTTGCGTTCCGACTTGTAGAAAGCCAGAGACTGGCGTCGAAATGGGGATAACCGACCGAGATGGTGTGTGTCTGCTCGAGGCAACGCTCGGGGGATTGGGCGTGCTGTCATAGGGCAGCCACCGGTATTTTAGCGACGCAATCGAGGAGCGCGAGCGCTCGAGTGTTCGTCGAGGACTTTCCACCCAGAGGTTTTCGTAGAAGTCCGCACCTCGGCCTGAAAGTTTTGGCTCCCACCCTGTGCGTATGCAAAATATTTCGGTAAGCAAGTGAAGGTTAGGTAGCTCGTTGGAAAACCTACGACGTTGAAGTGATTAAGCAGGAGACGAAACTGAGCTCGTCGTTGCATTGCACAACTGTGAAGTCTTTGAATTATTTGAAGAGCTTCTTCCCACCGGCACCACAATGCTGGAGATTCGGAGTGCGGGCATCACCAGCAGCATTTGAGGCAAGTTTGCCTGCGCTTTAATTTCGTCAGACGACGCTTTCGAATAGATATCGACGATGTTGGCGCAGCTATCCAGGTACATGTGCATCAAAAATATTCTCAAGACACACTCACAAACACGTTTCCATTTAATAACGATAATATCTTACTGCTGACTTTCAACGGGGAACCGCCGGTGCAACCACTTAGCCAGATACCGGAAGACGCCCTCCTTCTCAGGCTCCTCATACACCATGTGGAATAGCCCGTCGAACAATTTGAACTCTTTGTCGAAGTTCCCCATCGTAGCGAAGAATTTGATAGCGGCCTGCTGGTCGGAGATGCCGTCTGCTGAGCCAGCCAGGAAGAGCGTTGGCACCGCGCAGAACGCACTACCAGGGTCTGACACTCGCTTGTCCTCCTGCAGCTGAATCATGGCCTGGAGTGACTCGTGTCCTGTGCGCGTCGTCATCATATCCATCGACGTCAACGGATCCGCCTTAAACCTCCGCAAGAACTTGGGGTCGCGACACAGCAGATCGTGCTGAACAGCAGGCACCACCTTTGCCGTCGGGATAATTGCTGCGAGCGGTTTAGCCAACTTTGACTCCGCCCAAAGCAGCGGGTTCCAGGTTACACCGACCGTAGGAGATCCCCAGACTGCTGCGTGGAACTTGTGTTCACCGGCCAGAACGGTATGCAGGCCGATGAGAGAACCGAACGATGTACCGGCGATGATCAGCGGCAGTTCAGGCAAAGAGACGATGTCCGAGCTGCTTTCCCTTCCGTGTGGGTGGCGAGGGTGGTGGTGCTTCCTCCAGTATCGAAGTGCGTCCCTGTAGATGGAGCGTTTGGCAAATGTGACGAAGTCATTCGTGTCATCAACCAAGTGACTGAAGTTGCTGACGTGCGCGCGCGTCTTGTGTTGGTCCAAGTCACTCACGCCGTGGTTCAGCAGGTCGTACGTGATCACTCCAAAGCCCTCCCGACACAACCGCTCGTACAGTTTGACATTCCGGCGGCAGTGGTCGCCGATGCCGTGCAAACACAACACAACTCCACGCATAGCCATCTTCTCCGGTGGAAAGAGTGCGAAGTAGAACAGCGTCTGCTTGCGGCGGTTCTGGAACCTACCTTCGTAATGGCGCAGACGGAGAGGAAGATCAGGTACGCTCATACGAGGCGGTGGCGATTCAAGCGAAGATAAACTCGATGCAGATGCTGAACGGGGCATTGATCCATCACTTCCGGAGGGTTTTGGTGTTTTCTTGGGGAGAAGAGAAGTCGATCGAGAGCGCGTTGGGTCTCGCGAGCTCAAGAATGGACGGGCTGTCCCCTGCTGTTGGTCTTTCACTGGCTTGGCAGGTCCCATTAGCTTCGGATTCATTGTCACTGGTGTCTTCGACTCCCGACAGGACGCAGGATGCCGCCGCGCCGCACCCACATGGGTCTGTGACATCGGCTTTGGGTTCGACGTCGAGCGCTGACGCCTCGTAGGACTTACGTCCCGGAACGCGCGTAACCTACGGTCTTCGTACATTTCGGTTTCCGACAAGGACGCAAGCGCGTTCGACGACTTTGCACGACGACCTTCTTCTGAACTAGTAGGCGAAACTTCGCGAGACGGCATTCGGCGGCGCATGCGCTCCCGGTCCGAGGGGTATGCAGCAGGAGGAGAGCTAGCTGTTGAAGACGTCTCCTCGCGGGTGTCTCGCTCAGAGTACGGCTGTCGGAACGGCGGTAGCATTGACGTCGTCGACTTTGGTCGGCATTTCTCGCGTGAACTCGAGTGTGTTGTGGTGTTTTGGCGGCATGCAGCTTTACGGTCGTACTCGTACACGTCTTTTGAAGAGTACCCGTGGATGAAATCCAGCTTTGTCGCCGATTTGGAGCGCGGCATATTATCCGACGAACTGTACGGTGACGTGGCTGTCCGGTCTGAGGTCTGATGACGGTGAACACGCTCGCGTTCGTGTCTCGACGACGACTTTGACGGGGGAATGGAAGACGCTTTTGGCCGTGTATTGGACCTGGCGTCTGCTTGGCGACGCGGCGGTCTCCGGTTCTGGTCGTAAACGTCATCTTCCTCTGAAGACGACGAGAAGGAACTGGACTTCTTCGAGCGCGGCGTGTACTCCGGGTCCGATCGCTTCCGGTACGAAGACCGATCGGCATGCGACGACATCGAACGGGGGTCGCGCGGGTGCGGTCGGTGATGACTTGAACGAGAGTCGACGTTCGGGTGCTGACGGGGTGCAACCGGGGGACTACGGGGCGGACTCCTCGAACCTCCTGCGCTGTGCTGTTCGTACCTCTCGTCCGTCGATGATGGCGCCGTCGACGCAGAACTGGAAGCTGACCTGGAATGTGCAGCCGGTTCCGCCATGGAAACGGGTGACTCTGGCGCTTCTAAAGCGTAACCTGTGCTGTTTCTTATGATGCTTTGGCGACACTCCTCGATCGCCTCCAAGAAGCTGTCGTTGTTAGGTTTGATGTCCTCCGGGTGCTTTTCCTGATCTTTAAGGCGCGACTCGCGCATGTGAGCCGGTTCCTCCACGATGACCGACATGGCGAGGTGTTCCCGCGTCCTGGCATTCGCCTTCGCATGAAGACGGGCGGCCCTACTGCCCGGCAGCTTTTTGCAGTTGGCCATCGTGTTCGACAATGAGGAGACTGTGGTTGTGTGCGCTGAGCTCAGATGCGAGCGACAGACGACTGGACTTCCACGCGGCCACGCCGAAACCAGGAAGCGGCCATGGACGTGGGTACGGCACCGATAGCCGGAACTGCAGGCACAGCTGAAGTCAGAGGTTTCTCAGTGGGTCAAGGCGGAAAATCCTATTGCGTCGCGGCGTCCATGGACCGGAAGTCTCTTCCTTGCTTCCCGACGAGTTCGCCTGATGCGTTTGTACGCGGTGCTGGTTCCGTGGCAGCACCTGGTCGGCTATAGACCCGGGGCAGTCGCCGCTTTGAACGAAGAGCGCATCAGATGTGCTTGTGCATTTTGAATGTGACAGACACCAGAGACGGAGGACGTCTCAATAATGCTGGCAAGACGGCGAGGCGAAAGTTTATTGTGTTTGTCTGTACGAGTCTGCCCGTATCCAGTCACAGTCCGTAAACTTCCAGCTGGCGCTCAAAACTCGATCGGTTAGACAACCCACCTCCTGTCGCTGCTTCAGTGAATGGTATGATAGCGAAATCCAATCGTACGCGTAGACTTTGCGAGGTCAAGGCAAATCCCAAGTTGCAGACTGCGTGAGGGTTGCACGTTTTCGAGACGCCCTCGGTTTGCCAGCAGCAGAGCATAATCTTCCGTGGCAACGTTATCCTATTAGACTTCTTGTCGCTGACGTGCTCTTCGTGCGTCTCAACAGCTTTACCTGTACATGTTCTTCAAAGGTAGTTGATAGAAGCACAACAGTATCTATCTTACCGGTGCGCGCAGGTTTTCAGATCCAGAGCTCCAGTATTTTGAAGCTCAACTTGTACGGACATTTCGGATCCCTATGGAGGAAGGACTTCACGCTCACCTGCCGCTGGTCTATCCATTTGTGCTGCAGAACGCCAAGTACACACCGTACACCGCTCCATTTCATCTCGTAGCCAGCACATCGCTTCGTCCTTGAACCTTGCACTGTACACTGTACTGTACCGGACGTGTCTTGTGCAGGTGCAACAGCCCCACCGAGATTCAGGGGCACAACATAGCGTACAGCCTCTACACGTTCAACACGCACTTGGACGAGCACGAGTCAACAAGAGGCTGTGCAAAATGCTTCGAGTCGAAACTCCTGGACGTTTGCCAGTACTTGGCTTCACTCACTAAAATACACTTGCTTACAGCATTTTGGTGAAAATAACTTCAACGGGGCAGTGATGCATAGCATCTAGCGAAAAACTCAAGGTCAGCTCCGGTTTCGGTGTTTCTATTGTACTTCTGCTACTTTACCAACCGACAACCTACACTAGCCCTTCATTGCCGCGTCTCGACGGGGAACCTCCGTCTCAGCCAGTGCGCTAGAAACCTGAGCACGTCCTCTTTCTCAGGGTCCTCGTACACGAGGTGGAACAGGCCGTCAAACAGCTTGAACTCCTTGTCCAGATTGCCCATCGACGCGAAAAACTTGATGGCGGCCTGTTGGTCAGCGATCCCGTCGGCCGAACCGGCGAGAAAAAGCATTGGCACGGCACAGAACGAGCTGTCTGGGCTCGAGACCCGCTCGTCCTGTTGCAGTCTGATCATGGCTTGTAGAGACTCGTGGCCGCTTCGAGACGTCAGCATGTCCATACTGGTCAATGGATCTGCTTTGAAGTCCTGCAGGAAAGCTGGATCTCGACACAGCAGCTCGTGATGAACTGCAGGGACAACCTTAGCCTTAGGGAACAGTGCTGCAAGTGGAACGGCGAGTTTCGACTCGGCCCACAGTAGTGGCGTCCAGGTCACACCGATGGTCGGAGAAGCCCACACGCCCGCGTGGAACTTGTGTCGGCCACTGAGTACCGTATGCAGTCCGATCAACGAGCCGAATGATGTGCCGGCGATGATCAACGGCAGTTCCGGAGCAACCACACACGTTTTGTCTCGCCCGTGCGGGTGGTACGGGTGGTGGTGCTCTCGCCAGTACCTAAGCGCGTCGTTGAAGATGGATTTCTTCGCGAACGTGATGAACGCGTTCGTGTCGTCCACAAGAAACCGGAAGTTACCGATATGCGCGCGCGTATTGTGCGCGTCCAAGTCGCTGTCGCCGTGGTTCAGCAGGTCGTATGAGATAACCCCAAAGCCTTCCTCGCACAGGCGTTCGAACAACGGGATGTAGCGCCGGCAGTGGTCTCCGATGCCGTGGAGACACAGTACAACGCCTCGCAAAGCCATTTCCTCCGGCGGAAAGATACTGAAGTAGTACAGCGACTGCCCTCGCCGGTTCTCGAATCTTCCCTCATACGGACGCAGGTACGACGGAATGTGCTGCAACCGCGACTGTCCCATTGACGACGACGCCGACGATGAGTTGGAGGACGAAGACTTGGACGCCGTCAACGGCGAAAGGTCCGCGGGGGAAGCCGACGCCAATGCCATCGCGACAACCGACGCCCGACCGGGACCCGACTCGAGCTTCTTCATGTCCGGTCGCTTAACGGGAGGCCGTTTGTGTTGTGACGATCGTCGCACAGTTCGCGTCGGCCGGTTGTTGAAGACGTCACTTGCCTGCCGCACTGGCGGAACAGGTTGACCTCGGCAGTTAACCATTTTTTCGCGAATGAAGGCTTGGAGCTTCAGCTTTGTGGACGCTGCTCGTGTGCCAGCCGGTTCCTTCTGTATCCGCTCGCCGGCGGGCAATCACCACCGACTTGGCGGTGCCCTTGGAAGATGCAGTCGCCAGAGAGCGAGCGCTGCGTCGAGCAGCCATTTCCAAAGCTCACCGACATGAGGCCCCGGCTACGCTTTCGATCGTGGGATGCCGGGCATCAACGGCGAGGTGACGCAAGCGATTTGACCGAGGAAAAGCTTGCTGCTTCTTGCCAATGTAAGGCGGGCTCTCAAAGACTGGAAACAGCATTGAACGCATTCCTTCCTGGCGTGGTTCAGATGTATCCAGGGGTCTGAAAAAGTTGTGCCCATACAAATATCAAATATAAGTGTAAGCCATGTCAACTTATTAATTTCGCGCTGCAGATGCACCTTGGTAGCCGGACCACATGGGTCGCCAATGTGTGGATTTCGCACGGTGGAAGCCTACACGTAAGGCTGAGTCAACTGGCTGTGCATACGGACAATCATCAAGTTGCTGTCAGCGCAGTCGCCAAGGACGGCCTCAACTTTAGCATCTTGGCCATCGAACGAGAGCTCCTCTTGTCGATGGGGAAGATCCCGCTGATCCGGCTCCGATCCAGATCCAGATCCAGAATCGCTTCGCCACCTATACATGTGCATGGCACAGTCATCCTTTGCCATTCCCCAATGTGAGCTCAAAGCCTCAAGCCGCGCAAACAGCCTGACCGGACCAGGAAACGCCACTTCGAGACCAGCATTGTCGAGCTCAGCGTGATTCACGTCCTTTGACAATGCAGTAGCGGTACCATCCGTGGCGTTGCGAGCTACGTGTATACATGTACATGTAGGTGTCGGCACATGTATCAACTGCAGTTGTCAACATGAGCATGCCATTGACGCAAAAAAATAAAGAAAACAGCAAGCCGTAGACACTTGCACCACTTCGTAGCACCCTGATCCTCAAATACGTAGCCGAAGGGGAAATGTACGCTTGAGCCAAAAGTTGACTCATGAGGCTTGAGGTAAAGAGAATGCTATACGTAGAAGTCCGAGCCGCTTGGTCCACGTCAATTTGTTAAACTTTGCTGCCTGATCGTCGTGGCCGGCGCGAGTGTAGTTCCGAACGTCTCGTTGCAGCAAGATGATAAGGCTCCATGTCATACATAAAGACCGCAGACCTTAAGTTGCGAACCACGGCACCAATGGTGTGAAGATGCATCCACTGCTTTGGCCTTACTCACGTGTCTTCAGCTTCAGCTGGTTGAATGGCGTTGGCAGCTGAGTTACATACCGATGGCATACCGCGTGTTCAGCAGCGCGTGCTCAAGGTGACATTGGTTGTGATCTTTCTAGCTGAGACCGTGCTGTGCTTCGGTGCTCCGAGCACTAAATTGGCTACGTCGGAAGGTGCCGTCCAGCGCTGTTCAATTCGTCGGCGCGAAAAGGCTTTCGCATCCGGGGCCCGTAGTCCAGCAACGGTACGACGCGATTGTGGGCAGCAAATTACAAGTCGCTTCTGAAGCGCTCGACGAGCCAGAGATTTGTCTGTCCAATCGACCAGTGCATTCAGCAGTCCTTGAGTTGTCGATAAAGGCGAGGAACCACGCGACTCAAGTTGATTCGTTCGTGTCGACCGTGGCGCCTTCGTCTCCGCACCAACCTGCGCGTCCAGAGCTTTCAGCTATAAGTGCGTCAAATATGTCAAACGGCGCGTGGACGTCGCAGTCTGCCTCGTCCGCATCGCTGGCCAGCTCTAACGGCATGCGCGTGCCGCCAGGCCTGCGCCACTTTGAAGGCAGGTTCTGGAACCTGCGCGGTCAATCTCTCTTCTATTTCTCGCTCTACCCGCCGTCCAAGCGCACGTTGCGCGGCGTCGTATTATATCTGCACGGTGCGGGTGATCACTGCCGCCGGTACATCCCCTTGTACGAGCGTCTGTGCGAAGAAGGCTTTGGCGTGATCACGTACGACCTCGTGAACCACGGCGCCAGCGATTGCGACGGTCACAAGACTCGCGGCCACGTGCGCAGTTTCCGCCAGCTCGTGGAGGACACGGACAGCTACGTCACGTTCGCCCAAGACACCATTTTCCCGCAGACCGGGCACACGGCGCCGCCGTTGATCATAGCCGGCACGTCGTTCGGGGCACTTGTAGGTCTGCACGTCGTGCTGTCCGGCCATCACAAGTTTTACGCTGCGTTCTGGGCTGGACCGACGGTGGGCATGGAGATGACAGCGCTCTGGAAGGTTCAGGCTGCGATCATCCAGCCGTTAGCGTTGTTTCTGCCACGGATGCGGCTCGTGCCGGGCGTGGATTACGAATTGTTATGGCGAGATCCCGGCACGCTGCAGGACTTCAAGGCCGACACACTGACGACCAAGAGCGACATCACCACGAGGACAATGCAGCAGACGTTGAGCGCCATGCATTGCCTCGCGAAGGAAAAAACCATTGAACAAGCTGACAGCAATTTCTGCGCACTCAGTATGCTGTTCCTGGTGGGATCGGAAGACCACGTTGCAGACCAAGGTGTCACGAGGAAGTTCTACGACAAGCTGGTCAACACGGACAAGGAGTTCAAAGTGTTCGACGGCGTCTTTCACAGCGTCTTCGAGGACCCCGAACGGGACGAAATCTTTGACTACCTGTGTCAGTGGCTGCGCGGTCGCTTCCCGGAGCTGCAAGCCACTGAAGACGGTGAACTGCCCGTGTTTATCAATGAGCCGTAGTCAATAGGATCCGTTCGCGACGCACGCGCTATTATACAACTACCGTCGTCGTCGGAGCTCCTGGTGTTGATGCAATTTCTTGGCCAGAACTCGCGCGTTCTGCACGAACAAGACGCCGCGTGCTGCTTCTTTCACGTCCGCCGGTTCATTCACTCTCACCATGAACTCGGCCAATGCCAGGGGTGGAGCAGAAGCGCTGAGTCTTGCCGCGTTCTCGACAAAAGCTTCGCGAGTTAGCGGGCTGTCGGAGTGTTTCATTGCTGCTTTCACGAATTTCCGTTCTACTGCACTGAGTCCACTGGTCGAAACGCTGTGAAGCAGACGCTGTTGAGCTGCAAAGTGACGTTCAGCATCCCGTTGCTTCGCCTGGGCTCGAAGCCAAACTCTGGCTAGAATGGCCACTGCAGCGGTGAGCACGATACTGAGCCATCCGACGTAGATCATATTGAGCGACCGAGTGCTGTTTTGCTCTGGGTAATGGAGGCGGTGGATTGCACCGAGTGAAGCCCAACAGGACGCCGCGTAGATGCTGCACTTGACGTACTTGATGTACCAGAGTGAACAACTACGCATCGTCAGAGTGAGAACCAGTAGTCCAGCATTCCCGATGGCTCCGAGGCTTGCGAGTGCCAGCGGATTGAAAGGGAAAAACGCCTGAGCTGTAGCCGCAGCAGCTTTCACTAACTGGGTCACTAGCAAGAGTACGGGGGCGTAC
This sequence comes from Phytophthora citrophthora, assembly GCA_031305395.1. NCBI lineage: Eukaryota > Oomycota > Peronosporomycetes > Peronosporales > Peronosporaceae > Phytophthora > Phytophthora citrophthora. The sequence continues at coordinate 61,917 of JASMQC010000032.1, forward strand.
TTGATATCCAACGTATCGCGTTGAAACAGCACTTGACTCATACCATGCGCTAAGAGACCGATGGGCAGGAAGAACGTGACACCCCACAGTCCAACGAGTGCGTACCATCGATGCTCTGCAGTCCAACAGGAGATATCCTTGTGGGCGATCAAGAACGGAGGTGACTGAGGATTTAACTTGCATTTCTCCAAGGAGGCGGCAGTAGAACAGTCCGTGCACGCCAAGTAGGAGAAGAAGATGGAGATTGTCCCCATGTAGAGAAATCCATGCACAAGCGCTGGTAGATCTTTGGTCAGAACTCGGTGCAGCAATGCACTCGTTTCTCGGAACTTGTTGGCACATTTCAATAGTAAAAACCACAAAAGCAGCAGAACAACCAGCCCCAATGCCTCAACTTCTGTGAGCGAAGAAATACCAAATTTCGTAATTCCCAGACCCCCCAGCCACTCCACTGCTGCTGGGAGGTCATCGGAGGAATCCCAGTCTACAGCTGAGTCGAATGCCAGCGAGTTAAGTTGAACCAATTCAACTCCAATGGCCGTCACAGCCAGAACGTTCTGGTAGTATCGAGATACTGGACGGAGACGCAGTCGAGTCTGTTCCAGCAGAACAAAGCGGCCTAGTGCCAGTAAAATTAGTGGTAAGATTGACAAAGAGAAGAAAAATACTTACTTCGAGCAATCAACGCAATGGAAACCACAGATAACAGAAAAATCCCAATTCCGTAGCTGTACACGATCCTCGTCATGAAAATGTTGCGTTTTGAGACATCAGAATCAACGGCGAAAGCTAAGGTTGGAGCCCAAAACGAGATGAAAACACTTAGCGCTGTCCCTCCGAAAGCATAGCGCCGTTCTTGCCACAGGGGAAGACCCAATTTACCACTCGAAGGCATCCACACACGTACAAGCTCCCCCAGACCCTTTTTAGCGTGATAGAACCGGTAAAATTCGTCTCGATCCTGAGGATTATCAAAAGCTTGAGCCATGACTGGGTCCTGTAGATCCGTACGCAGCTCTTCTTGACGCCAAAAGGCGACCAGCAAGACTAATCTCGCTCCGAATGCTACAACACCACGTCGGATTTTATCCAGGATTCCATCTTGCTTGTCGTATCGATACTGAGCGGATCGTCGAGTCTCAGTTGTTAAACTACGGAACCTCGCGATGCTCGTAGTGTGTCGTCGAATCCTGTGCGCTTCCAGTTTCCGTCGAAGGAGAATCATTGCAGCAGCGTCGGAGAATGGATCAGGGTTGAAAATTTCGTCACATACCTGAAGCGAAGAGGAGGAAATCACCACTTTTAGTGCCGTCCAGGGGCCAGTCGCTACCGGTGCAACTTTCTCTTGTAAGAATTGATCGATACCCACACGTTGGTCCCTTTTCAGTGCGAACAGACGGGAGCTGACGGAAGTTCCTTGTGTCTTTCGCTCTAATTGAACAATGGAGTGCTCAGTCTCGTTTTCCACGTCAGTTCGCGACCACTTTGATATACTGAGTCGATGAGGAGAAGCTTGGCCATAGCTCTCGAGGATGATTCGTCGTTTTCCAGAATCGCTTGCTACGAATCGCTGCATTTGCTGGTAAAGATGGAAGACTCGAAGTCGCTGAATGGGACGCACCATCAACCGCCACAAACTCATTTCCTTTTGATCGTGGACAACAAACGGCAGGCTGGTGAAGGGCATTTCGTCTTCCTTTGAAATTTCTCCCAGTTGGGTAAGCACGTCTTCTATTTCCATTTCGTGAAAGTTTTCAGCCAGCTCGAGAACTGACATCCTCTCTGCGTTCTCTTCTGCGCCTTCAACAACTGCTTTCAAAATTTCAATAACTCGATTCTTATGCTTTGAAAACTGTAGAAGCAGTTTTGTTCGCTTCGCTGCGACGGATACCAAGCCAAAGTGATCTAAGAGGAACTCCAACGAAGTGAACGGGAAAGAAGACGTAAGCGTACTAATTCCATGCTTCGTGTCAGGTCGAGACTGCTCAGAATCTGCCACCGCTGGGATCTTCTGTATATCTGACGGGTCTGCGAATTCCTGTGTTATAGGGGTTTTCGTACGGTGCCTTCTCAACAGCATCGTGGGCTTACGTAGCACTAAGAGAAAAGTAAGTATTTTCCCCTTGATTTTCTTGAAAAGACTGACGGATTGTCTGGAACTCGCCATTGTCGTCTCCAGCAACGTACTCCCCATGGTCCGTCGCCACATATATTGCATTGCTACTAGCATCCTCGAGAGATTGTCCATCCCTTGAGGGGAATCCAAAAGAACAGCCAACGAAGCAGAAAATTGCACGTCAAGACCACGTAGACGCTCTCGAGAGGCTTTGGCTTGGTCGACTATCCCAGACCCATTGGCTGCAATCACTCGTAGCTCATTTCGGTTCGTTGCTCGCTTCAGAAGTCGATGGAGATTGTCGAGAAACACCATCAATGCCTGTTGTCGCGAGTGAGTCCGATGACGCTCCATTTTACGCAGAAAAGCTGGTAGATCCAAGATCAGGGAACGGAATTGACGCGCAATCTCCACGTAGTAACTCGCCTGGAGTTCGTGTAGTCCAGAGCACATGAAACCAGCCAGTTGCTCCAGTAGCAGAAGCCATTCAAGAAAAATTGAATTCCCATCATTTCCGCCTTTAGTCAGTTTTTGTGAATCCATGAAGAAATCGAGTGCGATACTTGCCATGGCGTGGAAGGTTGAAAGTACTCGGGCGTTTTGAGTCGCGTCACGGATGGCTGCAGACATCGCTTTCTTCCGGTTCGCAGTCAAAACGGACAATAATTCGTCGTGCTCTTGGGAGAATAAAATCAGTTCTCGCAGTTCCGAGTCGATTCGAGCTTCGTCTGCCTGCAGGTGTTTAGTGGATGAATCACTGTGGTGACCTCCACTGTGGCGCCGAACGTAGGAGAACGCGCGACGTACGTGCTCATTTCCTCCGAATTGATTGAGATGCCATGGAACGCTTTCGCTTGGGAGAAGATGTTCCTGGTCGAATCGTTGGAAGACACCACTGCATTGAGGCGGAATGATCCCAGTTCGAACACCCGCTCTGATACTGGAATAATATGTGAGGCGTAGAGTGTTGAGTTCACTCTGGAAATCGTACCGAGATAATGTAATACATTTCCTCGTGCCGCTAAGACACTGCTCTTCAAAGGTTTTTGCTACGATTTTATCCGTTTTGTGGGATTTTCCATTCAATATTTGCAGTACAGTTAGATCCAAAGATATCCGAGAAGGAGCTTTCTCCACTAGTGATGCGAGAATGGTAGATGCGAGACGGTCGAAGCTGTCGTATGGTCCTTGACCGACATCTTTTTCGCTCTTTTTTCGCCCAAGAAACATCAACAACGTTTCTATAATAGCCAATCCATTTTCAGGAACTGAGTCAGTCGAAACTAAAGCTTCAAATCGCTTTTCTTCGTGTGTGTCAGCAACATCTACAGTGACACAATTTAACACTCCGCTACACAGGAATCCACTCGTCAGAATTATGTTCTCAGCTGCTTCCACAGGAAAATAATTTGCAGTCCAGAGGTGATGACAGAATATTTCAAAGGAAACTCGAGAGAAAAAAACCAGGCTTCGTGCACTCTCAACCACGTCGGTACTTGGACTCGGACATCGTGCCAGTCTGACAGCTACCAAGGCAGCAAAGTACAGTAAATCACCATGGTGTTCCTCCGACGCGTTAGCTTTCTTGACACCAGCGTTAAATACAGAAAGCAGCAACGACTGCGCTGCCGAGGTTAGAAACGCTTGACAGTGTACCGCACTCCTGCGTACTGCAATCGCCACTAGGGATAGAAAAATAGCCTCAGAGCTTCTTTCTGGCTTGAAATGGTAGCACAAGTACAGGAGTGAGTCCGAATTCTCCATGAACAGTGTGTTAAGCACATTAAAAGTAAGGTCGTGGCTCTCGATAGATCCAATCAGCTCCACAAACGTTTCCAAGAAAATGAATTGCGTGGAACTGGGCTGGTAGGTCTCGGTGATTGAATGTGCTGTTGTCGTTGCAACACAGGATAACTGTCGGAGACCCTGGAGAAGCTTTAGAACTGGGGTGACGTGCAGTTTGAGGCTACTGACTGTCGGTTTGCTAGGAAACCATCGAGTCAAACTTTCCAAACAGGTGACATCCATTCTACCAATAGTTGAGAACTCTGTTGAGAGAGCGAGAACAGCGAGGATCTGGGATTTCAGATCGGCAATGGGGTCGTAGTAAATTCTGTAATCTTTACAGAATTCTGAAACGAGCCCAGACAAAGCTAGAAAGAAGTCGAGACTCAGACGTTGTCCTTCCTGTCGAAGCAAACGCGACAAGATTCCAGTAGAAGACGATGCCAAAGACTTATTTGAGAGCTCGGATAACCTCAATGTCACGGAAGAATTACTATGGACAGAAGATCCGAATCCTCGAGAAACTTCAAACGTACTCTCCGATAATTTACCACCGCCAGAAACGAAAACAGTACAGCGCACAGTCTCCACCGTCGCCTCCACTAGAAACTCAAGCACACTCGATTCATTTCCACTACGTAGAGTTGCATTGTACTCGAAGGCACGAAGACAGACTCCTTGTCCATTGACAATCTCAATCTTCAGTTGAACGACGACCACAGAACTAGAAGCATTTTCTTGCGCAATCTCAACTTGAATTGTGCGAACATTTTGTAGCCAAGTTGGCCTTTTCACGTCGTCAACCTGACTTCGATGCACCCCGACAAAGAGAAATTGTGCAAGCTGAAGCTGAGCACTTGGTGAAAAATTGAATACGTTGTCAATTCTTGAATGAATGGTAGTGCTTGACGGAGCGGCAAGGCGCTGGAGAATCGAAGCTGCTAGAAGTTGCAGCCGGGGGCTTTCGAGCCAAACCCCGAAGCGGAAGAGCAGCGACGTATCCTTTATCAGAAATGCTTTCATGTCTTCATGAAGTGCTAAGGCTTGCATCAGCTGCACGGCTGCATATTGTTCACTGTCGGAGGTAGATCGCTCCACTATGAGCATTAAAATCTCCATCTGCTTGAAGGTTCTAAACACTTCCACTGACACCGTTTGAGGTAAATCCAGAGAGCACAGCAATTGCACGAGTTCAAGGGCTCTACTGCGGATTTGAGCGCTCCAAACAACGCAATTATCCCCATCGTCCAAGCTTGAAGCACTTCGAGGACGCCGCTGACAGAGGGAAAGCAGTGACTGGAGGAAGACATGATGCTCTTTCTCTTCAGCTTTCGTGCTGTTAGTCTTGTAAATGGTGGGGTGGAAATTAGACACCGTATAAAGCAGTAACTCCAGAATACTACTAGCAATCAATTCGTGCTGGTTACGTTGATCTGCGTCCGTTGCATCAATAAGAGCCACCAAATTATCCTTAACGTCAGTCGTAAAGCGTTCAACAGTGTCATTCAATCCGAGTAAGTGCAAATTCACAGAGTAGAATCGAATCCATCGCACGAAAAGCACAAACCACGACGGGAACAGGCTAGGAGGTGATATTCGAAAGAGATCTTGTTCCTCAGCATCCAGGAAGAAATCGAGGCGTCGATATGCTCCATAGTCGCACATATATCTTGCCACGCCTCCACCATCGCAGCCCTCCGGTGCATTCTGAATTAACGCACTCAAAGCTTCAGCAGCAGTGCTGGCAACGTCCCAGTGTGATGTCGCTAAGCACGTCACTAGACTCGATAGGAAATCCAGTTCAGGTTCTAAAGACCGAACGAAGTCCGGGTCTGTTGCGCAAAGACGAGCAAGTTGTAGGGCCAGCACTGTTGCCTTCTCCTCAAGACTGGATGATAATCTACTCGGAAGGAAATCTGTAGGACCCGTAGTGGATAATCCTACTGCTCGCAGAATCTTTGAAGACGCGAATGAATTGGCAAGGCATTGACGCAAAACTTCAGCTAGAACATCCACCATCGGCCAACACTGCGGTGAATTTCGGGCTCGAACAAGAAGATGAATGCTCTGTTCTGGGACGCAAATTTTTAAAACGAGTTCCAGTACCACCACAAGAGCTTGGAGGTCATTTGGACACTGCAGAAGCAGCTCCGACACGGCACAAAGTCGCTCTTTACCTTCGGGTAAAACAACGGGCGGATCGAAGTAACATGCTTTCCATACAGCAGTCAAAGTCTGTTGGTTTGTTGCAAGGCTGTGCAAAATTTCCGTCGCGTTCCACTTCGCCTCATTCAGTTTTGCAGTAAAAGTGACAGTAGAAATGCAGATTTCAGCTAAACCTCCATGCAAGACGGCTCGTTTTGGAAAAACTGTGCGTGGTCGAAAGCGTCCGTCGAACGAAGTACACAGGCAAGAAGGCGAAGTAAGCGCACAAGACTTGGTTGTTGCGGTAACTCACCACTTAATAGATCGCCTTCCAGGCGAATGAAACCTTCTAGAAACCCTTTGTTCATGATCTCTAGTGCATTGCCGCGTCCGTAGCACAATTCGTAGAGGAGTGAGTACCACAACTCGCGTTGATTTGAACTCTCCGTCTGTTCCTTGAAACTGGTAGTAGATACTTCCCACCACAGAACGTCAATCAAGTCCAGTTTGAAGGTGTCAGCGACGTAGTTTGGATAGTCTCGATTGGTTGTGTCTTGTAGCAGAGACAGCAGTAACTTTGAGACGTTCATGTGGACGACTTCTTCGATGAAAGAAACGAACATTCTGGTCAAAATTCGCCAATATAGCGGAGAAACAAGTGTCTGCTGGGCTTGGAAAGCAAGAGAACTCAACAAGAGCTGATTGGTTTCCTCAACCACATCGAACAAGCGACAGACACTTGAATCCATCCACAATGAAAAGTATCGCGGTTCAACCAGTGGTATATCCTCCTCCAAATAGTCGCAAATCTGGATGAAAGCCAAGAGAAGTAACTCGCCAAGTGCTGGTTGCTGCGCTACTGCAGAATCTATGTCGTTTTCGGGGTCTCTTGGCCCATTACTGTTGGAAATAAGTGTTAGTTGCTGCTTTAACTTGAAATGCAGACGACAGAGGATGTCCCTTGAAACATCACGAAAGTCGCAGAAATTGACTACACTATTCAAAGCTTGTGCTGCAATCAGCAAGTGACTCACGTCCTCGTTCGGTTTGCGAGTGCTGGGATCCAGTTCACGTACGATACACCGTAAAAGTTCATCCCAAGGCTCAGTCACACTTTCAACACCATGAACATGTAGTGTACTAATAAAACAAGGTAAAAGCTCCAGCAAAAAGTATGCGTGATCGACGCTAAGGGCTAAAATGTCGCTGACTTGGCCTGAAAGTTGCCGAGCCAGCAGCGAATCTTCACGAGTAGCTGGTTCTCGACCCATTATGTTTGTCAATAGCTGGGGATGGAAGCGGTTTCTTAAATACTCACAGTCACTCAACAGTGCAGCCACAATTTCTGGGTCGCTGCTTATTTTCTGAGCCAACACGTCAGAAGAACACAATCGTTCCATTGCCTTCACAGATAATTCGACAATCAACCTATTCAGCTCTGGATCTGAATTGCTGCTCAAGGACATCCCTTGTGCAAATTTAATCAAGAATGAAACAACATTTTTCCCACATTGGCGCCACTCAGATTCAATTCTTGCAAGAAGTTCCAGATTCACCTGACCTGAGCAGTTGAAAATCTCCAAAACCAACATTATCTCTTCTGAACGGGAAGGATGCTGTGGATGCAGCAGTGCAGCTGTTATTAATTCCCAAACTTCTTGAACCAGGGCACTACCAGGGCTAATGTGTGAGCCGCTGAGCATTCGAATGACCCAATAAAACGTGCGAAGGAGGTCCCTGTTCGTGGACGGGTCTAGTTCAGACGCAGCCATTCGCAATTTGCGAAAGAATTCGAGAAACTGAGTATTTGTAGCATATTTCGCGTTGACGACTGAATACTCGATAATTGCGTTGAATAAACGCACACAAAGTGCCGTGAAATTCAGTGATTCCTGTCTTTCTGCTTCATCTTCCAGGGTAATCGAAGCAGCCAGTAGCTCCATTAAATCACCTTTGTTTTGTTCACGTATAATAGCCACCTCACAGCTTCCACTAATATTCTGATTCACATATGCGATCAGGGCCTCCACTACTTCACATTTGAAGTCTTGGCTCCAAGCTCCAGTAAGCAGATCCATAGAAATCTGCAAAAACCTTTCACGCCGAGCAACAAGTCGATACGGAGCTAACGAATCTGCTCCAGTGAAATCGGTCAAGCTGTCCTTTATCAGTGCGAGCGCGTTCACTTGCACTTTAACCCAGGGTTCTTTTTCTCTTTGAACGCTTAAAACGACAATAGCATCTCGAAAAAGCTTGCCACACATGAGTGGATGAAAGAATCCAGAAGTGGACAACGCTAGACGAATTTCCGGCGTTCTGGTAAGGTACACAACCAATCGTTGGGTCTGATGGATGAGAGAAAAGTCCACGATCTGGTCACTAAGTGAGCTATTAGCAGAACTTGGCCAATTTTGAGCGCACAAATAGTCGGTTGTGATACTGTCAGCAATGATTCCCACTTTCTCCCTCGGGAATGAGACTTCTTGGAGGGAGACAACTGCAATTTCAACGACATCCACAAGCTCCCGAGCATGAGACGTTAACATCTCTTGACTCAGCGCCCATTCTGCCAACAGTCCCATTAAGTAACACTGCGTAAGTCGAGGTGTTGAGGATTCCCTCAATATTCTGGTGGCCAAAGGTATAAGTTCGAGCCATTCGTCATCCGATGAGACGGAATTCTCTCCAGCTCTATGCAGTGTAACGAACACCCACAGTAAGCGAACAGCGTGGCATAGGAAGCTGGTTTCAAAAGCTTGGGGTGTACTACAGGCTTTCAAAAGGGTCGGGACGTGTATCTGTCGTAAAACGGAGTGAACTGCACTAACATTTTGTTGATCGGAGTGATACGGGTTGGTCAGGTTCAGGCTACTCCATTGTTCCGAGAGAAAACACAAGAATTGCACCCACTGCCCTGCACGCTCTACATCTCGTGACCAGCCATCGCTACGTAGGGCCGAGAAGATGTAATCTATCAGTCCTGGAAACTTCGAGTGAAGATTTAACACCCGGTTGATCGAGACATGCTCACTCAGTTTTATCGCCGACGATAGAGTTACACTCTGCAATTTACTGGAAACGATAACCAATTGATCCCTTTTGGTAGCACGGCTGGGGTATAAAGCGCTAATTGCTAGGCTTTCAGACGGCTCAAACGCTATCCAATGGTAAATCCAAGAGACCAACGATATAGAGTCACTGCCACTGAAACGCGCTGTCCAGAGCATATTTCGGAAGTCTGGGGATGAAAGTAGCGCGTCTAAAAGTACTGTATATCGCTCCAGGAGTCGAAGCACATGAATACCGTCGTTCATCTTTGAATAGTGCGTTGAAATGCACTCGTAACCCGCTACAATGACTGCAACCCATTTTTCCGTCCATCTATCAAAAAGAACGTCGTCGTTTTGAGTTGTGACACGAAGCAGAACTTTCACCACAGATTGCAGAGCTCTGACCGTTTTGATATCCCATATTTGGAATGGCAATAAGTGAATGACTTGCATACCTATCGCCACGGCAGTACTAATCTCAAAACCCATCCTTTGATCGGACACGGAGATGATTGTATCAATACAAGAAAAAACAGCTTCAACCACCAAGGGGTCAACTGCACTCTGCATCTCCAAAAGATCCTCCAGTTCGGCCAGGGTTTGAGTAACAATAGGGACGAAATCTCTATCTCCCAGCTCAGAGTTTGAAGTAGTCACCACTGCGTAACAATTTGATGGTACATCTGCGCACATTCCCCCGATACAGCGCAGAACCACGTGGGCCTATAAAGGAAATTGTAAGAGAATGAATGAACAATAATATTTTACAAAGAAGCATACCGCATGTCCTTGAGGGAGATATTGTAGCCTCTCAAGAAGAACAGACAGAATACCAAAACCATCTTGAGCGGCTCGTCGAAAATCTAGCTCCAGCTGTTCATTAATGCCACTCGTACAGATCGCATCGAGAAATTCGCAATAAACTCCAAGATCAACCGTATTTTCCGTTCCAGAAAGTCTCGAGGCCATAAGCTCCAGTACGCCGTCAAAAGAATTTGAGGATTTAATAACTTGCTCCCACATCTGCTCACAAAGTACTTCCTCCGAGCCAAGCGTAGTAAACAATCGAAGGATCCCAACAATGTTCCCACTGAGTTGTGTATGCACCAGTACATGTGCCACGTCGATATTGAAATTCAAGACATGTCCACAATAATTAACCAAGAAATCCTTTCGGTGAGGAATGGCGTCGCTGAGATGACACCCAATCACACCTGAAGTTGGGCTCTGTTCTGAACGAAGCAACGCCACACAGGTTCGCAAGTACTTCGTAGTCCAAAGATTTTCGAGCTTTGGCCAAAATTCCGGGAGATAACGTGCAAAATGGGACTGAATACGGAAAAATTCAGTCAAAATGCTAGGATGGAGTTGCCACAGCCGGAGTTTAAAGCCGTTCACAAACGTAATTACAGGGCTCAAAGAGTCCGACATAGACTCATTCCACACGCTCATCATTTTTTTGCAAAACCGCTTGGTATATCCTTCCGATGCAGTTATCGCAGCAACAACCCTCAACGCATTCAGTACGACATTAGCAGGAAAAGCACCGAGCACCACGTCCACAATGACACCAATAGCCCAACAATCGTTTAGAAGGCTTTCGACGAAAACTTCAGCTGTCGTAAGTTGAACAATCAGCGATGAAGCTGAACTCTGTAGACGGTGTTTTCCCGACTGAATCTCCGGTGGCGTATTTCGCTTCATCAAATGGAAAAGTGCTTGAAGATCACCTGCTTCGTATGCGCGATGTAGACGATCGTTCACCAAGTTCCACAACGGTTCTGGTAGCTCGGATTTCAACGCTTTCAGTGATAGTATCGCTCCCAATAGTCCGCGTTTGTGCACTACCGTTGCGGTTTCCGCACTATTTGAAAGCCAAGGCGGAAAACCTAGCAGTCCTCCTCTTGAAACGGATCCTCGAAAGGAATCTGAGATGCCCGGCAAACGCATTTCAAACTCAACGTTTTCATCGTAGATCAATACTAATGGTAGGTCTTGTATCGCCGCGTCTGAGTTGATCACAATTTCGACAGGGCTGCCCAAACAGAATGCCAAATTGGCAAGGTGGTCCTTGTGGATGTTCTCAAACAGCGGTGACTCGTGGAGCAATAGTAACAGATCGGACATCTGCCGACTGCGCATCTGGTCGAATAGAGCTCTTTCAGAAACCCGCTTAGTATATGCCACGCGACGTATTATCTCGGCTCGATCGTCGACCAGCATTCGTCCAAGTCGCATGACTAGCGCATTTCGGGAGGACTCACGAAACAGATTTGAATCGTCAATATGCAGTTTGAGCAGGCTGTCCAGTCTCATGGTGATTCGTTTCCGTGTTGTTGAAGGGAGACCCATATACGTCTCTTTGTCGATTGCATAAATGGTGTGGACTCCACTCAATCCCTCAAACAGCCCCTGAGTCCGTTTCATAGCGGATATGAAGGACTCCGACGTCGTGAAGTGGTGTCTTCCCATCATCCACTCAGGGATTGAGCTGAAACAGCAATCGTTCATCAGAATCATCCAACAGCTCGGTGCAACTTGGCTGAGCTTTCTAAATCCTAAACTCAGCTTCACCAATTCCAAAGTACTCAGGTCCGAGAAAAACGGGACAAACAACAAATGCGTAAGCAATACTACGAAATCTGGATGAAGTGGTGGTGCGAGACGAAGATTGTTCAGCATCTCTCCAGCATAGGAAACGACGTCGGCACTTACAGATGCGATGGGTTTTACAACATTCTCCAGATGCGACAACAGAGCGAAAAGGTGAGGTTGCTTAGCCAGTGATTGCAGCAGTTTGATTGCACTGGTTTGGATTTCGTGAGCAGGGGCGTATACGAGATCAACAACCGACCGTATGTAGCGAGGATCGGACGCAAAATAGCGCTGGTATTTGGTTGGATCAAGTTCCATGAGCTGATGTAGCAGACACAATACGTTGGACAGGAACGACCGCACCAGGAAGTGCTGCATGTGGAGAGCTGACTTCTTTGACGCCAAGAACATAATATCCAAAAGCTGTTCGTCACCTTGAGACTGAGCAAACCATCGCAAGACTGCAGGATAACGCGACGACAGGAGACTCAACAAATCAAGTCCGAAAACTGTCGATAGATCTGCCTCTGGACAAGGGTCTAAGATTGTCATCTTCGTTTTCGACGGGCCAGTTAATGTCACCGGAAGCAAATGCAATCGAACCGGTTGCCAAAACCGCCGGAATATCTCACTAGGTTTGCCAACATTGCTGTCGTTCGCACAACCATTACCAAATTGTGCAATTATCAGATCCAGATTATTAGGATTGAGTTTGCAGATGTCGACAAGTAACAAATACTCCCTTCCCATTGTGGCAGCAGCATCAAGTCCATTTAGGGAAACTGCGTCCAGGAGATGTTTGCTGTCAATCTTGTTTAGCACTCTTGGCTTCAATTTTCCAACCGAAATGACGAAGTCAAGGAAGCATTTTCTCCGAGCAAATGTCATCGTGGAGTACCGGGCAGCTCGCTCTGCACCCCAAGCTGCAAAAATCGGTGGTAGTCGTGCAGCAATAATGTTCGTTACCTCAGCTATCATTTGACCTTGGTTCTCGGAGTCATGATTCGCCAATTCCCACAGTTTCTGAAGGAAAAGCCATAAATGGGCTGATCCCCCAAAACTGAGGTCATTTTGTTCACGTATCATTCGGCTGGATGAGGTAAAAACGTATTGAAGACCCCGAGGTCTCGCGCTCAACGTTATATCGGGTTTGTACGCCAGAATATCATCCGAGCCATCGTAGCTGAGACTACTTTTATCCATATTTTCGCTAGCGAGTGGAAGGTGAAGAGATGTCAGTCTGATCAAAAGTGAGGCAACGTACCCTCCTTCAAAGTGCTTGCACGTGTAGTCAAGTTCATCGTTCAATATTTGAACCGAATCTTCATCAAATGTCCCGAAACTCGAGTGACGAAGCTTTCGAAGCATAGGTCCCATCCAATTGTACAAATACACCGTTAATCGCTTGGAGGATGGGTGTTGAAGATCCTTAGTCGACTTGTCAGGACTCAATGCACGGGTGTAACGCCACAGCGCCGAGTTAAAGCGTTTTTCATCGTTCACGTTTACCCTGACGCAAATCAGACTGGCCAAAACATCCGCAGCAAGAGCTCCCACTTCTTCAATTTCCTTGGACAGCAGTAAATGTGCTAGCAGTGACAAAGTTCCATCGTCGACATTTCTGCCTTGCATTCCAGGGGTCAGTAATGCTCCGTTCCGGGAGAGAATCATTCGGTTTGCCAACACAATCATATCCTGCTCCCCACTGGATAATGATAGCTGTTCATTACCCATAGGTACATGCGATAGTATTGCCATTTTCTCTTGGAAAATAGGATCTCGAACAATCACCGGGTATTCGGCCAACCTGGCCAGTGTAAATGATGAAGCGCGACGGATTTCTACATTCGAAGCAAAGAGTGGGCTCCTACAATGGAGTGGGCAATACCGCGGTCAGGAACAATGCCTATAATGCTCCTTGCGTTCAACGTACATGGGTGTGATGTAGGCGAAAAGTATCGATACAAGTGCTTTTTCAGTGATCAGTCTTTGGGCCACATCTGCAGAACAAGGAATTCAAAAAGACACATGCCATTAGTTCCCTCGAAAACCTACCTCTCCAATAGAAAGTTGCAAGCCAAACCTTTTGCAGCACTTAAATGACCCATACACAGGATGGCGTCAGCAACAGGCACGTCCGATACCCCCACTTGTTCATCTTCATTAACTGACTGGGTAGCAACTTTAGCCAGTGCCGACATCCACATCCAGTCTAGCCTCGTTGATCCTCGTAGCATTTGCATGCGGGTTTGATAGTTAGCCGTAAGAATTCGGAGCACCTTGGGGGTAAGATCTAGGATAAGGTCAGCTGGTTCTGTTTTGGCCGAAAGGATAACTTGGAGGTCATAACGTGGGGGGTAAGCGATACGGCGAGCTGCTGTAAGCCGAAGAATACTATGTCCACATCGGGCCTAGCCAACAGCAAGTAAACGTTAATTCAACAAATCCGAATTGTGTGCAAATGCATACATTGCCTTTGCTATGATGTCACATGGGTCACATTTGGAGCACCCAGTCTCGCATTGACACCCATATCGCTCTTCGGTACAAACTTTTGGCTCACTGATTACAAGATATAACAATTCAAAAAACTAACGAGCAGTATTAGAACCTCAGGCATCAGCAACAGATATATCTGAAGACGTACCAGCACGTAGACATCTTCCGTAAAGTATGAGATGTAGATCGCTTTGCTTGTCGTTATTTTCAGCAGATATTTCATTGCGTCTTCGTCCAACACGGCAGGATTGTGTGCACCAGCATCAGCTTCAAACCCTTCATTTTGACGGAGGTTTGCGTTTTCTGGTGTGATGTCAAGGGTTTTAGATGACTGCGTACTTTGCACATATTCCGAGAACGTATCCAAAACAGCGGCTAGTTTTGGGATGCAGCCGGAGTCGAATCCACTGAGGTATTGTCGGATCCCTTCGCGCTTCCTTAATATCAACGAAAGCATGTTACCCACGTTCCGTAGCTCACTCATTGTCAAGTCATAGGAAAGAAGTCCAGTAATCACGTCCAATCGGTTTCTTCTCTCCAGATATTCGACATGACCATCTTGTGTCACAATTTGGTGCAAAAAGTTGAACAGCTACAGAATAAAACGGGTTAGAACCTTACGCTGGTTGTGCATGTAGTTTGGTAGGTGGTTGTTACCAGGGGGCGAAGAAATGTGTCAGTACTGTGTATCTTCAACGTTTGGCAAATCACGTGTACTAGCTGATCACCGCCTGTGTGGGCCACAAGATCCAGCTTTGTTATCAATCGAATAAGCAGCTGAAGCACACTTCCTGCTGACGGGTTTTGAGCAATCTCCGTCGAGACAGAAGAAAATATTTCCATCAAAAGCCCATTGTTGTCTGTAGCAGAAAATGCCTTCGCTATTCCATCCAGAAACACCTGGTCATCCAGACGAAAAACAGCCTCCACCAGGAACAAGATAACCTGTGGAACAAATGACAATGTCAACAGCTTTAGGTGAACAATTCCTTGAGATCAGTATGGTAAACCTTTCGCTTTACTTCGAAGACTGGGCTTTGGAGGCATGACACAATTTTATCTCGAAGTTGAAAGACCTTGGGCTGCAGAACAGATAAATTCTTCTGGTCTGCGAAGACTAATTTCATGCAGGAAAACGCTGCAATTTGAATGGGAGGAAATTCTTCGTAAAAGAAGAACGCCAACATTTTGTCAAGGAGATCGTCGTCTATCAATTTGCTGCACTTCAGTGGGTGAGCTTGGAGGTGGATATTGCAGCACAATATGGCATGTACTGCCACTTGTTTGTTCGGGTAGTCGATAAGTGGGAGTATTGTAGCTTTGGTTCGGGCAGCTTCATCCAGAATAGACTCCGGATTACTCGCCAACATCGCCTCAAGAACATTCACTGCAGCACGGCAGAGTTGAAAAAGCTCCCGTTCGTGTTGGTTGCTGATCAGGTATTGATAAAATAGTTTTGTACCGAACACCGCACCAGTGAGTTCGGTAACTTTCCAATCCGGAGGTTCAATAATGTGTTCAGCTCTGAGTAGCCGCAAAATCGCTTCCATCAGCTTGAGAACAAAAGGGTAACCATAATTTGCAAGGAAGAAAGAGCTGCTGAGAGGGTTGGCAATCATTGAAGCCAACGCGCCCGCATCGTTCTCAATAGATCGATTTCCTGCTACCATGGAGGCCAACTTATCCACCATCACAGCAAAACCATTTTTCTTCGGACTGTAGTTGCCTGCGTCTTCGACCTCGAATGACAGTAAAAAAATGTTTGGTTTCTCGTAGGCTTCGGCAAGCCCCCACAAAATACCAGAAGCCAAATCCTACGGCAACAATTAGTTAGAATGGTTCTTCATATTGTGAAGAGTGCACATTTACCTGATACAGCAGATCCTTGGTCAGGAGTAGCAGTTTCCTCAGAAATGAGGGGTCTGTCAGCTCTGTAATCCCCCATTTCGAGATTTCTAGTCGTGTAGCCCAGATGATATTTCTTAGTGATAGTAGATACAGAGTGGTGTAGTAGGAAGCGCTGTGCATTCGCTCTCGGACAAATCGCTGGTACATCAAGGAAACAAAGATAGGTTAAATTGAAGGCAAAAATGCTCGAACATGACGTACGCACCACTAGTTGCAGAATAATTTCACGGACTTCGTCGCTACCCCCGATAGAAATCACGTTACTAGTCATCGACGAGAACACCACCAGAAGCTTAAGGTGTACTGCAACCTTCTCACCCGCAGCTCGATTTACATCGTTCCATTCGCTTGACCTCCAAATAATGTCAGTGGGTGATAATCTCCTTATTGTCGTATCATCTTGATCTTGTCCACCCTGCTGACGAGGGCTCTGAACTTCGCTGTTGATGGACTTGTATCGGTGAAGCACCGAATACAAGGCGTGCGTATTGGTAGCGAACTGAATATCTTCTTGATTCACCACACCATTGGAGCGTTTTGGAGACAACATCAGTCGAGAACCAGTTGCTAAGACTGTAGTCAATTGGTTGCAAAACTGTTTCAGCTGATGATCATCAAGAAGGCGGCATGATAAGAGTCCATGAAAGAGATGTGAAATATACGCCTGAGCAGCAAGTATAGTTACGACGCCGCTCTCATTCTCCATAAGCGTAAGCAAAACATCGTCCACGTCTAGCTTCGCTAAATCATCGGCAATTTCCAAGCTTGTTAAAAGCCATCCAAGACATATCAGAGCAGGAATTTGACAAACCGGTTGGAGAATCGAGGCCCCCGTCAGCGAACAAAACGAAACGAGTGTCTGGAGCAATGATTTTGAACGAGAACGTGCCACTGGGGATAACTGCCCAGAGCCTCCAACAAACGCGATGTGCTCCTCGTGTAACAGTAACAAGATGCTGGAGCTAACTGCACTTTGCATTTCGCTCTCCAAGTGAAACAGTGTGTTCACCATGAGACGATTTATGCTTGAGTGGGTGGAATCACCGCATATATTCTCAAGAATCTGATAAAAAGCAGCCAGGAAATCCTCCATCGAGATTAACCACACTTTTTTGTCAACGGCCAGACGGAATGTTAGGCTGAGGACACGTAATGCTCCGGTGTGCAAGGAGATACAATGTTCTTGGTGCAATAAAGCAAGTAATAGAGGTGTTAGCTCCGACAGCAAACAAAGATGCTGATGTGAAGTTGTCAATACATCCAGAAACTCACACAGACTTCCAAAAATCAGCTCCTGGAGCTCAGTCATTCCTGACCCACTCCACTTTTGTTGCACACACCATAACAGAAATAATAAGCAATCTCGTGGCCCCTGCATCGCTTCCTTGGCCCATATCAATCCAGCTTCTGTGGTCATCAACGTCACCAACATCTTCATCACACCAATAGAATGATCAATAGTCTCCAGTAAATATTCACTACACCCACACGGACACATTTCCGAGACAGGCTCGACGAAAGAGGTGGTCGTGAAAAAATGGGAGTGGATTTGGCCAAGAAGATACACCAAAAACTGCGACCCTAGCGCCCTGTTTGTCCAAGGTCGAGTTTCTACGTAGTAGTCATGCCACGCCTTGTGATGAACGAGTAACCCAGCCTTGGTAGCACTCACCTCGTGAGTCATCAATAGCGAGAGAATCATCGTCTTGACAGCCTCCTTGTACAAAGGAACCTCCTCCAATTTTGTAAGAGTATCTACTAGAATCGACAGACCCATTTGACGCATGAAATGCTCCTATAAACATATGAAGGTGCGTAAGTATCATAAGACAATGAGCCCTTGGCACACACAAACCTGAGAATCCGTCATTGGGCATGCAACATATTCAGTCAGTGATTCAGTCAGTTCCGGCGGATTGTCATTCGAGCAAATTGCCATTAGGACATCGATGGCTTCGTCAGCAACGTCTGGTGCTTCTTGAAGCACGTTGATTAACTGAACAATGATGTCGATATTCGTCTTCGTGATGCAATAGGGTGCGTTGGGGGTTATTGCAATTGCTCGTTTTATCATGCGCAATATATCTGCACGCGGGCATACCATATCAGCTCCTTTCGCACCGTACATGTGGGCGAAATACGGAGCGCCATACTTAACTGAAAGCCACTCATGTTGTCGATCGTGCAGATACGAGTTTAAGAATCTCAATCCTCCTGCTTCACAGAAACTGATAGCACCTTCTTCTTGAGTAGAAGCGAGAAATCGATCCAGCCCCCGGAAAGCACTTTTCAGACCCCAACATCCAGCTGCACCTTTAGCATACCCATGTCCCCCAATAGAAGAAAGCGTGTGTACTCTGAACATCACGCGGATGTTTTGGCCAGACGAGTCAGAGCAATATCCAAACGAAACTGACGTAGCCTCAGCGTATTCTCGCAGTACCGTGCCCAACGAAAGTATTGAAGACAAGTGCGGAAGCAGATCCGCGTGAATGACATTAGCACCAATTCCGATCGCAACGTTTGGTGGTACAACCAATGAATCGCTGCACAAGAAAGTAAACGCTTGTCGTGCTTCCATTTTTGCGATCGCCTGTTGGTCTTCCCAGCTCATGTCTTCTCCGCTGCTAATTCCTATCTTCATTCGCAAAAAAACATACTCAAGCGCTATTTCTTTAGCTCCAAGAAAGCAATACCTACAGACCAAAGTTAGCCGAATTACAAGCCACATCAATACTTTTAGCTTTGAATACCTTGATACCTCTCCTTGGCTCAATTCTGGCTGGTCCCATCGAGCTTTCAGTTGCAAGTCTCGGTCCCTCGCTGCCAATTTGCATTGGTGGTGTGTTAATATCGCTTCGTTGCCGTTCACGTAGATTCGTCCGAGACCGGTGCTGCTGCGGGATACATTGATTTTATCGATGTCCATAATCTTCAATCCCATAGATTGCAAATACGAGTTTGAGGTTGTAGAATGGGATTCTGCTTGTTCAAGATACTGTCGTAGAAGTCGTAAAAACTCCAAAACAGTGGCTTGGAGTGGACCATGAACCCCATTAGTAGACGGTTCGAACAGCGCGCATAAGCTTTGGGAAAGTTGGTCGCGTTTTTTGGTCAGGTATCCGACAAGAGCAGGGTAGAACACTGACCCCACTAGTTCGCCATTGTACATGTTGCTCCGGAGAAAAGGGTTTAGCAACTCGTTTAGACGTCTCATCATGGACGTCGCTTCAAGGTCAGTAGTGCGGAACTCTAATCTTTTCCACACATCAAAGCTGAAGGAAGAAAGTTTTTGAATTGCAGCTTGAATCCGTTCCTGTCGTATGTGAAGCGTATCCAGCTTTGCCAAAGCCTTTGGACCCGAGTTGCGCCTCGACAACAAAAATCCATACAACAGCACGTATGTGATCTCCATACCATCGGCCAGCCAGTTTTCGAATCTCGATGTAGAGTTATCCGAGCTTGCCAAAGCGAACAATTGGCGATCTCTGTCGGTGAGACGGAGCATCGCCAGTCTCCTACTATCGGAGGTGGGTATGAGTTGTAAAGGGTGTCTTTCTTCAAAGCAACGCGCTCGCAGTTTCGTAGGGTATTGCCAACCTCTCATGCCAACAAATAAATTGAGTGCATATTCAAACTGTTGTAGACCCTCAGCATCCATCGTGCTGTCTCCATCAACTGGAAATATTTTTAGCAGAAATTGCTTCAATTGACCATCGACACCGCCGTGGACGTGATTGCATCGTGTGCTGAGCTCAGAATCCAACGCTAAGAGTAATTGATTTAGTTCCAACACCCGGCTGTCGATTCCATAGTACAAAAGTGCTTCATCAACTTGGTGAGACCCGACACCATCGAGTCCTGTTCGAACAATTTCCAAAAACGATCCAATAAAATCCTCGATGTTCCCATCAGTGAGGAATTCCTGCTGCTCCAACTCGCCGGTATCCCAACTTTTCTCGGCTAACTTGGCGGCTGTAAGTGCTTTAAATCGTCGCGAGCGGCGCAGTTGTCCTGGTTTCCTGTTCAAAGGTCTGTCAACACGTAAGGAATCTAAAGCATCCGGTATCGGAATAGGGTCCCCAGCGAAAGAGCCTTGGTCAGCAACAATATCATCATCAGCTACAGCAATTTCGGTAGCGACAGCATCCTCGCCGCCAAAATCGAGGAGACAATCGTGCTGAGCTAGTACTTCGTTGCTTGATGACAGCTTTACCGTTTCCGCGACTTCCTCATGTACACCTTCTGATACAGTCGAATTCTCATCCTCTTGCTGGTGAGTTTCTAGTGAAATCACTTCCCCGGCAGAACTAATCCCCTGCTTAGCTGTTTGACGGAATTGGGATACACCACCTTCCTTCTTTTCATTTCCCGTAGCATTCGCAAATATCCTCGTTCTCGACCCAGCAGCTAAACTAGCACTGATAGCTCGTTTGTGTTCTGAAACGAACTTCGCTTCTGGCACCGTTTTCTTTACACCCAGCATCGTCGCCACATACACAGATGATGTTCCTTTGGTATCTTCAATAGTTTGTGTCTTGCCTTCTTGAACTGGCAGCAACACTGCAGGTCGGTCTCGTTTTGTTCGAACAGGGGTGATTTGCTCCTGCTTCGTGACAGAAATCTCTGCCTCAGAGTTCGAGACATTGGATACAGCAACGGGAACTGCTTGTTGGTCTGTCCCTGTTTCCACAGTCCTCGGTCTCTTCTTGTGCTCAATTTGTTGCTGTTCTGGTAACGAGTGAGCCGTCTCCGGCCTCGGACGTCGCGGTTCCGCCGTTCTATGAGCCACGATATTGGCAGCAGACTCTGGTTTAGCCACTTTTCCTGGCAGAAGTTCAATGCAAATAAAAGGAAACTCCCTGGCGAAAACAGTCTTTTCCTGTTCGGCGTCCACCAGAGTGTTGGTCATCGGGTGCACAAAAACGAACTCTCGTCGTGCTGGCAGCGGGATGAATTGCCCAATTAGCGTGCGCACCATGGCTAGCGGTGCAGAGGACACGACGTCAAGACTACCCAGATCTTCTAGTGCTCCGCTCTCTTGATGCTCGTTACGACGCACAATGCGGCGCTTTAGCCACTGGAATTGGCTCGTGGTATGTAGGGCTTTATCCTTCGAGACGGGCGGTGGATGCGGAGATGGCGCAGTATGGAGGGAGGGAGGTGGCGATGACGTACGAGGTAAGACGGAGCCCAAGGCGAGGCGTTGCTGCCGTGCTTGTACATCCGCCAACGCGGCCGAGACCTCATCCAGTGCCCGCCCGCGCTGCATCTTGCGGAAAGATCAATTTATAAAGCAACATAAGAAAACAAGCAACTTATCAACTTCAACTGGTGCACGGTTACCTCCCTGAGCTGATAATATTGAAAACCTCTGATCGTATCACCTTTACACCGTTTCCTAGTGCTTATAATCTGGCCGTGGTCGCACTGCACTCGCGTGTCTGCAGCGAGTCGAGACTGGTAGATGCACGACCACGTCTTTCGTGTTCTGGACCCTGGGGCTGGAACGCAGTGGGTTGTTGAATTTCCCAGCCTGGACCCTGGAGTATTGTCTGGAGATCTTCTGGAGGCAGTCTCTGGAGATCTTCTGGAGGCTCCGGCACGTCCCAGTCTGGACCCTGGAGCTCATACTGAAGACCACGAGCAGCGGGTGCTGTCGCTGGAGGCTCCGGCATGTCGTGGTATCGGCCTAGACCCTGTGACAGCAAAGGGTTGGCGATGCTGTTTTCGTGGTCTTTGCTCTTCCTTTCCGCGGGTAGGCGGTAGGCATAGCATATCGCACACACGATGTCGTGTATCAACGGCAGACTTTTGACGTTGAAAGCGAACGTCTCGGTGGTTCGCTTTTGAGTTTCGGTAACGATGTACCGTGCAAAGCCGAAGTAAGTGAGCCTCGATTTCAGTAGAGACTCCGCGCCGTTGAGATCGACAGCTTGTACTTCCACGCCGAAAAGAAACGTCACCGTTCCTCTGCTGCCGTGCCAGACTGGTGCTGGGCAGCTCGCTCCCGCATATTGACTGCCCTACTTTCAACAGGAAGTTGGGCCCGTCGTAGGCTTCGTTGTTGAAGGATTTCGAGGGTATGACAAGTAATCCCGACATGGTGTGCGCGGTTCATCGCGGTCCGTTTGTTCGTGGAGTTTTCTACCAGAAGCTAGACTTTGGACTCTACCTGACCATACAACCCATGTACGCCATCCACCCACCATCCCAGTCGCTTGCTGCCTCGCACTTCGCTTCGATGCCTTCCTCACACTTCAATCTGCCAAGCGATGCCCACTTCCACGTTAAAGCAGTAGCGTAAGGAGAAGGTGCTTGAGTGGACAAGGCATCCCCACCAGATGCCTCGGGACGTGACCGGGAGGTTGATCTCGCACTATCAACTCCGGCATTTGAGAAAGGTTTCCCCGATCCGGTTTAAAGGTGTTCCATTCGTCCCTTGGAGAGATTTACAAGCGAGGGTTCGCACACCACGTGGTTGGGATCGGTTTCGAGATCATTTCGGGGGCGAACACCTCATCGTTGGCGACAACGATGAGAGGACTATGTCGAACGAGGACATATATGGTGAGGGCAACCGCTCCTACCTGAAACTCGAGGACGTTCTGCAGGAAGGTCGCCTGTACCGCGCCACCAGTAGTCTTCGCACCGACTGGGAGAATGGGACCCTCCGTGAAGATGTCACGAGCAACCCAGACCGACCCTACGCGGTGCATCACAGGCCGCATGTGACTGGGGTTTTCTACGATCCTCCAGTTCGTCATGGAGCAGGAGGGATCTACGTTCTACACTGTGGATCAACGTCAGCATTCACCCACAATATGTCCGATGACCCCAATTTCATCCTGAAGGTTGGGCATTCCAAGGACATCCTCCGTCGACTTCATGAGCACCAACAGACTGGCTCAAATCTACGCACCCACGGCGAGGTGGTATTCCTGTTTGGAGTGGAGATAGACACGTGCGATCGAGTCCCTGAGGAGTCTCTGCTCAATGTCATGCTGACGGAGTTCGGCTTTTCTCGCGTTACTGTTTATAACAATGGAGGGCGATCGACGGAGACCTTCTCCTTCAATGAGAAGACTCTTCCGTTGATTCACGACGTAGTCTGCGGGATACGCTACGTCTATGACCCGCCGATCGACAGACTAGTCCCCGACCACGAGAACTCCGTGGAGAATCCGTTGTACGAGCAGGGCCTCCCTCGCCAGCTACGGACTCCAGTTCAACCGCACCCTCAAAAGCTGATGATGAAGTTTCTGTCAGCGGTACCAGGCTGGAACACTTCAGCGGAGTGGAGGGGGGGGGGGGGGGGGGGGGGGGGGGGGGGGGGGCGTTAGGAAAGGAGTAGATAGGGTCGTTAGGGGAAGAGTGTAAGAGTGGTGGAGGGTAATTTATCGCGTGTACTATGGCGTCTCGAACAGGGGTTCCCTGCGCACTTATCTCACCAACCAACCTCCACCGTGGATTCCTTCGCTTCGAAGTGGATTGCATCGAAGTTTTATCGCCACCTTAGACCGGAAGGCGTGCCAGGAGTGCCACTCCCAGCCTGACTTCACTCTTCAATCTGCCAAGAGATGCCCACGTCCACAGAGAAGCAAGCGCGTTTGGAGAATTTTCGTGCAGTGGCAACACGCCACCACCGGGATCCCCCGCACGTCGGCGTCAAGATCTCGGCACACCTGCTCCGGTTTCTCGAGATGCCCTTCGTCGGTTCCAACTTCTACTACCATAAAGGCTTATGTGTTCGTGGAGGGCGCTACAGTGGGAAGTCTAGGGCTTTGGAGCAGTTCGCCAGACATTTCGGAAAGCTGAAGAAACTCTGTACCTACGGTGAATGCCAGCAAAACCTGAGGTTTGCTGATGTCTTGAAGCACAAGCGCCTTCGTTCCGCTGTGGGCAGCCTTCGAGCAGTGTCCATCAAGAAAGATAAATGCTTGCATGTCGTTTATTATCCACGAGTACATACATATCCACAAGGTATTGTTCCTCTGCTGCTCTTACACTGCTGCGTTGGCTGAGGATTTGCCGATAGCGTGGCTTTCCGTCTTCCCTCCGTGGTCGTATCCGCGCGCAGTCTTCTTAATCTGCACACTCATGCCCAAGATAAAGAGCACAATCATACCAGCCAGGTATCCTCACCAGGCGTCTGGGATGTTGTATACCCAGTCCCCATGGTCATTCTGCGCTCGGAACTGCTTGAGATCAGCGCCATTCGGGTAGTCTCCAGTGAAATATCCAAAGCCCCCGTAGCCCCGACAATAGCCGTAGTGGCAATGAGCACAGGTTTCTCAAGCTTCAAGGCCAAAATACCATAGAGTATAGCTTGCACACAAACCATTTTCCTCCACGCTATTGTGAGCGTAGGTCTGCACTGCAGCTTCAATAAACGATTCAATCTAACGAACAGATTACTGTCATGTATCTATATCACCTTCAATTCAATTGAGTCAGTTGAATTGATTGAGTATAGCGACTGTGGAGTCGATGCATGCGCAGCGTCGGCGATGTAACCAGAGAGAGACGAACCAATGACTCTTTTTTTTTTAGTCGCTAAAACGAGCTGGACGCTACATATACAATGTAGTGGGTTGCCAACTCAGCCACCTGGAAGATGAAGTTGAGATCAAAGTGGCGTTCAGCGCTCCGGGGCCTCGTACCTCGGCACGGTGCCGGGGTGCAGGGATCTGGTAAGATTTGCAAGTTGCACGGGAAAATGTGACGAGGGAAACGATCTTTGCGTGAAAGGACGCGTCACTTCGCGTCTGTATCCCAACTCTCCGATGGCAATGTCCTTGTCGTCGCTGGCATCAAGGCTTCTTTGCCGGCAGCCATGAGTCATGGCCCATGACACTGATCGTAAATGCCTTTTCACCAGGATTTTTCGGAACCGCTGCGTTTCTCCACGCAGATGACTCCGGCGTTTACGCGTGGCAAGCTGGCGCTGCTGGCTGCGGCACCGGCATCGATACGCGTCGCATGTTGAGGAGAGCTCATCGTAAAAAGTGATAGTTTATTTGCATTTAGCCTTTGGTTGTAACCAATAAATAGCGCAACAAGCGCAATTCTAATTCAAAAATGACAGCAGGGCCAGCGATCCCTCCCATCCGTTAGCGGTGCACGGTGGCAACTTGTGTCTCAGGAAGCTCGGCTGATCGCGCGTGCTCGTTGAAAATGTCTGGTAGAGAGACGTGGGTGAATGAGCGACACTCCCAAGTGACGATGGGGCGGCGTGTAGGTTACTTTTTGGACTTGTCCTTCTTGGCTGGGTAGTAGGCGCGACGGCGGTAGGCCTCTAGCGAGGAGCTCACAGGCACGACGGCACGGTCCTCGTTGATGCGCGGCATCGGCTTCACTGCCTTCTTCCTGCGCTTGTGGGCGTCACGTGTGAATGGCACGCGCTTGCCGCTCACAGTAACGCCGCCGTGCCTCTCGCGCGTGAGAAAGTCGGTTGGAATAGGCACGGTCGGCACGAAAGGTTTCTTGACGTCCTTCTTATCCTTGCTGTCGTTATCGTGGCTGTGGTGCTCGTGCTTGAAGAGACGACGGAGAGAGAAGCGGTGTTTCTTGCTGCTGGTCTCGACCACCATCGGTGTGAGGGACTGCGTAGGCGAGTGGTCGCCGTCGGTGGGCTTGGGGCTGCGCTCACTGTGGCGGAGCTTGTGCGTCCAGGCGCGGGCTTCCTGTAGCTGGTTGTCGACCTCGTAAGGCAAGACGTCGGCGGCGGGCATGGCGGCTTCGTGCTGGTTCCACGAGTTTTTAACGAGCAGCGCTGTCATCGTTCGGACGAGTGGAGCAGTGGCGGCGGCGCTTCCAATTGTGAAATGAG
The DNA here is from genome assembly GCA_031305395.1 of Phytophthora citrophthora. NCBI lineage: Eukaryota > Oomycota > Peronosporomycetes > Peronosporales > Peronosporaceae > Phytophthora > Phytophthora citrophthora. Next base: position 87,847 of record JASMQC010000032.1, read on the forward strand.
TTCTCCACCTGCCGGCGACATTTGCGCCCCGTTTCTGCGCCGTTGAAGACGGCTGAACTATTTTTTGCAGCAGTGTTTGCCTATGTTTGCCTGTGTTTGCCAGCAAAAGCAGCGTAGCATTATCGAGCTGGGTGAACTATTGCCTGCAAAAAGGAGCGTATCGTACAAAGCTGCTATCGCATACTCACACGTTTGTGATAGGATATATTATAGCCTACAGAAGATTCTTATCGTGTGCTTCGTCCATAATTCGAGTTCGTATGGCTTTCGTTTTCGTGGGCTATATTACCGCAGCTGCTGTCAAACTAAAAACCTACAACATATGAAGCGTTGATCGATCTCGGGGCTCCCGCAGTCATCACCGGCAAAGCCTCTGCATTATTTGGTGTGTGTCGTCGTTGTTGAGCCAAAAATTGCATTTGCCACGCGCTTCTTCCGTCCCAAGGACGACGTCTAGGCCCCAGTATACCCAGGCAGACAGGGGACGCACCAAATCTCGCTTGAAAGCTTTTTGTCGTCGAGCCGGCAATCTTTAAACGGTATCCCAGCCAGCGTGTCAAAGAGCGAATCTGGGCGCCACAACGTAGCATCTCCAGCCATCTGTGCCGGTCGAATCCCACGTGGCTGCACCGAAGCCATCGCCAGCGCAAACTGCCAAGCAGGACAAGGACAAGATTCCACCACCAGGTGCATCGCAATGAACCGACGCGAAAGCACGTCCAGCCATTTTGCAGGCCTCGTCTGCAGTTTAGAAATGGAATTTCTAAACTGCAGACGACAACAGCATCGCCAAGAACCCCCCCCCCCCCCCTACACCTTTAATTGCCGCCGCTGGCACTGATGGTATAAGGTCTCGCGTGGCAGTGTATTACCGCTTGTAATGAGCTTGCAGGCATGTGTAGGTGTTCCAAACCAGTTGCCACGCACAATATGGTCCGACTTGAAGTGCTGCTACCTCCCCCACCCCGGACGGCGACCCGCCTCACGGCTTGAATCTTCCAAGCTAGCACCGTTTGGCGACTATCGACGACATGTATTTGCTCGAATTCACTGGCAGCACAAGTTGTGCTCACAACACGTCCATTATCCATTATTTGACGCTGTTTCGTAAAATTAGTCCTTCGTAGAACTCCTCGTGAGCCGTGAGCCGTGAGCCGTGAGCCGTGAGCCGTGAGCCGTGAGCCTTGAGCCGTGGCAGCTAAAAATTCTCATTCACTGCATTACTCGCTTTCAAGATCAAGGCGCCGACACTTGATACTAGCGCTGTGTTTCGGGGAAGAATTGTTCAGCTGTTTCATGGCTGTAATACCCAAGCCTCTCCACTCTTTCTTTGATATAATATGTGTTATAATAACACATATTTTGCTGTTCTATCCAAATACCAATACCTCTGAGATCGAGCATCTCGGCAGAATTGTTTAGAAATGGCTTCGCTTCCGACCAGGAGTCGGACTCCGAGTCCTGGTCCAGGGCACTGCAGACGGCGCGGGCGGTTTGTCGCTGCTGCGAGCAAATTCGTGATCTGCAAACAAAATTTAATCTTGAAAGGCTGTGTCCAGTCATTTGAGAGAGTTTCATCCAGCGGCAAATTTCGCTCGAGATGTGAATACGACCCTGTCTGCTAGACTAGTTCTAGTGATGGAGATGGATGCCATCTAGTGGATGGTCATTTAAGGGGAGTATTGCCATCCGCTGTTGACTGTCTACAAGAGCAGTGCTCCGCTCACCACTTACTGTTCTATCCAAAATACTTTTAGAAATGGCTACACCAGCATTCGCTGCTCCAAGCACAAAGGTTTTGATACAAGGCTTATTTGCACCACCCAAGTCAGACACATAGCCTTTATGGTAGTAGAGGTTGGAACCGACGAAGGGCATCTCGAGAAACCGGAGCAGGTGTGCCGAGATCTTGACGCCGACGTGCGGGGGATCCCGGTGGTGGCGTGTTGCCACTGCACGAAAATTCTCCAAACGCGCTTGCTTCTCTGTGGACGTGGGCATCTCTTGGCAGATTGAAGAGTGAAGTCAGGCTGGGAGTGGCACTCCTGGCACGCCTTCCGGTCTAAGGTGGCGATAAAACTTCGATGCAATCCACTTCGAAGCGAAGGAATCCACGGTGGAGGTTGGTTGGTGAGATAAGTGCGCAGGGAACCCCTGTTCGAGACGCCATAGTACACGCGATAAATTACCCTCCACCACTCTTACACTCTTCCCCTAACGACCCTATCTACTCCTTTCCTAACGCCCCCCCCCCCCCCCCCCCCCCCCCCCCTCCACTCCGCTGAAGTGTTCCAGCCTGGTACCGCTGACAGAAACTTCATCATCAGCTTTTGAGGGTGCGGTTGAACTGGAGTCCGTAGCTGGCGAGGGAGGCCCTGCTCGTACAACGGATTCTCCACGGAGTTCTCGTGGTCGGGGACTAGTCTGTCGATCGGCGGGTCATAGACGTAGCGTATCCCGCAGACTACGTCGTGAATCAACGGAAGAGTCTTCTCATTGAAGGAGAAGGTCTCCGTCGATCGCCCTCCATTGTTATAAACAGTAACGCGAGAAAAGCCGAACTCCGTCAGCATGACATTGAGCAGAGACTCCTCAGGGACTCGATCGCACGTGTCTATCTCCACTCCAAACAGGAATACCACCTCGCCGTGGGTGCGTAGATTTGAGCCAGTCTGTTGGTGCTCATGAAGTCGACGGAGGATGTCCTTGGAATGCCCAACCTTCAGGATGAAATTGGGGCCATCGGACATATTGTGGGTGAATGCTGACGTTGATCCACAGTGTAGAACGTAGATCCCTCCTGCTCCATGACGAACTGGAGGATCGTAGAAAACCCCAGTCACATGCGGCCTGTGATGCACCGCGTAGGGTCGGTCTGGGTTGCTCGTGACATCTTCACGGAGGGTCCCATTCTCCCAGTCGGTGCGAAGACTACTGGTGGCGCGGTACAGGCGACCTTCCTGCAGAACGTCCTCGAGTTTCAGGTAGGAGCGGTTGCCCTCACCATATATGTCCTCGTTCGACATAGTCCTCTCATCGTTGTCGCCAACGATGAGGTGTTCGCCCCCGAAGTGATCTCGAAACCGATCCCAATCACGTGGTGTGCGAACCCTCGCTTGTAAATCTCTTCAAGGGACGAATGGAACACCTTTAAACCGGATCGGGGAAACCTTTCTCAAATGCCGGAGTTGATAGTGCGAGATCAACCTCCCGGTCACGTCCCGAGGCATCTGGTGGGGATGCCTTGTCCACTCAAGCACCTTCTCCTTACGCTGCTGCTTTAGCGTGGAAGTGGGCATCGCTTGGCAGATTGAAGTGTAAGGAAGGCATCGAAGCGAGGTAGCCAGAGACAGGTGGCGTTTGGCAGGTAGTGCTCTACAGTAGAGGCTAAAGGTTAACCCCTGCGCAACCTCCTTTGTTGATGGTCAACAAGGGTAGAGAGATTTACTGTAATTATAGATTCCAACATTTAACAGGTGTGATAGTTTTGGGAAACTTTCACAAGCACACAGCGCGCCCAATACAGCGAAATGAGCGGCGAAACTTGGTATACGATTAGAAGGCATCTTCGTGAACATACCTGCCTTGCGTTCGTAGCGGAAGAGCGCATGTAGCGAGCGCACCACCGCGATATAAGCGTAAGGAAACGGGGCAAGGGTGATACTTATGAAGGTTTCCCCTGGCCAATCAGCGGCCATCACCGCTTTCTGGTGAACCTCTCTACCCTTATTGACCATCAACAAAGGAGGTCCCTCGGATTTCTGGCACGCGGTCCTTATCGCGCACTTTCCCGCCTTCTCCATACATTATGCCGACGGAGAGCGCGTCTCCTCCGCAGCCGAAGCTGCACGAGCCCTACGACGAGCACTCGTACTCGGACCTGCGCCACGAGCTGACGGTGCGTCGTATCCGCTTCCCTCGCGGCGGCTCCAGGTATCTTTGCAACCGCGCGGGCTTCATTAAGCTGCTGCGCGAGTGGGACAGCGGCGGCTCCAAGACCGAAACGACCCGACGGACGTCGCCCCGCCGCGTTGCTCCCCCTAAGAACCCTGCGACTCAGACAAAGAATCAGATGACCTCGACTCGAACGATCCGCGCGCGTCGCGGCTGCCGCTTTCGCCTCATTAATGTGCTGATTAGTGCAGCTTTCAGAAGCCGCTGGGGCGAAATGGTCTCGCGCGGCGGCAATACGGAGGTGAACAAGTTTTGGATGGACGTGCACGCCGCCTTCATGGAACACAACGAGGCACTGGACACACTGCATTTCCAAGACGCGCTATTCGTGAACGTCACACCCAACGTGATCCTCGCGCACTCGGCCGCACGTCTGCTGCAGATGTGGAATGAGATTGTAGCCATGTATCGCAATGCGGTGGCGCAGGCTAAAGACGCGGCCGCCCACAACGACAACGTGCATTCGTTCTTTGACTTTTGTGCAGGCAGACTCGACCTGCTTTACCTGCAGATGGCCATGCTGCTCGAACCGAAGCTGTACGAGTTCATTGTGTCGGACCAACTCCAGGCTGCTGAGCCTTTTCGTAAGAGCAAAGTGAAGAATGCGACGTCTAATGCTGAGTCCAAGCAGGCCGGAGAGGACAAGTCAGTATCGGCAACTACTAAACCAGAAGGGAAGACGAAGCCTACGGCTGCTTTACCCTCTTCGACAGTTGCGGAAGCTGCTGTAAAGCCTTCAACGACTTCTGTCAAGCTATCTGGAATCATTTTGCAAAATCCAGAGATGAAAGAATCTTCAACATTAGTTGGTGCGAAGACCACAACGACGGCGTCGCCAAAGACGACCGCAGTTAAGACGAGCAAGTCAACCGCCAAAGCGAGCCAGTCGAAACCCACATCCAATGCTCAGAAGGCAGGCGTCCAAAAGAAGACTCTGAAATCTACTGGCAAAGGCAAGGCCACAACTACTGCAGTAGTGTCTAAAGAGGTGAAGGCAAAGACAGTAGACACGGCCAGCTCAGCTAACGAGCCGAAGCCAAAGTCAACAAGCAGTATCGCCCCAGCTAAAGAGTCAAAGTCAAAGGTGGCAAGCACCGATGCCTCAGGTAAAGAATCGAAGGCCAAGCCGTCTCCGTCGAAGCCGAAAGCGGCCGTCAAAGCTGTCCGCAAAAGGTCCCCGGCTTGCGATAAACCCGTACAGATGACGTCCCACGGGAAACGGCGGCGTGAAGAAGAGGATACTGCTATTGTTGAGATCCCGAGCGTGAGTGACATTGTTCCACACCCGGGTAAGCGAGTTCATACGACAACGACGATCTCAACAGCGCTTGCTACACGACCCGCGGACATGATGCTACCTCCCGACGAGTGGGACATTTTGGAGAGCCGACTGCGGAAAGTGAACGAGAATATTGATCGGTGCCATCGGGGCCTGTCAAGTGTTGAAGGGAATGTCAGTGATACGTACAAGCAGTCTTTGGAGGCGGATTTGCGGTTCTACTCAGCTATCAAGCAGCGACTTCAGGAGCAGCTACTAGTGGTGATGCAGAGTGGCTACTAAAATGCGTCGATTCTACCGAGGCAGGCTAAGTTATCTAGGCGCGTGGGTATCTGCGTGAAGTACGTTGCAACGTGTATATCATTTTTTTGCATGAAAGGTTTGTATGCGTCCTCCGATTGTCAGTTGCGTGGATGTTGCCGTTAGTCACCAACAGCGTATCAGTTGGTGCCAATGACTTCAGCAGACGTCGCCGTCCATACTGCAGCCATTCAATGCAGTCCATCCTGCAGCACAATGGCACCACCAAAGCCTCAACTAACATTTATTTCGATGCAGCTCCCTCTGTTTCTGACTACGTGTCGATAACTGTAGGCAGAGATCACGGACACTTTTAGATCCTGTCAACGGTGCCGAAGCAAGTGCAAGCAAGCTTGGAGTCGACCAGGTTGGAGTCGACAGGATGGGTCTTAGCAGCGCACTATTCAAGTGCTGGAAGCTGAAGGCTTTTTTCGGTGCTACGATAAGAAAGATGGCGCTGGGCCTTGGCTGTCCAGAAAGGAGTCGTTTATCGTGTTGTATCAATAGCTGAGTGCGAACTCGGGAGTCATTTACCGTCGGGGAGAAGAGGTGCATGGAAGAAGAATTCGCCATGACTTAGAACATGGTCCACACTGAACCTGACGGCCATGTCCGCCTAGTGAGTTGGGCATTTCGTTGCTCTACCTACATACACATGTGTCTATTGAACGGCATGAAGCTAGCCGTTCGGACTAAAATATTTCCGCTCTATCGTCTATCATTAGCACCAGCCTCAACGTTCCTCCACTTCAGCTCAACAGCCTCAACAGCCTCAACGCTCTTCTCGGCCCCTCGAGCAAAGCAACCAGCTTCAGATCGTTTTCGGCGCGGGTTCAGGCACCCCGTTGCGAGTTCGCGTCTCCGAGAACAGGAACCAGCAGACCACCCGTTTCTTCTACTAGCAACCATGGCAAGCTCGGCGATGACGAACGGTCTCGAGGAAGCGATCGAGTTCCTTCCCGGTCGCTTGTTCTACGTGCCGCTGAAGAAGGCCCCGCCCCGCATCACCGGCACCCACTTCTTCTCCATCGACGATGAGCTCATGTACTGGAACTTCTATCTGGACTTCGGCCCGCTCAACCTTGGACACACCTTCGTGTTTTCGGAAACGCTCAACAAGAAGCTGGCAGCCGCAGCCAAGGCGGGTGAGGTGGTGTACTTCTACTCGTCGACCCAGCCACAGCGTCGTGCCAATGCCGTGTGCATCTTGGGTTGCTGGGCTGTATTGTTTCAGGGAATGAGTGCCGAGAAGGCCTACGAGCCGTTCCAGCGCATGCGCTTCCCTCCGTTCCATGATGCCACTCCGTCGGTCTGCACTTTCAACCTGACCATCCTGGACTGCCTCAAGGGTCTTGAGCGTGCGATGAACAACAACTACATCTCGATCAAGACTTTTGACCTGCACGAGTTCCAGCACTTTGAGCGTGTGGAGAACGGTGATCTCACCTGGGTCTCACCTAAGTTCATCGCCTTCGCTGGTCCACACAACGTGTATCAACGCACTCCGCAGGGCCACGTCATGCTCACTCCGGAGCACTACATCCCGTACTTCAAGAAGCGTAACGTGACGTTGGTTGTGCGTCTGAACGACAAGCAGTACGACGAGAAGAAGTTCCTGTCGGCTGGCATCGATCACCTTGACTTGATCTACCCGGACGGCACGAACGCGCCCATGCCGATCTTGATGCGGTTCATTGAAGCTTGCGAGAAGACTCCTGGTGCTGTGGCAGTGCACTGCAAGGCTGGACTCGGACGGACGGGTACCTGCATCGGCGCCTACATGATGAAGCACCATTTGTTCACGGCCCACGAGCTGATCGGATGGCTGCGTTTGTGCCGTCCCGGTAGCGTCATCGGGCCTCAGCAGCAGTTCATGGAGGCTATCGAGAGCAGGATGCACCAACTCAACCCTGCCAAAGGTGGCAAGAGCGAGTTGGGTCCGGTCTCGTCGTCTCATGGTCCTTCGAGTGCGTACGGTGTTGGACAGGAAGCCAAACGCGGAGGAAACATCCGCGCATTGAATTCTCCTGGTCGCAACGCGTCGTCGGGCATCGTCACAAGTCGGGTGTTGTCGAATCCGCAGATTGGTCTGGACAAAACGCAGGGCGACAAGCTCAACGACCAGAAGTACATGCGCTATCGTAGCACCAAGCCGAGCGGCAGCAACATGTTTTGGTAGCTTGAAGCCTGGACAAACAGAAAATACCCCACCAACTTTTAGGAAGAGGCCAAGATTATATAACCCAGCAATAAAACGATCACTTTGATACATATCGTTGACGTCGTGAACCGGTCTAGGAGCGACCAATATCCGATATATTGTACAGATTCTCACACTTAAGTATTATCCACAAGTATTTGGCTAGTGACGACGCTGGCGGCGGCGTGGGGGTTGCCCAGCATCACCTTCATCTTCGTCATCATCATCATCATCACCACCAGCATCGATTTCTTGTTCATCAGCAGCTGCAGCAGCCTGGTCTGTTGAATGATCGGGTTCACAATATTGAAGAGGTTGATCTCAACGTCCTTGAAATCAACAGGGAGATTAGCATTCCGAGGAAGCCCCAACAAGCGCCGGGTGTTAAACTTAACAACACCGCCGTGAAGTTTAACAATGTTGACGATGGGCGCCTGCGGCACGTTAGCATTAAAAAACTACCCGTTTTGGATGGACAACAACCAGAACTCACGATGATTCGGTGTCAAATGAGCTGTACCAGTCCCCCGATGATAACAAGGCCTTCGTGCAGAATCCCTCCAAACTCGACAATGAAAACCCTGCCGTCCCCCACCCCATCCAGCGTGGCTGTAATGCTTGCTGCTCGTAGTGGACGTAAGTTAGCGATTCCAGTCGCCCCGGGTTGCTGCACACGAAGCGCCAGCCACGTGAGGAAGCGCAGGAAGACGATGCTGGAGTGGTACAAAACGCTGAACGGGCGACGGAACAGCGTCAACTTCTTGCGCTCCTGGTGCAGCTGCTCAGCCAACGCCGCGGTGTCTTCCGAGCTCTTCGCCATAGTCTCCGCTGGTTCTTGGGGTCCGGCAGATAAGGGAAAATGACGCACGATAGCACTCGCTGCCGTTGGAAGGCAAAGTCGCGCGCGCAGGACACAGAAGTACACAAAATTTTGGGCTAAATCACAAACTCCGTCGGCTAGAGAAGAAGCTGCGGATGCAGATCTTCTTCGAGAACAGCGTATCCGATCACAACGCAGTAGACTTCGTCGGATCCACCGCGGCGAAATCAGTCGTGTGCGCGCTCAGTTTCGTAGTCGACGCGAAAGCTTTAGGGAGGAACTACGACGGAGGCGGTGGATGCTGGAGGTGGAGCTCCGTTAGGTCGCAAGGCGTACACGACTAGTTAACGCGCGTAGAATCCTCAGCTGGCATCTCCGTCCACCTACGCTCATATTGTCAATTCCGGGCAATTTAGCTCGGTTAAACTGAGTCGTTTAACAATATCCAGGTCTAAATACCTGGGTGGAGACTTTCTCATCTCCACGATTTTCTCTACCTACGTCCACGCTTTTCGAGCAAAGAGAAGTACAGTTCAGTACATTTCAAAGGACTCGCAGCCACGGCCCGAAGGCACAAAAATCGCAAGACACTTCACATCTGGCACATCCTCCACCGACTACACGGAAGGATCCGCGCGAAGGGCTCCATCCGCCCAGCAAACCTGCAGCTGGTGGCGTGAAATACAGCGCCGCTATAACTTGCACGCTCTGCACTTCTTGTACAGGAAGTACCTTTCCTATGTAATAATTCGTTGTCCGTTTAGCAGACTTGGTCGGTTTGAAGACCAGTCGGTTTACCAACCGCTCTCGGAAGTAGAACGCTCATAAACTTCCCTTCCCCACAAAGCTCCTCGTTCTGCGTCTCATTGCCTGTTGAAACAGCAAGAGCCAATGCTCCACACGCAGCAGCCATTGCTACAGCACTCAAAGGCTTCGTTGGACTCATAGAAGACACATTTAGCCCGGAAAACGCGCTGGTCTGCAGTGCACTCGTGTGTAGATTACCACCCGCCACTGTATTGCACGCACAGCCTGCACTACACATCGTCGTTGCGAGCTCTCGACCTTGATCAACATTTTGTCTGATGGCCGCACTTACACGGGACGTACTCCGGTAAGTACGATTCCACATGCCCTGCCCGCAGTCGGCCTCGTGGCAGCCATCATCTTGTCTGAGGCGCACACACCCATGACCAGTATGCCTAATTAGCTGAGAATCATGCCGTAGTCTCACTGTTAGTTTTGCCAAGGACCACTCAACATGGATAATGTACAGATCGAGCTCCTGCTCAATTCTCCCAGTGGAATACACGACCTCTGGTTTCGCATGGAAAATTGAGAGACTATGAACAGGCTTTCCCTAGTGCGATCTACAGCGATGGAATGCCTTTCGGAAACTCTCGAGCGGAAAATGAAGCATGGTTCAGGGGGACTAGCTGTTATAGTCAGGGATTATTTCCATGGCAAACGTCTACTATCCAACTCGTTTGGGACTCAAATAGCTATTGGTCCTGTTCCAAGAGAATGTTCAATGGATACTACCTATCTAAGGCAGGAGCATGCTATTCTGGAACCCCCTAATAATGGAATTCGTGGAACGCTTACACGCTGAATGGCACAGCAGAGCGGGTAGATTGGCTGTTCGTGAATATCCAAGATTCCAAGGGACTCACCAGGCCGGTGTCATGTATACAGCACCTCAACAAGTAACCCCCGGTGTCTACGTCTTGGGATGTGGGCCTATCGAAGAGTTCAACAACGGGTTGGACGCCGGCCCATGCTTCATCATGAAGGTAGGCCGGTCGTGCAACATGTCTAGACACCTAGGGAATCACACTGCTCCAAGTGGAGATTTCGCTATAGGGGTCGGTGCAGTTCTTGTTTGGCCTGGCAATGTCTGAGGCAGACGCGAAGATGGCAGAGCCTATGCTACTCGCTAAAATGACACGAGCTGGGCTTTGCGTAGCCTATCGTGGCTCGTTTCCCAGTACGAACATATGAGACCTTCAAGTTCAACGCAAAGTCGCTGCCCTTAGTTCACGAGGTGGTCTGCAACCTACGACGTGTATATCCGCTACCTCCTACCCACCGTCTGAGCTGTAGTGTTGCCTTCATACTGGGAATACCTAACAGGGATGATGGTAAATTCTTTTGCCTCCCTGCTACTTTGTAGCAGATATATCAACAAGATTTTCACTACACAGGTATTCCCAGCCAAGTCCAAGACGATCTAGTTATTATGTCTATTTTACTATTACAAGTACTACTATTGTAGTATTAATACAGCTTCAACGTATACACTACTATCCGGATATTATTTCAATGTATCCGGAATTGTATACTCTGATATCGCTGTATACATGTCCTGTGATATTATATATATGTCATCGATGTAGACAACTCCCGCAAAATGCGGCAATGCCGTAGCACTCCACACAGACCACTTGCGCGGATGAAGGAAGCTTGGTACGAGCATGGAGAACCATTTGGTACAGCTTGTGACGAATTTGTAAGGCGCTACCTGCCGTCTACGACACACACGGCCAGGATATAAGTGTAAGGAAACAGGGCTCTCATTGGATATAGCCCCACCCCTACATCCTATGTTGAGATTAGAAGCTATAAATGCAACAGTCATTTCATTACGTGTTTACACTCAGTAGTAGTACTTGACAATACCAGTCACAAGTGCGTGTAGCACCTCAGTCGGTGTAGCCTGTGGCGGGGTAAACCAACTTCGCCACAGGTATTCGTCAAGATACGTAGGAAGCAAGGCTTGCTTCATGCCACGCATGGCCTGCATACACTTGCATTGAGTATCCTCATTAGTGCACGTAGGTGACATAGACATACGGTATCTTCACATGCTGCTTGACCCGGATCTCCCAGGCGCCTTCAATTCGGTTCGTGTGGGCGCCGGTCTCCTGGTCAACGTAGTTCTCGCTGTGGTTCACCCACATATGCTCGTAGTCCATCCCCTCAAGGTATCGGTTGTTCGCTAGCGTCCACCGACACATAGGAGGAAAACTGGTCACTCATGATGGTCGTGCTGCAATCGTTCAAGAACGTTAGACTTAATATTAGTAATAAAAAGAGAAATAATAAAAACTCACCCTGCTTTGATATATTTCTTGACTAAGCCGGACAGCGTCGGCTTCGTGCGATCCCCGAATGTCACCACTCCAAACCGTCGGTTTGTAGTACGGTCAACGCCCCCGAACAGCCAGCAGTCTGGGTAGCGACGGCCACGACCGTACTTTGACTTTTTAGTGATGTTTCGTCGATCTCAACGACGTGGCCCTCATCACCGATCTGCGTAGGAATCGATAGCAGCAAATATCCCGGCAGTATGCATACCATGGCATAGCAGCCTGCACATTCACTCCCACCATGTCTGAAGCTCTCGTCACGGGCGTTCGAGCGCACCAGTGACAGAGTAGGCGGATCAGTTTCCGCAGGGGGAGCTTGCTCTTTGAGAAAAATGAACCCGTGCGTACGCTGCGTTCGGTCCTGCATGACCCTCGAGAGCAGCGCCAACTCTCTTTCGAGACGTCTAGAGACATTGTGTTTGTACAGCAAAGTCGCTGGGACCAAGTGCACAGACCTGCACCATGCCAGAATAGCACACGTAACAGCCTTACTCAGCAGCTCCAGCAGGTCACCTGGGTCCACCTCATCTGGCTTTGACTGAGAGAACTCGTAGTATCGCAGCGCAGCGTCCAGGAACTTCCGTTTCGAGTCCAAAATACGTGCGTATGACACGTGAAAACTCCAGCGTGTCTGACGCGTTGGAGGTGGCATCCATGACGCCGTCGAAGGTGGTGTGGCGCAAGCCTCGTGCCGCGTCGACGTCTGCAGGATGTGGGAGGCGGGGACAGTTGTCTGCAGTGGCTCGAGCCTGGACTGACGCGGTGCTGCTGGACGGTATTGGTAGTGGGGTGGGTGGTAGTGGGCGGGGGACTTGAGTCTGGCGCTGAATTTTGCATAATGAGTGCGCTCTTCACTCTTTGACCTTGATTTCCCGCCTTTTTGTGGGGCTTTATCTGATTCTATAGTAGTTCTGTGCATATATGAAATGGATACAAGTTGAAGTGAGAGGTGTAATGCGGGGCTTTACAACGTATCAGTTGTGGTTCAATTGAAATCTGCAGTACGAATGTTTGAAAACAGTTTATAGGTATATCTTGAATGTGGGGCTATATCCAATGAGAGCCGGAAACAGCTGCCACGTTGTCTCTTTCGCCGGTCAGCTCTTCGTCCAACACAGCACCGCGAGATAGCTTTCTTCTCTTTCTCGTGAGCAGATTTGAGTCTTTCAACTGGCGCTCGAACTTGGTCTGCTCGAGTCGCATGTCATCAGCCTTTTTGCTCTGAGCATTCTGTGAGCGAACACTTTCTGAACGTGCTTTGACTTTTTCTAAACGAGTTGGCGCTCCATCAAGTCCTTTTGATCAATCGCTCTTCCTTGTGAAAGCCGCGCTGTTTTACGAAAGTTGAGCGGCGGCCGAATCTTCTCTTCACGCAGACTGTGCCCAATCAAGGTCATTCTTAGCGTTCGTTCACGGGCACTTCGCGGTCCATGGGGTCGTGATCTGGGTCTCATGCAAGTTCGCCGCCGAGCGTAGTTCAGGCGGTTTCTCACCATCACTCGTGAAAAGGTAACGTACGCTGCACTGCTCCACACTCTTCCAGAACTGGTAGCACCGGCCCTCACGGTCCTTGAATCCGAAGCCCGACGACATGCTGCTGCTGTATTATTTGTGAAAAGTCTCTGCTGAGCCTCGATATGTTCTACGGCAGGTATATGATTTGAAAGGCATTTTATTTTATTGGCTAAAATGAAGAGACTTTATCCACCAATCACAGTCGTACAACAATATTTACGTGCTTGCTAATCCTATTCCATCTAGAGAGACATGGAGGGGTATGCTTGCCGATAAATAAGATTTTGGCCTATCGGATGGCCGGAAAGGCACCACAACTAAGACTTAGTTGTGGAAAAAACAACCCGTGCGAACGGGATCAGCGATCAGGAGCGATGTTGACGTAGACGACCGTGTGCAGACCCTGCACAAGCGCCGCGATTTTGATCCCGTAATCATTGCTTTAAATCGATGGTGCGCTCGCTGCAAGCGCTTCTCCACTGTGAGGCGAGGCAGGTATGTTCGTGAAGATGCCTTCTAAATGTATGCCAAGGGTTTCGGCCAAGTTTCGCCGCTTGCTTTTCGTTATGGGCTGGCTGAGTCTCCTGCACATATTGCACAAGTATTATTGCAATGATTACGGCTTTTTTAGTGTGTTTGTGGTGTACATCCGTTTAAAGGAGCTACGTAAACCTAACCGCCGTATGAACCTTATGTAATCAACCAATCACGCTGCAAATACCTGACGGAAAGTAATCTATCTAATACTTTACGGTAAGTAATAGCGAGTCGCAATGGACATAAATTACGAGTGACACAATATGTTACTATGTTGCTTTAACCATAAGTTGCTTCACTACTGCAACTTTACTGCGCTGCTAAACTTCCCTTCCCCACAAAGCGCGCGCTACCAGCTCCTGCACCATGGTAATGCGTTCATTCCTCGTCCTCTAAGCTCCCTCCCCAGCCCTCTAACACCCTAACTGTATACAGGGAGACGCGCGCATCGTGCTGACGACGCTCATAGACGAGAAGCTGCTGGCGCCCGGCGACAAGAAGCTCTATGTGTCCTACTACCGTAAACGCGTGTACGCGGATCTGCTGCCGGACGGCTCCATCCGCTTTAAGGACCAAGTTTACACGTCTCCCGTGCCCTGTGCATTGCACATGAAGCGTACATTAAACCCCTGTAAGTGTCAGAGTGCCCATCCTGTCGCTTTCTCCTCGTCCCAGAGCTTCTCACCCACTTCTTGTGCCTCTGTAGCCCTCAAGACGGACGCGGGGTGGTCGTCCATGTACTCGGCGGCCTCTGGAGAGAGTCTCAAGGATATTAAGGACCGACTGAACATCCGGAAGCGCGGGACTAACGCCCGCACAGCCCACAAGGAAAAGAAGACGCCCGTGCCGTCGCCTACGATGAAGGCGCAGGCACATGCAGGGCAAACTGCAGCACAGGCTAAGCATGACACACCGGTGCGTCTATAATTGATGATAATTGGGAGGTGTGGTGGATGCATTTGACTGGGTTATTCTTTGAGCAGAAGTGCGCGACTTGCAGGAAAGAAGCCACGACAGAAGTGGCTGAGTGCAGCGCCTGCCACAGCAATACGCACTTTAAGTGCGCGAGTCCAGAGCTACAGGAGGCCCCACCCGCCCCCTGGTTTTGTGAGAAATGTCTGACAGTACAAGCCAATAGGATTCTCGAGTTCCTTCAGCAGACACGACGCGTTCTCGTGGAGAGACTTGCAGATCGAAAGGAGAAAGACCAGGAGCAAGAAAAGAATGAGGATCTGGTTGAGGAAATTGAGGTCGATGTCACGACGGAGGAGAAAGAGTCGTCTGCTAAGGAACAGACTGAGGAAGAAGCAACAGCAGAAGATAAGACAGAGGAAATTACAGAGGTGGAGCAGGAGAAGGAAAAGAGTAACGCAGACTCAGAAGAGAATGACGAGGAAACTGTGAACGCTGGGTCAAGCGAGAAGGCCAAGGAGACTGATGCCTCTGAATCAGAAGTGAAGGCAAAGGAAACTGTCGATGTCGAGTCTGAAGAGAAGATCGAGGAGTCTACAGATGATGTTGGCTCTGTGTCTGTTGACGTCTCGAATGAGGCTAGTGAAGCCCCTTCAGATGATTCTACACCTGCAGTTGAAGCGACAAAGGAAGATGCCGTGACGTCTGCTGAAGCCCCGAGGGAAAAGGAAATCAAGCAAGAGGTCATCGATGCAGCAAGTACTGACACGACAGCGGGGACACAGATCACGGAAGAGTCAGAAAAGGTGGATGAAACAACGAAAAGTTCGGCTGATGATTCACAGTTGGTTGTTGCCAAGACTGCGAAAGCTCCCAGCGTATGTGGAACTCCTATTGATGCTAATGCACAGGACCTATGAAAACTCTAACGATAGTGCTTGTGTCTGTGTGATATATAGGCTGAAGAGAAGTTCCTCGTCTTGATTGATAGTCTCATTGCTGAAGTATCCTCGAAAAAAGACAGGGCAAATCTGATCGCGAACAGTACGGGAGCGACGCTAGTGCATTTGGAGAAAACGCAGCTCGTTCAGCTCGTCGAGTATGGCAAGCGTGAGATCCTGGCAGCTACTAAACCAGAGAGTGATGATGATGAAGACGTGGATACCGAGACGGAAGCTGATCACGGTGGAAGTATTAACTCAGAAGTGGATGCTCTCATAAAGATTTTTGATTTACGCCACCAGATTTTGTCGTCCAAAGCGCAATTTGAACGCACTACAAGCACTCTTACGCGGCGTACGGAGAAGCACTTGCGCAATGCTGAAAGTGAGCTTATGGAGCTGGAAGAGTCTCGCTCTGTGGAAGCCCAAGCTATTACCAACGTGGTAGATTTGATTGACCAGTACTCGAGCGACTTGGCAAAGTGCGAACAGAAGATTCACTACGACGAGCTGTTGTTGGAGAGTATTAATCACCGCCGCAACTTTATCCGGTCTACCAACATCAATGACCGCTTTATACCGTCATACCGCTACAGCACGAAAC
Source organism: Phytophthora citrophthora (assembly GCA_031305395.1). Taxonomy (NCBI): domain Eukaryota; phylum Oomycota; class Peronosporomycetes; order Peronosporales; family Peronosporaceae; genus Phytophthora; species Phytophthora citrophthora. Next base: position 104,058 of record JASMQC010000032.1, read on the forward strand.
TCATGACTACTAGTAGTGACCAGCTTCTGCTCACGGTGTTGTTGGATAAGCTTCGTGATATCACGGAATCCGTAAACGAGTGGACGAAGATGGAACGCCATTTTGAAAAGATGACGTCTAGCCTGAGCAAGTCGCTGTCTTTGATCGGCACGAAACGTAAACGTACAGGAGCCCCTGTAAAGCTACCACCAACCCTGGCGCTGTTTGCAAAGGTCAAAATCCCTCCGTCGCGCCGACTTATCGAGCGCCAGATCGCGAATTACGAGGTCAACCTGAATGCCATTCGTCAGAATCGAGCTCGTATGCGCAAGACCCTGTCCGGCATCTTGAAGATTGCCCAGGAAGAGCATCTAAGTGAGGAGATCGTGGATATGACAGATATGTTGTTCCAGAAATGTAGGGATCTAAAAGCTGAAGAGGAGGAGGAGAAGCTGAGGATTAAGGAGGAAGCGGACGCAGTAGCGAAAGCGAAAGAAGAGGAAGAACGAGTTGCTCGCGAGCGCCAACGCGCAGCTGATGACGAGGCGGATGCAGAAGAACCTGAGTCGAAGAAACAACGCTTGGGCAAAGCTCCCTCTGAATCGGACGACAATATGACAGGTGTGCATGCTCGCGCTCTCCAAAGCAAAACACTATCTAGTGAGGTGAAAGGGATTTCGTCCCTTCTAGGAAGTGAGGACTCGGATGCCAAGGAATCCACTTACAGCTCGGCCGAAAGCAAGTCGCATGCTGACCACGACGAAGACAGTGAAGGGGATTTAGAGCAAGCCTCTCGCGCCATTGCTGACATTTCTTCTGTGCTGCCGGATATTCCAGTAGGTAGCGACTCGCTACTTAATTCCCCACCAGCGAGTGAAAAGCCTGTACATGTAGCAGAGGCGCCACACAGCCAGTTTATGATTCGCGGCGGAAAGGGAAAATCTGATCAGCAGAAGCGCCAGGAAGCGAAGTCTAGCAGCAATGACCAGCAATCGTTTCTGGACCAAGCTCTTGAAGTTCTGAATAAGCAGCAGCAACAGCAACAACGGCTGGAACGGGAACGCATTGAACAACAGCTCCAATTAGAGGAGCAGCAGAAGCAGCTCGAAAGACAGCAGCAGCAACTGGAGCAGCAGCGTCAGTTAGAACAACAACATCAACTGGAGCAACAGCATCAACTGGAGCAACAGCGTCTGGAGCAACAGCACCTGGAACGAGAGCGGCTAGAACGAGAGAGGCAAGAGCGAGAGCGCCAAGAGAGGGAGAAGCAGCAGCGTATTGACCGTCAGCGAATCGAGAAACTGCGCCAGGAGCAAGAGCGCCGAGAGAAACAGCGCCGCGAGCAGCAGCGACTAGAACAAGAGCGTCGAGAGCAGGCGCGCATTGAGAAGGCCCGTATTGAGGAGCAACGTCGCCTAGAGGAGCAGCGTCGTTTGGAGCAGCAACGCCTTGAACAGCAGCAGCGTTTGGAGCAGCAACAACGTCTAGAGCAGGAGAAGCAACGTCAAGAACAACAGCGACTGGAACACCAACGGAAAGAAAAACAGCGCCAGGAGCAGCAACGTCGTCAACAGGAGCAGCAGCAACGGTTAGAGCTTCAGCGCCGTCAGCAGGAACAGCAGCGTCAAGAGCAGCAGCACCAGTTCCAACGTGGCAAGACTCTCCCCCAAGTGGTCCCCCCTGGATCGTCTCACCTGCAAATGCTCAATCAGCAACAGCAACAGCAGCTCCAGCAGCAACAAGCAGCACTCCAGCAGCAGCAACAGCACTCTCGCCAGATGCAGCATCCTCTCTACGGCGACATCCCCAAGGGAATGCTCATGTCTTCCGGTATGGGAACGAGCCAGCAAGACATGTATGTGCAGCAGGCAGCACAGATGGGGATGGATATGCACGACGTTGTACGGCACCAAGACTCGAGCCACTTTGTGGGCAGTGCAACTGGGGGTTTACGTGGAGCTCCTTACGAAGTCGCTCGCAGTGCAGCACAGCAGCCAGCGCCAACAGCCCCACGGACAAGTTTCTACAGCGACGACGGGCAGATCCACTCTCAGGACGTCTTCAACTCGCAGAGTTTGGCAGGGCAACAGCGACAACTTCCAGACCACCACATGTTTGCGAACGAGCTACAGCAGCAGCAACAGCAACCAGGCCAGTCGCGGGCGATGGGGACGCAGGACTTCCTCATGGGTCGACAGCAGTACCGCGGTTTGAACGACAATCTGCAGCACGGAATGGACCAGAGCGACAACAACGACGTCAACATGGGCGACTGGGGACAATGAAAATATCGTTAGAAGGAGAGACGCGGAACAGGTGTGTGTATGGATACATGTACATGTAAGCAAATTCGTGTCAATTTTCATGTGTGCTGGCTGGGGCTATCTCGAAAGTGATTCATGTCCAGTGACCCCGTTGCGGCCGACTTTTACTGCACACGACTCGTGTAACGCGAGGCCACGCACGCACTTCAGGAATTGGGAGGACAACTGAAGTTACAGCGAGTGTGTGTGCAACGTGTAAGGTTTTCCGGTGGTGTGTTTCCTTCCACCCAGTCAAGGAATGACAATGCGTCTTAGATTTAAGATTTTTGGATCGCAGGAACGCTCGAACATGTGAGGCGAATCTTCGCTTTTCTACATGTGCTCTCACATCTCTTGTCGCCCGTACGCATAAATTATCAACAATTTAAAAGGACACACGCTTGCTGCATGTGTCGCTGGCTGTGGAGGTTCAGACCGATACGGAACGGGCCAGAACAGCGAGGCGCTGCTGCAGATGAGCCTCCAGGCGGCGCTGCGAGTCCAACGCGTACACTTGATCCTCCTCGACTGTCCGTTTCCATCGGTCGAGCAGCTCCAGCTTCTCGATCACCAGCTTGTGCGTCATCACCATTGTGGTCTCGCACGCCGGCAGTCTCCTCACAGCCTCCTGTGCCAATGCACTGCGAGGGTCGAAATTCGTTCGGGCGCGACGTACAAAGTCGCTCACGACTTGTGGGAACTTGGGGAGTCGCAGGTTCTGCAGTGCGGGGGCGAACTGTCGATATCTGCGACGAGCCTCGGGCTGGATACCGATGGCTGCAGCCTCCATTAGTTGTCCAGCCTCCACTGTGAGCGCGAACGGTCCGTTGGCGAATTCTCGTGCTGATCCCGAGTATTGGGAAGATACCACAGTGGCCATGGCCATGCGCAGCAGCTGCAGAGCCTGGTGGTAGAGTCCTGTGGCGCGGTCGATCTGTTTCTTGATGGACTCGCAGGCCTGGGCCTCGGAAGCGTACATGGCCACGTTAGTGTGCATCTGGAGTGCGTCAGGGAGTCGTAGTGTTCTGAGCAGCAGGCCTAAGAGTCTCTGCTTCTCCCTCTCGAGCTGTTCAAGACGTTCAGAGATGTCCATGTCTCCTTCCTCATCAAAGTAGACGTCGTCTTCCTCCCTGCTTTCACTCTGCTCCACGTCGTCCTCACCTTCAGGTTGGATAGAGAAGCTTCGGCTACTTCTGGAGCTCATAGAGAAAGAGGAACGACGTTTCCAGTCATCCACGAGGGAACTGGATCGTCGCTCGAGTCTCTCGAGTTCTGCGTCTGCTCGAACAGCTTCAGCCATGTGGTGGCCCAGTTTCTTCTTTAATTCTTGCGCCTTTTTCTTCTGGTGATCGGCTGAACCTGTAGCCATAGCCAAGTACTTCTTCAACACTCCTCGGTCCTGTTGAGCCTCCAACTGCTTGGTCATGTGCTTCTGATCGTCTCGGATGCGGATGGAGCGTCGACGGGCGCGATTGAGCTCCGTCTGCACCACCACCAGCTCCGGATGGGGCTCAGCCACGTCCCCAGCGTCAGAGGAGAAGGCGTCCATGTTTTGGATGCGTGTGAGTCGCGCCACTTCGCTGCTCACTTGTTCCAAGCGCCGGAAGAGGCCGCGGTCTACAGCTTGTTGCATCCACGGACTCTCCTTGCCCATCAGCTGCTCGCCGGCGCTCGGAAGACTCTGAGTGCGTGCGCGTGTGCAGGTTCCCGAGGGTTTTGCAGGGTTCAGACCGACTGTAGCGGGGCGTGGGGGGAGACCCAGCGAGTGGCTCTGGGACGTCTTGACGGACAGATCCAGCGTCGCCTCGTCCTGCGGCTGCGGGGACAGCATGAGGCTGGGCGACATCGTATATAGGCAGACGGAAGAGCTCTGTACTAATGCTGGGGCTTGCGCACAACGAGGCCAATGCGAAACTACGTCAGGGGGACAGCAAAGCTTCCGTCGCCTTTGGCCTTTGGGACACTCACTCAGTCGCTATACAGCAAAATGTATAGCGTCTTGGTAACGGGCGGGTTTCTTTGCCGAGATTCTGGATGGTGGCACGAGACTCTTTACGAGGTGTGACTGGAAGTTAAAAGGTCGAGCACCAGCCAATGGATAGTGGTACCTTCTGAAACTGGCATCCCATATGGCAGAGATGGGCTGATTGGGAAGATTGTGTGTACACGTGCCACACACAGGAAGCGCTATGGCTTTGCTAGCCACTTGAATTTTGCTAGGAAAAAAAAAAATTCCCACCGGGCTTATGACTGACTTGATGATACATTTCGAGTGGAGAGTCTCCACAGTGGGGATGCTACGAGTGGACCAGCACGTGCGTGGCAGGCAAAAGCCAGCAGAACCTGGAGACAAGTTGGCATTTCGCCTCCACGTTGCGTCGTCGAAGCTGTGCTCGACTTTCTCATGCTGCAGCTGAGTGCGTTTCGCCCGCAGCGTTTCGTGCGGACATGTAGATACACGTTGAGGCTCTCGATGCGCTCGCTGCCGCTGGATCGGACGCACTTCCAATCACTCGGGCCTCCAATCACGAGATTACGGACTTGACCCGGCAGCATCCCAGTACGACAGCATCAGCAGTAGTGGGAGGAACTCAAACATATCTGCCTACGCGCACTGCGCAGTCGGACGGAGCTATTCGTCACGCGAACGAAACCAAACGCTACGCTTGAGCCCCATAAGTTTTGCTGGCAGCTGGCAGTGCGTGTCAATGGCGTAGCGATATGTAGATAACCGCTAGCGACCCCGGACGCCAGCCGTTATTCGGTGGCAAATGCCGTTTCGTGAGCACAGAGCGACATGGACTAAGATTTAAGTGTTGCCTCATTGGAGATGGAGCACACGAAGTTCGGAACGCACCAAGTCAAGTTGACTGTCAACCACCAAGGAAAACGGACATGCAACTTGATGGCGCTACCTGGCTGGAGACATCGCCCGACGGTTGGCGCTAGGTGTACAGGTCTGCAGCTGCCAGTGCTTCTTCGTTGAGCGTCGCCAGAAACGATGGTCTTACTGTAGCGGGCGGTTGTCAACCGTGCGGCAAACGGGTTTGCTGTGGACTCACGACTGGCGAATCGGGGTTTGTCAACCCAGCGGCAGATTCCTATGCCAAATACTGAGCATTTTGTCAAGGATCTGTAGCCTACACTCGTTAAAGCTTTGGAGCGTGGCAACGACGCCCTACGCTACTCAAGAAGTCGGAATCCAGAGTTTGGATTCCAGGCCGTAGATTCGGATATGCTGCTACGAATAATAATACGAGCAATTGCTTCAAAGGACGACTCGTCCTGGACGAGTGGTGCAAATGATGTAGTTGTATGATGCAAGTTGTAATAATGATTCAGCCTGTGCTGGAGGCCGTTCTCGCTCTCGGACTTCTACACACTCGACATGGTACTGTACATCCCATCCAAGCGTCAGCTCTGCGTGTGCCTCGGCTATCGACCCACGACACCCCCAAGCCACACGCTCTGTAGAGTCGAGGCTTTGAACGTGGTGTGCCGCGAAATTAATCTAGGCAGCCTTACCGCCGTCACCTTCACTCAGCAACAATGGGACATGGGGGCATCCATGTCCGGCCGCCCTTGTCAATGCGCGTCTGAGTCAAGTCGATGTCCGCCCATGTCCTATGCGTCTTAGACCAACTTCCACTCGAGCCATATCGATATTAGAGACCGAAATACGCTAAAGAACTTCTGATCAAAAACCCAAGTGACTAGGTTTCACTATGTGATCAGTGAAACTAGGCACAGTTATGCCTAATCTAGGACCATCCCACACCCACACTTCGTCTTCGTTCATTCGCCAAAAGTCCGTCTATCAAGTAACCGACAATAATGATGAAGCTGCCGGCGGGCTACGGAACTTCTGATCAAAAACCCAAGTGACTAGGTTTCACTATGTGATCAGTGAAACTAGGCACAGTTATGCCTAATCTAGGACCATCCCACACCCACACTTCGTCTTCGTTCATTCGCCAAAAGTCCGTCTATCAAGTAACCGACAATAATGATGAAGCTGCCGGCGGGCTACGGCTGCGAGACGACGAACGAGGACGACACCTCAGCTAACAGCAACGGCAACGGCACGCAGGAGGGGGACGACTGTGTGAACGGCGTACTGAGGCCTGCGTCCCAAAGCCAGCAGTACCGTAATCTCCCTGTGGCTGTCGCTGTGCCCGTGACTGGCATCTCCTCTTCCGCCTCCAGTCCGGACCGCGTACGCTCAGGATCCGCTCCTCGTCGAGGGAAGACGGCGCACAACTTCTCGTTCCGCTCGCTCATTGGATCCAAGTTTATTCGGCTGGCAGACTACGCTGGTAAACCCATTCTGATTGTGAATGTGGCGTCGCATTGCAACTCGACTACCAAGGCCTACGTGCAGCTGAACGACCTGGCCAAGCGCTTCCCTGAGCTTGTTATAATTGGCTGTCCGTGCAATCAGTTCGGCCACCAGGAGAATCTAAATGGAGAGGAAATCTATCAGAGTCTGAGACACATTCGCCCCGGCAAGGGCTTTGAACCAGCCTTCATGCTCACGGAGAAGGTCGAGGTCAACGGAGCCAACGCCCATGCGCTGTTCAACTTCCTGAGGATTACACTGCCGTATCCGTGCGATCGTACGCTTCTGGACGAGATGTCCACGCCCAGCGGCGTCTTCTCGCACCCGATGCGTCTCATTTGGATGCCTGTCACGCGTGCAGATGTCAGCTGGAACTTCGAGAAGGTGCGTTTGTAGTTTGTATCTTGTGTAGCTGCTTAACGTCTAACTTCTACTTGTTCTTGTTGATTTGCTACATGCAGTTCCTGATCAGCCCTGATGGCACTCCGTACAAGCGCTACAGCCCAAAGCTGGACTTCACCTCCATGATCGAAGACGTCAAGTTCCTGCTGAAGGCCGACGTGTCGAACGAGAAGCGTCTTTAAGACTGGCTGTCTTCAGTGATCGCATTCCTAAAGACAGCAGACTGACGAGAATTCCTACCGTACCGCTCGAAGACCAACCAGAATAAAGGCGACGCACATGGTGTGACGCCAGCCCGTCAAAGAGGGCGAGATGAGGAACAGGAAGGACGGTATGTGTTAGTGATGAGCTCGATCTTGAGCATGTGAGCAGCTCCGTAATATCGTGAAACAGTTTTACACCACAAAATCATTTTAATTGGTTGAAATTCAATATTTAATTCATCTCTACAACCAATCAAAATGTTTTGTTACTTTTTGGTTGGTGGTTGGCATCAATTGCGAGTTGCACCACCAGCAGCTCGGACTTCCAGCGCTTCCTGCTCTTCCTGCTCTTCCTGTGACCCACCGCCAAGATGCAGCACGACGAAGTGATCTGGGGAGTCATCTCCAAGCAGTTCTGCTCCTACAAGAGCAAGTACGTGTCTCCACAGCTCCTTAAAATGCTGTCGAATGCTATGACACACTGACTAAATGCTATTTTTTCTATTGGAATTCAGACTGCCAGGCACTGGCAACATGTTCTGCAGCAACCCGTACAACGTCACGGGTCTGTGCAATCGCTCGGCCTGTCCATTGGCCAATAGTCGCTACGCCACCATCCGGGAAGAGGATGGCGTGTGCTACCTGTACATGAAGACAATCGAACGTGCGCACACGCCCAACCGCCTGTGGGAACGTGTGAAGCTGAGCAAGAACTACACCAAGTCTTTGGCTCAGATTGATGAGCAGCTGCAGTTCTGGCCTAAGAAGCTCATCCACAAGAACAAGCAGAGACTCACCAAGATCCACCAGTACCTCATGCGTATGCGTAAGCTCACACTCAAGACGAAGCCGAAACTTGTGGTGATCAACAAGAAGATCGAACGTCGTGAGAAGCGCAGAGAGAAGAAGGCCATGGTGGCTGCTAAACTCGACAATTCCATCGAGAAGGAGCTGCTCGAACGCCTGCAGAAGGGAACCTATGGCGATATTTATAATTTCCCCGAGCGAGAGTTCTCCAAGGTTCTGGCCGACAAGGGGAAGCGCCAGACGATGGAGGAGGAGAGCGAGGACGAAGAAGAGGTCGAGTACGAGCTTGATGGAGACGAGGATGAAGATGAAGACGAAGAAGACGGACAGATCGAGTACGTGGAGGACTTTGACGAGGACGAGAGCGACCTCGAGGATCTCGCGGACGGGTTTGCCGTGGATGATGACAGAGAGAGTGACGAGTCTGACAGCGAAGATGAAGACGCACCCAAGTCCAAGAAGCGTAAGGCTTCTGCTCCATCCAAGAAGGCCAGCAAGAAGCAGAAGAAGCCGAAGGGTCCGTACGTTGAGATTGAGTACGAACAGGAGCAGGAGACGGCAGGTGGAGATCTCAACTGGTAGATGCTACAAGCTGTGGCTGTTTTGTTCTGCGTGGTGTTAGTGGGTATGCGCCATTCGTTAACATCGGCAATCGGAGGGGAAATCGAAATAGAATATTGTGCATGTCAACATCCATAGCGCGAAGTGTTATTCTGTTTAATTCACAGCGTCACTCAACAATTTTCCAAGACAAACAGTACAAGTCCAAGACAAAGGGACACGTACAGTACAAGTTCAAGATACGATCCAAATACGACCATTTACATGCAAACCATCCTGCACTCTACTGTTGTGAACACTCGGGTCGCTCTAGTTCTGTCGGCTCTTCCTGGCTTTCAGCAGCTATCGCATCCAACTCAGTTGTTGAGAGCAAGAAGCCACCTGCCTTGGCAGCACCAGTTTCCTGTTGCTCGGAAGGGGTATCAGCCGCAGCTTCAGCTTCACTCACTACCACACTCACTTGGGATTCATCAGCAGCACCGACGACGTCCCCCCCAAGCGCTTTGACCGCAGCAGCGGCAGACGTGTCATAGGCTCCTGTGTCTCCCATGACATCGTCCCTCACAGGCAGCGAAGACGCTTTCTCCAAACGCTTCTTCAGCTCCCGGTTCTCCACGTGAAGTTCGAGAATTTCCTTTTCCAAGTACGAGACATTCTTGCTCTTCTGCTCCTGGAGCTTTGCCATCGCATCGTTAACAGATGCCACCTGCGACTCGAGCGTCTCCACTAGCTGCATCTTCTCCTTCACCAACGCTTGCATCTCTTGGATTTCGTGCTCGGCTTTCTCACGTTCATCGTTCAGGGTCGCGCGCATCTCTGCCTTGAGGTCTGTCACGTGGTGTTTCTCAACGTTTAAGGCTTCAGTGAGCTTGTCAACGTTCTCCTTCAACACCTTCAGTTCCTCGTCCTTGCGCTCCACTAATCTCCGCTCTTTGTCCTCGTGGCTTTCCTGTGCTTGATCCACAGCCTGCGCAGCATCTGCCAACTTTTCCTGAAGCTCCTGCACCTTGACTTGCAAGTCATGTCGGTTTTTCTTCAGCGTATGGAACAGATCCAACGTCTTGTGCGTCATTTTGACCTTCTCCAGCTTCTCGATACGAGCCTTTTGCTTCTCAACGAGCTTATCCATAGCGTCCTTGGCCAGTTGAGCCTCCACGAGTGCATTGTGATGCTGGACAGCCTCCATTTGCGACGTCTTGAGGGATTCCGCAAGATCCCTCATCTCCTTACGAACTTGAGTGACGTCGTTCTCAGTCGCCTCCAGCTGAGCTTCCATCTCCTTGAGCCTAGTCTGGTAAGTAGCTTGATGAGCTTGTGAGGTGGCGTACTTCTGTGAAAGCTCGCGGATTTCGTCTTGGAGTTGCTCTTCGACTTCCGCATGCTGAGCTTCAAGAGCAGCGTATTTATCTTGAAGGTGTTGTTTCTCACCTTCAAGTTGGTCACATTTCGCTTGCAGCGATGCCTGTTGCTCTCCAAGTAGGGTGTCCAATTCCTCGTTCCTTGCTTGAGCTGATTGTTTAAGCGCTTCGATCTCAGTGTTGGCTTCCTCAATTTCAGCACGAAGGCGGCGAATCTCATCACCACCGCTTTGCTGAACCTGCTCGAGATCGTTTTGCGACTCCCGGAACTGTTCACTGAGACTGTCCACCTGGCCCATCAACTCTTGCTGCTTTTCTTCCAATGTAGCAGTCACTTCCTCCAGTTCACGCTCCACAGCCTTCTTTTCGTCCAGTAACTCTGAGTAGGAATGCTTGGATTTCACAAGTTCTTCAGCTTGAGTCTTCATCTGATCCTGAGAAGTTTCAATGTCGTTTTGGAGAAGCGACAACTGCTCGTGAAGATGCTTCTGCTCTGCTGTCAAGCGGGCAAACTCCTTCTCTGCCACTGCTTGCTTCTTGTTCCAAGCCTCGTCCTGTGTTTGCAGCTCTTGTTGGGAATCAGCTAGCTGGTTCTCCAACGTTGTTACTTGGGCTTGTAGCTCAGTCTGCTTCTCCCTCAGCTCGATCACTTCGGTCTGTCCGTCACTTTGCATCGACCAATTCATGCCAGTTGAAGGCACCCCCAACTGCTGCTCTAGAGCCGCGATCTTCTCCTCCAATGCCACTTCTTTTCCTTCTGCAGCAACAAGACGCTGCTTGCTCTGAATTCGCATTTCTTGAATCTCTTCCGCTGATCTCGTTAGCGCTCCTTCCAAGTTGGCGATTGTCTTGTCCTTCTGCTCCTGAGTACGAACTGCTCCATCAAGATCTGTTTCCAGCATTTTCGTCTTCTCCACCAAGTCTGCAATCCGGGCAGAGCTGTCTTTCGCATCTTTACGCAGCACAGACATGGCTTCTTCGTAAGACTGAACATCGAGCTGGAACCGCTCTCGCTGTTTGGATTCCAGCTCAAGTCGCTGTTGCAGCTGCTCCATCTCCGTGCTGCTGTTTCCACCTTCTCCCTGGATTCCAGGGTTCGTCTGATCGACGCGCTCAGCTTGTAAACTGGTCAAAGCGCTTTGGGCCTTTTCGAAGTTCTGCTCAAGCTCAGTGTTAGTGGTTTCCAGAGCAGCCTTAGCTGATTGGACCTCTTCCAATTGTACTTGCAGTGATGCGACTGTTTCTAAGGAAGATGAGGCCGATGTCTCCACTTCGCGCAGCCTGATCTCTTGCTCGTCAGCAGCAATCGCCAGCTTCATCTTCTCTTCAGAGACTTCCATCAGTTGAGACTCCAAAGCACGAAGCTCTTCCAGACAATCATCGCGCTCACGTGACACGTTTTCCAACTCACTCGTAATCCGCTCGAAATCTTTAGTGAGCGCGTCATACAGCTCCTGCAGAGATCGGTCTGACGCATCTGCATTCTGATCATCAGATGAAGACATCTCTTCGAGCTTTTTCTCCGACGTATCCGAGGAAGTATTAGATTTCTGCTGGAGATCATCGAAATCAGCCTTTAGCTTGTCAAACGCAGCCTTGAGATCACTGTGGTCGGAAGACTCCTCAGGAGTAGTAGCTAGAGATGTTTGCAAACGCTCCTTCGTCTCTGTAAGCTCCAACTCGACTGCAGTGAGTTTTTCAGTCAGTCGTTCTACTTCCGGGCGCAATCCCTGAGTCTCCATCTCTCTATCATGCTGTTCATCGGAGCTCCTCGTAGTATTAATGCATTCAGTCGACGCGGAGTCTCTGTTGTCTGCTGTAGTGTTTCCAGTCACACTCAACTCCTGAATCTTGACAGTAAGCTGTTCCTTCTCAGTTGAAAGGTCTTGGATATTCTGCTGCAGTGTTTCCACCTCGGCGCTGTGCTTTGTTGTCATCTGTGAAATCGTCATGAGCTTCGCATCCAGCTGCGCCTGTAATACCTTGGCGATATGCTCCTTCTCCACCAACGTCTCGCTCATCTCATAGCCTTGTCGTTGTGAGGCATCCAGTTCCTCACTGATTCGGTCAGCCTCTACTTGAAGCTCCTCCTTCTCCATTTCTGTTTTCTCTTGGCTGGACCGCAACTGTGCTAGCTCCTGCATGATTTCCTGTAGCTGACCGGCAAGCTGCTCCACAACACCATCACGCTCGGTTTGGCTTGGTGTAGACTCAGTAGGCTTCGCTTCTTCTTGCTGCTCCACCGGGTTAGCTTCGGCCTCACACTCTGCTACTGTCAGCGGAGTCTTCACTTCTTCTGGAAGGCTCTCTAGCCCACCCTTCCTTGTCTGCAAACCCACAGACTCATGAATGTCTGACGGCGCAAATCCCGACTGAAGTGCATTCAGTGTGGTTTCCAACTGGTGTCTTTCTTTGTTGAAGCGCTGACGCGATTCATTCGACTCAATTCGCAAGGCTTCCAGTTGAGAATGAAGGGAATCCAATTCTTCTGCCGCCATTCGCTGTGAGTTTGTTTTCTCCATTTCCAGATCCTGATAACGCTTCTTTTCCTCCGCTAACGCCTCCTTAGTAGCCAAAAGATCAGCCATAAGCTCTTCAACAGAAGCTTCTCCTGAGTAATCGCAACTGGCAGGTTTGTCATCTGAATGACTCAAGTTGGAGCGGAGGTCTTCCACTTCCTGTCGTAGCGTCGAGTTTTCATCCAGAGCAGATCTTAACTCCATGTCCACATTCATCAGCCTGCTGATGTCCGCTAGTACATCACGAGCGCGGGCACGATCGATATCCTCAAGGGAAGCCATTTTCTCGTTTGCAATCGCTTCCACTGATTCCTTACAATTGTCATCACGGTGAGCCCGGAAGACTGCAGAAAACAGGTCCAGTACGTTCTTGTTGTTGCCTTCTACTTCGGACGGCTTTAATTTGTTCACGGAGGGATCAAACTCGACTTCCGACGCTGCACTTCTGTCGATATCTTCGTAAACGCGGTAAAGAACCTGAGGGTCCACATTTTCTTTCGCCAGTGATCGTCGTTTTAACGGGTTGACCAGTGTCTTGATGTTCGTGGGGAAGTCTCCAGGTCCCCACGTCTCTCTCATGTGTTTACCTCGTTGTTTCCGCTTTTTCCCAACAACCGTAGCCTTTTCGGTGGAGCCGGAGAGAATAAGCCCCATGAGTCGTGCCATCTCTGTCTTGTTGTGGTTCTTCTCGCTGATCAGCGCTTCGTTCTCAGCTTTGAGAGCGTTGAGGGCCTCCGAGTTGACGAGTTTCTTGAGCTCGTGCACCTCGCGCTTGAGACGTCGGAGCTGCGTCTGGTCATCCAGCACCTCGTTCACTGTCGCCGACGTCTGGATGTCCTTGGCCCGCGCTGCGAACTGCAGTGTACTCTTGGTCTCCTCGATGAATCTGTCGCTCGGAGTCACGCAGCAAACAATGAGTGTGCGCGTGTTGCCACCCAGCGACGTCTGCAGCAGACGTGTGAGCTTGCTGTCCCGGAACGGCGCGTTTTGTCCTCCTCCAGAACTTGCCAAAGAGTTAATGACACGCGCGAGCGTGAGCAGCGACTTGTTGATGTTGCCTGCTTCTCTCTGTCGGATGCCCTCGGCCCCTGTGTGTCTCAAGCTCTCGGACCCTGCAAGGTCCACTAGATTCAAGCTGGCGACCAGCACTGCTCCATTCACATCTTCCTCCGAGAGTCGTCTCGAGTCCGCCTTCTGCTTGCTCTCAATCACGATCCTGAAGACACTGTGAGAGCGAGAGCTCTTGTCGTTCATGGCTGTTTGTCCGACTGTCCTGTTTTGATTTCCAGTCTGTAGCAGCGTTACAATATCTTCGTAATTGGTAATGATCTCCTCTTTGCACTCGACGTAAACCCCTTTCCTCGGGTCTTCTCGAAGCTTGAGATTGGCCCCTTTCTCGCTGGGATTCAGCAGGTCCTTCACCACTTCATTATAAATCTCCAGGAAGCTCACACGAAGCAGGAAGTCCCTATCTGCACAGCTCTCAATATACTGGAAGATATCCTCCACTGCTAACTGTAGAATGCCAGGCCTGGCGCTCTCCGCTTCAGGCTCGAACGGCATCCCTCCATCTCCCTGCATCGTGTACGTCTTGCCTGAGCTCGTCTGTCCGTAAGCGAAGATGGTCCCATTGATGCCGCCCAATGTGGAGCGCACGATGCGTCTCGCCACGCGCTCGTAGATGACGTGCGAGTCGCTGGAGGCGTCGAAGATCTGGTCGTACTGGAACACGTTGCCTTTGCCCGTGAGCGGCGCGCCCGTCTCCGGGTCCGTGAGGGAAACGACGTTGAGCGCTGGGACGCACGTGAGCGCCGCCTGGTCGTTGGCGCGCGTCTCACGCTCGTTCAGCGGCCGCACGCGGATGCACACGGCGATGTTCTCGGCCTCGGCCGGCGCGGACGCGTCCGAAGACATTGCGAATGCGCGGGAAGTTTTCAAACTTTGGCGCCGTTTCTTTTTTTCTGATAAGAAATGCTTTTTATAAAAAAGCATTTCTAATTGGGTGTACGGTTACCTCCCTGAGGTGATGATATTGAAAACCTCTGATCGTATCACCTTTACACCGTTTCCTTGTGCTTATAATCTGGCCGTGGTCGCACTGCACTCGCGTGTCTGCAGCGAGTCGAGACTGGTAGATGCACGACCACGTCTTTCGTGTTCTTGCGCAGTGTCGGCGACGAAGGTACCTTGGTTGGTGCGTTGCATTCGATTTGGAGTTTGTCAAAATTATCAAGTCAACCAATAATTTTTACATTTGACGTATTAAAAGTTACAGAACTTGGCTTCATGAATATTCGTCCATTGGAGAGATTTACAAGCAAAGGTTCGCACACTACATGGTTGGGATCGGTTTCGAGATCATTTAGGGGGCGAACATCTCATCGTTGGCGCCAATGATGAGAGGACTATGTCGAACGAGGACATAAATGGTGAGGGCAACCGCTCCTACCTGAAACTCGAGGACGTTCTGCAGGAAGGTCGCCTGTACCGCGCCACCAGTAGTCTTCGCACCGACTGGGAGAATGGGACCCTCCGTGAAGATGTCACGAGCAACCCAGACCGACCCTACGCGGTGCATCACAGGCCGCGTGTGACTGGGGTTTTCTACGATCCTCCAGTTCGTCATGGAGCAGGAGGGATCTACGTTCTACACTGTGGATCAACGTCAGCATTCACCCACAATATGTCCGATGGCCCCAATTTCATCCTCCGTCGACTTCATGAGCACCAACAGACTGGCTCAAATCTACGCACCCACGGCGAGGTGGTATTCCTGTTTGGAGTGGAGATAGACACGTGCGATCGAGTCCCTGAGGAGTCTCTGCTCAATGTCATGCTGACGGAGTTCGGCTTTTCTCGCGTTACTGTTTATAACAATGGAGGGCGATCGACGGAGACCTTCTCCTTCAATGAGAAGACTCTTCCGTTGATTCACGACGTAGTCTGTGGGATACGCTACGTCTATGACCCGCCGATCGACAGATTAGTCCCCGACCACGAGAACTCCGTGGAGAATCCACTGTACGAACAGGGCCTTCCTCGCCAGCTACGGACTCCAGTTCAACCGCACCCTCAAAAGCTGATGATGAAGTTTCTGTCAGCGGTACCAGGCTGGAACACTTCAGCGGAGTGGAGTGGAGGGGGGGGGGCGTTAGGAAAGGAGTAGATAGGGTCGTTAGGGGAAGAGTGTAAGGGTGGTGGAGGGTAATTTATCGCGTGTACTATGGCGTCTCGAACAGGGGTTCCCTGCGCACTTATCTCACCAACCAACCTCCACCGTGGATTCCTTCGCTTCGAAGTGGATTGCATCGAAGTTTTATCTCCACCTTAGACCGGAAGGCGTGCCAGGAGTGCCACTCCCAGCCTGACTTCACTCTGCCAAGAGATGCCCACGTCCACAGAGAAGCAAGCGCGTTTGGAGAATTTTCGTTCAGTGGCAACACGCCACCACCGGGATCCCCCGCACGTCGGCGTCAAGCTCTCGGCACAGCTGCTCTCGAGATGCCCTTCGTCGGTTCCAACCTCTACTACCATGAAGCCATCGCTCCAGTCGAAACTTGGCAAGTGTAGGGCTTTGCAGCAGTTCGCCAGACATTTCGGAGGTGAAGGTCTCATTGTTGATAGTTCGGGATCCGGAATGCTGATGTACCTACGGTGAAGGCCAGCAAACCTACCTGAGGTTTGCTGATGTCTTAAAGCACAAACGCCTTCGTTCCGCTGTGGGTAGCCTTCTTAGTGCCTGGGTGGAAGGGAAGGGATCATGAGAAACCCACCTAGAGACTATGCGGAGTATCACGGGCCGTACATCACCGGGGTTATCTACGCCGACCCAAAGGAACCGGAGGGGTTTATATTCTGCACTGCGGTATCAAGAATACGACGGTCACAACTTCATCTTGAAAGTGGGGCAGTCCCAGGATATCCCGCGAAGACTAAGCGAGCACCGGTCTAATAGCTCATCGTACAACAAAGGCACGGTCTCCAAGATGGAAGTTACAAGTCGTGGACACCTACATAGCAATTCGGGACAACGATGCCGCTGTTGCGCCCAAAACGCGGCCGTCGACGTAGCGATCGTCTCTCGTGGCTTACACCTTTAAGTCATCGATCCGTCGGGCGCGTGCACACGAGACTGAGTCACGTCTTGGCCGACGATCGAATAGATGCACTAAACCCTAATTACAAGGCTTGTTACTTGAAAGAAATGAGTGGCAGTTGGTCAACGGAGGCTCTACCCATGCGGAACTCTGGTGCACACCGCATTAACAACGCTGTGTGTCGCTTGGATTGGGATCTCGCGGAAAATGTGCTAAATCCTCCAGACGGCAGTGATGGGACCCCGTTCGAGCTGTGTGCGGCGACCCGAGACGACTGGATTCGCTACGTCCAGTACGAGTCGCAGGCACTAGGGTCGCGCTGGATGGAGTGGTGGGACGACAGGTCTTCATTGTCGAGTTGGGGGATAGTCTGCACGAAGTCGTTCTCGAAGGCGTCAGAGAAGCGATTACCGAGGCAACTGGGACCGGTAAAGCTCACTTAGCGAGTCATGGAAAGCCATATATCGGCAATCGTGCGAACTTGTCGGACGATATTAATGCTGTAATAGCCTTCATTCAGCCAGACGCCAGCTTCGGTCTCGTTCGTGGCCTTCCTGGAGCAGTTCATCCAGAGGGGTTTTCCGGGACAAAGTATCACACGCTTAAAGTGGAGATTGGGGTGTATCGGAGCTGGGGGCCCTCTATACAACAAGGGCAAGTTGGACAAGCTGAACGGAGACATGTTGGTACCTTAAATGAGAAGGCCAACGCGTGGCGGCAATGCCCGGGTGTGGAATACGTCCTCTCCATTCGCATCAGCCCTGGACTGCAAACTCGTGAGTATCGCTTGGACTCGATTGTGAACGGGCAGTTCGTGGATCCTGCCATGAATCACACGCCAATCATCAACACCACAGTTGTGACGCTTGACCCTAGGCGCTTGCTGGGGATTCCTCCCGATGTTAATCTCCCTGCTGGGTTCAACAATCCCGTTGAGTTCAACCTCTTCGACGTTGTGGACCCGATCCTTCAATGTGAGCTAGAAAACATTGATCTGGAGCAGGCTTCAGTACATGCTGCTGCTGCTAATGATGGTGAAGAAGAAGAACAAGAAGAACAAGAAGAACGAGGTGAAGAAGAAGGTAATGATGGTGGACAACCCCCGCGCCGCCGCCAGCGTCGCCACTAGCTAAGTACTCATGGCAACGACCCAGATTTACGTTAAAAGTTTTTCAGGTAACCTGACTATAACAAAGCCTGGCAAAGTTTGCTACCAAGTCTATGGACTTCAACATGGACAAAACGGAAGATATCACTTCAACATGTACGTTTGGACTGAAGCTCTAGGCACGCAGGGTGCGAGTGCTTCCCTTGACAAGTGCGGCGGCCTTCTCGGCGGCAGATGTGACGCTCCCGTCGCTCGGGTACGTCAGGTGTGCCATCGTGTTGGCGCCGTTGCCACACACGGGGTCTCCCTGGTTGCAGAACTCGATGGCCTTGGAGCCATACGTTTGGCTCGAGCTCTCGATGGTGCCGCCCGTGAGCTTGAGAGGGTTTCCGAACGTCACAACCGCTTTGATGCGAGAAGAGAGCGAGTCGGGGATGGTCTCACCAGAGCCCAATGTGGTCTTGATGCCAATCGAAATGTCAGTGACGCTGGCACCTTGGGAGTAACCTCCAAGCACGAAGACCGTGTCGGGACATTCCTTCGCCACGGACACAACGTGGTTGGTCATATCGGTGGCTCCAGGGCCGGCGCTTGTCTGGTCCATGGATGCCAAGTAGTTGACCGCATAGGAGGAGACGCTCTTCCCAGAGAGGTTGGAGGTGATTCCGCTGACGAGAGGCTCTCCGCAGATTCCAAGGCCGGCAGCTTCGCCGCTGCCACGGGCGAAAACTACGTGGACATCCGAACATTCACCGTTGACTGGGTTGGCTAGAAGCAGGAGGAGGGATCCGAGGATCGTCGGGAACAAGGTGGTGGTCTTCATGGCCGAACTGGAGAAGGACAGGTGCTTGGTGTTTGGTTAAAAGGAAAATGGAGAATGAATTGGTATACGACTAGGTAAGCGCACCAGTGAGGAGGCAGATAACCTACACTGAATGCCTGTAGGTCCTACAGGCATCTCTAACAGACAGCACTCGATGGCTTGCAGCTTGTTATCGACAATAAAACATGTCGACTTGACATCTTCTCGCATCTTACAGATGGGCCTTCCGAACGAAGCAAGCGCACGAGTTCGTGGCCCAACTCCAATACACCCGTGTTTCCTGTGAGAGGATCCAAGTTACCAATGCTGTTCTGTTCGTTGGTGGGTGCCAAGGCAAACGATTACGAAGATGCAGAGCTAACTGAAGTTTACCGGTGTGACCTCATAAATGAGGATTGCGGGCAAGTATAAAGCTGCTGTCATGGCAGTTGGCTAGGATGTACTCAATGACTACACTCGTGCATACTAAGTGAATTCACTGCGTGTACTTTGCACGCTATGATATGCCTTCGTGCGTACGCCAGCTTCCTTAGTGTTTTCACCTGCTACCAAAGCATTTGGTCTTAACACGTGGTGGTTCGTGTCATGTCGAGGTTACGGAAGATGTGTGGATGCTGCCGCCTGGAGTCTGTCACGTTTGTTTTTACAGTCACATTACCATGCCTTATTTGCTGTCCGAACCAGGACAGCCGGGATCTCTGGCATTTGCTTATCGCTTCTGGAAAGCAGCAAAATGCTTCCAGGTGACTTCAACATTCAAATCCTACAGCACCGATAAGATCGATTGCGGGCAGTACGAGCGTGCGTAAAGTGACTATAATACATGAAGCGCACCTTGTATAGCAATGACCTTTAGCTCTTGGAACGGACCTTAGCTGGAAATCGATCATTCTCCAATCTCACTTCTTCCACTCGAGTCTCAATCATCCTACAACAACAATGAAATTCGCTTCGGCAATCATCGGATCCCTTGCACTTCTCGTGGTGAGTCCTGTCGCCCTCGTTCAAGCTCAACAATGCTCCGACGTCCACATCGTCTTTGCTCGTGGAAGTGGAGAGATGCCAGGCCTCGGGATCTGCGGTGAACCCCTCGTGAGTGGCATCACCTCCAACCTCGGGGGTATGAGCGTCTCCTCGTACGCTGTCAGCTACCTCGCCTCCATGGACCAGACAAGCGCAGGACCTGGCGCCACCGACATGACAAACCACGTCGTGTCCGTTGCTCAGCAATGCCCCAACACTGTCTTTGTACTTGGAGGTTACTCCCAGGGAGCTAGTGTCACAGACATCTCGCTCGGTATTAGAACCATGCTCGGTACGGGTGAATCCATTCCGGAGACTCTAGCTCCACGCATCAAAGCGGTCGTGACGTTCGGCAACCCGCTAAAGCTCATGGGTCAAACGATTGAGAGTTCAAGTTCCACCTACGGACCTAAGGCCATAGAGTTCTGCAACATGGGCGATCCGGTGTGTGGCAACGGCTTCAACACGATGGCTCACATGACGTACCCGATGGACAGCGTGCCTGGTGCCGCCGAGAAGGCTGCTGCACTGGTGAAGGGTGGAGCTAGGATGCTGCGGGCGTAGATCTGACCCCGACACTCGACCCTGGTCTAGATGTAAAGCCATTGTATGTGCTCACGTGAAACCCGTATCCTGTCAACATGTAGATTCTCCTTGTACAGAATAGTTCACCACTCACTCAAAACACTTCGGTACTTTTGAGTTCTCATTCTTCATTCTACCTTTTACGTAAGAATTTGTTTGCATTGTGTATAACCTGCATATTCGTAACAGTTTTCAGCAATAATTTTCAGCAACGTGTTGACAAGGAGGTGGAATCCGCTAGCAGGTAAAACTGACTTAGAGAGAAAGTTAGTGTGCTGCAGGACAACGTATTACTCATTCCAACATATATTTTTTAGCACGATCTTCACATCAATCCGGGCTTTCGACCTCTAGCCTTACAAGCCAAGAACTGCAAAACTACGCTCGCAACGCCCTAGCGCTTCCCTTGACCAACGCTGCAGCCTTTTGCGCCGCAGTCGTCACACTACCGTCCGTCGCGTACGTCAGATGCGCCATCGTGTTGAAGCCGTTGCCGCACACCGGATCGCCCGTGTTACAGAACTCAATCGCCTTGGATCCGTAGGTGGAACTGGAGCTCTCAATCGTCTGACCCATGAGCTTGAGCGGGTTGCCGAACGTCACGATCGCCTTGATACGCGCTGCCAACGTGTCAGGGATCGTCTCACCGGATCCGAGCGTTGTCTTGATGCCGATTGCGATGTCAGTGACGCTGGCACCCTGGGAATACCCTCCGAGCACGAAGACAGTATTGGGGCATTCTTGGGCCACAGACACGACATGGTTGGTCATATCGGTTGCACCAGGGCCGGCACTTGTCTGGTCCATGGAGGCGAGGTAGCTGACAGCGTACGAGGAGACGCTCATACCAGAGAGATCGGAGGTGATACCGCTAACAAGGGGTTCACCGCAGATCCCGAGGCCTTGCATCTCACCACTTCCGCGGGCGAAAACGACGTGGACATCGGAACATTCAGCACTGACCAGGTTGTTAGGACTGGCGAGTAGAAGGAAAACTGACCCAAGAATCGTCGAGAACGGAGTGGAGAACTTCATTTCGTGTAGGTTTTGCTTTGTCGGTGTAGTTGAACGGAAAACGAGGAATGAAAGTTTGTCGACTAGCAAAGCGGAGTCGGATGAGCAGGGCGAGCCGCTTCACTTTCGAGTCGACACCTACCAGCTTGCTAGTCGTTTTTTTCCTGCAGTGACTCTGCAAAATCTCATCGCTACCAGCCGGCCAGGACGTTTGTGGTCCGACGCCTTTGTTGTCGATCATAAACTGCTTCGTAAGCACTTTCGGTAGCGTTCAAGCGGGTTGTCGTTGGTTCAGAGCCCGAAGCATTCGGAGAGCACGACGGTTCTATCCGGAGCTTGAAGTGTAGGTCAACGAAAAGTGCTGGTCAAATCCGCGATTGTTTTCTAGACGTTCCGACACCTGCGCTAAACTGACGCAGAACCAGAAGGTCTACGTGCGACTTGTCGTTGAAGGGGTTACTTTGCCCGTGATCATCAAGATGAGCGTACATGGCTTACACCGGACGCACACCGAAGCGCATTTGGTCATCCAACTACGCTCAAAGTAGCTGCAGCACTAGCAGCAACTACCCGTAGTCTGCGGAGGGCTTTAACTGGAGCTGGTCGTGACGGACTGCTACACTGATACGCTGTCGCTCTCTATGGTAGCACGAACGGAAGCAAGATGCTGTCGCCGCCCACGTGGCAGTGGCTTTCATGTGGTCGTATGGCGGTAGGTGCCCGTACGTTGCCCGTAAGCAGATCAAACGACGTCACGCGGTACTGCTGCCGTGGCGTCTTGTGCTTGCTAACTGACTTTTCGTTCTCCATAGAGTTTTTCCTCTCGATCTCCCAGCTTCACCAGCCACAGATCTCTTCGATCTCGCTTTTACGACGTATGAGTCAACGTTGCTGTCCGAATCTACAGTGAGAACCAACTCCGAAGGCTGGTGCTGCCTCATTGTCCCTGTGGAGTACTTGGAAAACAGCCGATACTGTACCATACGAAGCCCAGACGGTAGCGTCCGATAAGATCGAAGATCTCTGTTGGATTGCGGACAGCACAAGTGCAGCTCACATCAGTGGGCTCGCGTGAACAGTCCCAGCAACACAGCCAAAAGGTTTGCCTGCACAAGTGTCTTTGCTCTCTCCTTCCGTCATTTCACATTTCGCGGAGAACAATCCAAACCAGTCACCGATCATGAAGCAGTTTTCAACGTGTCTGATCCTCGCACCTACCTTTCTTCTGTTCATAAACTTCATCGACGTCTCCAACGCCCAGTGTTCGGATGTCCACGTCGTGTTTGCTCGCGGAAGCGGAGAGATGCAAGGCCTCGGGATCTGCGGTGAACCCCTCGTGAGTGGCATCACCTCCAACCTCGGGGGTATGAGCGTCTCCTCGTACGCAGTCAACTACCTCGCCTCCATGGACCAGACAAGTGCCGGCCCTGGTGCCACCGACATGACAAACCACGTCGTGTCTGTGGCCCAAGAATGTCCCAACACAGTCTTCGTTCTTGGAGGATATTCCCAGGGAGGAAGTGTCACGGACATCTCGCTCGGTATTAGAACCATGCTCGGTACGGGTGAATCCATTCCGGAGACTCTAGCTCCACGCATCAAAGCGGTCGTGACGTTCGGCAACCCGCTAAAGCTTATGGGCCAGACGATCGAGAGCTCGAGTTCAACCTACGGTTCAAAAGCGATTGAGTTCTGCAACCAGGGCGACCCAGTGTGCGGTGCTGGCTTCAACATGATGGCTCACTTGACGTACGCGACGGACGGTAGCGTGACGACCGCGGCTCAAAAGGCTGCAGCGCTGGTGCAAGGAGGAGGTGCGAGAATGCGTGCTCTACGTGGTTAGTGCCAACAAACCCGCATTGGAGGGACCCGTTATTCGTGATGTAGTTCATTATCTGTGAGTAATTAACGTTCAAGTGAAGACGTTCTCATTTGTTTTAGTAAAGATTCGGAGCATTTGCCTCTTTTTCATCGTGCCAACAGCAAAGGCCCTTTACTCTACATGAACACATCGAGTCGCGTGAAAAGATCGTAGGTACAGAGAGACTGAATGATGTGTTTAAAAATGACAGATAAATTACGTCTTCAAATCTTTTTAAAACGATATAAACGATAAGCAGGCTCGAATGAAACATCCTTTCACCCTTGCGCCGTTTTCTTACACTTATATCGCGGTGGTGCGCTCCCTTTATGCGCGGCTCCGCTAGGAACGCAAGACAGGTGTGTTCATGAGCATGTCTTCTATCTATGTGCCAAGTTTCGCCGCTATTTGGCGAGCTGCATGCGCGGGGTATTTCCCCAACTATCACTGGAGCAGTGACCCCTAATACCCCTGGGCCCAACACGAGCGAAAAACGTTGAGCTGCTAGCTGTAGCTGGCAAGGCAGATCCTGCTCTTAGAGCGGAGTTTTCGTGATATTTCTTTCACTCGGCGGATCATAGACGTAGCGTATGAAACGCTGGCATACTACGTCGTGGATCAACGACAGGGTCTTCTCGTTGAAGGAGAAGGTCTCCATTGATCGTTTACCACCGGGAACGGTGATGCGAACAAAGCCGAGTTCGGTCAGCTTGGTAGATTCCGCATTGTGATCGGATTCTCGTCGCTTTGGTGGCGTAAATGACGTCGAGCATGGACACTTGACAGGATTCCGACCGGTTTTTGCGAGCTCGGATTTGCACTGATGATCACCGCTGTGCGTGAAGAAATCTCCTCCTCTTACTTAGAGGAGGAGGTTCTAAGACGTAGCTACTAGTTTTGAGGCTGGTCTTATCGTATGAATGATCACTTCAACGTTGTCATAAGAAGCTAGTGACCATCATCGTATTATCATGGCGATGAGAGATGACGGTAGCAAGATGTTATGCCACATGGGGACGCTACAGCTGACGGGTGCAGTCATTCGATCATCTTGGTATCTTCCCTTTCAGATCTGCCGGTGTCCCGATAAGATCGCAAACCAATTGATTGATTGCGGACAGCAGCAGCACGGTCTCCTCGTATCTCCCGGTACCGGAATCTTTGACCACTGCCATGAAGTTCATCATTCTTCATTCTGTTGTACCCTGGTCAAGACAATTCTACAACCACCATGATCTTCTTAGCGTTCCTGCTGCAGTTTGTCAGTCTTCACTCCATCGTCAACGCCCAGTGCTCCGATGTCCACGTCGTCTTCGCCCGTGGAAGTGGAGAGCTACCTGGACTCGGGACTGCAGGTCAACCTCTCGTCAGTGGCATTGCCTCCAATCTCCCAGGCATGAGCGTCTCGTCCTACGCAGTGACATATCTTGCAGCCTACGACCAGACCAGCGCTGGACCCGGAGCTGTCGACATGACCAACCATGTCACAACCGTGGCACAGCAGTGTCCTAATACAGTCTTCGTTCTCGGAGGATATTCCCAAGGCGCCAGCGTGACGGACATCTCCATTGGCATCAAAACGATGCTCGGTGTCGCCCCCAGCATCCCAGAGTCGCTTGCCCCACGTATCAAAGCGGTAGTTACGTTCGGCAATCCACTCAAGCTCTTTGGGCAAACCATCGCGAGTTCCAGTTCCACCTACGGACCGAAAGCCATCGAGTTTTGCAACACGGGCGATCCAGTGTGCGCCGCAGGGTTCAACATGATGGCTCACTTGATGTATCCGACGGACGGTAGCGTGACGACTGCGGCACAGCGGGCAGCTGCACTGGTGAAGGGAGGAAGTGTGCGGGCTCGGGCTCTGCGAGGTTAGCTGTGTGGATGTCAATGTCGTATACCTTAGCGTTAAACATGTACTTGCAACTACAACTGTGTTTTCATTCTTCTTGCTTGTTGCACCCGAACGAATTCATACAGAATCATTTCCCATTTCGTTCGCATAGCTGCGTCCAATACACAGAGTTGCTTCTTGCCCCTCGTGACCATGAAGTCCACGACACCGTCAAGAGCCCAGGCGGAGAAGACCGTCCTCCCGTCCTCGTCTCTCATCGGTTCAATGGCATCGTTTAGCAGGAACTACATGTAGTCCCGCACACGGTTTGGAGGAATACGGTACGGCTCAACAAGAGAACCTAAGATGGTGTGCAAAAATCCAGTTCAACACTGTCCAACTGCCATATTGAGAATTGTAGCAATGACCCAGCGTGAACCTCTTCCTCCGTGCTGCCACGCGCTCACTCCCGGCCGTAAATGCAGCAACAACGTACGTGCTTCTCCATCTACCCCCCTTCATACACATAACTCACTCACCCGTGCCCCCTTTTTAGCCCCAGTTCTTGTCGGAATTGCGCAAATTCGGCGTCTCCGCCAAAATCGACGGTGTGCAACGTCTCGCCAGCGATTTAAGCGCCGCTCGTGCCGCGTTGCAACTGGAAAAGAGCCCTAGTACCTCCTCTAAGTCTATTTTCCAGACGCCCGACGATATTCCAAGTTACACGCGGAAACTAGCGCAGTATCTGGCGCTGATCAAGGGATTCACGGACTCCACACAGAAAGCGGAGCCCAATGCAGACGGAGAGCTCCAGGCCTCCGTACCGGTAACCGACTCGTCCACGGGTGAAACACTGCGCCAACCGCTGGTGGAAGCCGCTGCAGACAGCCAATTGACGGCCACTGACTGCAACGGGTGCCTTAATTTCTGTCGGTGGCAGGACGCGCTTACGGGCCAGACGGTGTACGCTCGTAGTGCTCGACAAGAATACGCCCATGTGCTACTGGCAGGAGGAATCCTCATGATGACGGATGCTAGGAACAAAGTGGATGCTATCCTGTCCGAGAGACTGTCGGAGCTGGACGAGACGCAGCTTAAGCTCGCGTATCAGCTCCTGCTGCACGCAGCTGGAGTGTTCGAGGCTTGTTTAGAGTCGATAGACGTCGCTCCTCGGTCGATTGGCGCTGAATTCGCAGACCTTGGAGCAACAATCGAGACAAAAGCGGATGATGCAGGAGATGCACCTGACGACGACATGATGGCCAAGTGGAGAGAAGAACAACGTCAGGCCCAGCAAGACACGAAGAAGAGCACCCCTGACTCGAAGGGTACAATGGATAGCAGCCGTTCAGCTGCTGTGTCGGAGGACCTTGCGATGCTTAAGCGCGTGCCAGACCTTGCAGACGGCAGATTTCCGCAGTTGCTGGCTTGGATTGTGCTCGCTCAGGCGCAGGAACTCGTGGTGCTGCGTGGAGTGACGCGCGAAGTGGTTGATTTCACTCTCATGGGCAAATTGTCGATGGATATTTCAGCGCGATACAAAGGTTCGTTGAGTGTTATACTTTCTGCTACATTTCGTCTCTGATTGTCCCCATGTATCGTGTAGAGTGTCAAAAGATCGCATCCAGATTGCTTTCCTACTCGACATCCATCACAGCTGAACGCATCCGTCTGTACTGCGCGTACAAGGAGCCATACTACCAGGCTATCTCAACGTATTTCCAAGGTGCAGCCTGCATGCTGACGGAAGACGCAAAGAACTGCGTGCAGGCCGTAGCCAACCTAAAGAAGGCTGCTGCTCTCTTCGACGGCGTTGTTCCACTTGAGAAAAGCTATGAGGGCAAGATGGCAGCGGACAAGGAGGAAAAAGAGCGCGTGACTCTGCTTGCCGCCATTTTTCTCCGGTCCCAACAAATTATCAGTCGAGACTTGGACATCGTTACCCACCGCAACGACAGTGTGTACTACGAACCGGTACAGATCTTAGACGACTCGACTTTCGTTACAATGTACTTTTGAGCTAACCTTTATTTTGATGTACATAGATCCCTGAACCGGAGGCCCCGTGCAATGCTCTGAGTCTCGTGAAGCCCACAACACTTCCGACTGTGGTTTCGAGTGATTTGTGGCGTGATGGAGAGGTGGCGAATTGTCTAAAGCCGACACCAGTTACTGCACCTGGAGCGGCAGTTGAAAGCCAACAGCAACAAAGCAGTCGTCCTCGCGAAGGCTGCTGCTCAAGTTGCATTATCTCGTAGAATGTGCTAGTACTTGCACATAAACAGATTTTTGAGGATGCGCTTTCACTTGTTGTAGTTTGAATGCTGGAGATGCCAGCAGATGCAGCCACTTGTGCGTTACAACAGTACCGGTAGCTAGTAGTCCTCGGGGACGTTGCTCACTGTCAGTGAGTCACTGAGCAATTCTCAACCATGGAGCTGCTTGGTTTTCGCCATCTTTTGTTGCGTCCTCCGTCGAGTTTTTGCAAAATAAAAAGAAGCCTGGCCTTCGAATGCCACGTCACATGTAGCGACTTAGTTCACCGCCGAGACCTCTCGGTTGACACTGGCAATTTGACTGGCATTGCCAGTCTGGCAGGAGTCCAAGGTCCTGTGGCGTACAGTACAGTATCCGATATTAATGCATCATGTACTGTATGCGCATGCGCTCTGAGAAGACAATCCGCAGCACCTTGGGACGTTTCCTAGGCCAGCAACTCTCGACGCCTTCTCAGTGAGAAGTTCTCACAAGCGTTTCGTTGCGTGTCGACAAGGTGAAGCTTCCGATGCACATGAATATTGCACTGTACTAACACAGGCGAGCAGTGTTACTCTGCTTCCTTGACTGCAGGAAGCCCCTCGCAGTATCAAGTGCTGCGATCCAGTATGAAATCCAGTGTCGAGACATTTGAAACGGCTACGAACAACAAGTGATGCGACTCGCATTGCGCTTCATTCAGGCTTTGACGAGACATTTCACGCAGCCTTCTTAAATCTCGGAGCCAATGCATTACAGTACCTACCTGCATAAGGCTTACCGCTAGCGGACAGCGCGGTTCATAGCTGCATGCATGGATATCGCCTCGAGGGCAAAGTGTGCCGCACAACACCTGCGCTGACCGAAAGCAGCAGCAAACAGATTTGACTTCGACTTCGATGGTAAGCTTTGACGATGGAGTCAACGACTGCCCCGGCTATGTCTCTCTTAGTAAAGTTGAACCAAGCACCACATTTCAGGAAGAGAGGCGCTGTCGATCTCCGAGCTCCAGAGCGATACGCCTGGGATGGCTCGGACAACGCTGCATGGGGAGGTGGCTACAGGCCTCGCAAACGCGAAAGTGGCTGCGATCGCGTGAAGTTGGCCGATGGATCGCGTTACATAACGCGACTAGCGCACGGGGATGCGTTTCAGCAGGCGCGCTCCGATTTGCTGCTCGGCGGCACATTCGGGCTCTCGGCACAAACGGCACATTCGCCGCCCGGCTTTGGCGCCTTCACATATCTTGCGACGGTGCCTGCCAAGCGCGATCTGAGCATGAGTGCGCCGCGGCTGCAGAAGGAGGAGGACGTTGAAGCTTTCGTTGCGGCAATCTAATCACCTCGCCGTCTAAACAGCGTCAGGTCTCCGCACTGCAGACGTTTGCACGCCACCTGCCCTATGCTGGCCATTTCGATAACGTGACGTTCTTGGAGCGATCACTTGGCGTGCCGATCCCCACGATCGCTTTCGCGGAAGTGCACTTCAACGTCAAGGCGCAGACGTTCTTGGTCGAACGTACTGTAACTCCCTCCGACATGTATCGCTGGATACTCCCTACATGTAGCGCGCGACAAGCACTGCACCGAGGCTTTGCCGGTCGCGGTGCGGACGGAGGTCCTTGACCGGCGAAGCCATGAGCTGCAATCGCTCGCTGCCTTGGTGGTCGGCACTGCCGTCGCGAATTTAGCGGAGCTCGTGACACGTCCCGTGTCCCAAGGTACCTCCGGCGCCTGCTTCCTGCGCCGCACATGTTGCCATTTGACGTGCGATCTTCCGCTGTCGGTGGCCATGGTGCAGAGGCCATACCAAGCTGAAAAGATGAAGGCGGCGGGTTCTGCGTAGCCTGCATGTTCGTCCGCAGTTCACGTTGAGAAATACAAGTATCGGTCAGCAATGGCACCACAGCAGAAGTCACGTACATGTACATCTACACAGTGTTGCTGAGGCGTGGATGCTGTAGAGTGTAGACTACACTCTACAGCCTCCACGCCTCAGCTTTTCGAGCTCGCTCGCGTTGAAGCCGACGGGCGCTATCGCGGCAATCGAGCAGGCTGTGACCGCGGCAGCCGGAGCCGGAGACGGGGCCGCCTGATACGTGCCGCGCAGAGCCAGGAAGCGCTGTAATTTACGCCGCGATAGCCCCGCCTTCGCCTTTGCCTGCATGTTGTCTAGAGCTCGACGAGAAGGTTTAACTTATGAGCTCGTAGTAAAGCTACATGCAGGTGCAGCTATCTGGCCGCCACCAGGTCTTCAGGACGGGTGGTCTGGTAATGTTGTAGGTCCAAGTCGACGCGGTCGCGGTATTGCGGTAGTCGTACAGTACGAGTACAGTAGGCTGAAGACAACACACACCTGTCGACTCGAATGAATGGCGTACGTCCAGCTCTGCGTGATGATCGCCATATTCGCTCTAGCACCTAATGCGGACGATCTTCTCCTGACGCCTCCAGCTCGAGCTGCCGACGTACATCGGGTGGTGCTGTGCGTCACCTCCATTTCCATCTGCTCGGCCGTCAAGGGGTGAACGAACATCTGGGGTCATTCTCATCCTGGTGGTGACCGCTGCAAAACGCTGCATTCTGCAACACGAACTATTAAACAGGAATTGCCATTGACGATACAGTGGAAAGCTGCACAAGAACTACAGTACTTGTACCAGGTAGCGGTAGCGGAGCTCTTCGAGGTGGAGTGAAGACGCCAGCGAGAGGACCGCCGCAATGTCGAAATTCTCGATACCTAGCGCGGCTACAGTTGTAAATACTTTCAGTCTGGAGGATGCGTTTGGCCTATCTCTGTGCGAGAGATGCAGTTTTGCTCGTGATGCATGGACATGGTATTGGATGGGGCCGGCCTGACCGCTTTTCACCAGGACGGCCACCACAATCCGATTCGCCTCGAGCACGCAGGACCTTGGCAGGATGCAGCCCTCCAGTACCAGCACCAGCGCGCACCAGGCCGCCGACGTCGTCGTGGATCCGTCGACGTCCACTCCATCGGCCGTCAGTGCCGGACTCTCCTCCTGGCCTGAACTCAAGCAGCTCAACGCCGCCGTGACCGTCACGCCGCTGGACAACGACGCTCAGATGCGCAACCGCAAGCGCCAGCGTCCGTCGGCTCCGTCCTCGCCCACTGCTGGCAATACACTCGCGTCCTTCCCGACGCCGGGCGAGCTCAAGCTCGACTTCGCCGGCTTCGAAGTCGGCAGCAACGCCGCTTCTACCTCCTTGTCACTCGCCGCCACCTCGTCCGCCATGACGTACCCCGCTGCGTCGGCCGGATACTGCAACACTACGGAGAGCTACTCGCCCGCAGTGTCCACTGACGACGTGCTCACTTTCCTCAAGAGTCTGCAACTCGCGCAGGACGCGGCTGCATTGACGCTGGCGGCGCAACGCCTCGCACAGGACGGATTCGACTCGGTACTCGGACTGGCGTTCGTGGCTGTGAGCGAGCTGCAGCGCGCCGGTATTGCTGACGCCCAGCTTGTCTGGCAACAGGCTCGCCGTGATTTCCAAGCCCGGCGGTTCCAAGGCCCCGGCGTGCTCTCACCGTCCTACACGGTGTCTCGGTGGCTGGAGCTCTGTGGCATCCCCAAGGCCAGCACCTTCGAGTACTCTGAGTACCTCGTCCGTCTGGGCTACTCAGCCGTGCGGGACCTTGAGTTCATCCTCCACGACCAGCGTGCGCTCGCTGTCTTCAAGGTCGGCCACAGTCGTCTAGTAACGCACTGCATCCAGACGGCTATCAATCAGCAGCAACAGTTGCAGGTTGCCAACTACCAGTACGGGTCACACGGCCCCAACGTGTACACTGCCGGATCTTCAAGCGCACTGCTTCAACCACTGGACATCCAGCGTGAGAACGAGTTTGAC
Source organism: Phytophthora citrophthora (assembly GCA_031305395.1). Classification (NCBI taxonomy): domain Eukaryota; phylum Oomycota; class Peronosporomycetes; order Peronosporales; family Peronosporaceae; genus Phytophthora; species Phytophthora citrophthora. Next base: position 135,002 of record JASMQC010000032.1, read on the forward strand.
GTACAGGCGTACGACAGCTTCCTGGAGGCGCTGATCGAGCCTACGGATGCCGAGAGGATGCAGCAACAGCGCTACACGGCGCCAGGTGCCATCACCCTCGGACGTGAGAGCGACGCGAACCGCGTCAACCTCATGGGTACGGCCGATGTGTTTGGTAACCGTATGAGCTTCGGTGGCGTGTCATCGCCCGTGCCATCCAACATGCCGCTGCGTCTGCTCCCTCAGGAGCACCTGCAGTTGCTGTACGAGGCGGTGAACTTGCCGCGCCCCAACCCGTGCCGCCGCGGCAAGAAGATCTACTGGTCGGTGCTTGCCACTGGTGGTATGAAGGAGGAGCGCTTTGCTCTGTTGACGCAGTTCACTGCCGCTGAATTGCAGAACGCGTACCTGCGTCAGTTCGAACTACCAGCTAGCAACCCCGTGAAGATGGACGCCTGGAGCGAAGACAACATCCACCAGCTCGAACACGCTGTCAAGGACCCTCGATGCCGTCACTTGTCCAAGGTGTGCTGGGAGATGCTGGCTACGGGTCGCACGGGCGTCGATGAGTACGCGCCTCTGTCCAAATTCACTGCGTCGCAGTTGCGCTCGCGGTTCCGCTCCTTGTTCGGCGACAAACGCCCGCAGAAGTTGCGCCAGAAGAAGCAAATGCTGAAACTGCAGCAACAGCAACAACAGGAGCAGCAAAATAGCGCGATGAAGAACGAGCGCTTGGTTTAGGAGTGAATGAATGCTGTAGTCAATAAAATGTGCATTTCCATGTCAACAAAGGAGATACCTGACCACGTTGAAGTCAATTTTATGGTTGGTGAGGCGGGCTTGGGTCGTCGTGATTCCAGGGCATCAAGAGCTTCTCGACAGTCGAATCCGTTCGCATTCACATGGGAAAGCTCATGAAGACACAAATGTACTGAACGGGCTTGCTGCATTAGGATGAATAGATGATTGAGCTTGCAGCTTGCTATAGTTTCTAAGCTATTGAGACATAAAATACTTGGTGACGACGTCTAGTGCACCGCCTGGTTGTTGCCACGGCCGAGCGGCGTGACGGTGGTGGCCTCGCACAGGTTGTTGTTCTTGGCCGCCTCGGGGCACTCCACCTTAGCGAGTGCCACTTTGTCTTTCACGCAGTCGGTCGGATCAGCTTCACTCTCTGGTTTGGCTGTGTTCGCCACGGTCGACGTAAGAGACAACGATCGACGCAGGGAGTGGGCATTGCGCCGCAGGAAGGAAATCGGCTGCTTGGCTGCCGCGAATGAGAGCGCGTGGCCACTCGTCGGCTTCTCAATGAAATGCTTCGAGATGACTTGCTCCAGTTGCACGCGTGTCTCCGTAGCTACCGAGTCTTTCTCGGGCGAAGCAGCTACGGGGTCGCGCCAGTAGTAGCGCTGCCATGAGAAGAGCGCTTTGCCCCATTCCTGTCGGTCTTCGCCACTGCAGGCACTGAACTCGACGCGTTCGACGTTGCCTAGCGTGTACGATCGGTCCTTGACGAACACCTTGCGGGTCTCGAGGTAGAAGCTGTGGGGCACGCCGTCTGTGCGCTTCTGCGCCTTGACGGTGATCTTGCAACCTGAAAGCCGAACTTCATTCAGACATTTAACACAGTCCGCCGACGCGTACTGGCGCAGGAATCCGTCTTCGAGCGACAGATAGCGCACAGTCGGGCGGTTGCGCTTGTCGTGCACGATGAGGTAACCTTGGCGTGTCATTTCGGAACGGGTGTCTTCGATCAACGGCCGACGAACGGGAGGAGAATTGGCGACTGGGTTCGAGTGCTTAGAGGCTTGAAATGGTTTGGTTGGCAACGCTGCGAAAGTCGGCGGTTGCGCTGGACTTGTCCGGCTCAAAGATAGCTTAACTTTTGCGGTGCAGCGAAACGACCCAAGGACGAGCGAGCAGCAGTAGCAACTTTGGCAATGAATGGGACGTGCAAATGGAGAAATGAGGGTGACTCCGTTTCGCCGCCAGCCAGCCGCTCAGTCCCACCTCGCTCGCTTCTCCATGCATGGCGATAGCGACGGCAGCAGAGCGAGGCTAAAGAGCAGCACACGGGGCAGATGGCTGTGGCCATCGGACGACAGCGACAACGAGACGAAGGAGAGCCACGCGAGAGTAACAGCTGCAACTCCTGATGCCAGGCAGAAGGTTTCCAGGAGCGAGCGCCGAATGGATTATTGAGATTAAGTTAGGTTGTATGATATTGACACTGAAGAGCTCGTCGGCACGCCACTTTGCCAGACGAAATGTGTAGTGCAGAACGGGGCCGCCGGTGTCACTCACTCAGCTCGTTAAAAGCCAGTGTTGAAGAACTACAAAGTAGATGAAGACGCACACCAGTAGCGTCATGCTGGTCGCCAGGAACTTGGACAGGAAACACTCACGGCCCACGTCGTCCATGTCCTCCTCGTCTTGGTCATCGTCGTCTATTAGCAACGCGCGTTGATGTAACTCCGCGTTGTGGCGAGTTTTCAGCAGGAGCTGCCCACTCGTCAGAGGCTTAAAGCCCCGCTTGTGCTTCTCTGCAATTTGAATCGCGCACTCGGACGTCGACATCTCGACCATCGTTCTAGTAGCAATTGCTAACTCAAATTGTCAAGCCAAAAGAGAAGCGTATAGGGGTGCAGCAGTTTCCCCAGTTGAGGGTTTAACCATTCCAAAACGGGCGAGGAACTGCACATTGGAACTGTTGCAAGTCTAAACCTGGACGACGCAGATGCTGTTATGAGTGTCCAAACTGGTACATGGAGTCGCTCCTAAGGAAACGTCCAGCAATAGGAAATCCACATACAACAATAGAAAATGTGCTATAATACGAATGGCTGCTTTTCACATGCCTTGGATATTGAGAAATGACGTGTAGCCACTTCAACCGACCATCACTCAGAGCCAGTTGCAGATTTGGCGCTTTCTTATTGGCTAGTTCAGCGTAATCGACTCAGATGGAGGGGGTGAAAGGTGACAACATGTAGCTCCATCGGGTCTGAAGAGCTTTTGTCTGGGGTGAAGACTCCTTTTGATGAGGATGAAAGCCAAGAAATGAAGACTTGAATGCAGGTATATACGAAGATATGTTCACCTGGAACTTTGATCCCCTGTTTAGAACTGTCTAGTGATCTCAAAAATACCAGGACTGATGTTGACGTGATCGAAATGCCATCCATCCCAAAAACCTGTATTACTATATACGGTATGACAGGTTTTTCTTGGGTGGAGAGTGAAGGACTTTGAAGGGGCGAATGTTTGTTTGCATTATTCAATCAGAACAATAGAAGCGATATCGCTCGCGCCTTCCGTCGCTAGCGACCTCCCTGTACGTGAAAGGCGTCTGCAAGTGCCCCCACCGCGTTCTTGACGTAGAGAGCTACAGATTGAGCCTAATTCGCGCCTCAAGGAGCTAAAATCCGTGCCAGGACACCCCTTTAAAGAAACCCCAACCAAGAGATCAGCTAAGACCATGAGTAGTGCCGTCGCAGCCTCCACGATCGCATCTTCGTCCTCTTCTACTAGTGTCAGCGCATTGCCACCCACGAAGCGTCAGAGACTCAACCAAGAAGGCGCCTCTGCTGCTGCCGAAGCAATGAAGGAAGACGTGTTAGATGCTTCGACCGCCGAAAACACAGGTGATAACGCTCAGAAGAACTTCTCAAATGTGGAGCTCAGTCTACAAAAGGACCCATCCTGGATGCTGACCGACGTGGAGAGTTTCGGTGCCCTCGGGCCTATTCCGTCCATGAACTCAGTGCTGGAGAAACGCTCGACCAGTCAGTTCTCGATCAGCTCGTTGTTGCCATCATCCGTTAGTGTTTCAACTACAGAAACAACTGCCAAGCCCACAGACAACTTGGATACTGCAGAGGCCACTACGGACAATGAAGGACAAGGGTCTGCGACTACGACGACTGTAGTGCCAACGCTGGTTGAGGGATCAGGTGGCAACACAAAGTACATGGACCCTACAACGGGCGAGTACATGTACCCGGAGAACGTCAAGCCTATGAGTTTCGTTGACAAGCAGCGACTGGTGCAGAAGATTACAATGCTGCCCAGCCAGTATCTCCGTGGACTTATGGACGTTATTAGCAAGTACCAGCCAGATACTGTGCGGCAGATCGATGACGATGGCTACGCGTTTGATCTTGGTCAGATGAACGAGAACACCGTGTGGGCTATCAGCGACTACGTGAAGGAGTCGATGATTGAGTTGGATGGATACATTAAATCTCTCAACCAGACGGGTATCAATCTAACTACAGACGACGAACAGCAAGACGGGATCGTCCTTACAGCTACGAGCGCATCCGCTAGTCCGTCCAGTTCCAGTAGTGTCCACCACCTTAGCGATTCTTTAGCGCTGAACACGACCAAGATGTCGGCCATCACGAACAACGAGAACCAGAACAAGTTCCTTGAGCAGGTGGAAATGTACTCCAAGCCGAAGGTGACCAAGTCGCGCGTAAAGCCAAGCAAGAAGCACGAGTGTCCGACGTGCAATAAGCAGTTCCGCGGGCGATCCGAGCTCCAGAACCACATCCGAACACACACAGGCGAGAAACCGCTCAAGTGCTCGTACGACGGTTGTACCAAGCGATACGCACATAGTTCAAACCTGCGCGCACACGAACGTACACACGCCGGCATCAAGCCATACACATGTCACTACGACGGATGTGGCAAGAGCTTCGCTCACTCCGTGTCACTAAAGGAACATATTTGGATGCACGCAGGTTTCCAGCCGTACGTGTGTCCGTACGAAGGCTGTCAGAAGAAGTTTACACAAGTGTCAAACTTCGCACGGCACAAGAAAACACATGAGAAGGAGGAGAATGAGCATTCCGTGGAGAGCGACAATTAACCAAGTAGTAACTTGCTTCGTAGCAAGCAGCCTGATGATGATAATAAGCACACAACTGCACTTTTACTATTCATTTTTCTTCTTTTTACTCGACATCCGCCTGACCCCGAGGCTTGGACACTACCAGTGTACGCTCTCGTCCCGCCGTCTCGAACTTCGCGATGAGCAACGAGCGTTTATTCGTCTCCAGACGCACAGTAGGCAGCGGCTGATCTTCATCCGGTTCAACTGCGTCATCCTCGTCCCCCTCAGCGAATTGTCCCAAGTCAATGGCCTTCTCAGCGATGCAAGTGAAGAATCCGTTCTTCTGACTGTCTGCAGTGTACGCGAGGTCTCCCTCCGCCTTCAGCAGCAGCCCATGGCCGTCGTTCAGCACCAGCCCCAGTTGTGTGTCGCCCATTATTGTCACTCGAAGCTTCTTTTGGGATGGCACTAAACTAAACTCCCGCTTATTAATGACATGTACCGTCTTTTCACATCAGGGAAGATTCTACTTGCACCTTTTAACACACTTCCCCTTTAAAAAGAAGTAGACTATTAATTCTGACAGACTGGGGTTGAAGGTGCCATTCTCCGAAGAAGACTCAATAGCAGATTCGACCCAAGATGAAGCCTTCCACCCGCCCGACGCGTCGCGCCAGCGCGCGTACCTCTCGTCGCAGAAGCTCCAGCGATGCGCCTGCCGTAGTATCGTCTTCTCCAGATTCTAGCCTATCGAACGCGCCCTCCGCCGCTCCAAACGGATCTCTAGAAGTGATTTTCTGCGCGGTGCAGCGTGTGCGAGGCCGCGTGTTCCTACTGCTGTGTACGCGCTCTGATTGGCGTCTTTATCGCCTTGATGGCTTCACTTCCATGCGAGAAAGCTGCTCCCCCGTACAGGTACGTTTCGCTGCTTCCCCGGCTTAAATTGAGCACGAAATGACGGCGCAATCTAACGACACGCCGTTCTGCCTGGTTTTAGCTGCTAATTGACCACAATAAGGACGCAGCACAGCTCTCAGGTGTTCGCTTCTTCCGTCTCTACGAGCGGCCTGCAACAGACCCAGTCGCCTTGGCTCTTGGGGGTCTGTTCGTGTCGGAACGGACCTGTTCGCAGTCAAGTGACGAGGAGGAGGACTTTGTGTCCGCAACAGCTGGCGAGGAGGACGCGCAGGAGGACATTACAGTGGTCGCTCTGGACGAGCAGAAACTACTACACAAACTACCGCCTTCACCGTCACTTGTGCTGGATGTGCAGACGAATGCCACCACGGCAGCGGTTCTTTGCGAGACTCGAGAGATTTTCCTCTACGATTTAGTTACTTTCCAGCTGCAGCAGACAATTATCACGGCGTCTCCTGCTATGGCTCTAGGTCCACGGTGGTTGGCGTATCCTGGATTTGCACAGAGCGTTGATACAAACCAAGGCAGCAAGCGAGAATCGACCACGTCGGGCCAAGGAGACAGTGATTCGGACTTTGACGACGTTCCTATTGACGTTCTGGTCAACAATGGGATTACCGTTGAGTCTCGCGACGCTTCTCATAGTTCGTCACCGTCCTACACTGCAATCGACGTGGCGCAGAACGTGGCATCAGGGTTGTACTACCTGTCGGAAGTTGGGCGAGCAACCATTGCACCGTATTTGTCGTCCTCACCGGGTCAGCCGTCGAACGGTATCCACAGTCACCACACGGAGACGTCATTGTCTGGTCGCCGCAATTCGAGTCGGTCACGGATGTCTTCTCTTAACGGTCCCACGAGTAAACCACAGCAGACCACCCAAACTACCGACGACACAGCAGCAATAGAATCCAAGAAACACCCCGGATGGGTTTTGGTGCAAGACCTGAGTACCAAGCGTGTGCTGGCGAACTTCCCGTGTCATTCCACTGCGTTGGTGAACCTGTCGTTAGATTTTTCTGGGCTACTTCTGGCTACGAGCTCCACTAAAGGACAAAACCTTCATGTATACCGCCTATCACCGCCTCTGCAGAGCGTTGTGAACAACTCAGGGGGAGCAGTCACTGGACATGGCGTACTTCACCATCAGCTGCTGTACAAACTACAACGAGGCATCACCCACGCGAGTATTCAGGACATCGCCTTCAGTCAGGATGGTAAGTGGATCAACGTCACTTCCGCCCACGGCACGAGTCATTTGTATGCACTGCACCCAGAAGGAGCGCGCATTAGCGCTGACACACACGCCAACACGGTCGAGAGCGCTACCGAAGCCGATTCGGACGGCCTGGGACCGAGTTTCCCGCTGCGTCAAGTGAATGACTTCTACGCTGATTTCCGTTCTCTGGAGACGCGGACACAGACGCAGGTGCTTCGAATCCGCCATGAACTCAAACTCCCTCCTGCGCCAGCAGTCGTTCCCCACAAGTCCACGACTCCAGTCCCTTCCAAGGCGCGTACAACGCGATCGTCTTCAACTTCTTCTTCTTCGTCTGTGTCGTCCACCTGTTCGTCGTCATCTCCGCCGGGCCAAGTGTTCCACAGCCCACCTACGACCGGAAATGTGCGTGGTAGCACGATCATGGAGTCTGCACTTGACGCCTCGCAGGCGCTTCTATCCCAACTCGCTACCTCTGCCATAGATTTCGGCCATCAGCACTTCGAAAATGACACAGACGTGGGTTCTCGCCGTCGCCGACTGCGCCAGCACTTATCCTGCCTGTTCGCGCCTGATGGACTGAAGATGCTCATCTGCTGCGATGCCGCTCTCAAATTGTACGAGATGCGGGTGACAGCGCTTTCCCAGCACAAGGCCAACCACGCTCGCGCGGCATCGTCTGATTCGAAAACGAAAAACTCCAAATCGTCGCTGTCCTCGTTCGGCTTCGAAGCCGGTGTGACAGAGCTTAAGTCGTGGGAACTGTTGACATCAGGACGACGAAAGTCGGCGTCGCTTTCCTCTACCGTCGAGGACCAAACAGATTTAAGTAGCAGCAGCTCCAGTGGAGACTCAAACGCCAAGAGTGAGCTCCGAACGTTTGCTCAGAGATCGCTACCGCTATGGGCACACCCGAAGGTAACCTTCCGAGCGATTGATGAGGACCACCCGGACGGCCAAGTACTTGAGGTCAAGCGCAAGGGGCCAAATCCGAGTCAAGATCTCAGTGCGAGCACCATGGCGATGGCTCCTGAGGGTTTCGCTAACGGCGACGAGCAACTGTTTGTGATGGAGATGGATTCGTATTTTGGCATCGGTGGCTCTCCAGTGTTTGATGGCCGAGATGGGAGCCGTCCCACTACACCCGAGGTGCCTCCACCATTAGATCTGGCCGCGAGTATCAACATGGCCATGTCGTCTTCGCTCTCGGAGACACCGCCGAAGTCGATCCCCGAGGTGAAGAACACGATTTGCTTCCGACCAATGGATCAGAATTCACCTCGTGGCAATGGAGCAACTCATAAGGGAAAGAAGAAGAAAGGCAAAAACCGTCGAGTGCTGCTTACACCAACGTCCTGTGAACCTGAGATTGAAGAAAGCAGCTCCACTGGCGGACTGGCGGCGCTGCAGTTTACGATGCAGGATATGTATTTCGCAGCGCCCAACGACGAGCCAAGCAGTTAACGCAAACGGAAGGTGACCTCCCCATCTACACAAAAATTCCAAGGACCCTCAAGAGTAAAAACTGAATTTCCATCTACAAGCCAAGAGGTCAAACGAAGCAACAGAACACAAGGCTATCAATGACAAGTACATTAGAAACTGGTACATTTATCTTTACTTGTCCACAGGAGGCAGCTCCAAGCCGTTCTCTTGAGGCTGCAGCATTTGCTCCACGATCTGTTCGACCTGCTTCTTGAGCTCCAGAGTCACTTCCTCGCGACTCTGACCAACTTTTCCAGCGAGCTCCACGTAGTATTTCAGCTTGGGCTCCGTTCCGCTCGTACGCAGAGTGGCAACGCATCCATTGGCGAACGTGTACGTGATCATCTCCGTCGAGCTGCTCACAGGAAGCACAGCGCGTTTGTCCGTCTGGGCGCTATCGTAGCCCGTTGTGAGGTCACGAACATGAGTGATGGCGAAACCACCACAGCTCTCCCAGTATTTCCCGTTGTTGCGCAGACGCTCAAAGATGGTGCGGATCTTGATGGGGTCGTAGCACTTGACGTAGTGGTTTTGCGTCACGAAGTGGCCGTAGCGTTCGTACAGCGCGTTGAGGTGCTGGCCCACCGTCATCTGCTTGGTCGCTTCAAGCTGCACAGCCATCTCAGCGAACACTGCGGCAGCAACGACCCCGTCCTTGTCCTTGACCAGGTCGCCAACGCAGAATCCGATGGCCTCTTCGAACGAGAACAGCACGGTCTTGCCAGCGTCACGCAGCTCGGCGGTCTTGTTCCCCATCCACTTGAAACCAGTAAGAGTTTCCTCAAAGTTCAGGCCCTCAGCGATGGCGACAGCGCGTAGCATCTTGGACGATACCGTCGACGCGATGAAGTACAGCTGCTTGCGATCGCAGTTCGGGTTCAGACGCAGATACTGCTCCAACTCCCAATAGCCCAGCAGGACACCAATCTCGTTGCCCGTGAAGATCCGCCACCCAGACTTGGCGCTTGGGTCACGTTCTGCAACAGCCAAGCGATCAGCGTCTGGGTCGTTGGCCAGGATCAGCCTCGCTCCGTTTGCTTCAGCAGTTTCCATAGCGAGTTGTAGTGCTCCTTTTCCTTCTTCCGGATTCGGGAAAGCCACAGTAGGGAATTCGGGGTCAGGCAGCAGTTGAGCCTGCACTGGGACATATTCCTTGTGACCGAAAGCCGCAAAGGAACGGCTCGTGAAAGCGTGACCGACACCATGCATGGCAGTATAAGCGATCTTGAGCGTCGTGTTGGCGTTAGCCTCCGGGAAGCGGCACAGACTCTCACGGGCGCGTTCGAAGTAGCGTTTAGCGAGCTCCTCCTTGGGGTTCTCAATTAACGTAGGGAAGTTCTTTTTCAGCTCTTCAAGAGACTCATCGTATACCTTCCAAGGAGCCAAATTGGTCATAATTTCATTGGCAATGCCTTCATCGTGCGGTGGGATGATCTGGCTGCCGTTGCTCCAGTAAACCTTGTACCCGTTGTCAGCCTTGGGGTTGTGCGACGCCGTCACCATCACTCCAGCTGCACATTTCTTCTGCTCGATGCAGAATGGCACGAGTGGCGTGGCTACGAAGCCTTCGTATAGGTAAACCTTGAAGCCAGCGTGTAGACAGACAGCGGCCGTGAGCTCTGCGAACCTCTTGGAACTGAGTGTTCCCTGTTGACGATGGTCGTACCCCACTGCCACGCCCATAGTTTTGGCCTTGTCACCAAAATGCTGCAGTAGGTACTTGCAGATGCCCTGCGACGCCTGGATAACCACCAGGTCGTTCATTGCAGCTGGACCGGGACCCATGACGGCGCGCAGACCGGCAGTACCGAAGGCCACGCGACTGCCGAACAGTTCATGGATGCGCGTGACGTTGTTGTCGGTTACGAGCTGCTGCACTTGCGCTTTGGTGCCGACGTTCACGTCCCAGTCCGCCCACTGCTGAGCCTCAGCCAGCCACTGCTCGTCCGTACGTGCGTTCATTATTTTATTATACTTCTCTCTTTGTCTTTCGTCTGCAAATGGTAAAGTGAGCTTTTTGATACATGTATGATCCTGGCGGGTTAGTATTCATGGGGATGCTCGACCGTTTTTTATACTTGACGTTTGTAAAGAAATAACACATGTCACATGCAACATGATAAGTTGTAGAGTAGGTTTAGAATGTACTCTACAACTTAGCGTTGTATTGATAACTTCAACTTTTGCATGTTTGTTAACATGAACAAAAAAATGTCCTGATGCAGTTGTACACGATTCGTGAAGCAGGCTGTAGGCTACTAAGTGGTGAATGGCATCACGCTACAGCCAGTAATCTTCAGGTATATTCGGAAGATAATATAAATGAAAGAAAATAGAAAAACATATATTGACGTTTGACGGTCTACTACGGAGGACGCCGTTGTGCGATCCAGACCCAGCAGATATCGTTTACGATGACAGTTCGCCCGTGACCGCCTTGCTCAGCCAGTCCAGGCCTTCATAGATCCCATCTCCTTCGGTCGCTGTGCATGGCTGCACAAATGTGGGGTTCTTGGTCACCTCAGACAGCTCCAATCTCTCCCGTAGTTCATCCGCCGAGAGGGCGTGAGGTTGGTCCTGTTTGTTGGCGTACACGAGCAGCTTCGTATCGGCGAGCTCTTCAGCTTCAAAGACCAGATGAAGCGCTTGCTTGGCCTCGTCGATCCGTTCGAGATCAGACGCATCCACGACGAAGATGACGGCGTCGTTGTTGAAGAGGTAATGCTTCCAGAGCGAGCGGATCTTCTCCTGTCCCCCGATGTCCCAGGCCGTGAACTTAATGCTCTTGTACTCGAACGTCTCGACGTTGAAGCCGATGGTGGGGATTGTGGTCACTACTTCGCCCAGTTTGATCTTGTATAGCAGCGTGGTCTTACCAGCCGCGTCCAGGCCGATGATCATGATGCGGCTCTCACGGTTGCCAAAGTATGAGGCCAGACTACCGTAAAGAGCTTCAAGAGAGAACGAGAAGAGGTTGCCCATTGCTGTTTTGAGGAGGAAGATTGAGATCTAAGCAGAAGACGGTGAATTCGAGAATGAACTGAACTAAAATAAGCAGCGACTTCTTGATACAGGTACAAATGTATTTGAAGCCAAGTCGAAGTTGTTGTCATGACATGGGACGATTTGATTGGTGAATTGAGTTTTGGGAAAATGACTTTTAGCCAATCATAGTTGTTTAAAAACGGAAAGTTCCACTTCAACTTGCTATTTTTCTTCTGTGGATATGTGGCTGGAGGCGTCTGACGTGGTGGCGTTGGTGCTGATCTGCTGGCAGGAATGACGGAGTATTGATGATGAGGGTTGCCTTCTCACTCAGTGCCGCTGGAAACGTTAGTCAGCGGGATCCAGTACGCCACAGCTGAAGAGGAGAGAGAGACCACTTTCAATATCAATAAGATTGAAACTGGATCTTGTGTAAACTCTATCGTCGCTAAGTTACATTTGCACATCATCCCTTTAGCTTTTAATGAGCAGCGGAGACTCCGTTCTGCTGATGGCGCTGCTGCTGCTGCTGCTTCTTGCGTTGCAACTGCAGTTTACGCTTCAAGTTCTTGGCTTTCTTCTTGGCTGCTTCCTCCCGCAGCTTGTCCAGTAGCTCATTCTGTGCTGTACGTTTGCGTTTCTTGTCCTGCGTGCCGACTTGCGTCTTGAGCCTCACGAGCTCCTGCTCTTCCTCGTCCTGCGCTTCGTCACTTTGCTTCTGGGCCTCCAGCTCGGCCTTGGCTGCTTCTTCCACTCGCGAACCACGAGGTTTACGCAGCAGTTTGCGCTTCATCTCCTTCTCCTGCTCTGTCAGCGCTGCGTCCGCATTACCAGCGTTGGCATTTGGTCTCGTGAGACTCGGTAGACTCTTTCCTGATGCAGCGGACGGACGATAAAGAGTTACAGGACGTCGCTGTGTCTGCTGCTCCAGCTTCTCCTGCTCTTGCTCCTGTTTACTGTCGTCTTCTCCTCCTAAGAGCCAGGAGCCCACCACATCCAGCGCATTCGAGCGGAATGCAACACCTTCGTCGTCGCTGGCCATTAGCAATTTGTTTCGTGTGATTTTCAATAATGACCAATCATATCTTTTACTTTTTCAATTTCATCCAATCAAATTCTCTATTTTCATCATTGGCGTACAGCGCCTGTTGTAATGCCGACACATTCCTACCGTCCTCACTCTTTGATCTCCTCTCCAGCAAGTCAAAGCACTCGAAACATCCAGGCACCATGGGTCGCATGCACTCTCACGGCAAGGGAATGAGCAAGTCCGCTCGCCCGTACAAGCGTTCACCGCCTTCGTGGCTTAAGGTCTCGGCTGAGGACGTGGAGGACCACATCTGCAAGTTCGCCAAGAAGGGTCTGACCCCGTCGCAGATCGGCGTCATCCTGCGTGACTCGCACGGTATTGCCCAGGTCAAGAGCGTCACGGGCTCCAAGGTGCTGCGTCTTCTCAAGAAGAACGGTACGCTTTTTCATATTTTTTTTTTTCATTGTTAAGTGTATTAACATTTTATTGTGTCAATATGCGAATTTCTATCGGATCGTGCTCGGTATCACCTGACGCTGCGGATCCGATGGCCAATTGCCTCTCCGTTATGACGTGGGGATATGCGGGTGATTGATTTTTAATCCAATCAGGTCTGGCCCCTGAGCTGCCGGAGGACCTGTACATGCTCATCAAGAAGGCTGTGGCTGTCCGCAAGCACTTGGAGCGCAACCGTCAGGACAAGGACTCCAAGTTCCGTCTCATTCTGATCGAGTCGCGTATCCACCGTCTTGCTCGTTACTACCGTAAGAACCGCAAGCTCTCGCCTAACTGGAAGTACGAGTCGGCCACGGCTTCGACTCTGGTGGCTTAAGCTGTAGCGCTTTTTCGCTAAGTGGAACCGCAATACAAAAGTGTCCAATTGCTGGGTTTGATCATCATCTTTTCTTCTTGTCTTTCAGTCTTTGACGTCCATTCTCTACTAATTTTTCTCTTGTACCTTTAACTGCACTTCGACAGTCACGTTCGAGATGAGTTGACAACGTTTTCGCTACAATTGTCTCGCCACAGTCTTCCCACGGACAGAAAATGAGTCGGTTGATGCAGTTTTTGTGGCAATGCAACGTCAAGAAGCGCCTCTGCACCAGTTCCGAGCAGTTCAAGATGCACTCGACTTGCTCCCGCTTCTCATTGTATCGCTGGACCAATTCCTCTCGGAGTAAATGACGTTCACACTGAAGACGCAAGTGCTCCGCCTCGTTACTGAAGCGGAAAGTGACTTCGCACCCGATCTCCTTGCACACGACCATGCGGTGGATACACTCGAGTCGGTGGTGACGTTCCAAGTCTCGATAGGCCACGACCTGCTCACAATGCTGACGGCACGGCACTTGGTCCAGTTCCCGGTCGCGTGCGCGTTGAGCCAGCAGTTTGAGCTTCTGGTTGACGATACAGCACGTTTGGTCTCTTAGAGATGGAGTTGGAGGGGTTCCGAACCGTTTGCGAACTTCAGGAGTGTCGTAGAGCACCCAATTCACGTCGAAACAGGCGGAACGAGGCAGCTTTAACGACATATCGTCCACCAGATCACCCATTCCTTCCTCGAACGTCCAGTAGCTGATGAGGTTTTTGCATTTCGATACGTGGAGGATCGACGCTGTGTTGTGTTGAATCTGTTGGACACTTCGAGTCTCTTTCCAGTAGCGGATCTCCTGGATGAAGCCTTGGAATGACTCGGTTGGTTCCTTACTACCGATTCGACTCATAGGCAGGTGAAAGACCCCACGACGGACACTCTTGAGTTCCTGATTCACGAAGACACTGAGCTCTTTGGCACCAGCAGAGAACACGACGTGGTGCCAGCGGTTGCGCTCAAGTTGCACTTGGAAATTCACTTCTCGCGCTGCTGTAGCTCCTACCGGTCGATAGAAAACAATTTCACCTTTGGGCCCAGACACGAGAGAGATGACGTTCTTCGAAGATGACGCGAGGATGTGACGCCCGCAGCGCTCGAGAAGTTGCGTAGGTTTGTTCTCCGACACCTGTGCCAGTTTGGCGTCCACTTTGGCCACTTCCCGTTCAAATCTACGCTGGAGACGTGTCGAGTCCGGGTCGTCCGGGTCCAGAGCTTCCAGCTGAGCTTGAAACTCACTGCGTTTCTTCAGTAGCTTGTTCTGCTCGATAACTTTACGTTGACGCTCGGCTTTATCTTCTTTCGAGGGGCTTCCAGTCGAGAACTGCTTGGCCCACGCTTCCAAGTCACTCAACAGAGTTAGATCAGCTTCGGGCAGTAGCTGGACCAACAGCATCCGTTCTTTCAAAACCTCCACCGTTTGCTCCCTTACAGCAGTCAACAGCTCTTGTTTTGCGTCTTCATCCGCCACGTCAGTGTCCAGAATCCGCTTCGCCTCGAGGATATTGAGCTCCACCCAACCGCGAGCCAACGCGATCTCCTTCCGAGTGGTTAGCAATCCGTTCTCAGCTTCGTTGAACGCTTCTGCTAGTTCTTTCGCAGCTTTCGTCATATCTCCTCCTGTTTTGTCCTTACCTTTGCGTTTGCTCTTCAATTCTTTCAGTTTCTTCTTGCAGACGTCCACTTTCGCTTGCCATTGCACGTTTTCCCTTGTACTGACAGCTGCAGTCTCCATTAGCTCCAAGCTGCTGCGGTGGAGAGACAACACTTCTTCTTCTGCGTCAACTATCCAAACGTAATACTCAGCAGTCCAAGGCGGAGGAAGATCCACTGAGCTGCTGTTAATGGAGATGTAAGAGCTGCCTCCAGTCTTGAACTGGATCATACTGCGGTCCTTGGACAACGACAAAAAATCCTCGTGCAAGTGTCGATCTCGCCAACGAAGACGCGCGTTGCACCCGTGTGCTGCATTTTTACAGTTCACGACTCGACTCACACATTCTTCTCGGTAGTGGCGAGACAGATACCGTAGTCGGACCACCACGCCGCACTCTGGACACGTCGCCGGCACGTTCTTCTCTCGAGCTTTCGCTGCAAGAGAGTTCCGTTCAACTGTCACGATACAATCGGTGCGAATATGCTCATTGAACTTCCCAACGGGGACCCACTCCTTGCATCCGTTGACTGCATTCGGACACGGGCGTTCCCGTTCGAGACACGCGTCTTCCTGGTGGTCGAGCAGCTTGCGCTTCTTCACCTTCTGCTGACACCAATCGCACACAATTTCCTCATTCACCAGCTCAGCGTCGGCTGCGATTTTCCGTCGACGTTCAGCTACGACACATTGAGTTGCTTCGTGAGTTTCTTGATCTTCCAGTGGGAACTTCATCTCGCAACCCCATTCTGCCAACCGACAGGATACCGAACGCTTCATGCACATGTAGAGTTGGTGGCTCTTTAAGTTGCGCTTGCGTATGACGAAATGCGTCTCATGACACAGTTCACACTCCACTGGTGTGTCTCCATCGTCTTTGGCTCGTAGCAATTGGCGGTTGTGGCGAGTAAAGTGACAGTCCCGTTGTTCATGCAACGAACGGTTTGAAACCGGAAAGAGCTGCGTACAACCTGGTCGAACGCATCGGATCAGTCGGAGGGGGCATTCATGCTGCGAGTGGTGAGATCTCTCATTCGATCTGATTTCCACGCCACAGTCGCAGAGAACGAGATCGCCTGACGTTGGTTAGCACTTTACGTACAACTTAAGCACAAATGTACTCACAATTGTTGGCGTCCAAAGGCTTAAGACGTACGGAAGGTTGACTGGAACTTTTACTTAGTAGCTTCTTCCGCTGGATATTAACATGTTCCAGAGCTCTCGCTAGCTCTAAACTGCGTACAGACAGAAGATCAGTTAGTCGTCTTCCAAATACTTGGAACGTACAGAATATTCACATGTCTGCTTGCAGAGCTTGTGTCGAATGTGAAGTGGTGACAGCAACAGGAGACGCAGCAATTAGTTTCGGAATTCGTGAAGGAACGAACTCGATCCGTGGCTCAACGTCACTGGACGCTCGACGACTTGAGTCCATTTGGCCTACAGAAAAACTGTGAATCAACCGTCAACCTATTTTCTTTCTTGACAAAACAACCAGGCTGAAATTATCCAGGGACTGCAAGGCCATCTCTATTAGAGATACAACGACACATCGGGGCCTCGTCCAAAGAGCTGGTTCCACGAAGGCGGCAGTGCAAATGGAAGCATCGAACTAGGCATCACAGGGTCAGCAGCCACCTTTGGAGCAATTCGAAGAGAACGGAAGAGCTGCGTGGCCATCGCAGCAGCATCAGGAACGTTGTTGCCCTCAGCACAGGGCATGACCCATGCGATGAATGGCAACTTGTGCTCCTCACACTGTGCATGCAGCAGCGGGGCGAGACCAGCTCCTCGGATCGACTCCCACTGGTCAGTGAGCGACGGAGAAGCTTCAGTCTCTTCAGTATTCATCTTCAGCCCCTCGAACCGAGTCAGAAACGCGTCATCCACTTGAGCAGCAGAGTAAATGGTGCGGATCGGACGGCTACAGGCATTTTAATAGAATAATTGTTAGCACACTAGGACAGGAACTCTCCAGTTATAGGTCGCACCTCATCATATTGGCGTCGTGACGTAGCATATCGTCACAACCAGCCACCACTCCAATTGTAGCCACTTTGCTCTTGACAGCCCATTCCACCAGCTCTTTAGCAAATGCACGTGCTCGTCCCTACAACATCAAAACATATTGAATGCATCTATGGATCTTTAGGTCAAAGTTACATTGTCAATAACACTTGTGTACCTGGAGAACGGGTGCTCGTTGCTGGATGATGGTGAGTTTCTTCTCCTTGCTCTGGTACACTACAAAGACGTCAGTCCCCACGCGCAATGAACTATTGCAACTTAAGTACACACCTTCCAGATTGAGACAGAGAGCGTGTGGCTGCTGTGTAGCGAAGGCGGAACCACCAACAATAGGGGGAGCTGCTTCACTCAGCAGGTAGCCGACACGGGTAAGCTCCACGTCCTGAAACAGATCAAAAATCAATGGTTTGAGTCCATTAATTGGCATCTAGTGGGCGGATAAACGCTGTAAAACCACGGGTGAAGCATAAATTTACGTACAAAAGCTTCTCCATTCTGCAGCAACGTGTTGATCGTCAGATCCAGCGTCAATTGCCCCAGATTTGCATTGGAGATGGCAGGCTGGAGGAGGAATGATACACAACTTTGTCAGCGAATTGTGAGGCTAAGACTCGGCTGTTGGAAGCCAGACACAGTTCATAAGGTAGGTAATCGTGTGGGGAACAAGAATATCGTACTAGCAGCACTATATGGTCCGCGAATAGCGCGATACAAGCAGCAGTGTCGGCCGCACTCCCTGCGTCTTGAGGGTAAAACTCCATGGCGTGCTGTTGAAAGGAAACAGGTATAACAGTTATGAGTATAAGGTATAACAGTTATGATTAACAATAGGGGTAGGGTATCGCTCTGATTGGCCACCGCTGTGCAAACCGGTATGTGCCCAGTACAATGTCGCTCACGGTACTACCTAACTCCCGTACCAATAGGCCCACATCCCAAGACATAGACACCAGAGGTTACTTGTTGAGGTGCTGTATACATGACACCGGCCTTGTGAGTCCCTTGAAAGCATGGATATTCACGAACAGCCAATCTACCCGCTCTGCTGTGCCATTCAGCGTGTAGGAGATCCACGAATTCCATTATTAGGGGGTTCCAGAATAGCATGCTCCAGCCTTAGATAGGTAGCAGTTGAACGTTCTCTTGGAACAGGGCCAACAACTATTTGAGCCCCCAACGCGTTGACTAGTAGACGTTCGCCATGGAAATAATCCCTGACTACGACATCTGTCCCCCCGAATCACGCTTCATTTTCCGCTCGAACGTTCTCCATGGGACGAAAGGCACTCCATCGCTGTAGATCACAATAGGGAAAGCCTGTTCATAGTCTCTCAATTTTCCATGCGAAACCAGAGGTCGTGAATTCCACTGGCCGAATTGAGCAGGAGACCAGTCCACCTCGATCTGTGCGTTATCCATGTCGTTCGGAGACCTTGGCAAAACTAGAAGTGAGACTACGGCAAGATTCTCAGCGTATTAGGCATACTGGTCATGGGTGTGTGCGCCTCAGCCACACACGAGATGGGTACACTAGGGTTTTGTGTCGGTATTTGCCCGTCTCAACAGAATATTCTGGACCGAGTTTTCACCTTTTGGTTGAGACAGGGAGCACTTTTCACTCCCAATAAAGCGTAAATCAGGGTATAAAAGAGGTTTGGACCCCGTGTAAAAAACCTGTTGAGACGGGGCCAGATGTCAACGATGCCCGGCTCAAGGGTTGGCAGAGCGATGTACCGGTTGTTATCGGTTGTGACGATGCTGCCGGCTTGAAGTTGCTGCACTACCGTTCGAGAATGGCGTGTGCCTGTACTGGTGGCGTCTGCACAGCGTCATCGCAGCCTCATATCCACTCCTCATCCGTCGTAGTTCCTCCATTGGGTCTTTACCTCGTCGGACCAACATAACACGCCGGCGGTGTCTCTCTCTGCGGTGGTTATGGCGAAGTGTCATGCGTTGTTCTCGTATTTGCTGTGCGCGAAGAAGAGCAGCAGCAGTAACTTCCTCCCTAGCCGCTTGTCGCCGCCCGTCCTCAAGCGCATCGATGAACCTCTCGTACATAACCGCTAGTGAGTTACCTGTTCGATCGGTGAACACGAGTTCGAACTGCTCAGCAAACGGACGAGCGTTACCGTTATGTCATCGTGCGCGCACTCCCCGTCTCTCTAGGTAGTTCCGCAGAGCTTGCTCCATTCTCCTTAGCATGTAACCAGGGATCCCGATGATTGCCATCTCGAACACCAGAACCATTTCAAGTCGACTAGGGAAGTTAAGCTCACGAGCATCGTTCTCAAATTCAGTGAACCGGTTGCGAGCTGGAACCGTGGTGAAGCCGTATTTCCCCAAATAAATCCCTTCGTAGGCAGCCGGAGCTTGGTTTGCTACGGGCATCTGGCTCCCAGTAGCAGTCCAGTGGACAAAGCCACCAACGCGCCGGGTTATCGGAGCAAGTCGCAGGAAGTAGAGGACCCCACTTCGATTTAGCTCACAGTGAAGGCGGGCCTGCGGATTCTGTGCATTACGAGGGTGTAGAGAAGCTCTTGGCCTTATTAAGCGCATAGTTGTGTACCTTTGTAGGCATTCACGAGCCTTCTCGGTCATATCATGAGCATCCATGTCTTCTAGCCGCTCATCCAGAAAAGCCCTTCCTGAATCTCTTACGGGATCAAATCTCCTCCAGCAAGAAGGAAGCGCTCATGTCTTGGCGGTTGCGTGTACGTAGAGGTTCCGTCGCCCTGTCGATGGCCATCGCTCGATCGAGGTCCACCCCCTCGATGCGCGTTCGCGTATTGTCACGAGCAATGTTGAGTCTTGCCGAAAGAGACTGGAAAACGTTAAAGGGCCTGTTGCAAAAAAAAAATCCGTTTGAATGAACTCCCATGTTTCTGAGGCTCTTATCTTGTTTCCTAGGAGCTGTACGCCAGTAGTCGTAATCCCGCCCGGCACAGCTCATTTCAAAGTCCATGTTCTATCTGCAGCAACGTAGATTCGTCGTTAGGAAGGCCATCTAGGGCCAAGGCGTACGATACGTCCAAATCGCCAAGGACAAACGCTCTGTCCATGTAGGAATTCACCACTTCAACCAGCCTAGTTAGACAGCTACGTGTAGTGTAGCCGAATTTGCCTAGATAGAGATGTTCATAGTCTGCAATGTTAGCATCCTGGAATCCCGGGAAAAACCATGCTGACCTTGTCCACATCAGCTCTCCCCCATCCCATCTTGTTAGTGGAGCTAGGCAGATAAGGTACAAGACATGGTGCCGACTGAACTCGACAGGGTTGTCCTCGAGCAGCCTAATCTGCGGTCTCCGCACGAATACATCACCTCGTAAGTCTTGTCGATTTTGTTCTCCTTGCTCCACGATTACATCAAGAGGATTCATCGCTCGTTCAGATATTTACTTTTTTGTTTTGTTATTTTCGAATCGACTTAACCACTACCTGTACAGGGCTCCAAGGTTAATAACTTACTCGTCCAAACTGCGAGCTATCTCCGCGGCGTTTGCTGCTGTCCCTGCTGCGGTTTGCGCGAGGTCCACGGCTCGAGCTACTGCTCGAAGTAATTCTTGCACTGTAGACACAGCTCGCGGGCTATACGATGAATCACGAGTAGCGGCTTGTGTGTAGTGGATGGCGGCTATAAAAGCCCAACCATGACCACCGTATTGCAGTCGAGTACAGCATGTGCTTGAAGGCAGCTACAGTGCTGTGGCTGACCTGCAGTTGGAATACCTCCTGGCAGCAAGTAGTGGCTGGGTTGGCATTAAAGCTGTTATAGCAGCTTGTACTCAGGCTGGTAAGCATTGAAGTTGTGAACACCTGCCGTAGCCGAGCAGAACGCCCCACTAGGACGCTGGTGGCGGCGATGTAGTGTAGCGATTCGGCATACATGTTTTCCTAGTTCACTTTTACATTTACGATCAAGTCCACAACTACAATACACTCGGCTAGACAACTGAAGGAAGTGCCAGCTTCCCCTACCGGCGTTCGAGTTTTTCAAGTGCGACCTACTACATTGTGCCATGTTGTTGTTTGCCGCCGCTCCTAAAGCAATAAGTTCCAGGGAGGCTTGTGCTGCGTCGGCAGATTTTTCCGCTGCCAATTGAAAAGCAGTTTTCACTGCAACCGCAGTTGTAGTTCGGCCCGAAGTGCATGACGCCAAAGCTTGTTGCTGGGATCGCTGCTGCTGGAGTGCATGAAGTTGTTGCTGCGTGACCGGTAGTTGTTGTGCAACTGGTAGTTGCAGTTGTTGCTGCTGCGCGACTGGTATTTGCAGTTGTTGTTGTGTGACTGGAACTTGTAGTTGTGGAGCTACTGGGGGATGCTCTTCCTGGACAGATTCTTGTAATTCGCTGTTAGCGTCGATGTCATCGTATTCTCCGTTGAGTGCTAATAACCGACGGCGTCGATCTCCAGCTTCTCGATCACCAGCTTCTTCGGCAGCGCGAGTAGCTATCTTATGATTACCATTGATCGAGTGAAGAGAGTTCAGGTATGCATTCATTACACCTTTGTGAATCGATTCAGCATGCTCCACGTAGTTTGAGTAGAAGCGGTCTACTTTTTCGAAGGGGACATGGCACTTTAAACACCAGGCATACGTTGCGTCCGAAACCTTATCTCCAAGCTTCGGGACCCCCAGATAGCCATACACCCATTTTCTGGAGAGCTGGTTGAAGAGTGGCACAGTCTTTCGTAGGGTGGGTTCTTACTCCCAAGCCAGTACTTTGAAGCCTTTGACAACCCCATCTCGACGAGGAGAGTACTGCTGTAGCGCGGCGAGGAGAGCGGAGCGATCACTGCTGGAAGCAGGAGGAATTTATCTGTGGACTTGCTGGGTGTAAAGTTCCGATGCCCATCCATCTAGAGAATAAAATAAATGTACGTACTGCTCGAGAATGACTTGAAATTTCCTCTACTTAGACCGTCACCACGGCTCTACAATTCGGATTCTTCTGCAGCTTGTGACTGCGGGTGTCCAGACGTGAGCTGTTCTTCTCATGCCAAAAGTTCTTGAGCTTGGCCTCCACAATGGACATGCCACCAGCGATATTGTTGCGCTTCTTGAGGAAATTGGCCGCGAATACAGTCGACAGTGCAGTACTGCCCGCACGGGGGTCTACACCTGTAGTCTGGTAAGCCAATAGGAGCTGCTCCTTGTGAGCTGCTAGCACCGAACCACGCATCTCATCTAGAAGGAAATACTGCTCGTAGTAGCGGCGGTACTCACGGCGACAGAGGTGTGAGCACCAGTTCGCCTGTCTCGAAAACGCCGATGGTGTTCTCGTCATCTTCATCGTCTTCTTCTTGCTCCTCCTCGATGGCTTTCTCGTCACTGACAATGTTGGTCTCACTGTCAGTCTCCCAGTCGACATCCTCCTCTGCAGCGTAGCCTTGTTCTTCTTGCACTGCGACGAGAAGTCGTAAAACTCCAGTAGTTCATCCAGATCCTCGTCCTCGTAACACACTTCAGCAGGGTCTTGATGCCTGCCTTCTTAATCTGTTCCTTGCGAGCGCGCTGCTTCTGCTTGTGATCATTGGCGGACTATGCTTCCTTCTCCTCTCGCACATTACGCATTCGAAACACAAACTGTTCCTCCGACACCGGTGGCAGCTCCACTACCTTGCGCTTGGGGTTATAGCGGTGCCAGTCTGCTCTGAACTCTAGCGGCAAGCTGTACACGTCAACATGGCTGTATTATTCGTCACTTGGTGCATTATCCAGCTACGTTCTCTTCACTCTGTTGCCTTTGGAGCTCTTGTGGCCAAAGACTGTTGTCTGGAAACAAATAACACATTCGCGACAGCCGTGCATATGGCTCCAGCTCTGCGGTGCAACGGCGCGCGTATCCGCAAGGCGCTCCAAGTCTGCAGTCTAGGTGACCATTCGCAACAGCTAGTGCATCACTCATCGCCACTCCGTGTGCTCGGCCTGGATGTCAACACCAACAGTACGGAGTTAGCTGTTGTCACGGAGCAAGGCCGCGTGTGTCGCTGGGGTCACATCCCCACCACGCAATTCGCCAGTGCTGACGTGTTGCACATTGGCGGCGTCATCGACGAGTTCCTATGCAATGTCCAAGCTATCGAGCCTAAGGAAGTTCAGTGGGTCGTTGGCATCGAAGCTTTCATGCGGATGTTCCGCTCTGGGCTGCTCCATCGTCCTGAGCGTGCTGTACGCGTCTTCCTGAGGTACATTGTTCTCACGCGGCCATGTTGCGAAGATCCTCTCCATGTCCGCATACATTGATCGACTGCACGCGCTGAGAGAGACTTCGAGCTGTGAGAGAAGGCATCGCCGCTATTGTAAAATTACTACGAAACTTGTGAACTACTACGAAAACTTGACCGGCAGGAGCTACCGTTTCTGCTGCGTCTTGAGGATAAACTCCATGGCGTGTCAAAAGATAAGTTGCCTTTTTCATCACTTTGCTGTAGCTTAGCATGCGTGTTCTGTCCATTATTTCGCTGTCCGACTATCAATGTGACAGCTGATGCTCTGCCACTACCAAAGTTCCGATCTGTTCACATGCCAAGTCAAAAAGACGATTGGTTTCTGGTAGACAGAGTACCAGATGCCCTCATAGAGCTGCGTGCTTCCCTTTTACCACGCTGTCTTGCCTTCGCATACCGTCTACCAGCTGTAGAAAAGTTTAACTTATCCCAACCTATGGATCCCCATCGGCAGAGGCTCCGTCCTGCGTTTAATCAGCTCACCGTTCTGATGCCACTTACCAAAATACTCCGTAGAGGAGTCAGGACGTCGACTGTGCCAAAGCTTTTAACGAACTACAATCAAGCATGCGAAGTTTCCTACGTCGATTCCAGCGCCCAGCATCTCCAAAGGCTTTTCGAGAAAGCACTTCGAGTGAAGAGAGTTCGCCATGTGCTACCAGTCGTCAAAGCAGGTTCAGTCGTTCCAGTAAAGCGTTCAAGAAGGCATTCGTACCTGCAATTAAACCCGTATGCGAGTCACCGGAAACTCCAACGCACAGTCGGAAACGCGACCGTCTCAAGAACTACCTAGCACGTCGAAGAGTGAGTAAATCTACCAACTCTTCGTCGTATTTGTGGCCTGCGATGTTGTCGGCCGACAAGGAGGAGGTTCGATCTTCGGATGACACGGAGGAGGGTGACGTCTACATGGTTGACTACAGCAGTGACTCGGATTCCGATGACTCATTGTTCGAAGACGACTACGTGACTCCACCTGTAGCTGTTCCTGAAATGTACCGAAGACAGGATCGTCAAGGAGGAATTATCGTTGCAGGCGCTCGTGTTCTCTTCACGTATGCAGCATTCAAACGGCAGCAGACGATGGTGAAAAAGCTCCAAACTGTACCTGAAGCTGATCAACTCACTGCCCAATTGGGGATACATCGGGAATTCATCGTTATTGGAACCTATTAGACTGTTGTTATAAAAGCGTTGACTACGTGCCAATGTAAAATACGTCTATGCTTTATTAGAACTCCTTATCTACGCGCTGCTCTTCTTGCCGATTGACGGTCAAATGAAGCATCATCAGTGGCGAAATGACAGGCAGAAGTTGCGTACGGACAGAAAGCGCACTCGCCGTAGCTTGGCTTTGGTTCAAAGTCTCCTCGTCGTAGCCCTTCTGCAACCTCAACGATGGCGTCTTTAGCTTCTTGTACAGCTTTCTCCGAATAATGGACGAACCCTTCGTCATCTGCCGTTCTTCTAGGTTTCGTCTTGCTGGTGTTGTAGTTGTCTCCGATCTGCTGCAGTTTTGCCCCATACGGAGCCTCTCCGAAGATTTGCTGGAACGCGTACATATACATCTTCAGCTGCAAACTCTCGTCTGCAAGCTTACGCATATTGCGTGAGGCACTGCCCATGTTTGACTTGAACTCCTTGATGACGAAAGACGAAGAACTATCGCTCATACGAGAGACTCGATCAATACGATCCCATACACCACGTAACTCCACTTTGGCTTCAGGTACGTAAAAGGAAAAGTCCTTTTCTACATGGACGATCTCCTCGAGTGTCAAGTCGCCATAGTGTCTCTCGATGAACTCGCCCAACGCCGTCAAACCTCGATCAAGTAGGAATTCAGCTTGTTCCTCGGATGTAAAGAGGCCAAATCCGTCACCAACCCACGCACGCATGAAAGCTTCCTTAGCTTCTACGGCTGCGAGCGTCTTCTGCTCATCCGTAACGTCATCCTGTAGCTGTGCTGCAGCAAGGGAGTTAGCGAACGCAGCGATACCTTCATGCAGCGCACGTCCGAACATCATCGCAGTAGAAACGTCTCCATCCAACTTCATGACGCGACCCAGATAGTACCGATGGGGACAACGCAAATACTCGGAGATCTGCGAGTATGATAAGTGCCGTGGCTTGTACGACAGACTTGAAGCTGGTGCTGACGAACGGCATGATCCCTCACTGGTCCCAGTTAATTCTCCAGAGCTCATGACCGTCTTCTCTGTATCTGTGTCACCAGCAGAACCGGCCCTTGACGAAGTACCCGATGCAAGTAACCCTTTATTGTGGTGCAAAAGCGGAAGGAAGACGCGATTCACGAACTGTCGTAGCACCACCGCCATTTCCGATAGCCAAACGCGCGAAGGTTCGTTTACAGAAGCTACGTTTGTTTCAACAGTGCTCTGGTTTGGTTTTGGTCTTGAGATCTTCGGTGGAGTTTCCTTACTTGATCCAGATCTTGTGCTGTTGCTGTTGCCGACTGCTGGTTTGTCTCCTTCGTGCCAGATCGGCTGAAAGGTGCGACTTAAAACCTCTCTCTTTGTTGAGGCTCCAAGCCCCGCGAATGAAAGCACTACTTCACTGTAGTCCCCCAATGTTAAGGCCTTGTACGCAAGCTGCTCGCATTGAGTCAGGTGCTCGGCCCGCGTTTGCACCGGATACGGCTCGGTCAGTAGCTCATAAGGAAGTGGGAGAGTAAGGCGCTTCATCCGACCAGGAAATTTGCTATCACGCATTGACATCAGTACTAGCACGTGTCTGCCGTCTTCTTCTCCATTCGCCACAATAGACTCAAGCGCGCGTGCTGTCAGCGGAAGCACACGAATGCTACAATCCGTTGCTGTTGAGTTCGTACTGATAACTTCGGGTGAGGCATCCCATGAAGCTGACGATGTGAGATTAGTCTCCCTCAGTTGCTGTAAGTACGGAGCTACGAACGTCACTTGATCACTGCCGACCACTTTTTGTGCAGTTCCGAGTTCCCGGAGGAAATCTGCCAGCACCAGAGCCCTGCGTTCCTGTTCAGGAGAGCTGGGGTTCAGAAGATTTTCCAATTGGCCAGACTCTTCCAGAAAAGTCTGCACGATTTCGGCAGCAGAAACTTGGTGACACTCCGATCGCAGTCGCTTGATGATGGCCACGAACGATTCTGCTATCTCCAAGCCCCGTTCAAGTTGTGAAGCCACTAGGTGAGGCATTTCATGCTCCTCTCCGTCTCTATGGTTAAGGGACATCCCAAGTGACTTCCCCCGGCTTTCAACAAAGACTTCGAGCACTGGAAACAGATCCACGTGACTACGAAGCTCCTTCTCCATTAACCACGACAGTAATTCGGCAGGGAAAGCGAAATACTCGGAGCGTAAAACGTTGTAGAGGTGGCGCGAGTCGCTCGGGAAGCACAATGCGCACAAAAGCGAGTACACCGCGTTCACTCCAGGCTCGTCGAACAGATGAATCGGTACGCCGGAGGAGTTGGTTGATACTGCGAACTCGTCGCTGTTGATTTGAACTGGAAGCCCTTGCTTTTGGAAAGCCGAAGCGATTCGGCGCGCGTCTGCGTACGAAGGGCAGACCACAGTGACTTGTGTGGTTCCATCACGTTGCAGTTTTTGAGCTAGAAAAGCCCCAATTCTCCTTTCCTCCGCCTCTGAGGTGTTGAAGCGCCAACACTTGAATGGAACCGGAGAAGATGCAGCAATATGTGCAGCAGCAGCACTCTGAGTCAGCACCTGCTTCGCGAATGCTTGCATTTTGGCCTTCTCACTGGCGAGTTTATTGTCAATTTTCAATGAAATACGAGTCACACCACGTTCTCGACCTGCATCCGCTGTTGTGTTCATCAACTGTCGCTCTAGAATCTGCGTCTGAGGACACTCGTCCCCATCGAACAGCACGCGGCTGAGACTGGCACTGGACTGCACACTGGGTTGGCCGCACAAATGGCCCATGAGCGTCGCCATGGCCGGCGTCAGCCTATGGACCTCGTCCACCACAACGTCAGTGTATTCTTTCAGCACAGCCTGGCTAAACGTCTTGGTTGTATCATCCTGCACTGCTGTATCTCCCTTCTGCACCCCACACAACGCTAGCACGTCCAGCACCAGTCCGCCCCAAGACGTGACGTTGTGCTGCAGCAACAGCTCCTGGTAGTTCCTGTACGTCTCAGCCAGCTCCTGCGGTACCTGTTCTCCTGACTTAGCTGCTGCGACCACGTACTGCTCGGGTGTGACACCTTCTCTTTCCAGCAACCGGAAGAGTTGCAACAAGTCCTGAACGCCTTTGCGTCTCTGCAGCGTCGACACAGCCGCGAGGCGATTGATACCGGGTAGTTCCACGTCACTATGTAGCAACAGCGCTGCTAGCTGAGCGTGGCCGAACACGCGGCTTTCGCGGCCGCTTTCACGCAGCAGCAACTGGCAGAACTCGCGCACGCCGAAGATCCCGTGGCCGCGGCGCTCCAGCTCGAAAGCGGACGCGTCTCGCTCCAGCGCTGAGCATACAGGCGATTCTGATACGGAGCTACCTGTGAGCAATAGGACGCGACGCTCTGGCTGCTGTAGAAGCCAGCGTACGCGTTGCAAGGCTTCGAGAGTGGGTATACTGGTCACCAGACTTTGGTGCTCGGCACTGGGGCGTACAGTTGGAGATGAGACCTCGGAGTTGGATGCATTAAGAGAGAATGTACTGGAGAATAAGCGGCGACTATGGACGGAAGATGGCCAGGCCTGGCGCAGCAGGAAGGCGCGCCGGAGTGACTGCATCTGCCGAGCCATTATTGCCCATGGATTGGCAAAATCGGGAACCAGTTCAGATCTAAATAATCAATTCCTAAAAATATTAAAAGAAGAATCTACTATCCTTAATGATAATACTTTTGTTTCCGTTCAGAGACGTTCCGTAGTAGCCATAGACGTAAACTACCGCTCGCCTGGTACACAATTGCTGGTAGAATTATGACTAGTATTACTATAATTTGACATACTAAATAATAATAAATCAAATTGTAGTAATTCTCTTCTTCGTCACAAAAACGTATGACTACTATACTATAGGACACAGCCTACTACGTTATCTCATGGAGTACGAAAGGGGTCAAGTTTGTCGTGAGTGTTGGTCAAGTATACTGTTAGCATTTGACCAACACTCACGACAAATTTGACCCCTTTCGTACTCCATGAGATAATACATTGGGTATCCCTGCGTATTATGTGCTGCAAGTTGCAGCCTGCAACCAGTAGCAGATATTGGTGCGCCCATGATGAATGCCAAATAATTGAGAACGTCAATCAGCCAGAATGCATTATTCAGAGATTATAACATCTGTAAGCGCGTCAGAGTACCGCCTCCACGGTCGACACATCCCAGTAGCTCGTGTTGAGCTTAATGAAAAGCGGTATCTCCAACGTCAATGGAGACAGCCGCTGGCCCTCGTGGTGCAGTACCACTCGTGCCATACTGAACAGCCGTTCAGTGACATTCGACGTGGGAGGTATCGCCCGCAGTAGGATGCAGGTTGTAGACCTTGCTTCCAGCTTACGCCGCTTTAGAATACGGTCAGCGAAACCATCTTTGGCTGGGCGCCAGGGTCAGGAAAAGCAACTTGAGGGCCGTCACAAGTGCACATGAATGGCGCAAGCGCAATTTGCTTCTCCGCCGTTAGGTACGATGAGTTATCGGCCAAAACCTTGGCGGCGCCTTCCTTAAATGCAGCGGAGTGGATGATATCGGCGTCACGGCCTATAACAAATAGATGTTAATTACAGTATGTTCACTAAGTGACAATCATAACGTGCCAATGTAGACGACAAGTGCTGGCTCCTCCATCGAAGAGGTCACGCGCATCGAGCAGCATCAAGCCGTCGTTCTGTAGCTTCTTCGCGACGGGCTCGATGTTGCCCATTCGCTTGAGTAGTGCCAAAAGCCGCTTGTGCTATTCGCGCGATGGAAGGAGATCGGCCAGTTCCTCATCATCCGTCGACACAAACTCGCGCAAGCGCTCATAGCGCGCCAACATTGCGAAAGTCGAAGACCAGCTGGTGTCTTGACGCAAAACCAGCAAGAGTGGGGTTCTCTGTCTCAAGGTGGGAGAGCGCACCTACACCATGTTCTCTCTTCTCCTGTCTACTCGCTGTGACGTATTCGCTCATGCGGTCGTCGCACAGCTTGTGCATCAACGCAGCCACATGTAGACGTCGAAAACCGTGATTGTTGTCTCACTATAGCTAGCGTCGAAGCGCAAAGACCCAGAGATAGGCTTGAGGTTCTTCCTGCCGTTCGTTTCAGAGACACATATGCCCAGCTAATATGCGGCCGCGTATGGACTCGAAGACAATAGGGCCAGCTACAGACGTGCAGATGAGTGACGTGCATGCTACAAAGACTTACAAAGACTTTGGTAGAAACACGCGCGTTCAGAAGAGCAGACGGAGCAAAAGATGACCCCCCCACCGGGAATCGAACCCCGGTCTGCTGGGTGAGCGCCAGCTATCCTAACCGCCTAGACTATATGAGAAGGCTAAACACTACCATATAAGTCCGAACAGACTAAAATAGCCGACATGAAATTGGGCGACTTACCGAAGCTTTGCTGCTTGGAGTAGCGCGTGCAACTTGCGCATCAGCTCTGGACGTTTCAAGGACGTCGTCTTCAGGCTCCATTTGAGCTCGGACTGCTAGGTTAAGTCGGTGACTTCCACAACCGATAAGCGGCACGCCAAGAAGGTTGGCGTACCGCTTGTTTACTGAACAATTGTCACCGACAATAGACTCGACATTGGCAACAGACTTGCCGAAGTACGGGAGAAAGCGCTCACTCACGAAGCGATGGCCCTCGGCATTGAACCGATCTTCTGGCTCTGCCATGATAGAAGCCATGGAGAGAAGTGGGAGACGGGGGCCGTCTGACGAGTCAAATCATGCAAAACATGGCCTTGGTCACACACTCTCCATGTTGAACGTGAGGGTCCCAACTGAGACTGGAGGTAAGTTGGTATACCTACACAGAATAATGAAATATGTTTGTTAGAGCAATGAAATCTGAATATCAATGGCAAGTAATCTTACAGACGAGTCTATGGTGCCTCACAGAAAGTCAATGGCAGGTTGCCAAGCACAATCCAGCGTAGCCAAGCGTAGCGGTTGGACTCTTTCTGGCTGACCCAAACGATGAGGGTCCCGGACGACGCTGCACTCGCTTCACGCATCTCCATCTCGAAGTTTGGGTGAGTGGAGTGGATGCGAGAGACGAGGTTGGTGTAGCCTGTCTTCGAGATGTGCTTTCGGCACTTGCGACAGGACTTGCAGATCAACGAGCCTGTCAGCTCGCCCTCCCTATCGAGAAAAGACTTGAAATAGAACTTGGAGATCTGCTTCGGCATGAACGTGCTCGGAGGAGGAGGGCTAGCCAGAAGGTCGTTGGCCATGGCTGGAGACTGGGGTACTTGGGACAGGACTGATTTCGAAATGACAACCTGTACGCTGGAGCCGCTGGCCCAAAATGAATATCGGGTCTGTATCAATACGTACAATACATAATGATCAATGTTAGCGTCACCGAGCAGCTCGTACTTAAGTGAGAGTTAGGGGTACACGAGACCTGTACATAGAAGCCTGGAGGAACCATCGCGTCACTCACAAAGGTGCTCTAGGCACACGGCACATAAATGAGGGGTAATTTAAAGAGGCCCGCGTGAATAGATTTTATAAATTTCAGCGTTTGTAGAGATATTATAGGGCGGGAAATGACTGACTTCTGTTCACTCTTGAGCAAGGTCGTGCGAAGGTGACTTAATATCGGTGTCACTTGAATGTATATCGGGCGTGTTACTCGAATGTACAAAACACTTTGTGCTGATACCAAACCATGCTGATGCAAGTTGTCGAGGGGAATTTGGCTCTTGTGAAGGCAACGCGCGTATGTGAGTCGGTAGCATACTCTACGAGAAACACGTACATCACATACAGGTCGCTCCAGGGTTCTAGCTCGTAGGGTTGATACAGTCATTTACAAAGAAAACGTTAGATGTGTTCAGAAAGGAAATGGAAGATGTGTTCATTCAGAGAAACTCTGCTCTTAATCAACTTACGAAATGCCCTTGAGTAGGTACCGCAGTCTCATGAACCGCATAAAGGATTGCGATGTAGTTGTAGGTAGGGCAACACCACGAAGGATGCACTCGAAAAACATGAGTATAGCGACGCCACAGCTCGAAGCGTCAGGTTGGCGGCACTTGGTCTCCAACTTGACATGTAGAATTTCATACAGCTCTCCATAAAGGTCTTTCAGTGTCGTTTTGCATGCTGCGTAGTACTTGTCCTTCTTTGCTTGTAATGGATCGAAAATAGTAATCCCTCTGCTATCCGAACGCAAGTCAATGCCACACCAGTGGCTATCTTCCAAGTGTAGCGGTACTTAAATCAGGTGGTGCCCTTCTTGGAACGGATTGCCGACACTGACAGCGGTTACGCGAGCAGCACGGTCGCTTAGACGATGAAATAAGGGGTTCACAATGCCAACGCCGTCATGCTCCCGCTGAAGAAGAGTTATCCCATGGCTCATGGCACCGTCATTCACCCATTTGTTTTCGCAAAACGAAAGCAGTTCACGATTGGGTAGACCTCCGAAAGGTGTCGATCGAGATCGATGGAGTGGAATGCGCTTGATCATCGCTTCCCGATCGGCTTGAATGTCGCTGAAACCATCTTGAAGTTCCATTGGGATTCCAATCCGCTTGAGTCTGTATTTTGTACCCAATCGATAGCCTGTTTTGTATCGGCCACGTACTCCATAGCGGTGTGCCACCTATCCATGGTGTGGATGTCTTTGTCTGAATAAATCCCAAATCGCGGAACTTTAACGCCGACTATATCTCCAGAGACTTCATCACTGAGAGACTTTAGGAAGACCCTAATTGCAAACAGCGCCTTCTTCACAAACACTTGGGGGAAAACGTAACGGATGTCTGCTTCACAGTCGTCTTCGTTGAATTTGCCAGCAATTGCCTTTTTGGTTTTGGGCAATGATTGCTCGGTGATGACAGCCAGCACACCTTGCGCTTCTTCGTAGATGTCCATCTCGCCAAATTTGTCCATAACACTCCCCAAACTTTGAGCAGGCGCCAACTTCCCTGGGACAAGCTTATTTGGTGTCTTTCGTCCTTCGCCGATACGCTGTTTTTTTGTAGTTTGTTTTTGTTCCTTGCGCACTTTCGGCCGACCTCGAGACGATATACTCTTCGTTATTCGAAATGGCTCCGACGTCTCAGATGAACCACTATTTTCATGTCGGTGTTTTGCTGGTTTATCTGACTTCTCGTCAAGGTCCTTTTCATCAGGACATGGTTGAAGCACTGTAGACACAACACCCGGTACTTGAGGTACATCACTTGCGCCTCCAGATACAACACTCGGTATTCCGTGTACGCCACTTGTACTTGGAGGTACATCACTTGTGACCAGAAGTACATCACTTGTGACTGGAGGTACACAAGTTGCCGCTCCTCGTGAGACTGCAGGTAGACAGCTAATGTCTTGCTGCGCACCACAGGTGGCTGAAGGCACACTCCTTGTTACTCCAGGCACCTCATATGTAGTTGGAAATACAGGCGTATCATTGCGAGTGACTGGAGGTACCTTGTTGGTAGCTGGAGGTACACTACTGCTGCCTTGAGATTCCTCGAAGCTTGCATATGAGGAATATTGAGAACCGGAACCTTTTTGCGTCGGCAATAGCTCTTCTTCAGCGCTATCCGTTTCCCCTCTTACGTCCTCATTCGTTTGAGCTGTTTGATCGGTCATAAAGTCGAGCGAAGGCACTTGAGACAACGGGTCAATCCAATGACCCGGGACCACCCATGCGTACATACCAACTTGATCCAAAAGTTGACGAAATCTTCGGGAATCAGCTGCTCAGCTTGTGCCTCATCACCGTTCGCCACCAAACGCGCTGCACGGACCGTGATCTCACAGTTACGCTTGGCAACCGACGTCAAAGTCCGTTGCCGGAAAATCTGGTGCGTTCGCTTGTAATACCCTCCATGTGCGCAGAAAACGCCTCTCAGTTTTCATGCCATTCGACATCGACTGGTGAAGACTCCCAGTTCCCTCCAGGTACCTGGTTTTCTGGTTCGCTGCCGATCATACGGATTTGGCTCGCAGAAATCGACTTGAGCTGAGCTCCACTGTGGAAAATTTTCAAATGAGCGGCTCTGAGGCTTTTCGGGACGGATGAAAGGGGGAAGAGGGGGTGACAGATTCCGAAATATTAAGTTTCTAAAATTCGTGCTGATGGTATTTTATCGGCGTAATTTACCTAGAGCGTACTGTTCAAACTCGTTTAGTTACGATGTTGCTCGGTGACGCTAACTAGTTTCATACATAATTCCGTCAAAGTGAAAGAATGGTAATATAAATTATTGTTACACAAATCAAAAATATATTTTGTTGAATATTTATTTTTTGGGCAGACCTCAGTACCATCACTTATATCGCGGTGGTGCAAGGCAGGTATGTTCATGAGCATGCCTTCTACCTGTATGGCAAGTTTCGCCGCTGATTTCGGCGTGCGCGGGGAATTCCCCAACTATCACTGGAGTCAAACTTTATATGTAGACGCGACGATAAACTATTTACAATTGCAGTGATTCCATCTCCCTCCCGTGTACCCCCCCCCCCCCCCCCCTCCTCCTCTCGCTGGTTCAAAGTACTCTGTGGTACTGACGTTCTGCCCAGGAGGCTGTGGAGGGTCGACGCCATCATCTTACGAATCCACGCAGCAGCAATCTGCTCCTGCTCAGGGTTCGAGATTTGGGATAAAGATGTTTTTGGTTTTGGGTATTTTAAAAAGCTCACCCACCCACTAATAAGATTTCGAGGAATTTTTGGGTTTAACTATAGACTCCTCAAACGGGGCAGTTGAAGGCCATGCCACAACTGGAATGACCTTCAACTGCCCCAACTGCCAGCATCCTTTCAAGCACGCTGCATCCGTAAGGCGGCATGTCGGTTCAACAATCTGCCTCCGACGTCAGAACCCCAGGGCCTTCCGAGCGGATCACATGCGTCAGCGTAACAACCGCCGCATAGAGCGGTGACAGGAACGTCAAAATGAGGCGAGAACGGCAGCGGCCTCTTCGACGGTTGTGGAGCTGGCGCCTGCGGTTCCCGCGAACGAATTGGAGGCTAGCAGTGCTGATGAAACGCTAGCGGCGCTAGCGTACGATCAGCACTTAGACGATCGATGTCCAATTTGCTGGGAGGCCGTAGTGGACCCATATGCCTGCCGACAATGCCGTACCCAATTTTGTCGCGGGTGCATCTCAGCACATATCGACACACGAGGGATGGACCACCTCCTCCTCCATCTCGGCTTCGGCCAGCGGGTGAAAATTGGTGGTGGCTTCAAGAATCAGATCGTTCTGATGACGATCAAGACGATAGTGACAGTGATTACGCTGAGTAACATTCAAAGTAATAATCATTTTGAGATTATCTAAGAAACATTTTTAAAATTATTTTAGCCAATTAATGGACTGAAGACCAGGTGGCTCTCGCGAACAAGATAAGAATTAAGCATTACCAGCAGTGTTGAAGCGAAGTGGTCATCAGTTGTGATAAGGGTCAGGGTGGTCACAATTTTGGCTAAGGGCCAGGGTGGTCACCGTTTTGGCCGATGTAGTCGTCATTTCGGCTATCGATTGTTATAGCAATTAGCATAGTTTCATTGAACCATTTGAAAAAAGAAAAGTTTGTTAATGCGACGATGTAGTATATTATCGTTTAATAGAACTCATAATCACTGTCTTGGTTATTGTTGCCCCCACTTTCTGCGTCGGTTTCTGCAAGGTCTTCGATCAGATTCGGCAATTCCAGGTCGTCTGGCTGGAGGTTCTTCATGTTGAAGAAGATGAACACCAGTTTCTCCACGCTGGCGTTCCTCAATCGGTTGCGTAATTGCGAATGCACAAACTTATGGGCAGAGAAATTGTGCTCGGAAGCTTGAGCAGGCTGCAGAGGACACTGTCGCTGCAATAGGCTGTAGAAGCGGATAGACTTGGACGCCTAGCCAAAACTCTTGAACTCCAATCCGCCCATCCTGTACTAGCTTGATATGACGCCCTGGTTGGTGAGTGGAGGCTTGAAATCGCATCAACTCGATCATCCTGCATCTTCGTTTCCAGTACCATTCCACTTGGCGATGAAATCTTCAACACCTTCCCGCGTAGCTTGATCCATGTCCTTCCCAGTGTAACGAGGATCCAAGAGATACGCCACTCCATGGGCGTCTCCACACACAAAATCGAAACGCTCGCGCAGAACTGAAGCGATGATTCCCAACTCAGCGATAGGCATCGAAATCTCTCTAAAAGTGTCAGGTAGGTCGAGGAACATCTTGTAGACATCTGATACCGGCCGCGTGTTACGCTCGAACAACTTTTGGAATCGAGAAAGGACATCGAGAATCGAAATCGCCCTTCGTAGCTGTGGGATGCAATTTTTGGCCCGGACAATATCGAAAGCCATTCGCCTCTTTGCTTTCTGCTCCTTCGTCTTTTCTTTAAGAAAGTCTCTGCTGCTCACGAAGGCGTGAATAATGTCTTCAGAATCCAAAACCGAGGCGAGACACTTCTCGATAGTTCCCCATCGTGTGTCGGCTGGTAACACCAACGTGTTCTTCCCTTCGAGCAGTTGGAGGTGTCGCAACTCAGCCCACAGTTGCTGGTGTTTCTTGAAAAATCTGACAAGCTTTCGACAGTTTTCCTTCAGAACTTTCAGCCACGGCAGCATCGAGACAAGATCCTTGACAACCAGATGGATGACGTGTGATATACATCCATGAAAGAAGATCTGGGGGCATTCCGGTTGCAACGTCTGCCACACCAGTTGGTTTGCGGTCGTGTTGTCAGTAACAATAGTGGTAAACAACGCTGCTGTGATCACCCGTTTGATGTCCGCAGCCAAAAATGCGGCGCTGTGCGACGTTGATCCAGTATAGACGGTCTCTAGCAAGTAGGTGTCTTCTCCGCATATCAAGACGTAGTTGATGACACTCTTGCCATTGACGTCAGTCCAGGCATCCGTTGCAAGCGTGCACTTCTTCCCCTTGACACGATGGACCATTACCAACTTCAACGCTCCGTACGAGCTGTCGAGAAGCGAGATTGCTAGCTCTCGAGCCGTCGGCAAGACGACCCCAGGATTGAGGATAGCCAAAGCCTTGACAAATGTTCCATGGTTAACCTTGTTAAAGGCCATTCCGGTCGAATAAAACCACAGGGCAAACTGCTGCTGGAATTTCAGTAGTTTGGATGGGACAAGAGCTGGTTGAAAGCACTCCGTAATTGGCCTTGTCACAGCCCATTTAGCGCACTTACGCTTGAAGTGATCACGAACACGTTCGACATGCGTCTCTCCCAACTGATGGATAACCTTCTCGCCCTTCTTGCACGAAACGATATACTCACCACAATGACGTTCTCCCAGATCGGATCTTTGCGTCTACCACGCTTGGAGGGCTCAGAGCATAATGGAGGCGAGGAAACGACCCGCTTCCTCTCACCATGTTGGCTAGCAGGGGTGTTAAGGTTAGCACCAGTTGCCTCGGCGTCTTGAAGCAATCAGGAACTAGGTGACGTGTCTTGAGGGTGCGAATTGCGGCTAGGCGAGGGGTGGGAGGCTAGATCGATGGGCATCGTGAAGCTCATGGCGTTTGGGATTGGTAGGAAAGTCCGTGGAGGGAGAGATGTTTGATAATGTTCAAATTGAAAACTGGGAAGCGAAGAATCGCTCTTAAGGTAGAATTTCGAAAGCTGTCGCCGCAGTTAGAATGACTGAGGAGAGCCGAGCCCAAATGAACCGCCGTATAAAGACGTTAATAGAGTTTACTAGGTTGACACCTGGTTATGCGGTTAGAAGTGGCCCGGTGATTAGGAAGCTGAGTGACGTCATGTGAACTTTAAAACCCAAACACACCCACCCATCCCTTTCACCAAACCCACCCACTCAGACTTGGGTTTTGCCGAACCCTGCTCCTGCTACGGCTGATAAAAACAATGCGTTATTTAACGTGTAATAACGTTTGTTTCAAACTAATTGAAATTCATTCATTTAGAAGTGTGACGGGGTCACGCAGCACTTCACACAGAGGAAGGCTTGGAGTATATAAACTCCTAGTGAACGGCAGTTCACTTCGTCCCCAAAGCTTTGGGGAGACTAGAATTAAGACAGAATATATTATAGATACTTGTTAGCTTGGCCTGCAATACAAACTAATATTTTTTAGTGAAACCTATATAGAAGGTGATTGATGGCTGCGAAGCCACCCACCACGTGTCACCATGTTGTGTGACAGACCAAATGTATCCACTTCGGAAGAGTGACTAAGGTCACTCTTCAATGTAACCCCGTTACAAGAAGTGTGCAAAATAAAATTCTTTGGAGGTGTGCAAAATACAATAATTGGGGTATTATAGGGGTGTGGCTAAAACTTGGGATATATAGAGATAACCGATTGAAGCAGCTTGTGACGCGTTCGCTGGGCGCTGCCTCACGACGTACACCGGTAGGATATAAGCACAAGCAGCCGCGTGGAAGGTTATTGAATGCGCGGATCCGAGCAGTGATGGGCTAGGGGGATGCGCAGCAGAGTGTACTCGTCTTCTAATTGGGTAATAGCCGCTCACAGCAGCTATTATAATCCAATCACCAAAGACTCCCATAGGTGTCCGTTATCAGAATTATCAGACTCAGACGTTAGCTTTTCAATTCACAAAAAAACACTTTGTTCATGGTCCCAAAAAAACACTTTGTTCATGGTCGCAGAAAACACTTTGTTCCTAGAAAACACTTTGTTCATGGTCGCAGAAAACACTTTGTTCATGGTCACGCAGGTTTATCCGACTTACCGCGAACTGAATGAAGATCCTGTGGAAGAGGTTGGTCTCAATTATTAGACTAAGGTATTTGACCGTCAGTTTTAAGAGTGAGGAGGACATACAAGCGGGAGCAATATGCCACGCGTCCTCCTCACGAACAACATCCCTCGGTATATTTTAGTGTCACTTAGTAAGTGACCTTATAAAGTAGTAAGATGGTTGACCTTTTCTATTGGCTTTTGTTCCTTATCATTTTATCCAATAAATGGAGTCCCAGTTACTTCTGATCGCTTCCGAGTTTTCAAACGATATTTCTCTCATACAAAACTTTATAGTACGCTACTAGCACATCTTATCATATCCTATGCTCTTATCTCATATGCCATTTCACATGCTGCGTCCTTTCAATAGTCCATACGGACGCCTTTTCGCAAAAATAGATTTGGTGGCTCACACCTTTTGACTTTGAATCTCCAACGTTGGGACACCCAAATTTTGACCTAATCGCTGAGATAGTCCATAACCAAAATTTGTGATCCACAGAATAAATTTCTTCTTTACCTTATGGCTTCCGACTTTATTTGACCTGTATTTTACCGAATTGGCGCTTCTGACGCCTAACTTTCCTCACTCTTGGTTTTACTTCTTAAGTCTTGGTTCGACATAGCGCCTCTGGCCGCTTTTAAACCTTTCGGGGGGGCATCGACTATCACTGTTACAGCGCTCGGAATTTCGGTTTCGGGTTGTTCCAATCCAGAGTTTGGGAAGCGTCTGAGCACGGTTCTAAAGGCATGGCTGGGGTCTGACCCCTCCCTTCCCAGATGCGGTCAACGGGACCACTTGCAGTGTTAGCATCACGTTATCGTGATGTGTCGGTGTCTAGTCCATAACTTTGAGCTTAATTTTGTAACCTTGAGATAACCAATATGATAACGTTACGTCTTTATTGTTCTTCTTAAACCGCATAAGTCTTTTCCTTGGTACACTTCAACAACCAATCCATATCTTAGCACTTCAACTTGAGTAGTATCTTTGACTTCAAGTCGACAAGTATTTTGGACTTCAATATCGAGCAGATGGCCGACCTTTTGGGATATCTTGAATGTATCTTTCAACTTCAACTCGCTAGTCGAATGTTACAAAACCGTTACTTCAAGTGACATAAATTGAAGTGATTAGGTTGGGGAAAGGTCCTTTACCCCCATCAGAGCCCTAAGTTTTTCAAATTGGTTTTGCGGTAGTGCCTTAGTCAGGGCATCGGCCACCATATCATTCGTGTTGCAGTATGTTACTACAATTCTTCCCTTATCATGTACTTCTCTAGCATAAAGCCCTTTAATATCAATGTGCTTTGTTGAAGTATGATTGGCTGGATCTCGTATTATACTAATGGCACCTTTGTTATCACACCAACATACTACTGGTTGTGACTGCTTAAAGCCGAGCTCTTCTAATAAGATCCACAGCCATTCGCTTTCTTTGACTCCTTCACTTGCAGCTATCAATTCTGCTTGAGCTGTATGAAGGCTCACTGTGTCTTGTCTTGAACTTTTCCAAGTAATACATGCATCCGCCATAATACTCACATACCCAGTCACTGACTTTCTGTTCTCATTAGCATTCGCGAAGCTCGCGTCTGTGTACAACTCATATATCACTTCTTTACTATTACCATCAAATATGAGTCCGTACGTCGACGTTCCTTTCAGATACTTTAGTACTCTCTGGGCTGCCTTGTAATGGCTTTTGTTATAGCATGATAGGAATTTGCTTAGTTCCCTTACAGCATTTGCTATATCGGGGCGTGTTCCTCGCACAAGATACATCAGTGACCCAACCAGGCCTCTGTAATCAAATGGTTGAGCTGCGATTTGGTCAACACTTAATGTAGCTTCTTTCTCCAGTACTACACTCTTAGCTTGTGGAGTTGGCTCTGAGTTGCATTCAGTCATATCAAACTTTTGTAGTAAGTCCATAATATATTTATGTTGTGACATACTTAACATCTTATTCTTCCTGTCTCGCTTTATTTCCATCTTTAGTAGGTAGTGGATATCACCAAGATCCTTCATTGTGAATCGTGCAGAAAGTTCTGCCTTTACTTTTTCCAGCAATTTCATATCACTAGCGGCGATAGTAATATCATCCACATAGACGCAGATTAGTACTATCTGCGTTACTCCATTTACCTCCCACTTTTGACGGTACAAACAGTACTCCTTTTTGCATCGACAAAACCCAAGGCTTACAAGGAACTTATTCAACAGGGCATACCAAATTCTCGGTGCCTGTTTAAGGCCATATAGGCTCTTTTTTAATTTGCAAACAGAGGAAGTATTACCGTGCCGAAATCCACTGGGCTGTTGCATATAGATATCTTCATACAATGTTCCATTCAAGAATGCAGTTGATACATCCATTTGGTGGACATGAAGATCTTTTATAGTCGAGATCGCAAGTAATAGTCGTAAAGACTCATATCGTGCAACTGGCGAAAATATCTCATTGAAATCAACACCATATATTTGAGTATTACCTCGGACTACTAACCTCGCTTTAAATCGCTCAACTGACCCGTTCGGAAAGTACTTAACATCGAAAACCCAATGACAACCTAATACTTTTCTTCCGTTCGGTAGCGGTACTATTTCCCATGTATCATTTGCTACCAATGCTTGATACTCAATTTGAACTGCTTCCTCCCATAGTTTGGCATGTGGGCCTCGTCTTGCTTCTTTGAGTGACCGTGGAATCGGTATCACTTTGGTATTTGTAGTAACACTATTGATTGATACTACAAAATCTTGTAGTCGTGTGTTAGGAGTTCTTTTCCTACGACTTCGAGGAATGGGGGGTACGGCGTCACATTGAGCTCCCACTGTCCCTGTACTAACGAGGGTTGGGGTATTCTCACTTTCTACCCGCGATTTCTTAGCGTGATCAGGTTGAAGTTGTTGTTTCACTCTCTTTCCTAATACGCCAATATCCTCCAAATTGCTCTCACTGATTTCAATACTTCCAGAAGGAAATGATTGAGCAATTAAACCTTCAGTTGTATTAATACCGAACTTGACATCTCGAGCTATAAGGTACTGATTTGCTTTAATGTCAAGTAGTCGATAACCTTTATAACTATCCGACAGGCCCAGAAGTTTACACTCAATAGCTCTTTCACTGAGTTTCTTATCTGACCGTTTTGATTTTGGAATATGTGCGTAACAGGTACTACCCCAAATTCTTAGTGGTAGTCCAGTCGGTTTTGTTCCAAATAGAGCTTCATAAGGGCTTTTACCTTTAAGTCGTGCTGTTGGAATTCTGTTATTTACTGCAGTCATATATAAGAGTGCTTCTGGCCACCACTTTGCAGCCATACCTGATCCAATCAGTGCACATCGAACCTTCCCCATAATGGTCTGGTGTGCCCTCTCAGCAGATCCGTTCT
Source organism: Phytophthora citrophthora (assembly GCA_031305395.1). Lineage (NCBI taxonomy): Eukaryota > Oomycota > Peronosporomycetes > Peronosporales > Peronosporaceae > Phytophthora > Phytophthora citrophthora. Next base: position 176,551 of record JASMQC010000032.1, read on the forward strand.
CTTCCTGTGATTCCACATTAGACTGTTGGTATACCAGACCATTGTTGGCACAATAACTTTTAAGAATCTCATTCACGAATTCAGAGCCTCCATCAGTCCTTATTCGCTTTACTTTGTATGGGAATTGTTTTTCCAACTGCTTAATAAGGGTCTTAACAATTTTCCCAACCTCTTTTAGAGATTTCATCACAAAGTACCACTTATAAGCAGTCGCATCATCTACCACTGCCAAGGCATGTCTATAACCCAAAGAATTATACAATCCATTGACTTTTAGCTTTACCATTGAGTCCATATGCAACGTGTGCAGTGGTTCAGATGTTTTAGTTCCTCGCATATTTCTGTATGACATTCTCCGTGATTTCGCTAGTTCACAAGTGCGACAAAAGAAGGCGACTTTTTCCATCTCATTTCGTGGTAAACATGGCGTATCTTTGATTACTCCACCCGTAAGGATGTTAATGAGCCGCCCTTTTCCTACATGACCTAGTCTCAGGTGCCACTCCATTAGCATTTTCTGAACATTTTCCCGGCTCCTTTTGTCAACTGTTAGTACTTTCGTATTGAGATTCAAGCGTCGGCTTGGAAGATAGTACACCTCATCGATTGCTACTGCAGCAAATATGAATCGGTTATTACTATCCATGAAGTATAGAAATTCACCATTCTTTGCTTGAATATGATGGTATCCTTGAGTTGCTAAGTAGTACGCACTTAGTAAATTACTACCGCACTTTTCATCAAAAGCAACATTCTTTATTGAGATCTTACTGTAGTAACCGCTTGGCTTTAGTATACTAAATTTCACGGTTCCTTGTAACTCACTAGAAGATGTGCCTCCATTTCCATACTCAAATGTATGCGCTTGACCTTGGCCTATGTGGCTGAACCATCTTTGGTCCGAGCTTAAAGCGAGTCCAGCTCCTGTATCAACCACCCATAGACTGTTAGTAACTCTCAGTTGCTTCAACTTCAAAAGATACGCAGGGTATCTTTTCCGTACCTCATCGTCGATGTCCATCGGGTTCATCGGAGCCTCGTTTTCGCTCCCGTCACTTGTAGGGATAGCTTCTTTGAATTCAAATTCATCAGCATCTTCAATCGCTTTCGCTAGTTGACTGTCAAACGCCAGTGCTTCTGCTGGTGTTCTCTCAACCACGCCACTGCGCGTCACATTTTCGGTAGTCGACTTGACAGATTTCTTGACGGCGTTGACCTTTTTCTTCTTTCGAGCACCGGGTGCCGTGTTAATGTCCGATCGGAACAACGCACCTCCAGGGCGATTAGGGTCTCGGTCCGCAAGCATCACCGGGCAATCCTTCTTCCAGTGTCCGTTCTCAAGGCAGTAGAAGCACTCCCTTTCTTGTGACGAAGGCGCGTCACTTTGCTTCCTCTTTTTGCCAGTTACCTTCTTGGCGACGTTGATGGGCATCGGTCGCCGTTTCTCCGTCAACATGCAGATTTCCTTCTTGGATCTCTCAGCGAAGACACGTCGGAGGCTTGTTTCAACATTTTCGATAGTAAACCACTCTGGCGTCATACTGACTGAGCTACCCCAAAATTCACTTGGGAGTAGAGCCAGCACTTGCATGCACAACCAGGGTTCGGTCACCATGTCCTTGTTAACCAGAGCCCTCATCTTCCGGTTGATATCATTTCGGAGCTTCTTGAGCTGGGCGAATAGGGTCCCCAGGTTGCTCCAGTTGGATGCGGTTAGGCACTCCCACTGACGGAGTAGCTCAATGACCCCCCCCCCCTGCGTCACCAAGTCCATACTTCTGCTCAAGCTCCTTCCAGATGTCACATGGATTCATCTTCGACACTTGGTCCGGTAGGCCACTGAGGAACACATTAGGCAACGCCTGGTTGAATAGATTCAACAGTGCTGAGCGGGCTCTTGTCCAGTGTTGGTAACGCCAGCGCTGCTTTTTCGCCTCTTCTTGCGAGATTTCCTCGGCCACCGAAATGATGGGCTTTTCGGGCGTTGTGTCCAGGAAGTCCATCATGACAACCGTCGCACTAGGCTGGTCCTTTTCCAGCAACCCTCGCTGGTACGTCTCATCCAGCGTCTCAATATGAGTCAGCACCTTGTCTCTCCACATGGTGTAGTCCTCTCCATTGAACTTCTCCAGCCCTAAGATCTGGCCACTCCTAGTGTGTGCCTTGACCATGAGCGTTACGTCTTAGTAAAGTATCTGAAATATTAGACTAAGGTATTTGACCGTCAGTTTTAAGAGTGAGGAGGACATACAAGCGGGCGCAATATGCCACGCGTCCTCCTCACGAACAACATCCCTCGGTATATTTTAGTGTCACTTAGTAAGTGACCTTATAAAGTAGTAAGATGGTTGACCTTTTCTATTGGCTTTTGTTCCTTATCATTTTATCCAATAAATGGAGTCCCATAACATCAATGGCGGCCACTGTGTGCGGGTGGATGTACAGGAGATGAACGAGGAAGGAGAGCTGCGCATCCGCGGCTACGAGACGTTACTGGGCATCAGTACAGCTGTGCTATCCTGTATTCAGGTGCTACGGCGTATTATCCGCGAGTACGCCCACGGTCGCGCGTAAGCACTGAGATCCTTAGATCTGAATGCTGAAGATATATTCTCAGACTGAGTGTCCTCGTAGCTGTACTCATCAAGTTGCAGCAACCAGCACTCACTCCAGCAGCAGCACTCCAGCAGCACGCGACGACGCAGCTGAGCAATCGCAAGTAGACTGGTAACTACTCTTCACAATTTGCTTGGTCTCCGATCACCATAATAGAATAGGCCCTTGCTGTGATCAAGTGCACCTCGACTGTCAGCCCGTGAAAAATGCCATCGATGCTGAGAGACCTCGCCGCCATGGTGATGCCGCTGCCCCAGGCTGCCAAACGTTCGCTGATGCCTCCTTCTGGCCGCCGTTCTCCAAAGCAGAGTGCGACGTCCAGCATCGGAGACCTGTCCACGTCTGTCCAGCGGCCAGTCGCAGAGCGAGAGGAAGAACAAGCCAAGATGGACACTTTCGTCTTCTTCACCATGATGAGGTAGACTGCAAACCCTTGCAATAAATAGCTTGACAATACAGTGTACGGGCCAATAGATTATGCAGCGCTCTCATCGATATGAATAAATTTAAGAACCTCCATCGTCGTACTAGGATCATCCTACCACTAACCTCGATGCGTGCCTTCGCGAACAGGATGCCATCACTTGTTGCTGTCGCTCTAAACGTCCCACTCACGGATAGTCAGCGCTGCATCAGTGCAGTTTGCCCAGTGACATAGCAGGTCAGGTTGAAGTATCAGTGTCATATCTGCAATACTTTCGTAACTAATTACACACACAGCCGCTAAATCCATAGCTGCCTATGAAACAGGTCGCATCAGAGTTAGAAAGAAAGCGGCGACATGCCCCATAGCGGCGTCGTCATCAGCCGAGCGTAGTCGTCCCCTTCAGCCTCTTCAAGCCTCAGTCCTCAGTTATGTATCATGTGGCCGAGATGGTGCGCGACGCTAGACGCGACATGGCAGAACGTCACGACGGCGGCTTCGTCTGGAGCACCTTGTCGGCCTTCACGCCCTTCCCGTTCCTGCTGGCTCTGTGCGGCCAGATCTCCAGCAGCCTCGCAAGACGCGCCCCCGACTTGGTCAAGCGAGCGGCGGGCGCCACACGCGACAACATCGTGGACACCGCGACGCACACGCATGAGCGAGTGGTGGAGCTACGTCTGACGTGCACGCGCACGGGTCAGCGCCTGTTCTACCGCGTCAAAGTGAAAGTAGAAGCCACACGTCTCCCTGGTCCATTGGCCCCGCTGCAGAGTCACGTGGCTGTGCCGTTCCTGCGCGGTGTCGAGGGTTTCGCGCAGTTCGTGACGAGCGAGGAGCTGCCGGAGCTCTACTTTGTGGCCAAGAACTCGATGCGTCGCAGCTTCTTCCTTAGACACGCAGTGTTGCCGCCATTGGGAGCGGCCGAGAGTGTAGTCAGATATGTTGTTATTTTCCCTAGTCATATTGTGTTCCCATCCAGGGCCGAGATTGAAGACAGAACGGATCTGTTCTTGGAGGGAAGCACCACGCGTGTCCAGGCGCTGGTGGAGCATTTGTACTCGGCCACGGAGGTACTGGACCAGCACTTGAGTATGGTGCAGTGGAACATCCTAGGGCGAGGCCCGTACGAGTCGCTGAGCGCGTCCAGACGCAGTGAAGTCATCCGATCGGTGCACCAGAGGATGCGTATCATTGCGTCGCACTACAAACTGTTCGAGTTCTTAGCCACCATCAAGCTGCAGAATGAAATGCTGTACTGCGACTTACAGCGCGAGTTCCCGGACGCTGGTGGCGTGCCACTGACCCCAGAGCAGATAGCAGCGAACGAAGCTCTGACTGCTGAGCTGGTTGAACAGGATGCGAACGCCTTCCCCATTTGGTTTTACAAGAAGCTTGATATCACGAGTGGAAACGGACAGGTCCAGCCCAGCGGATTGAATGGACGCTGCAAATCGGCTACGGAAGTAAACAGCTCACCCAACCAGGCTACCCAGTCTAGTACCAATACAAGTGGGTCAGGCGGGTGGATCGAGTTCCCAGCTCACGAAGGTCGTCGTCTTGAACGCAAGTATCGGTGGTATCAGCAGCAGCAGAAGAAAACGCCAGGCCCTGTGGGGCCTTCCAGTGTCGTTGTGGTAGACGAAGGTCGTCATGAGGTGGACTTGGAGACCATGCACATGACGCCAGTGTACTGGCCAGCGCTTGAGGAAATTGTTGTGTGTCGCTCTCGCTGGGTCTACGCTCAGCGGAATTATGGTCTGGCTCCATATAATGCGGAGGCAGCCACTGTTCTGGAGAATGCCTTCGTGTATTATTTGGGGCTGTACGCTCTCGAGAAGCAGCGCTTGATGGATATTGAAGCACAGAAGCCGCGTGGTTTCTTTAGCTCACGCGCTAGCCTAAGTGAGGCGGTTCTTGCTGCTCGAGTCGAGAAAGACTGCACGCTTAGTGTCCCAGTCGAAGGCCATCTAGTCGAGTTCAAGGGCCCACAGGACATCATGCAGTACAAACGCCTACTGGCAGGGACTACACCGTTTACGAGCAAGCGCCGAGTGTATCGTGGGGATCCGCGCGTTCGTGCTGACCCCAACAACCTGAAGCTCTGGAAAGAGGCAATGGAGTGCGACCCATCTACAGGCAAATCGCTGAAGGTGACCGAAGACGACAAAGACATTGAAGAGGAGATAGAGCACCTCGTACTCATCGTGCATGGTATCGGCGACGCTTTAAAGACGCTGGACCTCATCAACGTTGTGACGCTCCGGTCTATCATCGATTGCTCGACAACTCTGCGCGAGCTCAACCGTGAGGCCCTCCGCTCTGCGCACTTTGCTCACTTAAATGGTGAAGATGTCGAAGGTGAAGCTAAAGGCGACGGTAAAATTAAACATCGCGTGGAGTTCTTGCCCATTGAGTGGCACTCAAAGCTGCACATGGAGGGGCTTGACCAGCTCATCCGAGATGTGACACTGCCGGCCATCCCGAAGCTTCGTGAGCTGGCTAATGACACCGTTTTGGACGTTCTTTTCTTCATGTCGCCGCTATTTCATCAGGTCATTCTGGACGAAGTGGCTAAGGAGATGAACCGTGTCTTCACGCTCTTCCAGTCGCGGCACCCTGACTGGATGGAATCAAGCCGTAGCTCCGGAACGAAGCGCAAGAAAGTGTCCATAATCGCACACTCGCTTGGGTCCATCATCTGCTTTGACATCCTCAACCACCAGCAGGTGTACATGCAGCAACCGCAGAGCGCACCGTGCACGGATGATGAAGGTAGCAGTGATGACGAGAATGCAGTAGTCGAGAACGGCAATGAGGGTGAAAGTAGCAGGAATGACAGAGAGGTGGAGGTGAACGGGGTGCCGACTGATAACTTGCTGGGTTTCGACGCTGTTGTTATGGATCGAAATCTGAAGCGGCGCTCTCGGTCAATGTCGGAGATGTCCAATGCAAACGGAATGTGGAGAAGCTCACCCAGGTCGTGGCACCAATCAGAGCAGGATTCAGTTCGACGCATGTCCCCAAGAACGCCAGCTACCCGTCGCAATGGTAGGAAGAAGTCTTCAACCACATCGCGTCACAGAAAGACAACGCCGAAGAAGGCAGGAAAGAAGTACAAAATGCCTGGGTCTACTGCTGCTTCTCCGTCTGGTGGCACCGGCTCCGTCCCGCTGGTACCGAAACTTGCGTTTGACGTGGAGGATCTCTTTTGTTTTGGCTCTCCAGTTGGCTTATTTCTAAACGTGCGGGGCCAGAAGCTCGACCGCGACTTTCAACTGCCACGCTGCCGCCGATTATTCAACATTTACCACCCGTATGACCCCGTGGCGTACCGAATTGAGCCCATTATGAACCCGGCGCGTGCTCATTCCAAGGCTGCGATCATCCGAACGTTCGAGGGCAAGCTGCGCTTCCAGTACCAGCTGCGTAATTCGTTCCGGGCCATGTGGGCCTCACTTCGTCAGTGGCGTCGCGACTTCGAGCACCAAGTGCTAGCCGGAGCGCACAGCATTGGACTCGTGGAAAGCCCTGCTTCAATGACTCCTCTATCCGACGCGCTGGCTGCCGTAACACAACCGTATCAATGGCAGCGACGTCCGGACGAGGCACAGGAAGAGCAGCGAAGAGAGGAGCGCGAAGGTGACGAGACTACGGAGAATGTGGCTGTGTTCGGACGGTTGTGCCAGGGGTTGCCCATCGACTATTCGCTCCAGGAGAACGAGATCGAGATCGCGAACGAGTACTTGTTTGCCCTGACGGCGCACGTCATTTACTGGAGCAACCGAGATGCGAGTCTGTTTGTGGCGCAGAAGCTCATCCTGGAGCCAGCGATTGAGAGTTGGCCCAGCACCAGCGTCGAGGCAGCAGAGGGACAATTGACTGGTCAGATCAGCAACGGCGTCGTAGTTAGTAGTGAACATGCAGAGAACGAGAAGCTGCGCGAGAGGGAGGAAGCGACGGCCTCGTCGGAAGTCTCATCCGGTTCGGACGGCGAGTTGGAGACCACACTGTACCGAAGAAAGCGTAACGCTGACGTCCATAGGGGCATCGGAGAAGTACTGAGTGAAAAATAAGACCATGTTGCAGCGTTACGATGCCGAGCCAGTGCAATAGATATTGTTGACCGTGTCCGAAGCCGTAAGCGCAGCTGTGTCTCTCGTTGCAGAGCTTGAAGGTCGCAACACAGGACACGATTGCCCTTTGGACGCACCGAGACGCGTGAGCTTCACGCCACTAATCAATCTCCGTTACAAATCCAACTCACGCGCTTCCACCGGACGTTCGCGCCGACAAGTTATACTGTTCCGAGCATGGAGAAAATCCTCTGATGGGGCTTCAACGCGTGCTGCCGCATTCAACAGATCCATCGGAGGAGTTTGAAGCCACCTGAGCCTGGCTGCGTCAAGTAGGTCAGCGCATCAACAGTTCAAGACTCGCCGTGTTCGCCAAGACGTCCGGTCGGCGGAGTGCTGGCGACGGATTTGCTCGGTGACGCCCCTGGTAAAGGCGCTCCGTGAGCGGCTCGACTAAAAAGCTCCTCGTTGCTGGTGACCATGTGCTCCGAACTGCTCGCCACGCCGTCAACCAGCTCGGACAGCGATTGTACTGCATAGCGGAACTCTGCCATGGAGCAATCGGCACGCCACTGCGATTGTGCACCGACCGGGATCGGCGAGCTGTACATGTTGGTTGCCATCACCACCTTTGGCGGCGATCTTCCGCTGGTCGTTCTCTCGCTCTTCAAGCCGGCTTCCCTCAACTATGGTGTGATTTTGAGCGAGGGACACTGTGTACGCGCGAGTGATTTAGTAGAAGTCGACCGGGTCTGCAGCGGCAAACGCAACAGCAGAAAGCGTGACAAGCATTTGGCCGGAGCAATGGCGAGGTCCGCTGGTCGAGCTTGGTCTTGTTACTTACGCATCGTCGACGGGACGACTGGCCATATGCGGACCTCCTCCTCGCTGCAATGGAGACCTTTACAGCGTCGGCGCCAAATTCGACGCAAAGAGTGTTGCTGTCGTTCTCAATATGTTGTGGGCTGCTAACTCAAACAGTACAGTACGTGTATGTAGGGCTGAAGCAGGCGGGAAGTGGAGGCGATCTATTGTCGGGAAAGCCCCGAAATGGCTCACTTTGTGAGGGTCCTTCTTCCCGTTGCCTTGACAAGCTGCAGTTCGGCGATGACGTTGTGCCCCAAGCTCCCGGCACACCACTTCCCGCAGTGTACAGCAGACGTGGGATCGAGCCATTTCTGCTACGGTGCCGCACCGAAATGGACAGCGAAATGAAGCGGCTGAACACGGCAATGAGACTCCATGACTGAGGCAATGCAGCAAGGCACTATAGTACAGCAGACAGCAAATTCTCATAGCCACTGGGTAGCAAATGCATTGCTTACGCTTGGCCAAGAGTAGCCGATCAGGGCCCGTGCGTTAGATATGCAAGCGCGCTTCAACCAGGCTCGTTTTTGACGCGACTTCTATTTATTTCTCGTGGCGATAGTTATAAAGCCGCAAATATAGTGGCAGTTTTCAAAACAGATACATTCTCTGTTTTATGCCAATGCTGTTGTGCTGTGCAAACGTCAGATTAGTACTTGTACAGCCATTTAACTGTGATGTGGCTACGCGTATTTTGAGTTGATGGGCTTGAGAGATCCAGTAGAGGACACATCGACGGAGGGCTATCCCGATCCGACTATTAAGGCGAGGCGCGGCCAGCGTGGCGCCCAGCCGGCGGCGCCAACAGCGCAGCGATCGGCTGCAGTTGCTGTCTGCAGTGCACAGCTCTGTGATCTTCGCAGCAGTTGTTGCGGCCGTTACTAGCAGGCGTTAAGCGTCCATCGGGTATGATGGACACCGTCATCTTCTACGCAATAGACTAATACATGGCATGCATGTATGTACACTGGACTGCAAGCGCTACCGCTACCGGTAGTCCATCGCTAAGCTCGGCAGTCGCAACCGACGCGAGAGATAGTGCCGCTACAGTCTCGTTCGATCCGGAGGTTCGTGAGCAAAGAGTGCGATGGGTGGGCGTGTGTGTGACGCGGCGGCACTGCGGCGCCGGCCCGGCCGTGGTCGCACTGCCCTTTTCTCTCGCTCGCGAGTCACGGCGTCCGTCTGTCCGCTCGGCCGGCAGGGAGGAAGAGTGTCCTCCCCGGCAGCCGATCAGTAGGAGCTGCACCAGCTGACTGGCTCCGTGATGCTCATTTCCCCTCTTTCCCTGTCGGAAGCTTGTCAACGCTCGCGCGCGCGGCGTACGGACACAACAGGAACGAAGCCGTGTACAGTACAGTCACTGCTGTTGCCTCCCCCACCGAAGTCGATTGCGTTCCGGTGCTGAACGCCAACGAGGTCGCAGCACAGCACCGCAAGGACAACAGACCAGACGCAGGCGGCCAGAGCCATGGGCGCGCTTCAACTCGACCTGATGACGACAACCTGGAGGGGCAATGGAGACCAGCAGCACCAGCGTCGCAGTGAGGAGTCTGACTACACCGATAGACCTTTGACTAGGGTCCATGAATCAGCCGACCCAGTCAGCGACAGCGTTCACCAGACCGGCACCAGCTACAGCTCCAACAACGCTGGTGATGGACCTGAAAAGACTCGCGACCGCAAGAGCTGGTTTCCTCGCTTCAAATCCAATTGGTTAGGGACCTTCCGTTCCAAGCAAATGTTTCTCTGCTGTGAATGCGCGGTGGTGCCGCCAGCCAACGGCAGTACTCTCTCGACCCAGGCAGGCCGCTACAAAGGCGCCGAAGGCAAACACTGTCGTTGTGGCAAGGATCAGTGGCATCTGGCCAAATCTGTGGAGGAAACAGAGTACAACCGCCGCATGGAGATCAGCAAGGCCCTCGGTGGCATGCGCTATGACGAGGCCGTGCTACGTCTGCGAAGTATGGGTCAGTCCGAGCTCGACTTCAAGCCGTCGGAACACATAGTCAATGCCGGGTCGCCGACTCAGCCGCGCAGCACCCGAGGGTTTGCTCCATCTTCGCCTTCGTTGTCGTCTTCAAGTGCAAACCCGCCTAAGCGCGCTCGAAGCGTGTCAAGTGGTCCGCTCCCTACGCCCACCACGCGAACGTATGCCGCACCGCAGCTCATGAAACCCGAGCTATCGACGATGCCCACCCAGGTCTATGGTTACGAGAATCCGGCGAAGCAGTACGCATCGTACACTCCGATGTACGGTAACAACAGCATGGAGTACACCTCGCAAGCTGCACAACCGCAGCACACGACTGAGTATGAACAACTTACACCTGCACCTTTTGGCGACGAAGAAGGTTTTGGCGAGCTGTTGCAGGGAATTCTGGAGGACGACCCGCGCGTACAGCCCGGCACGCACATGGGTCTCAATATGAATCAGGCTAACGCGTATGGTGGCGCTCGTTACGGCTACTACACAGGTGCTCCGGGGGCAAACGGCAGTGTAGCACCACTAAAACGCACGATGAGCATGCCGTCGTACGCCATGACGCCTTCTATGATGGCCTCACCTCCCCGTGAAGACGTGGAGCAAGAGTATTATGACCCGAATCGCCGGGCCAGTTTGAACCTTGGTGGAATGAACCAGATGCAGCAGACGTACGTTAATTACCAGCAGCAACCAGTGCAGCAACCCCAGCAGCAAATGCTGCAACAACAATTTCCTTATCAAGAACCTCAGCAACACCAAACGCAGCAGGTGTACAGTCGACCGCTGTCCATGACGCCGAGTAACATGGCGACCGCCACTTCAACACATGAGCTGTGAGCGGGGGACCAGCGTATAGTAAGTAGCTAAATAGCCGAGTGGATGCCGGAACTTAAGATGTAAATGCGAGAGTGCTTGTGCGTGTGCTGTTCGACTGTCTATTGTCCAACAACTCACTTCTATCTACGCCTTCTGGGGGACAGCTACGAACTCTCGGCTTTGAGTGAGTTTGTCGTCCGGTTCCTCTAGGAAGGCCTTCAACAGCGCATTAAAACGTTCAGCTTCGGCCAGCACAAGATCATTGCCACCCTCAGCCAGCACTTCCAGTCGAGAGTGCATGATACGTTCGCTCAGATATTCACCGTGGAACGCCGGCACCCACTTGTCTTGAGCTCCAGTCACCACGAGCGTCTTGCACTTGATGTACGGCAGGTGATCACAGATGAGGTTACCTCCGTCCTCTCGCTCCACCCGACGCAGCGCCTCCATCATCTCTGTAGCAACATCCAACCAGAAACGTTAGCCACGAACTCCCTGGATTCGAACGTCACAGCGGATGACGCACCGGCCCATTTGTCCTGCAGGTTCTCGACGCCAAACTTGGCTTCAGCTGCCTCGCGCATCTCCTTGGGCCATACATTTACGTCCTCGTGGTCCTCCATATCCTCCAGGTCCTCATCGCTCACGAACGCCTGCAACAGTCATTTAATAGAACTCTCAGCCTTCAATTGCTACACCATAACTACATCCGAGTGCTGCGTACATTGCCATTCACCAGCACGAGACGTGACACGCGCTCCGGGTATTTAGAAGCCAGCGCGGCGCTCACATTAGCCCCGTGACTGCAGCCCAACAGCGAAAACTGCTCCACTTCCAGCGCGTCGGCAGCTCGCAGCACCTCTTCGGCATCGCGTTCCACACGCGCCTTACCGAAATCGCCTTCAGGTACACGTGGGTCCACGCCGTAAAGGTTGAAACTGCTTGTGAGCTGCGCACTGGCGAATTGCAGGCGGAAATCGCTCGCCACGGACCCAAACGTGGACGGCAGACACAGCAGTTTAGGCAGCTCCGGAGAAGCGGAAACTGGCGCCACAGCAGAGAGCGACGAGCCTGAGGCGCCTACAGACAGTTGCAAACGTTGGAAACCCCCAGGGGCAGTGGAGAAGTGACGCAGCAGCGGACGGAGTGACGCCATTTTCCCGAAGTAAAACTGAGTGCTTGGTGCTCTATTGATGGGTGGAGCGTACAGTAATGCACCAGTTTATTGCATGTTTTTACTTGTACTACACATGATGGCTACGTTCTCCAGACGAGAACGGAGACGCCGGCAGCGACGCTGAAGTAGACGTACGTTTTAATCTCGTGGGTCACGTAGGCGCCGAAGGACGAGCCCACGACGCAGTTCCAGCCACGTCCGTACTCCTTTTCCATATTGCGACGTACGAACTCGGCGATGGTTGAGAATGTCTTCTCTGACTGTAGCAGAAGCAGTATGAACCACTTAAGTTAGTTAGTAGCGTTCAAGCAGGTAAAGATACTCGGATCAAGTGCAGACGTACGGTCACTTGCAGCTGGAAAGCGTCTCGGGCGGTGCTCAGAGCCTTCTCCAGCATGGCGTCCGTCATGTCCTCGGCGAACACGACAGTTTTGTAGAACTTGTCGTTGTTCTTGCCTGCCATCGCCTGTACTAGCAGTCAAGGGGTGGAAGAAGACTCGCAGCTCTACAAGGCAAGTCGGATATGCGCGTCTCTTGACGAAAATGGTAGATCAAACCGGGCTCGAAAAACCGTGAGAAGACCATTTAGAAGAACCACCGACCGTTGTGCGTCGCTGAAGGATTTAACGACAGTCGATAGAATTGGCAAGGTTGATGCATCGGATCAGAGGTGTGTGCATGTGCATGTACATGTACTTGTAGACTATTGACAGTCCGCCCTGTCACAACTTCTACGACCTTCACTCTTGGGACACGAGTTTACATTGTTTACAAGCCCACGAATGATCATGCCCAGCACAAGTCTCTGGTAAAGTCAAGCCTTCCAGGAATGGTTGTGTCACTCACTCGTAGTGAAGCAGCAGTGCTTTTGCAGCTTATTATTCCCGATTAGCGATCCTGGACTCCAGGCTGGAGGCAACCAGGAATCAACACTAAGCTTACCCGCACAAAAACGAGCTGTCATTTTGCGAATGTGGAATAAAATCCCATGCTAACAGGAGTCAAGTAACCTGACAAAAGGTGACGAAGGCGGCTTTAAGATCGAGACCCTTGGTCTAAAACTTTGCAGAAATACATTTTAGAAAGCCACTAGCAAGGAATTCTTTCGTAGTCCTTGACCAGTAACTCCATTGCCAGTGCTGGTCACTTTCGTTTTCGTATTTGGCATGGGATTCGCGCGTGGACGACATCCTTGTCTTACAATCCCACCTGCACGTCGATCACGGAAACAGGCGAGTACAAGTCCACTATTAGGCACGATTACATCCACTCACTGAACTTCCTCTCACTATAGTATCCACTATTAGCGCTGCCCGACGGCGGAACGGTGCATCTCAATTTCAGCTCACTTCCCAAACGTCCTCCGACCGCACAAGTGCCGTCCGCCACGACCCCGTTCAAGCCCAACGCTGCATCATGTTGGCCATCACGAGCTTCCCACGCCGCTTCCCGACCGCCAGCAAGCGGCCTTTACGTCTGCCAACGCAATTGGCTCGCGCGCTCTCGTCCGCCACGTCGGACGCGTCTTCGTCTACAGTGGCGTCCGCCGTGACCGTCAATAGCACGCACCGCTTCTCTCTTCCTTCCTCTCAATTGCCAACATCCTTATCGCCCGTTGGTAGTCGCTCGGTGCACTCTAAAGCTCCGTCGAGCCAATCCTCCACCTTCGCTACGTCCGCGGCCGTGCAGGACGACGAGCAGCAGTTGACGCATCAGGACGTCTACGACGACTCATTCCTGTTCGGTGAACGCGCCGACGACTGGTTCACTACTGCGCGCAACCCGCGCACGGACCCGACGTTCCCCGGTGTGGATCGCGCCACAGGCCGCTTGAATGCCATCAAAATGCCCAACCTCAGCTCATGCACGCGCCAAGAAATGCTCGACTACTTCGACAATTCGTGGGCCATGACGGACGCATTGTTCGCCACACTGCAAGGTGAACGTGCGTTCATGACGGCACCACCGCACCAGCTGCGTCACCCGCTCATCTTCTACTACGGCCACCCGACTAGCTTCTTCGTCAACAAGTTCCTCGTGTCGGGCCTCATTCAGGAGCCCGTGAACCCATACTTTGAACATGTCTTCGAGGTGGGCGTGGACGAGATGCGCTGGGACGACATGAACAAGAACGAGATGCAATGGCCGCACGTAGCCGATGTACTGGATTACCGTCGTCAGGTCTACCAACTCATCCGCAGTGTCATCGAGACGCACCCGGATCTCGAACCGAACCACGAGCAGATCACCGAGGGGAGTCCACTATGGGCACTCCAGATGGGGCTTGAACACGAGCGTATCCACCATGAAACGTCTTCCATGCTCATGTTGGAGCACCCGGTCGAGTTTTTCCAATCTACGTCGCTACTGCCGGACTACCACGAGTCACTGAAATACGACAACTCAGAGGTTGCACTGCGTCCAATTGCTGGTGTGGACTACCCGGTCAATGAGTTCGTGGATATTCCAGCTGCAACTGTGGATATTGGTAAGCACCGCGACTTCCCGTCTTTTGGATGGGACAACGAGTACGGTCACCGTCAAGTGAATGTACCGGCGTGCCGCGCCAACAAGTTCCTAGTGTCAAACGGTGAGTACGCTGAGTTCGTGCGCGATGGAGGTTACCTCGTGCCGTCGTACTGGAGCAAGTTGGGATGGGAGTGGCGATGCTTCCGCAACACAAAGTGGCCTGCCTTCTGGGTGCAGGACGGACCTTCAGGCAGCCAGCGCTTCAAGCTGCGTGTGATGTTTGACGTGGTGCCGATGCAGTGGAACTGGCCTGCTCAAGTCAACCTGCACGAAGCCGAAGCTTTCTGCAAATGGAAACAAGCCAAGCAGACGGACAATAAGGTGGTCTACCACCTCACGACCGAGGCGGTTCATCAGCTGATGCGTGACGACAAGGACCGTTCTGCAGATGCGTCTTCGGACGACATTTTGACTCTACCGGAAGGTATCAACATGGCCAACGCTACTGGCAAGAACGTCAATTGGTCTTATATGTCGTTCTCGCCCGTGGACGCGCTGCCTCCGACGGTTCAAGGCTTCCACGACGTGTTCGGCAACGCCTGGGAGTGGTGCGAGGACAAATTCTCGGCCCTTCCTGGATTCCGCGTCCATCCGTACTACGACGACTTCAGCGAACCATGCTTTGACGGCGAACACAACGTTATCATGGGCGGGTCATTCGCAAGTGGTGGCGACAATGGAGCGTCCAAGTTCGCTCGCTATCACTTCCGTCCGCACTTCTTCCAGCACGCGGGTTTCCGTGTCGTGGAGCAGAAAATGGATGACGAAGGTGCCATCACCTTGGCGACGACCGACGTGAACGCCCCACCTCCGTATGTGAACGGGAACCCGTTCCGTTCGACTGAGCGCGTCGTGGTGTCTGGTGCTGGACTTGAATCGACGGATGCAACTGCAGGAACTAGTTGTCAGGGACTTTTCGAGGACCTTCGTCGGAAGAGTGAGCAAGCCCTCGAGGCATTCGTGGAGTCATCGACTTCAGTAGTGGCGGGCAAACCACTTGTGGCTCGTGAAGGAACCGTTGCTGCTGCCAAACTCCGACGACAGATGAAATGTGGCGAGGTTCTGGTGGTGGTTCCCAGTGACGAGGCGACGCCGGCGGTGCTGGAAGAAAAGTTCGAGCTGCTTGCGACTGCGGAAGTGCCTGTTTTCACGCAGGTGAGTGCGACGGAAGCCCGGGTGACAGCGGAGACCGTGACGGCCTGGAAGAAGCTTCGAGACTAAGACGGTGGGGGAGTCCAGGTACGTGTAAATGCATAAGCAAAATGAAATTGAATTGAGTTGTCTTCTCGCTTGAGCGTTCAACTGCTGAATACCGCACAGATACAACTAGCAGAAGGCCGATTACTCGTTGATTCAGTGGGCTGCGAGCACTTGCGTGTAGCGTTTGGAATTGTTTTCCGCCCACTCGTCAAGTGTAAGTGGAGCGATATCAGTGAGGTCTTCGAAGCTCTGCGAGACGGGAAGTACCATCGTAGTGGAGTCAATGTCGCCGCCAACTGCAGCTGAAGCCTCGACCGCTGTCTGAGCGTATCTCGCAAATTCCACTGCACACTCGAGGAATTGCTGCGTGTGTGCGCGCGGCCAGTAGGCAACACGCCAGAACTCCCGACCAGGCTGTTCTCCAAGGGCATCCACGCGACTCAAGCGCACGGGTCGGGCCTTATTGGCGTGACGTTGCAGAGTCCGCTGCATCTCTTTCATTGTCACGCTCGACGTGTACAGCTCCTTGACTTTTCCACGGTGCAATGGGAACGTGAACGCAGCGGCCACTAGAGCTTTAGCCGCATCTTCCAGAGACATCAAATAGATCCTCGCAGATGCCAACGAAGGCTCCAGCAATGGCCACATCAGATGCGACGGAGGCGACGGCATCGACATTTCTCCTTCTCCTTCTTCGCCTTCGTCTTTTTGCGCTCGAGTTTCCAGTTCAGCAGCGTCACCTGGAGGAGGCACTTTATGTTTCTCCTCTGCCAAATTCTCGACACTTTCGCTACCTTCCTCGCAGTGCGACAACGCCAAGAAGTACTCCATGAACAGCGGAAGACGCATGATCGAATACGAGACTCCGGACGTCTTCACACAGCTCTCGATCTCCTCGAGTTGGTCCAGGATTGCGCTTTGCTGCGACGTTGGGGAGCCGACAAAGATGGAGCTCACTAGCACTACACCCCAAGCGTTGGCTCGAACAGCAGCGTGGACCACGGCACGCACGACGTCAAGACACGTTTTGCCTCCAAGACGCAGCGGAGGAATAAGCAGAACAACGTCCAGCGACGAAAGCTGCTTCAACAAGTTAGCCATCGGGTATGGTGGAGCTCCTTCGAGTTGGTACACGGTCGGTGGTAGGGGCACACCTGACGACCGGGTTCGTCCAGACCCTCCCGGTGCTGCCTTGACCGTGCACAACGTGACTTTAGCTTGGTGGACCCCTCCGTCAACGCCTCGATGGCTGCTGTGGCGACCAGGAAGGACCGTTGGGATAGCGCTTTCGCCCACCTCGCGCGGCGGAAGAGCGGACGGTGCAGTGACTTGACTCGCGACGAACTTGCTCACATCCTGAAACAGAGCTTCACCCGAGCCCACAACGAACAATTGCACTTGGTTCTGTGGCGTCCGAGCGAACAGCGCAGCCGCATGACGCTCCAACCAGTGGCGCGGGTTCATCCGGTCACGTTTCGTTATCAGTCGGAAGTTGCTTGTGCTTCGAAATGCGTCCGGCAGATGCAGAGAACGAGGATCTGCTTCCTTTGGGGTGTGGCCTCCTGCGTTCTCCTGGCTGCGACTCGAGTCTTTAGTACTGGCTTCACTCTCTGAATGCTCCTCGAGGAAAATGCGAAGGCCAACGGTACCTTGAGCCACTTGATCTGGTGTATGTTTGTCCTTCATAACACGGAGGAAGTCAGCGTCATTCAGCTTTCGGTACTTGATCTCCCGTCCCAGGAACTCCGTCAGAGCATACGCCAGCTCCTTTGGACTGCAGCTCGCGCCAATTCCTCCTGTCAATCGATACACCTCTTCGTACTTCCGCTTGTGGTTGGCCAGCACCTCAGCAGCAGCGTATCCCACATCACGAACGGAGATGCAAGGCACATGCGTGTCCCTCTCGAAGCATCCGATGAACCGGTTGGCGAACAGCAGCTCGTCTCGACAGTAAAGCAGCGTCTCCATGAGTAAAGGGATCCGCAATGACACACACCGTCCTGGTTCCGGGAGATTCGCTCTTGCATGCACTTCGACGGCCTCGTACCCCTCCAAAGCGGCGACATCGACCAGAGTCGTGCCAACGGCCTCCGTTGCAGGTCTCTCCTTCACGTTCTGTTCTTGACGGCAACGAGCCAGCAGCTCGGGAGCGGCCAAAATGCTGCTGATCACGACGAGCCGGGAGACTTGCTCAGCCGCTACCGCATCGATGACACGCCTCGAAAACCGAACGCCACTCTCCGACAGTGCAGGAACGAGAAGCACCGCATCAGCGTTGCGTACAGCACGGCGAAGCGAGTCCTCTCCGCCTCGAGCGAAGTTGCACTGCACCAGGAAGCAGTTGGTCACGTGCTTCAGCCGTTGGACGCGCGGGTCCTTGGTGCTTTCCACCGCAGCCACCAAAGCCACCGATACTTGCTCCTGTGCTGCCAATACTTCCAGCGCTGAACGGCCGATGCGACTGGTAGCTCCAAACACAACGATCACGCGCGAACGCATCAGCTTGCGCAGTTGGATGCCCATGGTTGTCAAAGTCTCAGCGGATTGGAAACTGGCCCTGGGAACAGGAGGAAGCTTCTCTTCTGGGACGAGGGAGGCTTGAATCCTAACTGGCACATGCAATAGAGGGTTAGACAACGTTAGAACACCTTCGTCTCAGCCTCGCTGCAAAGTCGTTAGGTGCTGACAAGTTTTTGTATCATTTTGGCTTTGATCTCGTCCTGTGACGGGTATCCTCCTTGGGGCTTGGGGCTCTATTTGGATCTGTACACAACCTTCTGTGCCAACCTGACCATCGCGTCCCGCTCAGGTGAGGGAGCGAGTTGCATTGCCGCTTGAGCCGCCAGTTCTGCCTGGCCAATTGCCAGAGCCTTGGACCGTGCGATGCCTGTACTCTTCTCCACCAGCTCACTAGCCTGCAACGTGTGACAAAAATGGTCATTAATACTGTAGTTCTTGGAAGCGTTAATCAAGTCGACGAACCATTTCGATATCGCCTTCATTGGCGAATTTCCGCTTGGAAAGCTCACGCAGCACTGGGAATTCCTCCTGTGCGAGCAACAACGGGGCCGTAGACAGCCCGGACTTGAGGTCGGCCAGCAACGGCTTGCCCGTATTCACCCCTTCGTAGTCCAGCACGTCGTCAATTAACTGTTTCGACCACAAAACAGCGTTAGCTCATGCTTTGATCATCGCAATGGACACTCGCTTCAACGTCCGTTTCTATTACCTGGAAGGCCAGACCGATGTGGCGGCCGAATGCGAAGCCCAGGTCGCAGATGTGCTGGTCATGTTTACCCAACACCAACGCCGCCATGCAGCTGTTGGACATGAGAGAACCTGTCTTGTAGTAGTTCTTGCGGAGGTAGTACTCGAAGGGTGAGATGTCGTCGCGCGCGTCCGCATTCTTCATCTGCATGACTTCGCCCTTGACCAGGTGCTCGATAGACGTCGACATTAGTTCCACAGCCTCCAGGTTGCGCAAGCGAGCCAACGACACAGACGAACGCGCTAGCAGGAAGTCGCCGGCTAGCACGGCCATCTTGCCGCCAAAGACCTTGTTTACAGACGGACGGCCACGGCGCGTATCAGCCTCGTCGATCACGTCGTCGTGCATCAAACTGGCCGTGTGGATCATCTCAGTGATCTCAGCAAGTCGTTGTTGGGCGGCGTGCGTGTACTCCTCAGATTGTGTCTCTGGTAGCGGAGTACCGACAGCACGACGATGAGCCTCAGCTGCACGGGACACCAGTAGAACCATTGTGGGGCGCACCTTCTTGCCACCGTCGTGTTCGAAGAAGTAGCGAGCCACCGCAGCAAGAACGGGGTGGTCGGACCCGAGGATCTGCTTGATACTGTCGTTGACACTGACCATGTCCTGCTTCACGAGTGTGAAGGGATCAGCCAGCTTGCTCGGGTCCGTTGGCAGGTAAGCCAATGGTATGCCCACATCGCTTATAGGTCTGTAGAAAAAGAGATTTGGTTAGTCGGCTGCAATTCACTCCATTGACAGTTACTAAGTGAGAGCTCACGTGTCGAAGTCGTGACTGAGATCCTGGTGGCTCCCATTTGTAAGAGCGTAACCTGGTGCAGGATCTAGGATGGAAACTGTAGGTTCGTCCTAGAACGTAGAAGTTAGAGACAATAGTAGAACCAGTGTATTGCAGACCAAACAAAACGCACCACAGCCGAAGCACTGAGCCACAAGTTCGGGTTCGTCTCGAGATCTGCTCGGATTTTTCCAGCCATAACGCGCACAGCCTGTTCGCGTAAACTGCTCATGTGGCGCACGTGAGTGGCGATGGCTGTGCTGCGCTGTAGAAGGAGCTTCATCTTGGTGGTCTACTACACTTGGGGCTTGTGACGCACAAGTATTACTGTGTCAATTTGTCTGCGGTTCTGAGCCGCCCACCATGTGCTACCTTCGTGCGACATTGTTCATTTCTGAAGTGAAGTCCGGCGTGATGGCTACATTTCGGTATCTCGCGTCCTTTCGTGAAGATGCCAAGAAGTGACAAAGTTGCGTCGCTGCTGGACGAGAATCAGAGGCTTCGGGCGCAGCTGAAGCGCTGCGATGTGGCTCGGCAACAGGCGGAGAGGCAAGTCGAGGAGCTGCAGAGCCGCGTGAGGCGGAAGGAGACCGAGTGGATGGCTGAGTACGACCAAAATGTGCAGGCGCTTCTGGAGATCATCAAACACAATGAAGAGGAGAAGGAGCAGCTGAAAGAGAGTGTGGAGACGTGGAGGAAGGCAGCTGAGGCTGCTGCTCCTGTTATGATCAAAGTGACGCGATCCTCGCAGACAGAAACGTCGTTGAGACTGGAGAAAACCGCGCAGAAGACGAACAGTGTGCGTTTTGCACAGGAAAAGGAAGAACGACCTTCTGTTGATGCGAAGACGAAGGTTAATATTGCGCGGATGCAGGTGGGCTCAATGTGAAGGTTTCGTACGGTATAAATCGCTCATGTTTTTGTGCAGATGCTATTTGAACAACTCCAGGTTTCCAGAGATCAGCGTAGTAGTAAAAGTGTCTACCACACAACCGGCAACGCAGATACAGCACGAAGCAATAGTGAGGGTCGTTCAGTCGAATTGGGCTGTAGCTTCAAGACAGTTATCTTGAAACGGCTGCAAAATGAGTCCAGCGTCGTACAGCAGCAAAGCTCGAAGTCAACGGGGAAAACGATTGAGACGCAGACAGACGATATATCCGCTCCCAAGCAAGAATCTCCCTCGGTTTCGCTACAACAAGACTTGGATCGATTGGTGAATGAACGACTAACATCTCAGCAAAAGATTTTGGATCATTTACTGTGCTCAAAGCTCCAGCAGGCAAGCGGCAACCCCGAGCAGAATGATCTTGTGCCTTTTACCGCGTCCGAGACAGATTTTGCAGCCAACAGCCAGAGTGAAGCGCAAAACAAGTGTGAGCAGAGGATAAAGCCAGCAAAAAGTGTGACTTCCAGCCTCGTCATTCAAATCGAGTCCGCTCCTGCTACCACAGATCGACGACCATTATCCCCCCTTGCAGCATGAATGCGTCTTCTTACTCACTGCCATGCATCCACTCCTCGAGTTTTGTCACTTCCATCTCGTGGTACAGCATTTCTTCGCCGCTGCGATTCTGTAACGGAATAGCGAACGATTTTCGAGCTTGCTGATTCCACTCGGTGGGACACTGATTGTCAATGGCTGCCATGATGTTGGCTCGTTCGGCAACCCAGCGTTGCTCCGACTCCTCCAACACTTCACTGTACGTGTTCCCCATCCTATCCAAGCAGACAATGAAATATTACTGGTGTGAGTGCGACAGGATTCACTGCAAAGGACGGCGTACATGGCAATTAGTAAGTTCACGAGGATGATCATGACGAGGACGACGTAGCACAGTACCAAGACTTGCGTGAAAGCATTCATACGGCCGCCGGAGCCGTAGTTGTCGTCGTAGTTGACTTCACCTGTGAAGCCCATAACAAGTAGTGCACGCATTCGAACAAATAGTGCGTGGGGACCAACTCGGCCGTCATGCACGACATAAATGGCCTGGGTGAACCCTGCCAGCACAGCACCGTAGACAAAGAAGAACCGCACGATATCGTTGGCGATCATCCGCAGGATCATGATCACAAACGGCCCCGTTGTGCGAAAGCCCAGGAGGAAGAAAAACATATAAAACCAGGCGAAGATCAACGCTACAGCTCCAAAAGCGTCCCCTACTTCCTGTTGGTGCGCAAGTCTTGCAGTTGAGGACACGAACAGTGAAATACTCGTCACAATAGTGCAGATATTGTCCAGACGTCCAGCTCCGCCCTCACTGACGTAGCCATGAAAGCTGAGTAAAATCTGATTGCTCTCGTTCAGAAACTTCACAGCGGCCAGTGCGTTCGCCCCCACTTCAGCAAATCCGAGTCCTGCTGCCTTCGCTCGAGACCCGTCAGTGTAGTTACTGTACGGAGTTAGTGTCGTTGAATTCAGCAGCACGAGGAAGACGGAGTATACTGCCAGTCGCAACAGGAAACGCCGTTTTCCCACGTACTTCCACTTCTTGTTCAAGAGCTGCTGAATTTCCAGCATCTTGAGCATTTCCAGACGCTTCGACACGACTTCTTGCATGACCGTGTGGTGTTCTTCGATTGTGTTGGAGATTTTCTCGGTCGAGCAAAGACATTGGATGGCTGTACGGTAGCCTCTTCTTCCCTTCGGCGCTAACGGATACGGCAGTGACGCCACCATGTCGTGAATACGCTGAAATCGCCCAAAGTCAGGGTCTGGTCGCAATTCTGGCTGCTCCAGGTCAAACAATGGCACGTGGATCGCTGTGATGGGGCCATAGCGCCATGCGATCGAAGACGAATGGTTGAAGAGATGCTGGAACATGCGCTGCTGACCGATAGCTGCAGCAAGGGAAAGCGGTGTCAGCTCGTCCGAATTGCGTTGCATCAGGAAGCGCAGCATCTGCTCGTATCCTGAGTCAGTGGTGCTTTTGAGAAACTCCACAAGATTGATTTCACCCTGTCGGAGATCGTCAGGTGCTGGAAGAAGCTCTTCAGTTGGTGACAATGTTCTTGATGGCTTCTGCACGACTACCATAGTCTCCACTTCGTGCAACTCACCGCCTGGCTTCTTTTCAGGGGTGATAGAACCAGCTTTAATTGGAGTAAACTTGTCTTTCGAGGGAGAAAGCAGTCTCATGACGTAGCGTAGCGCGAAGTCGTAGACACCCGGCAAGTCCCGAATGACTGCCAGGTGCAGGATATTGTTGCCATGGGCATCGCACGTGAATATCGAGGCCATTGCTTCTTCTTCGTCCTCCTTGAATGGTCCATCTTGTAGCTTTTCGGCTGCTTCTAGAATGTGCAGCGCCATGTCGATCTGGTTCGATGCTAAAGCGAAAAGTAGTGGCGTTCCTCCGAAGTAGCAGGCTTTAGTAGGTCTGAAAAACTCACCAGTCGTCTCCGCTCGTATTAATTGAGGTGTCTTTTGTACAAGCCACTGCACGAGCTCGGTCTGGCGGTGGATAATGGCGATATGCAGGATATTCTCCCCCTCGTACGGCGAAGGCTCGTGAATGTCACTAGACATGTACGTTAGTGAGGCCAGAGCTCTACATCGCAATACAATTCTCTTCCCCAGCTCGTAGTGGCCGAACAGGAAGGCGATGTGGACAGGAGCAGCCCCCACAGAGTCGCGAAGTGCCAAGCAGTTCTCGTCCGAGTCAATAAAACGCAGAACAGCGTCCAAATCGTTAGCGCATACAGCTCCGAAGATGCCATCGTCATGGTCAAGTAATTGTTGAGCTACTACATCGACCTTGGCCTTTGCGGCAGTGCGTAGCCAGTGGAAATGGCTAGACAAGCGCCGACCTGTCATTTCGGATTTGTGTCGCTTCAACTTGAAGATATGTAAGCCACACTATTTGGTGTACGCATGGTGTTTCAATTGAACAGACTTTTTACTTCGTGGACAGCAGCTCAAAGCTATTCATTCATTCGACTTGACACAGCGCAATGCAGGACGGACCAAAGCCACCGACGTTTCCGAACCTGCCCAAGAGTGCATGTACGCTGAAATTGTATAGTCTGATTACTATGAGTGCTTGACCTTATTAACCTGTTGTTAATTGTGACAGTGTTCTCGAAGCTGGAAGCGTTTCTGCCTGTGATGGCGGAGGAGAACAAGAAGTTGAGTGAGGCGGTGGCAGCAGGTGACGGCTCCAAGCACAACATTGAAGTGGAAGAAGCAGATAAACAAAGTGATGAAGAAGGTGACGATGCGATGACTGGTGACGAGACGAAGAACGGGAAGGCACCTGTGATTGAAATGGTGCGTTGTATTTTGCATGCAATAACAGTATGCATTGCTCAGCAACCGTTGGAATTTCCGCATTGTGTTAACTGTCTGTTGTGATGATATGTCATTGTTGCTACTGTAGAACTTTGCGCTTGGTATGATGGACGAACACAGTAGCGATGTTGATGATGCAATAGTCGACCCGGAAAAGCAAATTAAGGCAGCCACGCAAGCAAAAACTATTGGAGAAGGATCGAAGCAACAAGAGGAAAACTCATCATTCCAGATGCGACTCGAGAAGCCGAGCAACAAGCCGCGCCCTGTCATCCAGGAGCTAAACTGATGCGGAGGCGAACTGATTGGAGATATTTACTACACACAGATGATGAGTCTTGACTCGAGACTCGGATAAAAGTGAATGATACACAGACAGAAGTGCACTTACGTTGTAAACTGCAACTTGTAATATCAGTTGAAGAGCCACCGAAAAGGTAACTTGACAGAAGTGGAGGTCTTTCCCCTCCTATTTTGTCACACTACACACCCGGTTTTGTCTAAATGTACCACCGCACTCCAAAACCTTTATTTGTCTCAATCTTGTCAGCATCTCCGCAGCTTCATCTTTGTATGCTAACTCAGGTATTAAAACAGCAGATCAGCATTTGGATCGTAGCTGTATTCGCTGGTTGCTGCGGGTCTTTGCAACTTTGACCGTGGCCCCAGAAACGAGGGGGCCCTCTCCTGGTGGTTCATGCACGCCGCAGTCTCCAAAAGCCGCCACTAGTCGTAGACCGCCACTTTGCATCATGTTCTACTCGCTCTCGCAGAAGCTCTCCAAGGGCAGCACCATGGCCATCACCATCCCGGCCATTCTGGGCGC
The DNA here is from genome assembly GCA_031305395.1 of Phytophthora citrophthora. Classification (NCBI taxonomy): domain Eukaryota; phylum Oomycota; class Peronosporomycetes; order Peronosporales; family Peronosporaceae; genus Phytophthora; species Phytophthora citrophthora. Next base: position 201,406 of record JASMQC010000032.1, read on the forward strand.
GTCCTACGCCACTTTTGCCTTCTTCCGCTACACTGGTGCGCTAATTATTGGTCCTAAAAAGAACGTGTCAATCCTAACTCAATTGTTAATTGCTGCAATTGCTAACAGGCCCGGACCTTGGCGGTGACGTGCCCGGCTCGCCTAAGACCACCTCGCCCGAGTGGCAGGCGGCCTCCGTGGAGTACGCCAAGGCACAGAAGGCTAACCCCATCCGCCACTTCAAGGAATAAGTACAGATCAGCAGTTGACAGTCGAGCCATGCGTGTGCGTGTCTGCTCCAAGGCGCTCCTGTAATTATTGGCCGCGAACGGGTGAGCGAGTGGCCGACGGGGGAGGCAGCCGATGACTTCAGCAGACGCGCTCGTGCTCCCTTCGTCTTCCGCAAAGCTACTCTCATGAATAAAATCAAACAGAAAAATCTACAAACTTCCGCGCGGATCTACGCTCTCGTCTATTAAAGTTATCGTGAGAGCACATACTCGCTGAACGTCGACTTGTAGGTTTCCCCTGTGCATGCCAATGACCCCAGCAGATGCAACAATAGCTCCCGCATCAACACGCTTGGCTATCAAGCTTCTTCATTGCGTTGGTATTCCCTGGAATGTACATGAGCAATTAGTCTTCAACAACAACAACAGCAGCAACAATTTATACGCACCAGTTCTGCAACCTGTGCCCTGCGCTTCGATTCAGCAGCGTTCCAGCCGTCAATAGCTTGCTGGCGTAGTCTGTTCTCCGCTTTTTCCTCGTCCTTGAGTTGCTGCTCGTCCTCATCATCGCGAAACCCGTAGTAATCCGGCTCAATGTGCTTGTACATGTCCTGCCGAGTGCGTTTACGAGGCTCTTCTTCTTCTTTCTGGAAGAGCTCTCTTACACCGGGGAGGTTCTTTGCAGCACCAAAGTACTTGTACCCACCGACTGCACTCACAGCCTCTCCATCAGCGTCGTAGGCTAGTGGCTGCGTCTTGGAGTAGTCTGATCCACCCAATTCAACGATCCTCCGTTCCCAGTGGCGCTTCTCCCTGATTCGTTTGTTGATCTCGTCGTTCAGGTCGCGAATTACGTGCTCGCTGGAGCCGGCTGAAAGCGACCAAAGTGCAGCAGAAACGTTAGGAGTGTACCAAATTGTCAACAAAAGCTTAAAAAACAGGCGTACCATTCTGGATGTCTGCTACCTTTTTGGAGATCTCACGGATAATCTGCCGTCGCCAACGCTCCGCCTCCTTGAGGTTATCACACTGCGATGCCAGATACGGTCTTCGACTGTTAACAATAAACAGTAGCAACAGGAAATGGTCAATCAAACTAACACTTGTCCTGACTGACTACCATCTAATAGCTCTCACTTCTTGAAGGTGTCTGCAAAGTCCTGCTTCATGGACGTCCATCGGTTCAGCAGCGACTGCGCTTTCTCTTCATTACGCGCCATCTCGTCGTCTAGCGTCAAGCAAGTAAGCGTCTACCTAATCCAGCACACTTCCTCGAGTCAAAAACTCATTGTGTATTGAACATAACTATGTAAACCACACCAATTATATGTAGACCACATCACAATCATTCTAGCCAATCACAGATGTTTACTCAAAACTTGGGGCCTGGAAGAGACGACTCTCGTTAAACGGTAGGAAATGCTGGGGCTCTGGACGGCTGCGACTCGCGCGGCTCCGCTGCGTCGTCGCCTGTTCTCCTCTGCGACTCTCAAGCACCAAGTGGCTGCCTACGACCTCGTCGTCATCGGTAGTGGCCCCTCCGCCACGCAATGCGCGCTCGAGTCCGCCAAACAGGGCAAGCGCGTGGCGATCGTAGACAAGAAGACGCGACTGGGCGGCGTCTGCGTGCACACGGGCACAATCCCGTCCAAGACCTTCCGTGAAGCAGTGCTGCATCTGTCGGGATACCGTCATCACGGGTTTTACGGCAAGTCCTACAGCATGAAGACTGTTACGATCGAGGACATTTTGTACCGAGTTCAACGCGTCGTTAGCTCCGAGGAGGATGTGGTTCGTGCGCAACTCAAGGCTGCACGTGTTGACGTCATCCCAGGCTTCGCTCGCTTCGAGAACCAGCACGAGATCTCCATTATCCGAGACGATGCCGACGTCAAGAAGAACGGAGCGGTCGGGGCCAATGGCAGCAGCTCCAACAGTAACTTGGACTCGCTCTCTCGCGTGAAAGCGGACAAGTTCCTCGTTGCGTGCGGTACCAGACCTGCGCACAACCCACTGGTGCCTATTGACGGCAAAGTGATCATTGACAGCGACCAGATTTTGAGCCGCGACATGCATCAGCTGCCTCGCTCGCTCATTGTCGTGGGCGCTGGAGTCATCGGTATGGAGTACGCGTCTATGGTGAATGTTGTGCCTGGACACTCTGTTACGGTGGTGGATGGACGACCCGATGTGAGTTTTTAGATGGCAAAGTGTGGCGGTTCTTCACGACTGACGAGTGCACGATGTTTGTATGCAGATTTTGTCCTTCTGTGACCGCGAGATCATTAGCAACCTCACGTACGAGATGCAGAGCAACGGTGCTCGCTTCCTGCTTGGCGAAAACGTCAAGAAAGTCGAGGTAACAGTGCTGTAACTATGAACGAAGGAGAGCTTTCCTTCTAATGATTGAGTTTGATGACGTTCTAGATGACGGAGGACCGGGTGAAGGTGTTCTTCGAGAGTGGCAAGGTGCTAAGCGCCGACGCGCTACTGTACACTGTTGGTCGCCAGGCTGCCACGGACGGACTGAACCTGGAGGCGGTCGGTCTCTCTCGTAACCATCGGGGTCTGATCAACGTGAATAAGAACTACCAGACTGACCAGCCCCACATGTACGTTCAGGCATCCCATTGAGTTTTACTCTGATGCAGCACTCACCTTTATATTTTGCTGTCTTAGTTACGCCGCAGGCGACTGTATTGGCGCCCCCGCACTGGCGTCCACGAGTATGGAGCAGGGTCGTTTGGCATCGTGCCACATGTGGAACCCGGACGAGGAGCTCGCTGCTACGAGCCAGTTAGAGAATGGCAACTACCCGTACGGCATCTACACAATCCCGGAGATCTCGATGGTGGGCCAGACGGAGCAGCAGCTCACGAAGGCTTGCATCAATTATGAAATCGGTGTGGCCAAATACTCGGAGCTGGCGAAGGGCCAGATGATGGGCGCCATGGCTGGCGGCACTTTGAAGATCCTGTTTGACCCGGACACGCTCAAGGTGTTTGGAGTGCACGCTATTGGAGAGGGTGCCACGGAGATTATTCACATCGGACAGGTCGCTATGGCCATGAACTGCTCGCTCACGTACTTCCGCGACGCTGTGTTTAACTATCCTACCTTGGCGGAGGCCTACCGAGTGGCTGCCTTGAACGGACTGGGCCGTCTCAGCCGTGACACTGGAGACCTGTAAGCACACACAAGTAGCTGTCTGCGTGGGTGGACAGATAGAATGTGCAAACAAATACATGGGATGAACCCAAACAGATTCCCAACAGACAGCAGGTGATGTGGTCGTAGCTCACTGACGACTAACGTGTGTATTTTCTCTTTACCCACATTGCAGCAGCACTGACATTGGGACGTCTCTGGAATTGGCGGAGTCTAGCAGTTTGTATTCCCCGCTACTCAGTCCCGTGTACTCTTCTACTTCATCTCCCCTGAATGGTAACACGATAGCAAATGAGCTTGACCTCCTGTTGTTCTGTGACTGACTAGGATGGATCTGGTAGAGATACACCTGGATGCCAAGAACACGGAGCCACACGAGATTCCAGGGATCGGTCATCATGGCGACGTTCATCAGCTGCACGATAGAGCGGAACTCCGTGGAGCGCCAATTGACTCCACGCAAAGGACCTCGGCTTAAAGTGCCAGGACTTACCAGGTTGAAGGGCCGAACAAGCCTCGACGGACTGTGAAAACTTGGAATCAAAGCAATCGTTGGAGCCAAAGTCGATTGGTGGGTTGGCCCTAGAAGCGGCGTAAGATGGGAACTGCGCGGACCTTGGGCGATCGAAGGACGAGTCGCTGCATGGAATCGAATACTCAGAACAGACGTGGGCCAGAGGCGCCTTGTCCCACTAGGAACTATGGGCGTGAAGCTCAGGATAACACCTTCGCTCTGTCGGTGAATCCAACTACTTGGTGGTGCGAAGGACCCAACGGCCTTGATGCCTACCGCCACTACCGAAACAATGCCAATGCAGAAGAGGAGCATTGTTGCGCTGTCGTCAAAAATGTACGAGGAAGCGTTCATGTAGCCGTTGGGATTGCAGTGGATGATGTCTATTGTTGATCCTTCGTCAGCAATTCGGAAGACGTTGGTGATGTTCGTGTCTCGAAGCCTAGCCATCTTGTACGGACCAGATATTGTCAGTGTGGACGTGAAGCTGATGAGAAGGCCGCGAATTCCGGGGACTCCATCATACCAGTGACCTCGAGTTTTTCGGACAACAAAAACCACCAAGAAAGCAAGAAGAGCCAAGAGCCAGACACTGCGCATCTGCACTGCTGTTGTTTCGAGAAAGGGGACTAGCTGGAAGTTGACCGCTCCTCCGACCGACGCCCAGTACGAATCCAGGAAGATATCTGTGAAGCTGTTGTCCAGAAGTAGCGCCCCAACATACGCGCAAACAGGCGAGGGACTCGAGTATACGATGACTTGGAACGGGATCTTGAGCACGAGCGTTGCAGTTGCTAGCCAACGAGAACCCCACCCCAACTCCCCGTCATCTCTCTGCTCATACGCACCGTAGACCAACAATACCAGACGAACCCACACGTAGCCTTGAGCTGCGCCTCTCAAGGTCGAAATGATACCGTACCAGTCCACGAGGTTCGTCTGGACGATATCCCGCTCATAGCGATAGTCATCCACAAAGACCGTCGTACAAGAACTCCCTATACAGCGTCTGCCTCGAGTAAGGACGACAATCTCCAGCGCTTCATAGTTGTAAAAAGTGGACCGCATGGCTCCAGATGTGGACGAGAGTCTCTGGGACGACACCAGTGCCACCTCAAGCTTCAAGTCTGGGTATTGTCGCTGTAAGGACTGAAGACGGAGATCCATGTGGTCCCAAAGGCGAACAGGAGGTAGTGAAGCGTCGAGTGGGTTGGCACACTTCCAGATACCTGGGTGGTTGCAGAATCTGGGTCGAGGTGGAGATCGTTTGTGGTTGGAGCAGATTGCGAGTGATGATGGCTCGAAGGAGATTCGTGGAGTATGGAGCGAGTGCAGTCTCCAGGCAGAGTTCTTGGATACGAAGCTGACGACGTAGTGGTGGAGTCGGTCCACCCAGTTGTGCTTGGTGGCGTAACGTATTGTGATGTATGTCCCATCATCAAGCATTAGCCGATTCTGTGCGGCAGTGATAAAGGCATCCAGCATCTGGAAAGCGACGTTGAAGGAGATGACACTATTGGCATTCTTGTGGTGTTCGTGGTGTTGTGGTTTGTACAGTAACGAAGACGGGAATTCTGTCACGTTGAGTAATTCCACAGCCCCTCGCAGTCCGACAGACGTTGTATCATATTGATACGACCAAATTCGAGCTGCTGCAACCGGTTGAGTCCCTTCCGCTCCTGTGAACGTAGCCGTCGTGTCATTTGTTCCATTATCCGTACGCCATATGCGTAGCACAGGGTAGTTGAAGGGCCCGAATCGAACTGCAGTGCTGGGCATGAGTGGAACTGGGTAGAACTCCTGGAGGTTCCGTACACCTAGACCTGTACGGGGGATATCGGTCATGAGAAGACCAAGGGATACTAATGTGATGATACATCGCAGTTTGGAGAGGACGACGCAGTGATTGATGTCTGCTTGGGGCAGGAGTTTCTGCCAGCTTCGAGCTCGCACCCATGTGATTGTTCTAGAGCTTGGATCTTTGATACTACTGGTATGTCGACTGTGTCTCGGTGGAACCAGAGGATGGATCACTGTCATAATGGAGACGGTGGGGACTGGTTAAGAGTTGATCATGATCTCTGCAGTCCACATTTGGACACAGGAAACGGATGGAGCTATCCAGGTTTAGCAGTTCTCTTGAATTCATCCACTTTGAAGAAGAACAGACATGGAAACGTCTTTCGAACTGGCTGAGTCAAGCAATTTGAACTCTTCACAGTTCAAACCAGTTCGGTCTTCCAGTTCGTCTTCCATATACGGCAAAACAACGGCGTAACTGTTACCATTGTCAACTTGAATTCGGTACAAGTAGAGCTGGATGCCAATAACGCGAAGCCAGAAGAAGTTCCACGGGTCTGTCATCATGGCGATGTTCATGAGCGTCAGGACGGAGTGCGACGCCACTGTTCGCAAAGTGAAGCTCCCGGTCACTGACGGATTTCTCTTGCCTGCGGTTTTCTTTCTACTCCACAAGCGCCACGGATGCCAGGTAGAAGACGAAGGATGGACAGTGAATTCCGTTCCAGACAGCCCTCGAACACTGGGAGGTGGCGATGGAGCGACTCGCGCCACACCGGAACTCGTTGATGAGAAAAGAATTGGGATCTGTGGACGAATGTGTGTGTGGAAGTGGATAACTGGCGACGTGGTCCTCCAAAGTCTCTCGATTCCGCATGGAGCTGGAGATTGTCTACATATCATTCCACGAGTAGCGCGATACGTCCAGGAAGTTCGAGGCGTGAGGAACCCCAGAGTCTTAATTGCTATAGCGACCAAAGCTACAGCAACTAGACACAAACGAACCGTCTTGGAAGTCCCTCCGTAAAAGTATGAGGAGGAATTGAAGCAGTCGCCAGGGTTGGACGACCGCACGATGTCCATGGTCGGACCTTCGTTCGGGATGCGGAAGATATTGACGATGTTCATATCCCGGTAGAAGACGCTCTTGTACGGTCCGAAGACGGTCAGTGAAGACGTGAAACTGATCAAAAGTCCTCGAACTCCAGGAATCCCGTCTTGATGTCGCAGGCGCATTGCAAACAGCACGACAGTCGCGAACAGAGCCAGCGCCCAAACGCTTCGCATTTGTACCGAAGTTGTCTGGATAAACGGCAGCCACTGGATGTTGACGGATCCTCCAACTGAAGCCCAATATGAATCCAGGAAGATATCCGTAAAGCTGCTGTCCAGGAGAAGTGCTCCAACGTACGCACAAACAGGTAAGAGACTGGAGTACACGATGACTTGGAAAGGGATTTTGAATACCATCGAAAGTGCTAAAAGCCATCGACAACTCGACTGGGGCTGCTCGGCTGATGCGTACATGTACGCCCCGTACCCCAATAGCAACACTCGAATCCAGACGTACGATTGAGCTGCGCCTCTCAAGGTCGAAATGATACCGTACCAGTCCACGAGGTTCGTCTGGATGATATCCCGCTCATAGCGATAGTCATCCACAAAGACCGTCGTACAAGAACTCCCTATACAGCGTCTGCCTCGAGTAAGGACGACAATCTCCAGCGCTTCATAGTTGTAAAAAGTGGACCGCATGGCTCCAGATGTGGACGAGAGTCTCTGGGACGACACCAGTGCCACCTCAAGCTTCAAGTCTGGGTATTGTCGCTGTAAGGACTGAAGACGGAGATCCATGTGGTCCCAAAGGCGAACAGGAGGTAGTGAAGCGTCGAGTGGGTTGGCACACTTCCAGATACCTGGGTGGTTGCAGAATCTGGGTCGAGGTGGAGATCGTTTGTGGTTGGAGCAGATTGCGAGTGATGATGGCTCGAAGGAGATTCGTGGAGTATGGAGCGAGTGCAGTCTCCAGGCAGAGTTCTTGGATACGAAGCTGACGACGTAGTGGTGGAGTCGGTCCACCCAGTTGTGCTTGGTGGCGTAGCGCAGCATCGTCAGTCGATGCTCATTTGGTCTCAGATATTCTCGTGAAGCGGAGATGAAGGCGTCTAACATTGTAAAGACAGTGCTGAGCTCTAAGAGGCTGGTGGCATTGGTTTCTTCACCTTCTTGCGGTTTATACAGTAAACAAGACGGGAATTCCGACACGTTAAGCAGTTCCACAGCCCCACGCATTCCGACGGATGTGGTATCGTACTGGTAGGACCAGACGCGAGCTGTGTCAATGTGCTGTTTGCCTTTGAGTCCTACGAATTCACTCGATGATTCGCTTTGATTGCCCCTCGAGATATGCAGAACGGGGTAGTTGAACGGTCCGAAGCGAACGGCAGTACTGGGCATGAGCGGAACTGGATAAAACTCGTGGAGGTTTCGAATACCAAGACCTGTACGGGGGATGTCAGTCATGAGTAAGATGAGAGAAATGAGTGTGACGATGCATCGGAACTTGGAGAGGACAACGCAGTGACTGATATCTGGTTGAATGAGGTTCTTGTGCCATTCCAGAGGTGGATGTATCGTCCCCATGGTGAAAGGTCTTCCCTATTGAAATTTGGTTGATAACGGACGTCTCTCTCCATTTAGTTTTCGTTGAAGATGGATACATTTTGATTTATCAGGGCGAAACCCAGGGCAGTCTACCCTGCCTGCAGCAGTACTGACATTGGAACATCTCGAGAGCTTGCAGAGTCTACAAGCTGGAGGTCACTGGAGCTTAATCCCGTGTGGTCTTCGATCTCGTCGTCAGCGTATGGTAAAAGCACTGCGTACGTCCCGAGACTTCGACCAGAGCGAACTTTGTACAGATACAACTGGACCCCAAGCACCCGCAGCCAGAAGAAATTCCACGGGTCAGTCATCATGGCAATGTTCATGAGCTGAACAATGGATCGACAGTCAGTTGAGTCGTATCCTGCTTCGCCCGGGAGGTTCCGTAGAGAGGCCCTTTTCGAAGCAGTAAAGGACTCAAATGGTCTCACTTTGGTCTGGTCTGTTACAAGCGATGGTTTAGGCGGTGGAGGAAGACGCGGTTGAGCGAAGAACTGAACGCTCAGAACTGACGCCAACCACAGTCGATGCGTCCCACAAGGAATCGTCGGTGTTGAGCTCAGAATGACATCTCTAGCTTTACCGCTGCGTACAAGAAGCAGCTCCAGAGTCCTGACAGCTGCAGCCAGTGCAATTACGACGCCAATGCAGAAGAGAAGCATCACGACGCTGTCGTCGAAGAAGTACGTGGACACGTTGTAGTGGCCGACGGGGTTCCCGTGGACGATATCCATCGTTTGGCTCTCATCTGACAGCAGAAACAAGCTGGTGATGTTGGTATCTCGCTGTGTCGTCTTCTTGTATGGACCAAAGACCGTCAGAGTCGATGTGAAGGTGATCACAAGTCCTCGAATGGCTGGGAGACCCTCGCCCCAGTAATCTCTCGTCTTTCTTACAATTAACACAGCCAAAGTTACGAGCAAAGCTAAGAGCCAAACGTTGCGCATTTGAACTGCAGTTGATCTCAAGAACGTCACGAGGTTAATATGGATAGAGCCACCAACAGCAGCCCAGTACGAGTCGAGGAAGATGTCCATGAAGCTGCTGTCCAGTACTTGAGCTACCACGTAACCACTGACGGGCAGCAAACTTGAGTATACGATCACCTCGAAGGGGATTCGAAACACAATGGACATTGTAAACCTCAATCGGAAACGGAAACTCAAAGCCAATTGACCTGCAGCAGTGTAAGCTCCGTACATCAACAGCAGTAACCGGGTCCAGACGTACGCTTGGGCTCCACCACGCAGCACCGCAATAATTGTGTACCATTCTACGAGGTTCGTCTGCACTGTGTCTCGCTCGTATCGATAGTCGTCAACGAAGACAGTGGAGCAGTTGATCTTCTTCTCTTCACAGTGTCTGCCTCGAGTGAGTACGGTCACTTCCAGAGCTTCATAACTATAGTACGTAGATCTACTCAAGGCCCCGGAGGTGGACGAAAGTCTCTGGGACGACAACAGAGCCACCTCCAGCTCCAAATGCGGGTATTTCTGCCTCAAAAGCTGCAGACGAAGGTCGATATGATCCCAGATGCGAACGGCAGGAAGCTCTGCATCCACTGGGTGTGTTAACTTCCAAACCCCTGGATGATTACAGAAGCGAGGACGAAGGGAAGGTGCTTTTCGTCTAGAGCAGATCTCAATCGACTGAAAAGTTCCCGAGAAACGAGGAATATGAAGAGATTGAAGCCGCCACGCGGGGTTCGCAGACGCGAATCGCACGACGTAATGGTGGATGCGGTCGATCCAGTTGTGTTTGGTGGCGAACCGCAGAACTTTCGCTTCTCCACCATCTTCTGGCTGTAACTTAACGTACGCTGCGTTAACCAGAGCGTCCAGCATCGTGAAGGTTGGCTCAAGACCCACAAGACTCTCTCCATTGGTAATTGGCTCACCTTTTGCTGATTTGTAGCGCAAATATTGAGGGAATTCCGTCACGTTGAGCAACTCCACAGCTCCTCGAATACCAACTGAGAGAGTATCGAACTGGTAGGGCCAAGCTCGAGCTGTGGTGATCGTTTTGGAGCCTTTTTGTCCTACAAACGTTGACGATCCGTTGGCATTGGGAAAACGGCAGATGTGCACAACGGGGTAGTCGAATGGTCCGAACCGAACGGCAGTGCTAGGCATGAGCTGAACTGGGTAAAATTCTTGCAGATTGCGGATACCTAAGCCAGTTCGGGGGATGTCTGTGATGAGGAGTGTGAGTGAAAGCACTGTGAAGACGCATCGCAGTCTGGAGAGCACGATGCACTGGGGGATGTGTGGAGGTTTGAGGAAGTTCCCCCAGAGTTTCGTCCTCTCCAACGTCCGAGTTCTGGCACTGTTGGTTCGGTTGAAAGCAGAGGAGGAAGCGTCTTCCTGTGCTCGAGTGGGTCCATTGCCATGCCATGCAGCAGCATGGGGGTGAATTGCTGCCATGAATACTTCCGTTATATGGCATAAATAAATCTCTCTCTATCCGCTTTGGAGTAGAATTTCCAGTTGGAGATCTCTGGAATTGGCATACTCAAGTAATTGAAAGTCGTTTGAGCTCAGTCCTGTGCGTTCTTCCATCTCTTCTTCAGTGTACGGTAAAATGACAGCATAGGAGAATAAACCACTGCTGTTGTCCACGTCTTCAGCCACTGAACGACTCGAGCGGATCCTGTAGATGTACAACGGGACGCCCAAAACTCTCAACCAGAGGAAATTCCAGGGGTCCGACATCATGGCGATGTTCATAAGCTGCAGTATGGAGTGAGACTCAATCGTTCGAGAACAGAGGCCACCACTAGGTAATTGGGTTGGTCCGAAATCAACTCGGGCGATTTTTGTAGTGTTGAAATAGGACGCGCGAGGAGCAGACGCTGGCAGATACTGAGGTTCTGGAGAGATTCTCATCACACTTGGCCGTATGGGGAGATCGGATCGGTAAGGCGTGGGGCTGGTTAAGGCATTGAACCGAACGCTCAGTGAAGACGTCGGCCAGAGGAACTCCGTGCCGTACGGGACGTTGAGTGTCGACATCAATACCAACCCTCGATCTGAACGTCTACAGAAACTCATCACTCTCGCTACACTGGCCAAAGCTGCTACAACCGCCATGCAGAAGCCCAACATCGTCATTGAATCGTCGAACATGTACGTGGACTCATTGAAGAACCACTGAGGGACGGACTGTACTGTATCCATTCGTTGTCCGACACCAGGGAGGGTCATCGTTTGAACGATGGCTGCACTGCGTAGTGCCGTTTGTCTGTATGGGCCGATAATTGTCAGAGCCGACGTGAAGCTGATGGCGAGGCCTCGAATGCCAGGAATCTTCTCCTCCGACCCGTGGATCGGTTTTCGAGTAACAAGAACCATCAGATCCACCAGCAAGGCCATGAGCCAGACAGTCCGCATTTGAGTGACTGCAGATTTCAAGAAGGACAGGAGATCAAAGTTGGAAGTCCCTTTCAGTGTGGACCAGTATGAATCTAAGTAAATATCCATGAAGTTCCCGTCTAGCATCAGCGCCACCACGTACCCCACTACAGGCACCAAACTGCTGTAGACGATGACCTGGAAGGGGATTTTAAACACTGTAGTGATAGCAGACACTACACGTGAGTGCCAGAGACCCCCAAATGTCTTTGTACTAACGAAAGCTGTGTGATACAAGAGAACTAACCGCAGCCAGAAGTAGCCTTGAGCACCTGCACGTACAGTGGCGATAAAGAAATACCAGTCCTCAACGTTCGTTTGGAGGATGCTTCGTTCGTATCGGTAGTCGTCCACAAAAACTGTCAGGCAGAAGTCCTTCAAGCAACGTCTTCCTCTCGTTAACATGACGATCTCGTGCTCTTCAAAGTTGAAAAACGTGTAGCTCAACGTCCCGGAGGTCATGGACGGTCTGTGGGTCGAAAGCAGAGTCACTTCCAGCTCTAACTCTGGGTATTGACGTTGGAGCCCCTGGAATCGAAGATCCATTTGTTGTGAGAGTCGAACGGGTGGGAGCGAAGAGTTTAACGGGTTTTCACAATGCCAAATGCCTTGGTAAGTGCAAAAGCGAGGTTGTTCCATGGTTGAAGCCGTGCAGACTCGAAGAGATTTCGCCCCTTTCGGTACATGAGCAATGTGGAGTGAGTGGAGACTCCAGATCGTGTTCTGCTTTATGAATTGAATCAAGTAGTGATGTACTCGGTCTACCCAGTTGTGCTTGGTCGCAAAGCGGAAAACAGTCCAACCTGAAGTGTTAGTTGGCAGTAGTCGAGCTCGAACCGTGGAAATGAACGAGTCCAGCATGAGGAACGTCGTATTTAACGCCAAAACAGCTCCGTGGTCGTTTTTCAAGCCCAATCGACCCTTGTAGAGCAGGAAGTCCGGGTACATTGGGATGTTCAGCAGTTCCACGGCTCCTCGCATTCCGAGAGATGTTGTATCATATTTGTAGGACCAAACGTTGGCTGAATCTACTGGATCTTCTCCTTCTCGTCCTCTAAACTCTTCTCCTTCTCTCCTAATGTGCCTCACAGGATAGTCATAAGGCCCAAAGCGAATAGCAGTGGCTGGCATTGTGTTGGTCGAGTAAAACTGGTTGAGATGCCGTACCCCAAGACCTGAACGGGGGATGTCAGTGGCCAGTAGAACGATAGAAATGATCGAGATGAGGCACCGCAACTTGGAGAACTTGAGGCATCTGGCAACGTCAGGGCGCAGCAAAAGCTTCTGCCATTCGCGAGAGTTCATTGCGTCTCTAACTCATGTTTAAAGCACTTGGCGCCATAACCGACGCGCTTTCATTAGATTTTATCGTTTACAATTCAATTTGCTGTGTTCTCTCTTCTCCACGATGCACCAGCGTCATACTCTCCACTTTGTACGCATCCATAAGAGGAGGCTCCGATCCATCGCGTTTGACTGGCACCAGCATCTTCTTGTACACGAGCGGCGGGTAGTCTGCGTTTGTCTTGAGCGCCACGAACTTTTCGGCTGTGGTTGTCCCAGGCTCAAAGTATTCAGCCCGTCGGATGGGGAAGAGCAGTATGATAAACATGAAAACAACCAGCACGATGCAGCCCACGAAGGAGATCCAGAACGAGTTGGAAGGGATCGACATGGCGATACGACGCAGTTGTTTGTCGCCTTTCAGTTGAACGTTCGCAAGCGGATCCGACGACGTGGAGATCTTTTTGGCGGACGAACCAGAGCCGGATGAGGAGCTCAACTCGGTCACTGCAGCTCTTTCCATGAAGAGGAAGAAGATGGACGAGTACATGACTTCCAGTGGCTTCTCGAGGAAATAGTTGTTGTCCTCCAGTTGGAACAGATACGACTCCATGATGGATGAGCACGCGTCACTGGCCAGCGTTTCGTCCAGACTGGCGTTCCAGTGCGTTTGGAGAAAGTTGTTGGGGTTTAAGTACTCCAACTGAGTCGTCGTTTCATCAATCAAGAAGGAAGGAGAATTCAACTGCACTAGAGGACTGGGAGAGTGGAAATCTCCCTCCATGATGTAGTCCACTGGTAGTACGTCCTCCCCTGCGAACAGATAGCGTTTGGTCTGAGGGAGTTGATACCACATTCCTCTGCAATCTCCTCCATCCTCTCCAGTTACGTCGCACTGGGCATCAAAGTTTTCGTGGACTGGACTGGTGTCCCACGAGAGCAGAGCGAAGCTGAATTGAACGTGACGTCGCGGATTCTTAATGTACGGGCCCAAGTACATGTTCAATGACTCACCAAAGACTTGATACTCTCCATCGTAGCCACCGACCGAGAATGTGTCACCTGAAATGTACGAGCCGATACCGTAGATCACTGCCTGGTTGGAGGCTTTCTCACACTCAACTGGGTACCACCCGCCGTAGTTAGCGTCGTAGCTGATGCTGGTACAGTTGTCCACTAGCGGAATGACCCCGATCTCCTTCTGGAGGTTGAAAGTGTTGCTGAAATCGTAGAAAACACACGATGTGTTGCCGCAGAAGCTCGTGCTGAAGTAGCTCCAGAGATAATCCGGTACGGAACTCACGTTGGCACCGAAAGACTCGGTGGAGGTGTCGTTTGACCCACAAACTTGATCGAAACTGCACGCGACATCTTCGATCCCCCAGCCGTAGGCGACGGACGAGTTGAAAACGACGTCAATCGTTATCGCTTCGATGCTCATTTGATCCGTGAGAGTCAATTTCTCCATTGATACGTTGGTCTCATCTAGAGCGAACGAATTAGGGAACGATTTGTTCAATCCCGTAGTGATCAACCCCATCACGGAGTCAATAGAAATGGACGAAATGTTTTGCACCGCGTCCATCAGCGTGAAGAGGGAAGTTGCAGGCCCCTGACAGATCCTCGTCCCGTCCGCCGCGTACGTCCAGCCACCAGTACTGAGGTTGCTGTTCGGGTATTCGTCCAGATCCGTCCGACCATCTGACAGCGAGCAGTTGTGTTCCCGTCGCTCGGAATTGGCAATAGCTCGCTCCACCATGACCGTCCCATGGAGATACACGTTGATCATGTTGAGGATGTCAAAGTCTTCTGGCCAGTCTTCATTGCCCTGAGCCTCTGTGTACGAGACAGAGTACTCTGCGTCTGGCGTTTTATTCATGAAGTTGACCTCCGTGTTCCACTCGTTCGGGAAGAAACCGTAGACCACAGCAATGGAAGCCAAATCGTCCACGTTGATAGGTGCCAGACTCTGCCCAGCGTACGTGACAGTGGAGTTCTGCTGCGTGCAAGTCGGATCGGCAGTGAAGCTGAAAGGGGTCGTCTTCTGTCGTACTGCGTTCTTTAAGATGGTGTCACTTGGCCGTCGGATATTCGACTCGTTCTTTAAAGCATCGGCCTGGAGCTTCTCAATGGACGACTGGGATTTCTGGAAGTCGTCGATGATCATGGTCGAATTGAAGCCTACGGTGCTGTTAGAAGCTTGGAAACCTCGGATACTATTACCCAGAGTAAGCACAACGATGATCGGCACTACGAAGAGCACGACAGAGCGGATCCGACCCACAACTTTACTGGGCGCCTCCTTCTCCTTGGACGACCAGAGCAAATTGTGCAGGAAAACAATGTATGTGGGTTGAATTTTGTCCAACCACCAGCCCATGACCACCTCGATGAAGGCCATGAACAGACCAGAGCGGAAGTTGTACGTGTCGGTCTTGTCGTTGGCGTTCTTGGAGGACCCGACCTTGTCGTAGATGGTCTCCGGTAGAGTGATCCCCCAGAGGGCGATTCCCGTAAAAGCTCCAATGAAGCCGCAGAGCACAGCCACGTGGAAGGCCAAACGACCGGGGGACAAGGTGATGTCGAGGGAGGGAGAATTCCCCTCCAGTTTGTCTTCCAGTAGAGCGATGTCCAGGGGCTTCTCAGCATCGTCTTTGCGGTCGTCAACCTCCTTGGGCATTGTTGACTCTTCTTGTTGCTCGTTCCAGCGCTATTTCAACAGTGAGTGAGTAGCAGCTACACGAACAGCTGAACGAAGTGATATCGTTGGGTACAGCCTGCCATTTCCTTCCGTTGGTTGCGCGTCTCAAGCCGACACTTCAGTTGGTAGAGGCACTGTGCTGCTGTTCCGGCGTGACGCTTGATTTGTTTTCCGTCCAGTACGTGTCAGAAATAGTACTTGTCAGAAATAGTACATGTACACAATAATAGCCTGATTTTCAGTACTACCCTCAATTTGATAACTCGTACATAAAGCACAACACTGACATAAAGCAGTTTTTGAATTAAGATTTATTATTGATAAATTCTGTAATATAGAATATACCTATCATATTGCAGAGCAAATATATATTATACTCGTTCACATCGAACATACTACTCCTTAAAGTCATGCTGCATTTTTTGTGGAAATTACTATTCGTTAACATGTTTCTGACTTCATCGGTGATATCTCACACATTCACCCAAGAACAGTCGGTCGTCTTATGCTCAACCCTTTAGCTCCTATGCTGCTGCGCTCCGGCGCCATGTGAACCCACTGACGAGTGACTGACCAGGCTCCAGCTGGGGGCGACATCGTTTTGCTATCATTTCCATTTCAGAGCCTTGGCCCGCACTGCTTCACCACGTTAGAAAAATGGTGGTGCAGTCGCCATCAAACGAGTTCGAAGCGGTCGTGGATACCCCAAAGAAGAACCGACCTCGAGACTTCGAAGGCAACAACAATACTATACTACTTCAGAATGATACTCTACTCGATGCTGAAGCGTTGGAGCCAGACGTAAAGCTCCAAGCTCTTCCGTTCATGGCCATTGTGATCCTCAGCAACGGAATTCTCATCGGCTTCATGGCCATTTTCCTCTCCGAAGTCACAATGGGATCCAAGATCAGTGACCCCGTCGGGTCCTCCAAGAACGCCGACAAAAAAGTGGAGACGTACCAACTCCTGAATGGCTACATCTCTGCTGCGGCTGGAGAACTGCTCAACTTTGCCTATTTCGTCTTCCTGGCCGTCATGGTCACGTACTTCGGGAACCTCCCATGGCATCCAGGGCAGCAGGTGGAAATGGGGAGGGGAAACGTCAAGAGGGCGGTTCTATGGTGGTTCATCCCTTTCATGATGTACGTGGTGAACGTCGGCATCACTTCCATGAATATCAAACACACGATCGTTGGGGTGGAGCACATTTTCGTCCAAGACGACCTCGTCACCACGGCGGCCTCCATCAACGACAGTGATTCCATCTACAACATCCAGAACTCTATCCTGAGGGGTGCCGTACTGCAACAGGTTAACCCATTCATCATTCAGTCAGGCTCGAGCTGTCTGCTCTCCAATTCCTCTGCTGTCCCGGTAGAAAAACTCGAGACTAGCATCAGTGACAGCAGCAAAATGCCAACAGTCTCCAGTATCGACTCAACCTCAGCAGGCTACGGCTTCACGCTGAACTCGTGGAACTACGAGGCACTTCCGTACGGCGTGGATCCTTCGTATTCCGTTAACTTCACCGCCAACGACCTCACTACTGGAGCTTTCGAGGACTTCCAAACCACAACCGGCTTTGATTTTCTCACGGGCTACGAGATGTTCTTACAGGGGAAAACCCTCTTCGAACGGTCCGTGTCGGACGCCGATGTATCCGCCGAGTACCCGTGCTATTGGGTAGACGGGAAGTCGGACGAGAACAGTTTGGATCAGGATGTTTTCGCAGTGTACGACAACACGAGTGAGTATGCCGGCAGACGCAGATGCAACGGAGCTGTCAGTTCTCTTCAGAAGCTGACCAACATCACGGATTCATCCACTCACAACATCGAGACGTTCGTGAATACTGTACTGGATGGAATGAACACGACTTTGAGTCAGTCCACCCAACTCTCACTGGATGAAACCATTTTCTTCCTGGAGACATACACGATATCAGACCAGTTGAACCTCACGATGATCACACTCGACATCCCGTTGGACCTGTCCGTACAGTACCGAAACTTGAGTACTGACTGCACCGATAACGGCACCTTATCGTCGGATGTCTACGATACAAGCTTGTACACGGCAGACCAGCTAGCTCAGATCAGTGAACAGTACTGCAACACTTCCATCTACCTCTACACGAGCCCTTCGTCCACGTGCGGCTCCACCAGCTGCGTCTTCCGCGATGACTCGGGTATTGTGCCGTTCAAGAGGCAGGTCTTGCTCTTACCGTACTTGAAAAGCTGCTCTGTAGACAACATGACGTACGGAAGTGACTACCTCAACTTCCTTCCTTCCGGATGCAAAGCAGAAGAAGACTCGGCGTTTCTCTACGGGGCAGGAACGTACATTTCAGGCGACGCGTTCTACGAGACGGAATCCCTCCCGTACCTGGTGAACCCACGTCGCCATCTCATGTTTTCCTTTGCCAAACTGGACTGGCAACTGGAAGACGTGAGCAAAATGTTCAACGCTGGCTGTGGCGTCCCGGGAGGCTGCGATGGTCTCGTCCACGTCCTGGAGAACTCGACCAACCCCAATTCCAAGACAGTTTCGGTTCTCGTGGTGGGAAACAGCACTCTTCCTGCTGAAAGAATGGACGCCAGGTTCATTAACCCTGTACAACTCGTGACGCTCAACACCCAACCGCTCTATTATCCGAAAACGAACGACCGACACTTGTGGGAGTACATTCAGATGGATCGGTTCGGGGAATTCTTGTGGGCGGATGAGCATTTGGGGGAATTGAACTGTTCCGTCCTTGTGGACTCGTTCATCACTCAAGTGGAGAACAACAATTACTTTATTGATGACCCGCGACAAGTCATGTACACGTCTGCGCTCTACTATCTGTTCCAAGATGCAGCCACGAAGACAGTGACATTGGATAAGAAGACGCCCAATGGAGTGAGCAGTTCGTATATCGGCACCACCCGCTTGAATGGCGATATGGAACGGAAGAAGATCAAGTACTCGATCCCTCTGAGCTCTGCCATCGCCACGTTCATCGGAATCGCCATCGTCATCGGCTTCTCCTTCATCGTCGTCCTCACCCCCATTGATCGCGTCATGACGTCTCGAGAAACGAACTTTGCTGCTCGATACACGGACGTGTTGACGAAGGAGGATTATCCACCAGAAGTCCACAACCGATACTTACGGGTCCCAGGGGGAGAGCTTTTCCCGATGGAGGACTGCACAGTGGAGAGAGTTACGCTGCACGCTCTAGCTGATGAGCACGAGAAGGTTTACCTGTAGATCCTTTGCATAATTAAAACGTATAAAACAACACACAACCTTACTTCTCCCCCGACAATGACGTTCGAACGGCGTTGAAGAGGAGATTTCCTCTGCATGCCAAGCGGTCGATGGTCTCCTGCATTTCCACTTTCGACAGGGGCAACGACGTGCGGTGCAGCTTGAAGAAGTTGCTCCGAGTCATCACAACGTCTGTCTTGATCAACAGCTTCTTTGGGTTCTGTGGGCACGGCACCTTGTGCTTGTACGTTTGGACGGTGATGATGGACGTGAGGTCTTGCCGAAGATTCTTGTCTGGGGCATACGGGTGCAGTTCGTCCTTATCCACGCAGTCAATGGCTATGATCCCATACTCACGACCGGCGCCAAACTCCTCGTTGTGTGCGTCAAAATGGCTGGAAATGACGTCGTTCGACTCGACCTGGTACCCACTCGGTGTTGAACGAAGGAAGCGGTGCTGCGAGACGGCCTGGTTGCCAGGTTCTTCCTCTTCGCACAGCGTGAGATCGCCTGTAGCTTCGGAGATCATTATCTCCATGTGGAACAGGTAGAACTGGAGCGTATCGAAGACCTGCTTGGCGTCGAATTCCCCCTCCAGTGGCATAACGACGAATTTCAGAGCGCAATAGTCCCCCGATGGGGACACGAAGCTGCTCTGTTCGGAGCTGGGGGCGCTCAAATCGGTGAACCCCGTGCGTTCGCGCATGAACCGTCGAGCGTCACGAAGCATTCGAGGCTTCAGATGGAGAAGAGTCTGCAGTCGTAGCTTCCGTTCAGCTTTCAAATGAATGAAGTTGTCGAAAGGGACGAGTTTCTCCTGACGACTCGTAAAGTCCGAGAGCGCCGAATGAATCCGCGTCAAAGCGAACTGCTGGCGATGTGCCGTGTCCCGTAGACACGAGTTCACGAGCTGCTGCTTCTGCATCGAGTTGGTCTGGTTGTTGATCTTGGCGGCCTGGTGCTTGAGATAGTCCACGTACGCTTCAAGGGCTGGCAGCTCCTCCATCAACGACTCGATCTCTTTCTGAAGTTTTTGCAACCGTTAATATTAAATGGAATTGAGTTATGAGAGAGAAAGATCTACATGTACCTTACCTTTCGAGCGGTGTACGTCCGCATTCGGACTTGGGATCCTTTGGCATCATCGTCGTCACTACCGAACGATCGCTTCCTCTTTCCGATGGTCATAAGTTGGTGTGGATCAGTTGGCGTGGGGGAAGAGCAGAATTCATCCGAACTGCCGTCGGTACTGTGGAGCTCCTCGACGCAGTCCAGCAAAGCCGAAAGTTCGTCAATGGCAATTGTCTCGATCGTTAAATCGTCCGGGGAGGCAGCTCCAATGTCGGACTGGAATTTGCTCACGTTGACCTGCTCAATAGCCGGCATTTTGCGGAATGAACCAAAGTAGAATTGAGGGATGCGAAGTACAGAAAATTACCAAGACGAAAGGTGCTAAAGGTGCTTTTTGCTGCTTGCCCCTCTCATAAATCACCGGAAGCATCCGGTCTGACAAGCGTGAAACGTGCTTCAGTTGTGAACAGCGTAACCAGCGCTTGACCAAATTGAGTCATCCAAAACTTGTACGCTGAAAATGCTGTATTGGTGGTGAAGGCAGGATCGTCTCTAGCTGAACACCTGGTGGCGACTTCAGACCGGGGATGGGCCGGTCATTAATCCAGACGTGACGCGCAGCGAATCCCGCGACGGGTGCGCCTATGGAGGCCTCTGAAACGGAGTCCGACGCCGCGTCACTCATCGCTACGACCACTGAGTCATCCAGAATGTTCAAGCCCGAACAAAATGCTCAACGGAACACGTACAATCCCTGCGCTGCCAAAGACGCAGGCCTTGACGATGACTGCGAGCGAATAGCGATTTCCCACAGCCTGCAGATACGCCACAAGTCTTCAACCACGTAATAGTTAATAACCACATACGACAATCAACTCACACGATAACAGCAACAGCAACGCACCTCGTCAACTGCGCTGAGAAACTGGCCGCAACCGGTACGAGCTCGAAGGCAATGTCCTTACTCTCTTCTCGGCCTTCGCGTTGAAACGATTCAAGCACTTGTCGGAATTTCCGCGAGTTCTGAGCATCGAACTGCGGCGACTGACGCCCTACGCCAACGTTTTCTATGGTTTCACTGGCGTCGGTCGGGTCCTCACACGTTTGAAGCTGCATCCCGACGACGAAGAAGCTCGGATTCCACACGCGATACAGCAGCGACGCCAGTGGCAACGAGTTCAGCATCACAACCGGCAACCACAGCAGGAGCGATAGAAGGACGATACTGCCGCGCACACCCGCGAAAAACACGAAGAACACAAAGTTGGTTGTCACGAGGAACACCAACACTGTGAAGAGCAGCGTGCCCAGCAGAAGCTGTCCGACGTCGTACTCGCACGTGTCCACTCGGTGTCGAAGCACATTGATCTTCTTGCCCAGGAAGAGCTTCGACAGGGACGAGAAGAGCCCGAACTGCAGGCGGTTGAGCTTAGCAAAATAGAGGAAGACCCAATGCGAGTGCCACGTCGCCAAGTTCACCAAATCGGCCACCAGCGCCAATTGTAACGAGACGCCCATGCATCTGTATACCTGCAGGAACCATCCCAAGGAGAAATGACTCCCCATTGCCCAGAGCTCCTCGAACAGGAAGCTCCACAGGCTCAGCCACAAGAGAATTCCATTGCCTAGGATAGACGCCAGAGGCTTGTTCAGCTTGAAACCGGCAGGAGCGCCCATCAGCCATTCTACGTTTCCACGTAAAAATTCTACAAAAGAATTCGGAGACCTGATCAGTAGAGAAGGAGATTACGTTAAATACGATAGAAGGCAAGTTAAAACTTCCAACAACCTACATATTCATCTCTTGAAGGTCTGGTGGGCCTTGTCTACACGTGTAAGAGAGTATCAATTGACCAAGTGCCACGTCCAGTACTACGACACAGATCCAATTGAATACTTGCAGCACTTGTAGTTCTATAGAAGAAGCACTGTAGGTTAGTAGTGGCTAAAAGAAAACTGTAAAGAACTTACTTTCTTGGTGCGTTAGACGTCTCTCCTTGCTCAACAGGTAAAAATGTCTCAACCTCTTAGGGAAACTTGCTGCGTTGTGCAGTTGCTGAGCCAATACTGCTAGAAACATCGACAGTTCCTACAAACGAGAATCATACAAATATCACACAAGAGCTCTGGAATCAGAAGTAGAATTCTACAAGTTACCGCCAAACTCTTCCCACCACCAAGAAACAGCCACGATGGAGTACGTATATCCTGTACAAGGTACTGAAAAGCGGTAGTCACTGCCAACAGCGCTGAGAACGGCAAGTAAAGGGAGTAGTACCCCACCGTCTCCAGTATCCCAGCGACTGCTCCTCCT
This sequence comes from Phytophthora citrophthora, assembly GCA_031305395.1. NCBI lineage: Eukaryota > Oomycota > Peronosporomycetes > Peronosporales > Peronosporaceae > Phytophthora > Phytophthora citrophthora. The sequence goes on from JASMQC010000032.1 coordinate 223,793, forward strand.
GAAGCCGCCACTGCTGCTGCCTCACTCCTTCTACTGGAGTTAAAATAATCCCCAATTTGACGAAGATATTGGGGTGAGTGGAGCGTTTGGAAGTCCCCGAGCGTCTGGAAGTCCCCGAGCGCTGCCACTTGAGCGTCGAACAGCACAACGCGACGCGATTTCGAGCTCTTCACGGGCAGCAGTTCGAGTCCAGCGGGAGGTTTCTCACCCAGTGATACAACAAACACAGTGGTAGGAGATAGGCGACGGCATAGTGCAGTCTGTTGGGATGTAGCGCCGGAGGAGGAGGCCCACAAGTGCCGCGGCCAGTACACCACCTCGTACTCCATCACTCTATGTAATTCTAGTTCAACCTATAGATCTGATCTAAGAACCTATAGCTCTAGATCTGATTCATCCTATTGAATAAAGCTACAATTCTTCGCGATGGAGGACGAGTTGATCGCGCAGCGCGATGCGGCCATCGCCGTGACGAAGGAGCTCCAGAGGCAACTGCAAACACACCGGGAAGACGTGGAGAGGACCTTCGAACGTCGCACACTCAACGCTGAGCGACTGCGGCTTCATGCAGAGGAGAAACTTCGACGAGCAGTGGAAGATCGCGACTGGAGCGAGAGCTGTTGTCGACGGCTGCTGGCTCTAGCTCTGTTTCTCGGTTGTGTTGGGGCTGTAGTGGGTTGGGTGGTCGGATTGCTGGTGCTTCTTGCAGTGGGTGAACCGCTTGTGGGTTTTCTGCTGGTGCTGCCTGGGATGGCAATGGGGACGTTGATAGGACTAGCAGTGGCCAAAACTAAGATCCAGTTGGAGAGCAGACGTCGAGATGCTAAGAACAGAGACGCCAGACGTCACTCAGAGGTGGAGATGGCGGTGAGCAGCGGAATGGCAGAGCAGGATGAGCCGTTGGAGCCTCTGGAAGATGTTCCAGGCTTGGAGGAGGTGAATTCAAGGCAGGTTAGAAGGAGAAGGATGGAAGGAGAAGAAGAGGAACAAGAGGAAAGACCCACGTCGCTGCTGGGTATGGGCTGGAATGTGGCGTGGTTCACGCTGCAGACGTCCAAGGACATTGCGGTGGGTCTCTATTATGGAGGAGACTACGTGCGAGGTATCCTGCACCCGCCCAACGAGAGCAAGAAGAAGCAGTAGCACACAGGCGTTTGTCAGGGTCTCGGCAGCTTCTAACTGAGTGTTGAATTCGAAGTACTACTGTAGGCTGTTTTCACTGCTGACCTTTGTGCCTATGACACTAGCGGCACAAGCTTGAACCAACATCACATGTCGATGCCTCGTTCCGTTGACTCATGTGTCCTGCCTCGTAGGCGTTCGCTGCCTGCCAGTCCCGTAGAGAGCGTGAAGCGTACAGGGATGCTGACTGAGGGTATCCACATAGAGGCTTCCTTCGCTCCCTATTTACTGGCAGCATTTTCATGCTCTGTCCACACCGAGAGAAGCGGGCAAAGCGCTTGTCAGAACTTGTTGGCTGATCTCACGCGCCATCAATGGAGCCGTCAATGCCTCAAGGATCGGCAGTGCGTGCAGACGACAGTTCTCGTCGTAGAATTGCAATGGATCAGCGCACTTCGACACCCTTCTCGAATGCCGTCGCGATCGGCTACTTCCTCGCGCATTCAGGACCAATCAGGCCTCTCTCTCTCTCTCTCTCGAATCACCTTGGCCAAGATCAAGTACACGTGTGTCCTGCAAGGAGCTTCGTAAACTACTAGAGCGCTGGTGTTTGCTGCTGTGCCTGTGCGTTTGGTCTCTCCACTGCTGGATGGCTTCGCTGTTGCCCGCCATATGGGGTCTCGGTCAAGGCGCATTGATCCGACCTTGTCCAGCTGTCCTAGGAGCAGATGGCCCTGTGGCTCGGAGCTGTCGACGCTAACGCGATGCGGCACTTGGGCAACGCGCTATTCCCGCACTGGAGCAAGCGCTCGTTGTGTTTCCTGGCAGCAAAGTAGCTACCGGTACAGCCATTGGTTTGATGGAGGACACAGACGAAGGAGACCAACAGCAGAACTGACAATAGGTTATATGTTACATTTTTTTTTATCTACAAGTGGCCAATCCCTCGCCTCCTAAGCCGCTGCAGTGCTCTGGGTGGTGAGCTCTGCTTAGTAGATTCGCATGCATAAGGTATCTCACACATTTGGTAGGTCACTCGCTCGGTTTGCTCCAGACTTACAAAGCGAGGTCGCTCACACCGGAGGGGCTGGACTCCTTAGGCATCTCCGGCTTGACTTCGCTCGAGTATGCACTGGAGCTTGGGGTCGAGAAGTCTGACGAGATCTCGAACGGCACGAGGCTGAACTCGACGGAAGTCACGACGTTGTCATCGTCCATGAGCACTGACGCCATCAGAGTGAGCGTTACGACGTTGTTACCCGGACCCTGTGCTTGGACGATGGCACTGATAGGCTTCATGTTGCTGCTAACCGACTGCACAACGGCTTCAAGCTTGCCGTTGTCCAGGCAGAGGCTGGCACGCAGCATGTTGGTGTCCAAAAGGTTTTCCTCCGTCAGGCCAGTCTGAGCCAGGAAAGCAGGGTTCACCGCCAGCATCTGCATGTTCAGGTCCGTCACGAGGCGAGGAGTCGACGACTGGTCGAAGCACCGTTTGAAGACAGCGTCCATGTGACCACCCGTCTGCGCTTGCGAGCGGAAGCCGTCGGCCTGCTTCTCGGCGCGCTCAGCCTTCTGCTTGGCGATGAGGAGGTTGCTACGCAGCATACCAATGTAGTGGTACGTGTTGTCCAGAATCGACTGTTTGTTCTTCTTGGACTGCACGCCAGCCTCGTCCAGCAGCGTCTTGAGCTGGTTGATGCGGTCGTTCAGCTTGAACATGCGCTTCTTCTCCTTCATGTTGAGCTCCTCACGCGAGCGCTTGGATCCAGCGTGTGAGGGGGTACCCGAGCCGCCCGAGTTGTAATCCGTGGACACGTGCAGCATCTGCGCCGTCATGGGCGGGGGAGCGTAGTACTGCCCCGGGTGCTGCATGTTCATCATGATTGGCTCATGGTCGAACTCGTTCTGCTGGTGGTGCTGCGGGGTCTGCGTTTGGTGCTGCGGCGTCATGTTGTTCGGGTGCACGAGTTGCTGGAAGTTGTGCATACCCTGACTATGGTAGCCTCCAGCGTTGCCGTTGTCCATGGCCGTCGCGAACAGCTTGGGGCGTTCCCCGCTGTGTTGGTGGTGGGGCGCCTGTGCCTGGTAGTGCGAGTATCCGTAGTCGTTCTGCAGCATGTTTTGAGGCGGAGGAGAGGGGGGAGGTGCTTGCAGTGAGGTGAGCGGCCGAGTGAGTGACGAGCTGCTGGCTGCTGGCTGCTGCTGCTGCTGCTGCTGCTGGGCAAGTGGGTGGGACGCGGCCAAATGGGAAATGACAATCTGGCCGACAGCAGCTGGTAGAGGCGACGCCATCCAGTAGCCTCTTCAAACCGATCGTTCCGTTTAAACGGGGGAACGGCCTTACCGTCTTATCGCGATGCCTCTACAGACAAGAAAGCGAGGGCGGCTAAATTCTTCCGAGGAGGACTAGGGGCTGGGCAATTCACTCTTGTGGGGCCGTCGCAACTGATGCAGAGCGAGGCGCTAGGCGATTACCTGGTGCAGATGCTGGTGGCGTGCAAACGCACGACACGACGTCCTCATCCGCGGCGGAAAGGAAGCAGCGCCGTGTTTAATGTAGAGCGAAAGGCCTAAAGTGCATCCTCTGCCCAGGGAGAGCTTTTAGAGAGCAGGTCAGCTCCTGCGTTGACGGGCACTGGACTTGATGCCGACTTCCCCATCCTGCACGCAAGCTCCAAGAGCTTCACAGCGCACCCATGCAAGTTCTGCTTCAAGGTGCCATTTCCCCTGAAAGATTACCAAGCTGCTGCGTGCGAGTTAGCACGGGGCACCGACTAGACGTCGCGGCCAGTATTCGTCGCTTAGACTTTCTTCAGAGCTCGGTGTGGGCGAGGCGCGCTCCTGATGGCCGTGAACAGCTGCCGGAGACTACCAAAATCGACAATCCACCCTCGCGTGGGCTGGTAAACTGCACCACACGGCACCAGCCGGCACTGGCAGCACATGGGGCAGGTATTTTGGTGTGCTGCAAAAGGAGACAACGAGGCAGAGAGCTCTTCGCAGTGACGCTGTACAAGAAGTACATGTACGAGATTTTCAAGCGGTGCCTCGCCATTGACGATGCCATTGCCATCACTAGGGTTTGCTGGCCTCAGTCCAGCGAGCCGAATTTCCGACATTGTGGCGACTGCCGATCTCGCAGGATGGCCCTGACATCGCGGCGCGCCTACGTCACGCACGTACCCCGTGTTGCTCTTGGCGACCGATAAGAGAGCCCTTTAATGCTGCTCGGCAGCTGCTTTCGGCGAGCTGCTGTTTGAGGGCCCTGTGAGTCAGCGGGCGCACGGAGAGTGACCGCTTTGCCGCCGCACCGCTTGATCGCCTTGCATAGAGCAGCCCTACGGCCAGAACAGGTGGCCGCGGCCACGCGAGGACGCGAGCGCCACCCGCCAGACGATTGCCATGCGCACCGTTCGAGAAGCGATTCGGGCTCTGTTGACGCCGTGCGTCTAAAGACGATGGCAGCGCGCGCTTCTTCTCTGTCGAGCGCTGCTGACGCCACTGCGCTGTATTGGACGCCAGCAGCTCCGGATAGCTGTTCCCGTCCCCGTTGCCTTCGCTTTCGCGCTGCTTCGTGCGGGCTTCACACCACCATGCTGCTCGAGGTCGGAACCAGACGTTGCAGTGTTAATTTATTGACACTTTCCTTGTCAACGCAGCGAACAGACATGCCACAGTGAAGCCATCGCGCTTTCTGCTCGGCAACGGATGCAGTTCGACTGTCGTCGATCGAGGCAAGAGCATGTCACGGCTTCAAGCTGCTCTGTATCAGATGCGCAGAGCCTGTGATACAGTTCAGCTAGTCAGACTTGCAACGGCAACTACCGGCAGCTATCTGCTGGTAGCCGTTGGGGCTCACTGAGACGGCCAAGGTTGGCCTGATAGTTGCGACGAGGAAAGGCGTGAGCCGGAGCATCTAACGCCAAGCAGTAGCAAAGCTGAAGTGCACGCACAGTAGATCATTGAAGCCACGCTTCAGTACTGTTGTTCGCCAGCACGCTCGCCTGTACGGTACTGACAGTAATATACATCTTGCTGCTGTGCAGCCTGCATGGGCCATCCTTGACTTTTCTGCGTGGCCGTAAGCATGAAGTGTATCCATCGTGTCAACTTGTCGCTGCATTGTGTACGGTGCAATGCTACGGCGAGACAAGCAACTTCAACCCGCATGGAACTGAATTGTGCTCTGCTTCCACGACAAGATCCACCAAGCTCACGGAACAAGACCATGACAAATAAACTCATTTATCCCATTTCGTGCGGGGCTATTTACACGTCTGAGCCCCAGTAAGTGTTGTAGTTCCATTTCGACGGTGTTTTTTTTTCTCGGTGCACCATTACAAGTGCTCGTAGTAGCAGTCTACTGCACGTGAAGCGCATGCTCATCCAAGACCACAACCAAGAACCGGTTGTGTGAGGGCATGGGTGTGTGCAGCCACTCCTCCTTGCCGGAAGCGGATGCCACCGAGTCCAGCAGCTCCAGCTCGAACGACAGTTGGTCCAACGCGCGCAACTCGAGCACCGTATCCACTCGCGAGACGCGCCTCTTATTGTCGTATAGTGACACCTTTGTTGGTGCGGTCTCTCGTCGGATGGCGGCGCTCTCATCAGAACTAGCCGACGTAGCTACAAGTCGCAGAGCCACCAAACTGTCGTGGCTCACGTTAGCATTTACTTGATACACACCGCCTTTTACGACAGTAATGGACCGCATCAACCCGCTGTCAGACACATTGCTGGGCTGGAAGAAGGGCTCCGCGATCTCATCGACATTTTTCCACTCGACAACATACTTGCGCGTAGCGGCTGCTGTTCCTGGCTGAAGGAGAGATGTACCCCCATGACCAGAGTCGGCAGCAATCAGTGCTCGGCATGGCTGGAACGACGACATCCAGTCCGAGTACGCAAACACCCACCTCCTGGCACGATCTCGGTTGCGCTTGTCCGTCTCCTGGGCCTGAACAAGACCGGCGGTCTTCACTTGGACAAGTTTTGCCACGCGACGCTCGATCTCCTCACTGCTTTGTTGTTCCTGAACTCGCGAATTCTGAGCTGTCATTCTCGCTCTCACCTGTTCCTCAACCTGCTGCACCAGAGTTCGTTCATTCTCCTCTTCTTGCTGGCGGAGCTGCTCGCACAGCTTATCCCGGTCACTCTGAACGAGGGTAAGTTGCCCTCTCAAACTTTCCACTTCCTTCGAGAGCTGCTGAACTCGCTGCTCTGTAGGGACCAACTTCAACGGAAAATTGTGCAGAACTTCGAAAAGGTCCAAGTTCGGGTACGCCACGACCAGCGTCCATCCGTCACATCCATCGGCTTCCGCGGGGCCTTTCTCCGCAGTAGACATCACCAGCTTTACTTCCCCCTTCTCGAACGTAGTTTTCGACCCCGCAGTGGCCTTTGGCTCTGGTCCTACGATCACCTCTGCATCAGGCTGACTACTCAAGCATCGAAACAGCGCAGTCAGGACAGCGCGAGTTGGCACACGAATGTCTGGATCTGCACCTGGTAGCTCCCTGATATCAACAAAGCTATACTCGCGCTGCTCGTGCGATGACAAATTCTTCACCCAAATCGTATGAAGTGGTGGTTTGTCCGAGGACACGGATACCCGGATGTGATATTTGTTCTTGCAATCAGGAGGTAGCACCACTTGCGTTAGCTCCATAGACATATCTGATGAAGAGTCCTCATTGCCAACATCGCTTCTCTTGCTATCAGAAGGATGTGATGTGGGTGCTGCAGTAACATCGTTTGATGGAGAGAGAGGCGGGTGTGGTGTGGCTGACACTGCGGGGGCAGTGCGGCAGTCGGCCGTTCCTGAGGTCGATCGCACCGGTGGGGCTGCACCTTTTTGTTGTACTGGAGAATCTGGCGGCGGGCTGCCAGCCAAAACACTCGTTGCCGGTGGGGCTGCATCTTTTTGTTGTACTGCGGGATCTGGCAGCGGGCTGCCAACCACAACACTCGTTGCTGGCGAAGACCGGACGCTGTTTGCCCGGGAGTGCACCCTTGACGGTGGCCGACGTGGCGGAGACTCTCCATACAGGTTGACCCCCAAATCGAAGCTGTTGTCATCGTTTTCGCCCAAGTCTCCGCCTTGAGTAGTCTTGGTGGTGTTCTCCAGCAAATTTCTTGGCGTGGACCTCGCTTTCTTGGCAACTAGTCTGGTTTTCCCTTTCGTGGGCCCGGAATATTTATCCTTGCCATGGTGTGAACTTGCATTGCGGGGCCCTGTTGGATTCTTCCCAGTATCGTTCACACGCCATCTCCCTGATGTCTGCATCATCCTGTTGCGCTTCCTCTGAGATGTCGTCAAAAGAGGCCGTGGACTCTTGTGTTTCTGTTCCAATTTCTTCACATCCTTATCACCAGAAGTGTCTCCATCTTCAGCTTCAAACTTGGCCTTGACTTCCCCATTCATCTCCCGTTTGCCTCCTCGAAAAGCTGCATCCGATCGAGCATTACCCTTCTGCACCTTTGGACTATTCGCTACTAGTTCTGAATCCTCCTCTGAGTCTTCTCCCTCATCTTTCTCTGACTCTGACGACGAGTCTTCCCCCGTTTCCTCGTCATCGCCTTCATCCTCGTCGTCACCTTCATCCTCGTCGTCACCTTCATCCGCTTCTTGGTCAAACCCTCCTCGAATATCTCCCTCCGACCATTCTTCTTCACTACTGCTAGCGCTGTCTTTAGGAAGCCCAGTAGTATCATTGCTCGTATTATCATCGCTTGATTCGGAGGCCAATGCGATGGGGTTCTGCGCTGAGCTACCCACCTTCATCTTGGTCGGCTGCCGTCGACGTCGCTTGTGCTCGAAGGTATCATCATCGCTACTTTCACTCTTCATATCAGCGGTGACTACACTGGACCTGGCGCTGCTACTACTGCGCGTTCGTTGCTTGGCTCTCGCCACCCCATTGGCAGGAAGTGGCTGCATCACTATCGTCTCTTCTCCAAAGATCCTCCTTTTTCGTGCATACGCCACGAGCTCTGCTTCGCCCAGAAAGTAGTCAATACCCCGTTTGTGTGCCTTGTTCCTTGGGGTTTTGCCTGGTTTAATGTAGTAATGGTCGTAGCTCAGCTCTGGTCCAGCAGTGGCTCGCCATCCCTCCTTCGTGAAGAAATACTGCTTGACATCTTTGAAGTTATACACGCCATAGGAGAGTTCTTGTAAAAGAAGGTAGCAGCATAGAGAGGAGGGAGGACGGCGTCAACAACATTAAAAGCTTCGCGTCGTCATGGAAAGCAAGGGGCTCGACTCACCGTGGCGCTTCCGTCGTTCCTCGGGGTCCATTTTGCTGATGGGAATGCTTATTGGTCGACAAATTAAATCATAATACAATGGAGCGTCAAGTAGCTGTGCCACTAAATGATATATTCCTGAAAAATATGTACTTTCATAAATGATGCAGTTTTACAATATTTAATGTTGAAGCGGAGATGGCTACATCAATAAGAATTTCAGCCAATCCTGATCATTAGCTTTTATTGCCATATCTTGCCTTACTATGGACGCGACTCGGCCTCTGCTAGCTGGTGACACTGGCGATGACGAAGAAGTGGGCGATCGCTCTCCTGACTGCTTGTCCAGGTACCTTTCAGCTGGTAGCAATGCGAATTTAGCCAATGGTACAACACTACACAACGGACATTTCACCTCAAGCGACGGCAAAGGAGACGAAGAGGTGGATGAGGACAAGAAACTGCTGTGTTGCCGTCCTTGCAGCCAATGGCCATGCTGGAAGTGGGTCTTCCCGGATCGTATCGGTGAGTACGAGGACTTTGCCACGTCAGCTCAGATGGGAGAGATCTACGTCCTACGACAGGCAGCACGAGAGCAGTTTGACTCTTCACTACCAGGTACCGAATGAAACGAATCGTCAGTGACTGGAAGAATCTAACGCGATTGTCTATGGAGCAGAGGATGACGATATGCTACAGCATCTGTGGAGTGGACTGTTCCCTACGTTGCCTTACGAAGGACGTGTCAATGTGCGCTGGCGTGATGTGGGCTTCCAAGTAGGCTTTTGTTATGGTCTCTTATACCAACTAACCGTTCGAGAACTAACATGAAGGTACGATTTTATTTTGACAGAACGATGATCCGGCGTCAGATCTCCGTACATCCGGTCGACTAGCCATTCGGATGCTGCTCTACTTCTCGGACCACCTCAACGATGAATTTAAGGTTAATCAGCCACATATCTGCTTCAAATGTTGTCTTGTATGACGCCCACTCACTGTGCGGTGTTGCTGGCATCTTGCAGCGGATGCTACGTGAGAATCGCTTCCCTGTGTGTCTGTGCGCGCTAAATCTACTGGAAATGTTGCTGTGCCACTTGAAACTGAAGGAGCCACTCCCGCTTGTTTGTCCATGTTGCGGCACGGAGAACGCCGAGCTTGAGACATCGCGGCAACCCAGTCGAACACATCCAGAGTTGCGCGGGTTTGCAGCACTCATGGGCGATGCGTCCTCACTCGCATCGTCAGCGTTCTCTCATCAACTAGCGTGTGCAGAGGGCGGACCAGCAGAGATCGCACTCGCGCACGTGTTCGCGCACTCGTTACTGGTCATGGACGCCGTGTGGAAGCAACAACTACAGCGAGATCCAACCACCACATTGATGCACTTCCGTGAAGCTCTCGTTGAGACACGAGTGCGTGTTGTGGCTTTCCTTTCTCGTCGGCGCATGCCCCTCACTCTGACTGAGCTCGATGTATGGGGCTATCGGCAAAGAGCACGGTGCCGCAGCTTAGCATAGATACTGTATGTCAGTTTTTGCATTAGGTAGTAGCTAACAAACTTACACCAGATATTACTTGACGTTCCAGTCAATAGGCTCCTTGCCATGCTCTTTGAGGTAGCTATTGGCACGCGAAAAGCATTTGGAGCCCAGGAAAGGGGCGTTTGTCTTGGTAGCGCCTAGTGGTGACGGGTGCGAAGAGCGAACCACAAGGTGCCGCTTAGTGTCGATCAGTGCGCCTTTCTCCTGTGCAGGTTTCCCCCAGAGCAGGAACACGACGTTGGAGGCGTCCTTGTTGACCTTGGAGATGATGGCGTCTGTAAGCTGCTCCCACCCGCGCTTTTTGTGAGAGTTAGCCTCACCTCGCCGCACTGTGAGCACTGTATTGAGGAGGAGAACTCCCTGTCGACTCCAGCAGGACAAACATCCGTGGGTAGGACGAGCAATGTCCACATCGTTCATGGCCTCCTTGAAGATATTCTTGAGGCTTGGGGGAGGCGGGATTCCATGACGCACCGAGAAACTCAGTCCATGCGCTTGTTGTGGTCCGTGGTACGGGTCCTGGCCAAGAATCACCACTTTGAGGTCGGAGAAGGCGCAGTCTCGTAGTGCTGCGAAAATGTCCGCTGGAGGTGGATAAATGGTCTTCTTGCGGCCTTCCTCGCCCTCCAGAAACCTCGCCAGCGCCTGGAATGAACTGCGCGCGAATTCTTTCTGTAGCAGATCGAACCACGACTGGTGCATGAGGGAGCGCAGCTGCATCGTCTTTTGCAGCGAGATAAAACTCGTTACGAGGACCACTTCGCCCTGGCCATCGTCCTCCTGAACCTCTTCTTGTTGCTCATCCTGTTCCGCCTCCTGCTTTTCATCGTCGATAGAGCTCCCTTCTTTCTCGGCTTTAGTTGTGCTAACCTCAGCTGGCTTTGGCTTGTCGGAATCTGCTTCACCAGGCGCCGTTCGAAGCTTCTTGGTTGGCGGTTGAGTCCCGAAGAACGAGCGGATGTCTCGCATGCCTTCCATGTTTTTTGGCGCGGGCGGAGATCAATGTTAGAGACACCACCAAACAGGAGCCTCTAATAATTAATGGCGGCTGTTGAAGGGTTATACTCAATGCAAGGTTTGAGTTCTCGTATTTACAATGATGGACCTACCGAAGAGCCATTACACAAAACAAGCCAAACCGACCTGTTGAGTAAAATGGATTTGCCGATAAGATCATTCATATTCTAAGCTTTTCGGGATGCTGTCGTGTTCAACAAGGCATTTGTATTAGGCTCCTTGGCGCACGAAACACGAGCTCAAAGCTATCTTTTCGAGATTTGGTAGTCATGACACCCTTCTCTCATAAAATCTCACGTCACCACTGTAAGGTCATTGTGTTGCTTTGACCATTGTTGTGCTGCTCTGACCATTGTTGTGTTGCTCTTGTGTTGCGATAAGAGCTCTCGTGTTGTCGAAGTTGCAACGGGGTTACTTCGAAGAGTGATATTGTCAATCTCGATTGGGCAACCTCTCACTGAATCTGAACAGCTATGCGATTGGTTAAAATATGTTGTTACCGAATTGAAGGAAATTGTTTGTAGGTGCACCTCCTCCACTAGATTCTCAGTTGTTGCTGCTCACCAGCGTCAATGGTCGCCTTCAAGGCTCTAGGCTTGCATATCTTGCAAAAGGAAACCCCTCCTTAATTGCATATATCTATGATACGACATAGGTTCCTATGTCTTTGCATATGCGATAAGATAGGATGAGCGATTGCAGGGCGGAGCGATTAACCACTCAATCCAATTTCGAGTAGAACCCACAATATTTGTCACTCTTCCGAAGTGGATTCATTTGGTGTGTCACACATCATGACGTGGTGGGTGGCTCCGCAGCCACCAATCACCTTCTATATAGATTCCACTATAGATATCTTTTAGTTTGTATTGCAGGCCAAGCTAACAAGTATCTATAATATATTCAGTCTTAATTCTACCTAAACTTTAGATAGTCTCCCCAAAAAGCTTTGGGGACGGAGTGAACTGCCGTTCACTAGGAGTTTGTATACTCCAAGCCTTTCTCTGTGTCGAGTGATGTGTGACCCCGTCATACTTGGTAGCACTTGTAGTCAATCCTACACCTACGCGAGTAGATTGATTACCTGAATCCTCAGTGGCCAGAAGTAGTTGGCCACCATGGATAGAAGTGAGTTTCCTCACTTGACCGACTCTCAGTTTGAGTCGGCCCGGAAGATGACGGGCATCTTTGGGATGGATGCCTTCCATAGCTTGGCGGCGGCAACGCCGGCCGAGCAGGTCGAACGCGTGACGGCGTTCGACATGTACGAACGTGGACTCATCGAGCACATTCGAGGAACCTTTCAGACTCCTGTGGCTGAACAGAGGCTGGCTCAGCCCAATCATCTACGACTCAAGGTTCTTCCCTATGAAGGGAAAGAAGGTGAAAATCTTCACTTCTGGATCCGAGAAGTTGAGCTCGCCATGGAGGCGGCTCTCATCTCTGGGGAGCGACGCCGAGTCGCTTTCGCGCTGTCTAACCTCGGCGGTCGAACGAAGACATGGGTGTACACGCGTGAAGTGACGTCGCCTGGATGTTTTACATCCTGGTCCCAGCTGTGTGAACAGCTCCGGGCTGCATTCCTCCCGGCGAACTATGAGTATCGCCAGTGGTCACGCTTCCTAGCCTGCAAGCAAGGGAAACGTGACCTGCACGAGTACATCCAGGAGACGCGTGTTCTCGCGGCATCTCTGGTGGGGGAACCCCCTACCTGAACACATCCAGGTAACTGTTTTCATGGACGGCTTAAGAGTTAGCCCGGCCCGCACGCAGTTGTTCCACGTGCAGGCCAGTACGATGGAGGAGGCGATGCAAGTCACGCTCCAGGAGGAGTACAGCCATACACAGGCTCAGCCTCGTGCCTCTGCGTGGCAAGGCCACAGCGAGCCGACGGCGGCGTCGGCCAGTGCTCCTGGAAATGGAGCAGGCTCTGGACCAGCCCCTATGGACTTGGGGATCGCCGAGCAGAAACGCATCCGCTGTTTCGAGTGCGGGCGTTTCAGACACGTGCGATGTGTCTGCCCCTCTGGAGGGCAATGGAAGAGATCTTCCAAGCCTCAGGGCTCTAAGGGTCGCTGGAAGAATCCGGCGCCTAAGAGTCAGGGGAACGCCGGGGGCCAGTAGGGGCGGGGCGTCCTACTGGTGAAACACTAAGTCCCCATGCGGGTGGTGCGGGAGGCACACGCAGTGGAGACTTAGCCCCAGAGAGTCTTGGGACTCTCAAAGCGGAGAAGGGCAGCGGTGGGCTGCTGGTGGTACACGGGAGTGTACGGGGGTTTAGCGACCCCTCTAGAGTCTTGATAGACTCTGGGGCGAGCAAGAACTTTGCTCGCCGACAAACTGTCGCGAGAAACCGCGGCAAGTTTGAGGACGCTCTACGTGAGAGAGAGGGAAGTGGGCTAGCCGCCGTACAACTAGTCGATGGTACGGTAGTGGAAGTACCAAAGGTCCAAGTGGACCTTGCTGTGAAGTTCGAGGACTTCGACAGTGTGGAGTCGTTTATTGTCCTCGAGATGGACAAGTACGAGTTGATCCTAGGGATGCCGTGTCTTGAGAAGCACGAGCCCTGGATCGATTGGCGCGGCAAAGCCATTGGGGCTAGTCGGCCTGCGGTCTCTGACAGAGCCTTGGTGAATCATGTTCCCACCTCTGTCAGAACTAAGAGCGTTCGCTGGGACCGCCAGGACGCGGCAGCGTCCGAAGACTATTTGGAGGCTGGTGTAGTAGATGCTACATCGCCCCTCACGAGAAGTGATCGTGGACCATGGATGGCAGAAACGACGGGCGGAGGCCCTTGCCCTACGTGTGGGTTTGCAACGACAGCAGCGTCCCACGCATGAAGCCGCAGCAACGCACAGGCTGCGACTGTGGTAGTACCCGAGGGCACTAACCAGGTGGGTAACTTAGGTCCACAAACGGATGAAAGAGTTCCGCATGGAGCCACAAGGGATCGTGATGCCGAATAGGTGCATCACCGGGTGTGGGCAACTTAGCTCCACGCCATGGTCGTAAGCTGGGGTTGGTGGAATACCATCCCGAAGAAGTCCATGAGGAGTTGGGGCAGGAGGTCAAGGCTCCTGGGTCACAGCCGGTCGAAGAGTGCTATCACATCGTTGACGGCGTGACCGGGCATCGCGTGGAGGCGGGAGCCATCGGGTTAGCGCCTCTGCCGGAGGTATCAGAGCTATTGAACCTCGAGGAAGTCGCGATGGAGGGCTCCCTGGTCGAGCTGAAGGCCGAAAAGGTTCGGAGATGGTTCTCCATAGACCGGAGTCCACTCCAGAGGAGTTGATCTCCTCCTCGGAGATGGACGAGGACGTCTTGGAAAAATTCCGGAAGCAGCGTGCGTCGCGCACGGGCTCCAAGATTCTTAAGAATCCAAAAGATCCGTTGTGTTTTTTAGTGAAGGAGCTTAAGGACGTGGTGTCGAAGGACCCTCAAAGCTCCCTCCAGATCGAGGGATCAGGCACGAGATTGATCTTGTGCCAGGCACAAAGCATTGTGTCACGCGTCAATGGTGCTTGGTGTGAGAGCAGAATGATGTCATTGCCGTGTTCTTCGCCGCGAAGGCGAAACGCAAATGGCGCGAGAATCGAAGTCCCCGCACTCGACGCCAACCTTCTGCGTTCGCAAGTCGAACGGGAAATGGCGTCTGGTTTATGCTTACAATAAGCTGAACAGTGCGACTGTGCCAGCACAGACGCCGATCCCTCGCAAGGATGTGTTGTTGAACAAAGTGGCCCGTTGCACGCTGTACAGCACGCTTGGTCTGGTGGATGTGTGATGAAGCGCGAATAAGAATTTCGAGAAAGGCAACGTCGGCCCCAGAAAGAGTCGGATCAAGCGATAAGGGCCACTGGCGAGTCAAGATGTCAGATCGAATGATCCCAGACCAAGCGTGAGACAGATGGTGGACGGATCTGAACGGGTGATCACCCAAGTTTCTCCGAAAGAGTGATAGATGAAGACTCGACGGGGTGGGACCAAACGATCAGGGCCCCCGGATCTAGGTCTGACGAGATATGCCGGCATAAGGCGAGTATGATGCCTGCCCGCGGAGATCGCGAAAGGAATGTGGAGATCGAGGGAGTGACAGGGCTAGCTGGCGTCGATTGTAATGGGTCTACTTAGACCCACTAGATAGCGTACACGTGCGCTTACGTGTATGAGGAAGCGTGCAATTAAAATAGACTTAATTTAAATATACTTAATCTGATAAGTATATTTAAATCAAATATAACTAATCTAAACTGCAAAATACCGTAAAAATGAGAACTGTTATTGAATTTGGCACGAAGCCATTATGGAACCTCCTAAAACTGTTTAATCTATTTCTAAAGGATCGGCCAACGTGTGGCTGGCAGAATCTCTGCTTCCGTGACGAGCATTGATTGATAGAAATCCGTTACTTTCTACCAATAACATACACAAATGCACGCGAACCACTCAATGATGTGGTTCACCCATGTAGCCATTGGTGTGTACAGCACACCAAGGTCTGAGGTTCATTTCCAACCTCTAACAGTTATCCTAACTGTTAGAGTTACAAGTGGTGTAGCCACTTGTACGTGTAACCCCGTTACAGAACTGCTTCTGCACCTTCATGACGTACGTCTTGATGTAGTCTTCGCTCTCCGACTTGGCACACAGACAGAAACCCTTCATGCATCCGCTGGCTTCGTCCACGATCAACAGCAGATACTTGCTGCCACCAAGCGAGTTTTCCTCCATGGGTCCGCAGATGTCGAAGTGGAGCAACTCGAAGGTGTCATAGTGACGCTTGTCACGGTTGCTCGGGAATGGCTTTTGGACCATCTTCCCTTGCTGACATCCGCGACACAGACTTGGTCCACTCGACTTGGAGGGTGCCTTCGCGTCCTTGATCATCTTGGTGTCGACCATCTTGCGAAGCACCTCAACCAGAGCGTAACCCATGCGCGCGTGCAGGTCGACAGTCCTGCCACTCGTCGCTGTATTCACCGATCGCTGAGGCATGCGAAGCCAGTAGAGGCCATCCACGAGATCCGCCGTTGCCACCACTAGCTTCGAGTCCTTGCGCGAAACGTGCATTTCGGTGCCGTCGAACACCACTTGGAACTTGCCACTCTTGTTGATCTGCGGCACCGAGAGCAGGTTCTTGCTCATGCTCGGCACATACAGCGCGCTCTTGATCTCGATCTCGCGCTCGTCGCCGTTGGGCAGAACCACTCGTTCCACGATGGTCCCCACACCCTTGATGACCGACTTGTTGCCGTCGGCCACCGAAAGTTCGCCTTCGTTCCGCTCGATCAAATTGGCGAACTTGGTCTTGTCGTTACAGATGTGGTGCGTTGCACCGCTGTCGACCGCCCACATCCCGGACACATTCTTGCCCGTCGAAATGCCACATTCCAGGGAAACCGCGAACGCCACTCGATCGTAGCCGTAGTCGTAGTCGTAGTCGTAGTCGTCGCTGTCGTTTCTCCACTGGATGTTGTTGGCCCCGCGTCCACGGCTGTTGCCATTGCCATTGCCATTGCCGCCGCGTCTTGGGCCCCGATTCTCGTCCTTCTGCTTGGTCCAGCACTTGTCAATGATGTGCCCCAAATTTCCGCAGTATGTACATTGGCGAGACTCTCGGTCGGTGTTGAACGCCTTGGCCGCGTTCTCCGTCTTCACCGTCGCCGTCTTCTCGCCTTGCCGCTTGATATGCTCGTTCGCGAGCACCTTCACGACGTCTTGCGACCGCAGTTCAGCGCTGCTCATCTCCAAGTTCAGCACGACGTTCTCGTAGCTCTTGGGGAGACTGCGCAACAAACAGATCGCCACGTCCTCGTCCTCCATCTTGGCGCCGATGCTGCTGAGCTTGGCGCTGATGTTGAGAACCTCAATGATGCAACACATTGCCGCCTTCCGACATCTCCATGCTGAAGAGCTGACGCTTCAGGTAGATGCTTCCAGCCTTCTGTGAACCACCGTACAGCGTCTTCAGGCGCGTCCACGCAACCCACGCTTCCCCGCAGTCGTCGACCACATGATGGTAGTCCGCGTCCATGTGGAGCAACATCAGTCCGAAAGCGATGTTGCTCGACTTGACGTAGTCGTCCTTGGCCCGCGAGTCTGTGAACGTAGGCGTCGTCTCGCGGTTCACGACATGCCACACCGACTTGGTCAGGAACACGCCACGCATGTAGCGGTTCCACGTGGCGTAGTTGTCTCCGTTGAAGTTGTCGATGGAGACCTTGGTCGAGGCGTCGTGGGCAGAGGACATGGTGCTTGGGCTCATAACCTGATAAAGGTGTTGAATTCTTGGAAGCGAGGCTTGGGCTGAGCGGAGGGAGTTCTGCACTCGGTATGAAGACCGGAGTGAAGACCACTTGAGCTGAAGAAGGAAGATTCGAAAGTGATTGATTGATCGGAGCTTACACTGTCTTCACTACCTAGTCTGCATCCAATCATTTGGTGCATCTAATCACCAACACTCTGTACTCGTCCAATCATCCTACTCGTCTAATCATCGGTGGCGTAAACAACGTACCGTAATCATCGCAGGATCGTATTGGACCGGTTCGGGTTGACCGGTTAATGGGTACAGCTGGTACACAGTACCCAAGACCAGCAACCCTCAATACGCCCCCTCAATGCGAACATGCGTGGATGCCGAGAGCCGCCGTCAGGTCCGTGTGGCGTGGTCCCGCGAGCGCCTTCGTCATGATGTCCGCCAGCATCACAGACGTTTCGCAATACTGGAGCTTCACTTCACCGCGCTTCACTTCGTCGCGGATGTGGTGATACTTGATGTCGATGTGCTTGGCGCGGCCGTGATTCACCGGGTTCTTCGTCATCTTGATGCACGACTGGTTGTCTTCGCGGATCATGAGCTCGGGTCCCGTCTCGTTGGTAGCCGCCAGAATCTCGCACAGCAGGCGGTGGATCCAGTTGCCCTCTTGGATAGCCAGACTGAGCGCGATGTACTCCGCTTCGCTCGTAGACAGCGACACGCTTGACTGCTTCTTGCTTCCCCAGCTCACAGGCGCACTCATCAGCATGAACGTGTAGCCGGAAGTCGACTTGCGGTCCGCGAGGTCACCGGCCCAGTCCGCGTCCGAGTATCCACGAAAGTCGATGTTGTCACCCGGCTTGTAGCAGATCCCATGCGTCTTGGTGCCTTGCAGGTAGCGAAAGATACACTTGACCGCAACCCAGTGTTCCTCTTGGGGATTCTCCATGAAGCGCGACACATAGCCCACAGCGTACGCGATGTCCGGGCGCGTGGCAGTCATCAGATGCATTAAGGCACCCGCAGCTTCGCGAAATGGAGCATTCACCTTGGTCGCTGCGTCGCTTGGAACTAGTCGAGAGCTCATGTCGACGGGACTCACCACAGCCTTGCACTCATCCATACCGAAGCGCTTCAGGATATCATCCACATAACGCCGCTGGCACATGGTCACACTGCCGCCCGAGCCGTCCACCAACTCGATCCCAAGAACGAACGCACACTTGCCGCTGTCGGTCATCTCGAAGCGAGTCTTGAGGTCCGTGTTCGTGCGTGCGATCAGCTCGGGTGAACTTCCGGTCACCAACACATCGTCCACGTAGACCAGCACGAGCACACAGTGGCCATCCTCAACCTTGATGTAGAGGCACAGATCGAAGGCCGAAACTTGGAAACCGATGGAGCACACGAACTCGTCGAACGTCTCGTTCCACACGCGCAAAGCTTGTTTGAGACCGTAGATCGCCTTCATCAATTCCAGGCAGTCGAAATCACCATCGACCTCAACACCTTCAGGGACCACACAGAACACCTGCTCCTTCATGATCCCATATAGGAATGCAGTCACCACGTCGAGTTGGTCGAGGGGCCAACCGAAGTACTTGGCAATGGCGATGACCATGCGCAGCGTCACGTACTTGACCACGGGCGAAAACGTCTCCGTGTAGTCGATGCCGTACTTCTGCTTGAAACCCTTGGCCACGAGGCGCGCCTTGTACTTCTAAAAGTTAAGGTCGTTTGAGCACTAGATGTCGAAATGCAAAGTGATTGATTTAGGTCCTTAGTTCGCAAAACTCCTTGCTACCTCTAAGCCTACTGGATTCTTTACTGGATACACTCTACTGGATTCTTTACTGGATACTGAGTTGCTTCAGCCAATCGGAGAGCGCCACGTCGATGCCCATCTTGTACCCACAATCTTGTACCCACAATCTTGTACCCACGTGTCCCGTAGTCCCCGTAGCGTAAACAGCGTCCCATCATCAGTGTCCCGTCATCAGTGTCCCGTAAACACAGGAATGATTGCGGTCCCACTGAGTGAAGGTTATACCGGTATCCTACCGGTATACCGCAGCTGGTCGAGGCGCCTTCTTGACAACACTCCCACTCGACTCGGCCGTAGTTGCGCCTTGAACTCCGAGCTTGCTCCGTAGGAAGTCGAACTGCACAGCGGTGATCGCCTTCGTCATCAAGTCCGCCAGCATGTTCTTGGTCGAACAGTACTCCAACACCACTTGGCCGTCTTCTACCTTCTCACGCACGAAGTGGTAGCGAATGTCGATGTGCTTGGTGCGCTTGTGGAACTCCGGGTTCTTGGCCAACGCGATGGAGCCTTGGTTGTCCTCGTAGATCTTGATCGCTTCATCGCTTGCCATCTCGTCGAGCTCGCACAGAAATGCCTTGAGCCAAATAGCCTCTTGCGTAGCCTCCGTCAATGCCATGTACTCGGCCTCCGTCGATGATAGCGCCACTGTCCGCTGTTTCTTGCTTCTCCAGCTGATGCATCCGCCGTTCATCATGAACGCATAGCCGCTTGTACTCCGTCTTGACTCGATGTCGCCGGCCCAGTCCGCATCCGAATAGCCTTGGAGTCCGTCCTCGCTGCCAGCTTGAAACTCGATGCCATATGTCTTCGTGCCTTGAATGTAGCGGAACACCCTCTTGAGCGCTTGCCAGTGTGTCGGACACGGATCCGCGGCGAACTGGCTGAGAACTCCCACTGCCGCTGCGAGGTCCGGTCGGGTTCCCACCATCAGGTACATCAAACACCCGACGGCATTCCTGTACGGCACCTTCGCCATGGTCTCTTCGTGTTTGCATCCTCCTTCACACATGGCCTTGGTCAACTTGAGTCCCGGGTCTTGTGGTGTCTTGACAGGGTTGCTCTTCTCCATGCTGA
Organism: Phytophthora citrophthora; assembly: GCA_031305395.1. Taxonomy (NCBI): domain Eukaryota; phylum Oomycota; class Peronosporomycetes; order Peronosporales; family Peronosporaceae; genus Phytophthora; species Phytophthora citrophthora. Next base: position 243,879 of record JASMQC010000032.1, read on the forward strand.
ACTTCTCCAGGATGTCCTTCGCAAACTTGGTCTGCCGCACCGACACATTTCCGGTCTTGGGATCTTGGTCGATTTCCATGCCGAGGAAGTACTTGAGCTGACCCATGTCCGTCATCTCGAACCGCACGCTGAGCGCCTCCTTGGTCGACTTGAGCAGCTCGTCATTGTTGCTTGCCAGGATCAAATCGTCCACGTACAGCGCCACGAAGATCATGTCTTGGTCATTGCGCTTGACGTAGATGCAGTGATCCGCCTCACACTTCTTGAACCCCAGCTCCAGCATGAACTTGTCGATGGTCTGGTTCCACATCCGCGGCGACTGCTTGAGACCGTAAAGCGAACGCTTCAGCTTGCACACGAAGTCCGGGTGCGCCTCGTCAACGTAGCCGTCCGGCTGCACCATGTAGATGTCTTCGTCCAGCCAGCCATTCAGGAACGCCGTCTTCACATCCATCTGGTGCACCGTGAGGTTGTACTTGGCCGCCAGACTGAGCAAGATCCTGATCGACGTGAACTTGGCCACCGGCGCGAACGTCTCTTCGTAGTCGATGCCGAACTTCTGCAAAAATCCCTTCGCCACTAGACGCGCCTTGAACCGCTCGATGTCTCCAGCCTGGTTCTCCTTGATCCGAAACACCCATCTGCAGCCGATCGCCTTGCGTCCCTTCGGCAATGGCACTAACACCCACGTCTCGTTCTTGCGAAGAGAGTTGATCTCCGAGTCGCACGCTTCCTTCCACTTGACCGAGTTGCTGGATTCCATCGCCGATACGAACGTAGTCGGCATTTCTCCCACTGAATCCACAACGAAGGCCGCGTCGAAGCCTTCTTCTCTTGCAATGGCTGACATCTCGTCTAGCGTTTGTTGTCGACTGTGCCGCTTGGACCTTGGGATCTCCACCGCTTCTTCCAACGACCGCGTCCGCTGGTGTCGCTTGCTGCCGGGTTCGAAATCTTCGTCTCGCGCAGCTTCATCTTTATCATCCTCTTCCGGTCCGGACGATGCTTCTTGATCCGTGGCAACTTCATCTCGAAGTTCCACGATCGCTTCTTCTTGATCCAACTTGCGTCTCCCACTGTCGAAGACGTCTTCCATGAACTGTGCGTCGCGGCTCACCAACACGCGACCGCTCTTCATCTCTTCAAACCGATATGCTTTCTCATGCTCCGAGTACCCGAGAAACCGACAACGCACTGACCGAGCGTCAAACTTGGTACGTTTCTCCTTCGGGACCGTCACATACGCATGGCAACCGAACACCTTGAGGTTCGCCAGCAGCGGCTTCTTCCCGGTCCAGACTTGGTGTGGCGACTTGTCGTGGGTGGTGGAGCGTGTCGGACACCGGTTGCGAAGGAACGTCGCTGTCACCACCGCTTCACCCCAATATGACTTCGACAGTCCGGCATGTTCCAACATGCAGCGCGCACACTCCACTAACGTCCGGTTCATGCGCTCGGCCACTCCGTTCAGTTGAGGCGTGTACGGCGGAGTGAACTTCTGAACGATCCCGCGGTCGCTGCAGAACTTGGCCATCGCACCGGAAGTGTACTCGCCACCGTTGTCGCTCCGGAGTGTCTTCACGCGCTTGCCGGTCTGAGTTTCAGCAAACGCTACAAACTCCGCGAACTTGGCAGTCACTTCCGACTTGTTCCGCAGCAAGTATACCACACAAAAGTGCGAGTACTCGTCGATGAACGTGACGAAGTACCGCTTGCCGCTGAACGTGGGTGTCTGCATGGGACCGCAGACATCACTGTGGATGACTTCCAACAGCTTCTTGGCGCGGTTCGGTGACTTGGGCATATAACTCGCTCACGTTTGCTTGCCGAGTGCACATCCATCACACAGCTCCCACTGCTTCACCGACGTCATGTTCATCCCAATGCCATAACCCTTCTTGACGATGGCGTCTAGACCGCCATGGCCAATGTGACCAAGTCGAAGGTGCCAGAGGTACGACGTGGTGTCCCCTTTGCGTTCCTTCGAACTTGACACATTCGCCTCGTCAGGCATGATAGGCGTCATACACAACTTGAACAGTCCCTTGCCTTCACTTGCTCCGAGCTTCCATTTGACGTTCTTTGTCTCGGCGAAGCACCCGTCGCGCTTGAACGTCACGGGCCCAACATCCTTGTCAAGAAGGTCGTAGTAGAGGCTGTCTTGCGAGGGGAGGACTGCCGAAGCTTGGGGCGAGGTGGCCGAGACGAGGGAAGTCACTTGAGGGGTAGAATGGAAATTCAGAAGTGATTGAATTGTTGGAGCTTACATCCTAGACTACTGCTATAGACACGCGACCCTGCGTCCTATCACCTAGTGCGTCTAATCAACCATCACTCACCAGTGCACGTCCAATCATCCTACTCGTCTAATCATCGGTGGCGTAAACATCCTACCGTAATCATCGCGGGATCGTATTGGATCACCTGCAACACCTGCAACAGCCCCTCTCAATGCGAACACGCTTGGACGCCAAGAGCCGTCGTTAAGTCCTTGTGACGAGGTCCGCCGAGTCCCTTGGTCAAGATGTCGGCCAGCATGATCGTAGTCTCGCAGTACTCGACGATCACTTCACCGTGCTTGACTTCATCACGGATGTGGTGGTACTTGATGTCGATGTGCTTCGCGCGGCCATGGTTCACAGGGTTCTTGGTCATCTTGATGCACGACTGATTGTCTTCGAAAATCTTCAGATCCGGGATGTCTTCGCCTGCAGCGTCGAGGATCTCACACAGAAGCTTGTGCACCCACTTGCCTTCTTGGATTGCCAGACTGAGCGCAATGTACTCGGCTTCACTCGTGGAAAGAGACACACTCGATTGCTTCTTGGATCCCCACGACACAGGTCCGCCAAGAACTTGAAACAGGTAGCCCGAAGTCGACTTGCGGTCACTGTGGTCACCAGCCCAGTCTGCATCCGAATAGCCACGAAAGTCGATTCCCTTGGCCGGCGAAAAACGGAGTCCGTGCGACTTGGTGCCCTGAAGGTAACGGAAGATGCGCTTGACTGCAATCCAGTGTTCGACTTGAGGGTTCTCCATGAAGCGCGAAACATAACCAACTGCAAAAGCAATGTCCGGGCGAATCGACGTCATCAAGTGCATGAGAGCACCGACAGCTTCACGGAACGGCGCATCCAACTTGGTCGAGACGTAAAAGCCAAGGTCGTTTGAGCACTAGATGTCGAAATGCAAAGTGATTGATTTAGGTCCTTAGTTCGCAAAACTCCTTGCTACCTCTAAGCCTACTGGATTCTTTACTGGATACACTCTACTGGATTCTTTACTGGATACTGAGTTGCTTCAGCCAATCAGAGAGCGCCACGTCGTTGCCCATCTTGTACCCACAATCTTGTACCCACAATCTTGTACCCACGTGTCCCGTAGTCCCCGTAGCGTAAACAGCGTCCCATCATCAGTGTCCCGTCATCAGTGTCCCGTAAACACAGGAATGATTGCGGTCCCACTGAGTGAAGGTTATACCGGTATCCTACCGGTATACCGCAGCTGGTCGAGGCGCCTTCTTGACAACACTCCCACTCGACTCGGCCGTAGTTGCGCCTTGAACTCCGAGCTTGCTCCGTAGGAAGTCGAACTGCACAGCGGTGATCGCCTTCGTCATCAAGTCCGCCAGCATGTTCTTGGTCGAACAGTACTCCAACACCACTTGGCCGTCTTCTACCTTCTCACGCACGAAGTGGTAGCGAATGTCGATGTGCTTGGTGCGCTTGTGGAACTCCGGGTTCTTGGCCAACGCGATGGAGCCTTGGTTGTCCTCGTAGATCTTGATCGCTTCATCGCTTGCCATCTCGTCGAGCTCGCACAGAAATGCCTTGAGCCAAATAGCCTCTTGCGTAGCCTCCGTCAATGCCATGTACTCGGCCTCCGTCGATGATAGCGCCACTGTCCGCTGTTTCTTGCTTCTCCAGCTGATGCATCCGCCGTTCATCATGAACGCGTAGCCGCTTGTACTCCGTCTTGACTCGATGTCGCCGGCCCAGTCCGCATCCGAATAGCCTTGGAGTCCGTCCTCGCTGCCAGCTTGAAACTCGATGCCATGTGTCTTCGTGCCTTGAATGTAGCGGAACACCCTCTTGAGCGCTTGCCAGTGTGTCGGACACGGATCCGCGGCGAACTGGCTGAGAACTCCCACTGCCGCTGCGAGGTCCGGTCGGGTTCCCACCATCAGGTACATCAAACACCCGACGGCATTCCTGTACGGCACCTTCGCCATGGTCTCTTCGTGCTTGCATCCTCCTTCACACATGGCCTTGGTCAACTTGAGTCCCGGGTCTTGTGGTGTCTTGACAGGGTTGCTCTTCTCCATGCTGAACTTCTCCAGGATGTCCTTCGCAAACTTGGTCTGCCGCACCGACACATTTCCGGTCTTGGGATCTTGGTCGATTTCCATGCCGAGGAAGTACTTGAGCTGACCCATGTCCGTCATCTCGAACCGCACGCTGAGCGCCTCCTTGGTCGACTTGAGCAGCTCGTCATTGTTGCTTGCCAGGATCAAATCGTCCACGTACAGCGCCACGAAGATCATGTCTTGGTCATTGCGCTTGACGTAGATGCAGTGATCCGCCTCACACTTCTTGAACCCCAGCTCCAGCATGAACTTGTCGATGGTCTGGTTCCACATCCGCGGCGACTGCTTGAGACCGTAAAGCGAACGCTTCAGCTTGCACACGAAGTCCGGGTGCGCCTCGTCAACGTAGCCGTCCGGCTGCACCATGTAGATGTCTTCGTCCAGCCAGCCGTTCAGGAACGCCGTCTTCACATCCATCTGGTGCACCGTGAGGTTGTACTTGGCCGCCAGACTGAGCAAGATCCTGATCGACGTGAACTTGGCCACCGGCGCGAACGTCTCTTCGTAGTCGATGCCGAACTTCTGCAAAAATCCCTTCGCCACTAGACGCGCCTTGAACCGCTCGATGTCTCCAGCCTGGTTCTCCTTGATCCGAAACACCCATTTGCAGCCGATCGCCTTGCGTCCCTTCGGCAATGGCACTAACACCCACGTCTCGTTCTTGCGAAGAGAGTTGATCTCCGAGTCGCACGCTTCCTTCCACTTGACCGAGTTGCTGGATTCCATCGCCGATACGAACGTAGTCGGCATTTCTCCCACTGAATCCACAACGAAGGCCGCGTCGAAGCCTTCTTCTCTTGCGATGGCTGACATCTCGTCTAGCGTTTGTTGTCGACTGTGCCGCTTGGACCTTGGGATCTCCACCGCTTCTTCCAACGACCGCGTCCGCTGGTGTCGCTTGCTGCCGGGTTCGAAGTCTTCGTCTCGCGCAGCTTCATCTTTATCATCCTCTTCCGGTCCGGACGATGCTTCTTGATCCGTGGCAACTTCATCTCGAAGTTCCACGATCGCTTCTTCTTGATCTAACTTGCGTCTCCCACCGTCGAAGACGTCTTCCATGAACTGTGCGTCGCGGCTCACCAACACGCGACCGCTCTTCATCTCTTCAAACCGATATGCTTTCTCATGCTCCGAGTACCCGAGAAACCGACAACGCACTGACCGAGCGTCAAACTTGGTACGTTTCTCCTTCGGGACCGTCACATACGCATGGCAACCGAACACCTTGAGGTTCGCCAGCAGCGGCTTCTTCCCGGTCCAGACTTGGTGTGGCGACTTGTCGTGGGTGGTGGAGCGTGTCGGACACCGGTTGCGAAGGAACGTCGCTGTCACCACCGCTTCACCCCAATATGACTTCGACAGTCCGGCATGTTCCAACATGCAGCGCGCACACTCCACTAACGTCCGGTTCATGCGCTCGGCCACTCCGTTCAGTTGAGGCGTGTACGGCGGAGTGAACTTCTGAACGATCCCGCGGTCGCTGCAGAACTTGGCCATCGCACCGGAAGTGTACTCGCCACCGTTGTCGCTCCGGAGTGTCTTCACGCGCTTGCCGGTCTGAGTTTCAGCAAACGCTACAAACTCCGCGAACTTGGCAGTCACTTCCGACTTGTTCCGCAGCAAGTATACCACACAAAAGTGCGAGTACTCGTCGATGAACGTGACGAAGTACCGCTTGCCGCTGAACGTGGGTGTCTGCATGGGACCGCAGACATCACTGTGGATGACTTCCAACAGCTTCTTGGCGCGGTTCGGTGACTTGGGCATATAACTCACTCGCGTTTGCTTGCCGAGTGCACATCCATCACACAGCTCCCACTGCTTCACCGACGTCATGTTCATCCCAATGCCATAACCCTTCTTGACGATGGCGTCTAGACCGCCATGGCCAATGTGACCAAGTCGAAGGTGCCAGAGGTACGACGTGGTGTCCCCTTTGCGTTCCTTCGAACTTGACACATTCGCCTCGTCAGGCATGATAGGCGTCATACACAACTTGAACAGTCCCTTGCCTTCACTTGCTCCGAGCTTCCATTTGACGTTCTTTGTCTCGGCGAAGCACCCGTCGCGCTTGAACGTCACGGGCCCAACATCCTTGTCAAGAAGGTCGTAGTAGAGGCTGTCTTGCGAGGGGAGGACTGCCGAAGCTTGGGGCGAGGTGGCCGAGACGAGGGAAGTCACTTGAGGGGTAGAATGGAAATTCAGAAGTGATTGAATTGTTGGAGCTTACATCCTAGACTACTGCTATAGACACGCGACCCTGCGTCCTATCACCTAGTGCGTCTAATCAACCATCACTCACCAGTGCACGTCCAATCATCCTACTCGTCTAATCATCGGTGGCGTAAACATCCTACCGTAATCATCGCGGGATCGTATTGGATCACCTGCAACACCTGCAACAGCCCCTCTCAATGCGAACACGCTTGGACGCCAAGAGCCGTCGTTAAGTCCTTGTGACGAGGTCCGCCGAGTCCCTTGGTCAAGATGTCGGCCAGCATGATCGTAGTCTCGCAGTACTCGACGATCACTTCACCGTGCTTGACTTCATCACGGATGTGGTGGTACTTGATGTCGATGTGCTTCGCGCGGCCATGGTTCACAGGGTTCTTGGTCATCTTGATGCACGACTGATTGTCTTCGAAAATCTTCAGATCCGGGATGTCTTCGCCTGCAGCGTCGAGGATCTCACACAGAAGCTTGTGCACCCACTTGCCTTCTTGGATTGCCAGACTGAGCGCAATGTACTCGGCTTCACTCGTGGAAAGAGACACACTCGATTGCTTCTTGGATCCCCACGACACAGGTCCGCCAAGAACTTGAAACAGGTAGCCCGAAGTCGACTTGCGGTCACTGTGGTCACCAGCCCAGTCTGCATCCGAATAGCCACGAAAGTCGATTCCCTTGGCCGGCGAAAAACGGAGTCCGTGCGACTTGGTGCCCTGAAGGTAACGGAAGATGCGCTTGACTGCAATCCAGTGTTCGACTTGAGGGTTCTCCATGAAGCGCGAAACATAACCAACTGCAAAAGCAATGTCCGGGCGAATCGACGTCATCAAGTGCATGAGAGCACCGACAGCTTCACGGAACGGCGCATCCAACTTGGTCGAGACGTAAAAGCCAAGGTCGTTTGAGCACTAGATGTCGAAATGCAAAGTGATTGATTTAGGTCCTTAGTTCGCAAAACTCCTTGCTACCTCTAAGCCTACTGGATTCTTTACTGGATACACTCTACTGGATTCTTTACTGGATACTGAGTTGCTTCAGCCAATCAGAGAGCGCCACGTCGTTGCCCATCTTGTACCCACAATCTTGTACCCACGTGTCCCGTAGTCCCCGTAGCGTAAACAGCGTCCCATCATCAGTGTCCCGTCATCAGTGTCCCGTAAACACAGGAATGATTGCGGTCCCACTGAGTGAAGGTTATACCGGTATCCTACCGGTATACCGCAGCTGGTCGAGGCGCCTTCTTGACAACACTCCCACTCGACTCGGCCGTAGTTGCGCCTTGAACTCCGAGCTTGCTCCGTAGGAAGTCGAACTGCACAGCGGTGATCGCCTTCGTCATCAAGTCCGCCAGCATGTTCTTGGTCGAACAGTACTCCAACACCACTTGGCCGTCTTCTACCTTCTCACGCACGAAGTGGTAGCGAATGTCGATGTGCTTGGTGCGCTTGTGGAACTCCGGGTTCTTAGCCAACGCGATGGAGCCTTGGTTGTCCTCGTAGATCTTGATCGCTTCATCGCTTGCCATCTCGTCGAGCTCGCACAGAAATGCCTTGAGCCAAATAGCCTCTTGCGTAGCCTCCGTCAATGCCATGTACTCGGCCTCCGTCGATGATAGCGCCACTGTCCGCTGTTTCTTGCTTCTCCAGCTGATGCATCCGCCGTTCATCATGAACGCATAGCCGCTTGTACTCCGTCTTGACTCGATGTCGCCGGCCCAGTCCGCATCCGAATAGCCTTGGAGTCCGTCCTCGCTGCCAGCTTGAAACTCGATGCCATATGTCTTCGTGCCTTGAATGTAGCGGAACACCCTCTTGAGCGCTTGCCAGTGTGTCGGACACGGATCCGCGGCGAACTGGCTGAGAACTCCCACTGCCGCTGCGAGGTCCGGTCGGGTTCCCACCATCAGGTACATCAAACACCCGACGGCATTCCTGTACGGCACCTTCGCCATGGTCTCTTCGTGTTTGCATCCTCCTTCACACATGGCCTTGGTCAACTTGAGTCCCGGGTCTTGTGGTGTCTTGACAGGGTTGCTCTTCTCCATGCTGAACTTCTCCAGGATGTCCTTCGCAAACTTGGTCTGCCGCACCGACACATTTCCGGTCTTGGGATCTTGGTCGATTTCCATGCCGAGGAAGTACTTGAGCTGACCCATGTCCGTCATCTCGAACCGCACGCTGAGCGCCTCCTTGGTCGACTTGAGCAGCTCGTCATTGTTGCTTGCCAGGATCAAATCGTCCACGTACAGCGCCACGAAGATCATGTCTTGGTCATTGCGCTTGACGTAGATGCAGTGATCCGCCTCACACTTCTTGAACCCCAGCTCCAGCATGAACTTGTCGATGGTCTGGTTCCACATCCGCGGCGACTGCTTGAGACCGTAAAGAGAACGCTTGAGCTTGCACACGAAGTCCGGGTGCGCCTCGTCAACGTAGCCGTCCGGCTGCACCATGTAGATGTCTTCGTCCAGCCAGCCATTCAGGAACGCCGTCTTCACATCCATCTGGTGCACCGTGAGGTTGTACTTGGCCGCCAGACTGAGCAAGATCCTGATCGATGTGAACTTGGCCACCGGCGCGAACGTCTCTTCGTAGTCGATGCCGAACTTCTGCAAAAATCCCTTCGCCACTAGACGCGCCTTGAACCGCTCGATGTCTCCAGCCTGGTTCTCCTTGATCCGAAACACCCATCTGCAGCCGATCGCCTTGCGTCCCTTCGGCAATGGCACTAACACCCACGTCTCGTTCTTGCGAAGAGAGTTGATCTCCGAGTCGCACGCTTCCTTCCACTTGACCGAGTTGCTGGATTCCATCGCCGATACGAACGTAGTCGGCATTTCTCCCACTGAATCCACAACGAAGGCCGCGTCGAAGCCTTCTTCTCTTGCAATGGCTGACATCTCGTCTAGCGTTTGTTGTCGACTGTGCCGCTTGGACCTTGGGATCTCCACCGCTTCTTCCAACGACCGCGTCCGCTGGTGTCGCTTGCTGCCGGGTTCGAAATCTTCGTCTCGCGCAGCTTCATCTTTATCATCCTCTTCCGGTCCGGACGATGCTTCTTGATCCGTGGCAACTTCATCTCGAAGTTCCACGATCGCTTCTTCTTGATCCAACTTGCGTCTCCCACTGTCGAAGACGTCTTCCATGAACTGTGCGTCGCGGCTCACCAACACGCGACCGCTCTTCATCTCTTCAAACCGATATGCTTTCTCATGCTCCGAGTACCCGAGAAACCGACAACGCACTGACCGAGCGTCAAACTTGGTACGTTTCTCCTTCGGGACCGTCACATACGCATGGCAACCGAACACCTTGAGGTTCGCCAGCAGCGGCTTCTTCCCGGTCCAGACTTGGTGTGGCGACTTGTCGTGGGTGGTGGAGCGTGTCGGACACCGGTTGCGAAGGAACGTCGCTGTCACCACCGCTTCACCCCAATATGACTTCGACAGTCCGGCATGTTCCAACATGCAGCGCGCACACTCCACTAACGTCCGGTTCATGCGCTCGGCCACTCCGTTCAGTTGAGGCGTGTACGGCGGAGTGAACTTCTGAACGATCCCGCGGTCGCTGCAGAAGTTGGCCATCGCACCGGAAGTGTACTCGCCACCGTTGTCGCTCCGGAGTGTCTTCACGCGCTTGCCGGTCTGAGTTTCAGCAAACGCTACAAACTCCGCGAACTTGGCAGTCACTTCCGACTTGTTCCGCAGCAAGTATACCACACAAAAGTGCGAGTACTCGTCGATGAACGTGACGAAGTACCGCTTGCCGCTGAACGTGGGTGTCTGCATGGGACCGCAGACATCACTGTGGATGACTTCCAACAGCTTCTTGGCGCGGTTCGGTGACTTGGGCATATAACTCGCTCGCGTTTGCTTGCCGAGTGCACATCCATCACACAGCTCCCACTGCTTCACCGACGTCATGTTCATCCCAATGCCATAACCCTTCTTGACGATGGCGTCTAGACCGCCATGGCCAATGTGACCAAGTCGAAGGTGCCAGAGGTACGACGTGGTGTCCCCTTTGCGTTCCTTCGAACTTGACACATTCGCCTCGTCAGGCATGATAGGCGTCATACACAACTTGAACAGTCCCTTGCCTTCACTTGCTCCGAGCTTCCATTTGACGTTCTTTGTCTCGGCGAAGCACCCGTCGCGCTTGAACGTCACGGGCCCAACATCCTTGTCAAGAAGGTCGTAGTAGAGGCTGTCTTGCGAGGGGAGGACTGCCGAAGCTTGGGGCGAGGTGGCCGAGACGAGGGAAGTCACTTGAGGGGTAGAATGGAAATTCAGAAGTGATTGAATTGTTGGAGCTTACATCCTAGACTACTGCTATAGACACGCGACCCTGCGTCCTATCACCTAGTGCGTCTAATCAACCATCACTCACCAGTGCACGTCCAATCATCCTACTCGTCTAATCATCGGTGGCGTAAACATCCTACCGTAATCATCGCGGGATCGTATTGGATCACCTGCAACACCTGCAACAGCCCCTCTCAATGCGAACACGCTTGGACGCCAAGAGCCGTCGTTAAGTCCTTGTGACGAGGTCCGCCGAGTCCCTTGGTCAAGATGTCGGCCAGCATGATCGTAGTCTCGCAGTACTCGACGATCACTTCACCGTGCTTGACTTCATCACGGATGTGGTGGTACTTGATGTCGATGTGCTTCGCGCGGCCATGGTTCACAGGGTTCTTGGTCATCTTGATGCACGACTGATTGTCTTCGAAAATCTTCAGATCCGGGATGTCTTCGCCTGCAGCGTCGAGGATCTCACACAGAAGCTTGTGCACCCACTTGCCTTCTTGGATTGCCAGACTGAGCGCAATGTACTCGGCTTCACTCGTGGAAAGAGACACACTCGATTGCTTCTTGGATCCCCACGACACAGGTCCGCCAAGAACTTGAAACAGGTAGCCCGAAGTCGACTTGCGGTCACTGTGGTCACCAGCCCAGTCTGCATCCGAATAGCCACGAAAGTCGATTCCCTTGGCCGGCGAAAAACGGAGTCCGTGCGACTTGGTGCCCTGAAGGTAACGGAAGATGCGCTTGACTGCAATCCAGTGTTCGACTTGAGGGTTCTCCATGAAGCGCGAAACATAACCAACTGCAAAAGCAATGTCCGGGCGAATCGACGTCATCAAGTGCATGAGAGCACCGACAGCTTCACGGAACGGCGCATCCAACTTGGTCGAGACGTAAAAGCTGATAAAGGTGTTGAATTCTTGGAAGCGAGGCTTGGGCTGAGCGGAGGGAGTTCTGCACTTGGTGTGAACACCGGAGTGAAGACCACTTGAGCTGAAGAAGGGAGATTCGAAAGTGATTGATTGATCGGAGTTTACACTGTCTTCACTACCTAGTCTGCATCCAATCATTTGGTGCATCTAATCACCAACACTCTGTACTCGTCCAATCATCCTACTCGTCTAATCATCGGTGGCGTAAACAACGTACCGTAATCATCGCAGGATCGTATTGGACCGGTTCGGGTTGACCGGTTAATGGATACAGCTGGTACACAGTACCCAAGACCAGCAACCCTCAATACGCCTCCTCAATGCGAACATGCGTGGATGCCGAGAGCCGCCGTCAGGTCCATGTGGCGTGGTCCCGCAAGCGCCTTCGTCATGATGTCCGCCAGCATCACAGAAGTCTCGCAATACTGGAGCTTCACTTCACCGCGCTTCACTTCGTCACGGATGTGGTGATACTTGATGTCGATGTGCTTGGCGCGGCCGTGATTCACCGGGTTCTTCGTCATCTTGATGCACGACTGGTTGTCTTCGCGGATCATGAGCTCGGGTCCTGTCTCGTTGGCAGCCGCCAGTATCTCGCACAGCAGGCGGTGGATCCACTTGCCCTCTTGGATAGCCAGACTGAGCGCGATGTACTCCGCTTCGCTCGTAGACAGCGACACGCTTGACTGCTTCTTGCTTCCCCAGCTCACAGGCGCACTCATCAGCATGAACGTGTAGCCGGAAGTCGACTTGCGGTCCGCGAGGTCACCGGCCCAGTCCGCGTCCGAGTATCCACGAAAGTCGATGTTGTCACCCGGCTTGTAGCAGATCCCATGCGTCTTGGTGCCTTGCAGGTAGCGAAAGATACGCTTGACCGCAACCCAGTGTTCCTCTTGGGGATTCTCCATGAAGCGCGACACATAGCCCACAGCGTACGCGATGTCCGGGCGCGTGGCAGTCATCAGATGCATTAAGGCACCCACAGCTTCGCGAAATGGAGCGTTCACCTTGGTCGCTGCGTCGCTTGGAACTAGTCGAGAGCTCATGTCGACGGGACTCACCACAGCCTTGCACTCATCCATACCGAAGCGCTTCAGGATATCATCCACATAACGCCGCTGGCACATGGTCACACTGCCGTCCGAGCCGTCCACCAACTCGATCCCAAGGACAAAAGCACACTTGCCGCTGTCGGTCATCTCGAAGCGAGTCTTCAGGTCATTCTTCGTGCGTGCGATCAGCTCGGGTGAACTTCCGGTCACCAACACATCATCCACGTAGACCAGCACGAACACACAGTGGCCATCCTCAACCTTGATGTAGAGGCACGGATCAAAGGCCGAAACTTGGAAACCGATGGAGCACACGAACTCGTCGAACGTCTCGTTCCACACGCGCGAAGCTTGTTTGAGACCGTAGATCGCCTTCACCAATTCCAGACAGTCGAAATCACCATCGACCTCAACGCCATCAGGAACCACGCAGAACACTTGCTCCTTCATGATCCCATATAGGAATGCAGTCACCACGTCGAGTTGGTCGAGGGGCCAACCGAAGTACTTGGCAATCGCGATGACCATGCGCAGCGTCACGTACTTGACCACGGGCGAAAACGTCTCCGTGTAGTCGATGCCGTACTTCTGCTTGAAACCCTTGGCCACGAGGCGAGCCTTGTACTTCTCGATCGATCCGTCCGCTTTGCGCTTGATCTTGAACACCCACTTGGTGCCGATGGCGCGCTGTCCGTTGGGCAACTTGGCAGCACGAAACACTCCACGAAGACGCATCGACTTGAGTTCCGCGCGAATCGCCTTGCGCCAGTGCACTTGATCAGGGCTGTTGATCGCCTCTTGAAACGTCGTCGGCTCCGATAGATCTGCTGCTTCGACGGCATTCGCACTGGCACGCCAAAACACCGGCGGAGTCGAATCATCGTCTTCATCTTGGTCCCCAGACTTTTCTTCTTCGTCGGGGTCCACTCGGTGCGAAGAGGAGTCCGGTGCACTCGCTTCTTCCAATCCAGGCCGATGACGCACAGTGCGCGGTCTTCTGGTACCTTCATCTTCGTCACTTGGATGACTCTTGCGCTTCCCCGCCTGCTTGTACTCCGTCTGGCGAGGACCGGCATCGTCGATGTCGAGCGAGTCGAAGTCCAGGTCATCGACATCTTCATTGGAAATCTGCGGCGAAAGTCCAAAGGCCGACTCATCGAAGTTGACATCGCGACTGATGACCACCTGCCCCGCTTCGATGTCATAAACTCGATACGCCTTGGACACTTCTTCGTAGCCGAGGAATATTCCGGCGCGAGCCTTGGGGTCCCACTTGAGCCGCTTCTCCTTCGGAGTCAGAATGTACGTCCGACAGCCGAACACACGCATGTGCTTCACACTCGGCTTGGACTTGTACACGATCTCGAACGGAGTCTTGTGCTCGATCTTGGGCGACGGCAGGCGGTTCTTCACGTAGATGGCCGTCATGGCCGCCTCAGCCCAGAAACACTTGTCCAACTTGGCGTGATGCAGCATGCTGCGGCCGATCGTGACGATGGTCCGGATGGCTCGTTCTGCCGTGCCGTTGGTCTGGTGCGCGTACGGAACCGTGGTTTGCTGCTCGATGCCTTCGTCTTCGTAGAAAGCCTTGAGCGAGTTGGTCGCAAACTCACGAGCTCCGTCATGCCGCACAAACTTGACCTTCTTGCCGAACTGCTTCTGCACCTTCATGACGTACGTCTTGATGTAGTCTTCGCTCTCCGACTTGGCACGCAGACAGAAACCCTTCATGCATCCGCTGGCTTCGTCCACGATCAACAGCAGATACTTGCTGCCACCAAGCGAGTTTTCCTCCATGGGTCCGCAGATGTCGAAGTGGAGCAACTCGAAGGTGTCATAGTGACGCTTGTCACGGTTGCTCGGGAATGGCTTTTGGACCATCTTCCCTTGCTGACATCCGCGACACAGACTTGGTCCACTCGACTTGGAGGGTGCCTTCGCGTCCTTGATCATCTTGGTGTCGACCATCTTGCGAAGCACCTCGACTGGAGCGTGGCCCATGCGCGCGTGCAGGTCGACAGTCCTGCCACTCGTCGCTGCATTTGCCGATCGCTGAGGCGTGCGAAGCCAGTAGAGGCCATCCACGAGATCCGCCGTTGCCACCACTAGCTTCGAGTCCTTGCGCGAAACGTGCATTTCGGTGCCGTCGAACACCACTTGGAACTTGCCACTCTTGTTGATCTGCGGCACCGAGAGCAGGTTCTTGCTCATGCTCGGCACGTACAGCGCGCTCTTGATCTCGATCTCGCGCTCGTCGCCGTTGGGTAGAACCACTCGTTCCACGATGGTCCCCACACCCTTGATGGCCGCCTTGTTGCCATCGGCCACCGAAAGTTCGCCTTCGTTCCGCTCGATCAAATTGGCGAACTTGGCCTTGTCGTTACAGATGTGGTGCGTTGCGCCGCTGTCGACCGCCCACATCCCGGACACATTCTTGCCCGTCGAAATGCCACATTCCATGGAAACCGCGAACGCCACTCGATCGTAGCCGTAGTCGTAGTCGTAGTCGTCGCTGTCGTTTCTCCACTGGATGTTGTTGGCCCCGCGTCCACGGCCGTTGCCATTGCCATTGCCATTGCCGCCGCGTCTTGGGCCCCGATTCTCGTCCTTCTGCTTGGTCCAGCACTTGTCAATGATGTGCCCCAATTTCCCGCAGTATGTGCATTGGCGAGACTCTCGGTCGGTGTTGAACGCCTTGGCCGCGTTCTCCGTCTTCACCGTCGCCGTCTTCTCGCCTTGCCGCTTGATATGCTCGTTCGTGAGCACCTTCACGACGTCTTGCGACCGCAGTTCAGCGCTGCTCATCTCCAAGTTCAGCACGACGTTCTCGTAGCTCTTGGGGAGACTGCGCAACAGGCAGATCGCCACGTCCTCGTCCTCCATCTTGGCGCCGATGCTGCTGAGCTTGGCGCTGATGTTGAGGACCTCATTGCAATGATGCAACACATTGCCGCCTTCCGACATCTCCATGCTGAAGAGTTGGCGCTTCAGGTAGATGCGTCCAGCCTTCTGCGATCCACCGTACAGCGTCTTCAGGCGCGTCCACGCAGCCCACGCTTCCTCGCAGTCGTCGACCACATGGTGGTAGTCCGCGTCCATGTGGAGCAGCATCAGTCCGAACGCGATGTTGCTCGACTTGACATAGTCGTCCTTGGCCCGCGAGTCCGTGAACGTAGGCGTCGTCTCGCGGTTCACGACATGCCACACCGACTTGGTCAGGAACACGCCACGCATGTAGCGGTTCCACGTCGCGTAGTTGTCTCCGTTGAAGTTGTCGATGGAGACCTTGGTCGAGGCGTCGTGGGCAGAGGACATGGTGCTTGGGCTCATAACCTGATAAAGGTGTTGAATTCTTGGAAGCGAGGCTTGGGCTGAGCGGAGGGAGTTCTGCACTTGGTGTGAACACCGGAGTGAAGACCACTTGCTTGTACCCACGTGTCCCGTAGTCCCCGTAGCGTAAACAGCGTCCCATCATCAGTGTCCCATCATCAGTGTCCCGTAAACACAGGAATGATTGCGGTCCCACTGAGTGAAGGTTATACCGGTATCCTACCGGTATACCGCAGCTGGTCGAGGCGCCTTCTTGACAACACTCCCACTCGACTCGGCCGTAGTTGCGCCTTGAACTCCGAGCTTGCTCCGTAGGAAGTCGAACTGCACAGCGGTGATCGCCTTCGTCATCAAGTCCGCCAGCATGTTCTTGGTCGAACAGTACTCCAACACCACTTGGCCGTCTTCTACCTTCTCACGCACGAAGTGGTAGCGAATGTCGATGTGCTTGGTGCGCTTGTGGAACTCCGGGTTCTTGGCCAACGCGATGGAGCCTTGGTTGTCCTCGTAGATCTTGATCGCTTCATCGCTTGCCATCTCGTCGAGCTCGCACAGAAATGCCTTGAGCCAAATAGCCTCTTGCGTAGCCTCCGTCAATGCCATGTACTCGGCCTCCGTCGATGATAGCGCCACCGTCCGCTGTTTCTTGCTTCTCCAGCTGATGCATCCGCCGTTCATCATGAACGCGTAGCCGCTTGTACTCCGTCTTGACTCGATGTCGCCGGCCCAGTCCGCATCCGAATAGCCTTGGAGTCCGTCCTCGCTGCCAGCTTGAAACTCGATGCCATGTGTCTTCGTGCCTTGAATGTAGCGGAACACCCTCTTGAGCGCTTGCCAGTGTGTCGGACACGGATCCGCGGCGAACTGGCTGAGAACTCCCACTGCCGCTGCGAGGTCCGGTCGGGTTCCCACCATCAGGTACATCAAACACCCGACGGCATTCCTGTACGGCACCTTCGCCATGGTCTCTTCGTGCTTGCATCCTCCTTCACACATGGCCTTGGTCAACTTGAGTCCCGGGTCTTGTGGTGTCTTGACAGGGTTGCTCTTCTCCATGCTGAACTTCTCCAGGATGTCCTTCGCAAACTTGGTCTGCCGCACCGACACATTTCCGGTCTTGGGATCTTGGTCGATTTCCATGCCGAGGAAGTACTTGAGCTGACCCATGTCCGTCATCTCGAACCGCACGCTGAGCGCCTCCTTGGTCGACTTGAGCAGCTCGTCATTGTTGCTTGCCAGGATCAAGTCGTCCACGTACAGCGCCACGAAGATCATGTCTTGGTCATTGCGCTTGACGTAGATGCAGTGATCCGCCTCACACTTCTTGAACCCCAGCTCCAGCATGAACTTGTCGATGGTCTGGTTCCACATCCGCGGCGACTGCTTGAGACCGTAAAGTGAACGCTTGAGCTTGCACACGAAGTCCGGGTGCGCCTCGTCAACGTAGCCGTCCGGCTGCACCATGTAGATGTCTTCGTCCAGCCAGCCGTTCAGGAACGCCGTCTTCACATCCATCTGGTGCACCGTGAGGTTGTACTTGGCCGCCAGACTGAGCAAGATCCTGATCGACGTGAACTTGGCCACCGGCGCGAACGTCTCTTCGTAGTCGATGCCGAACTTCTGCAAAAATCCCTTCGCCACTAGACGCGCCTTGAACCGCTCGATGTCTCCAGCCTGGTTCTCCTTGATCCGAAACACCCATTTGCAGCCGATCGCCTTGCGTCCCTTCGGCAATGGCACCAACACCCACGTCTCGTTCTTGCGAAGAGAGTTGATCTCCGAGTCGCACGCTTCCTTCCACTTGACCGAGTTGCTGGATTCCATCGCCGATACGAACGTAGTCGGCATTTCTCCCACTGAATCCACAACGAAGGCCGCGTCGAAGCCTTCTTCTCTTGCGATGGCTGACATCTCGTCTAGCGTTTGTTGTCGACTGTGCCGCTTGGACCTTGGGATCTCCACCGCTTCTTCCAACGACCGCGTCCGCTGGTGTCGTTTGCTGCCGGGTTCGAAGTCTTCGTCTCGCGCAGCTTCATCTTCATCATCCTCTTCCGGTCCGGACGATGCTTCTTGATCCGTGGCAACTTCATCTCGAAGTTCCACGATCGCTTCTTCTTGATCTAACTTGCGTCTCCCACCGTCGAAGACGTCTTCCATGAACTGTGCGTCGCGGCTCACCAACACGCGACCGCTCTTCATCTCTTCAAACCGATATGCTTTCTCATGCTCCGAGTACCCGAGAAACCGACAACGCACTGACCGAGCGTCAAACTTGGTACGTTTCTCCTTCGGGACCGTCACATACGCATGGCAACCGAACACCTTGAGGTTCGCCAGCAGCGGCTTCTTCCCGGTCCAGACTTGGTGTGGCGACTTGTCGTGGGTGGTGGAGCGTGTCGGACACCGGTTGCGAAGGAACGTCGCTGTCACCACCGCTTCACCCCAATATGACTTCGACAGTCCGGCATGTTCCAACATGCAGCGCGCACACTCCACTAACGTCCGGTTCATGCGCTCGGCCACTCCGTTCAGTTGAGGCGTGTACGGCGGAGTGAACTTCTGAACGATCCCGCGGTCGCTGCAGAACTTGGCCATCGCACCGGAAGTGTACTCGCCACCGTTGTCGCTCCGGAGTGTCTTCACGCGCTTGCCGGTCTGAGTTTCAGCAAACGCTACAAACTCCGCGAACTTGGCAGTCACTTCCGACTTGTTCCGCAGCAAGTATACCACACAAAAGTGCGAGTACTCGTCGATGAACGTGACGAAGTACCGCTTGCCGCTGAACGTGGGTGTCTGCATGGGACCGCAGACATCACTGTGGATGACTTCCAACAGCTTCTTGGCGCGGTTCGGTGACTTGGACATATAACTCACTCGCGTTTGCTTGCCGAGTGCACATCCATCACACAGCTCCCACTGCTTCACCGACGTCATGTTCATCCCAATGCCATAACCCTTCTTGACGATGGCGTCTAGACCGCCATGGCCAATGTGACCAAGTCGAAGGTGCCAGAGGTACGACGTGGTGTCCCCTTTGCGTTCCTTCGAACTTGACACATTCGCCTCGTCAGGCATGATAGGCGTCATACACAACTTGAACAGTCCCTTGCCTTCACTTGCTCCGAGCTTCCATTTGACGTTCTTTGTCTCGGCGAAGCACCCGTCGCGCTTGAACGTCACGGGCCCAACATCCTTGTCAAGAAGGTCGTAGTAGAGGCTGTCTTGCGAGGGGAGGACTGCCGAAGCTTGGGGCGAGGTGGCCGAGACGAGGGAAGTCACTTGAGGGGTAGAATGGAAATTCAGAAGTGATTGAATTGTTGGAGCTTACATCCTAGACTACTGCTATAGACACGCGACCCTGCGTCCTATCACCTAGTGCGTCTAATCAACCATCACTCACCAGTGCACGTCCAATCATCCTACTCGTCTAATCATCGGTGGCGTAAACATCCTACCGTAATCATCGCGGGATCGTATTGGATCACCTGCAACACCTGCAACAGCCCCTCTCAATGCGAACACGCTTGGACGCCAAGAGCCGTCGTTAAGTCCTTGTGACGAGGTCCGCCGAGTCCCTTGGTCAAGATGTCGGCCAGCATGATCGTAGTCTCGCAGTACTCGACGATCACTTCACCGTGCTTGACTTCATCACGGATGTGGTGGTACTTGATGTCGATGTGCTTCGCGCGGCCATGGTTCACAGGGTTCTTGGTCATCTTGATGCACGACTGATTGTCTTCGAAAATCTTCAGATCCGGGATGTCTTCGCCTGCAGCGTCGAGGATCTCACACAGAAGCTTGTGCACCCACTTGCCTTCTTGGATTGCCAGACTGAGCGCAATGTACTCGGCTTCACTCGTGGAAAGAGACACACTCGATTGCTTCTTGGATCCCCACGACACAGGTCCGCCAAGAACTTGAAACAGGTAGCCCGAAGTCGACTTGCGGTCACTGTGGTCACCAGCCCAGTCTGCATCCGAATAGCCACGAAAGTCGATTCCCTTGGCCGGCGAAAAACGGAGTCCGTGCGACTTGGTGCCCTGAAGGTAACGGAAGATGCGCTTGACTGCAATCCAGTGTTCGACTTGAGGGTTCTCCATGAAGCGCGAAACATAACCAACTGCAAAAGCAATGTCCGGGCGAATCGACGTCATCAAGTGCATGAGAGCACCGACAGCTTCACGGAACGGCGCATCCAACTTGGTCGAGACGTAAAAGCTGATAAAGGTGTTGAATTCTTGGAAGCGAGGCTTGGGCTGAGCGGAGGGAGTTCTGCACTTGGTGTGAACACCGGAGTGAAGACCACTTGAGCTGAAGAAGGGAGATTCGAAAGTGATTGATTGATCGGAGTTTACACTGTCTTCACTACCTAGTCTGCATCCAATCATTTGGTGCATCTAATCACCAACACTCTGTACTCGTCCAATCATCCTACTCGTCTAATCATCGGTGGCGTAAACAACGTACCGTAATCATCGCAGGATCGTATTGGACCGGTTCGGGTTGACCGGTTAATGGATACAGCTGGTACACAGTACCCAAGACCAGCAACCCTCAATAAAAGCCAAGGTCTTTTGAGCACTAGATGTCGAAATGCAAAGTGATTGATTTAGGTCCTTAGTTCGCAAAACTCCTTGCTACCTCTAAGCCTACTGGATTCTTTACTGGATACACTCTACTGGATTCTTTACTGGATACTGAGTTGCTTCAGCCAATCAGAGAGCGCCACGTCGTTGCCCATCTTGTACCCACAATCTTGTACCCACGTGTCCCGTAGTCCCCGTAGCGTAAACAGCGTCCCATCATCAGTGTCCCGTCATCAGTGTCCCGTAAACACAGGAATGATTGCGGTCCCACTGAGTGAAGGTTATACCGGTATCCTACCGGTATACCGCAGCTGGTCGAGGCGCCTTCTTGACAACACTCCCACTCGACTCGGCCGTAGTTGCGCCTTGAACTCCGAGCTTGCTCCGTAGGAAGTCGAACTGCACAGCGGTGATCGCCTTCGTCATCAAGTCCGCCAGCATGTTCTTGGTCGAACAGTACTCCAACACCACTTGGCCGTCTTCTACCTTCTCACGCACGAAGTGGTAGCGAATGTCGATGTGCTTGGTGCGCTTGTGGAACTCCGGGTTCTTAGCCAACGCGATGGAGCCTTGGTTGTCCTCGTAGATCTTGATCGCTTCATCGCTTGCCATCTCGTCGAGCTCGCACAGAAATGCCTTGAGCCAAATAGCCTCTTGCGTAGCCTCCGTCAATGCCATGTACTCGGCCTCCGTCGATGATAGCGCCACTGTCCGCTGTTTCTTGCTTCTCCAGCTGATGCATCCGCCGTTCATCATGAACGCATAGCCGCTTGTACTCCGTCTTGACTCGATGTCGCCGGCCCAGTCCGCATCCGAATAGCCTTGGAGTCCGTCCTCGCTGCCAGCTTGAAACTCGATGCCATATGTCTTCGTGCCTTGAATGTAGCGGAACACCCTCTTGAGCGCTTACCAGGGTGTCGGACACGGATCCGCGGCGAACTGGCTGAGAACTCCCACTGCCGCTGCGAGGTCCGGTCGGGTTCCCACCATCAGGTACATCAAACACCCGACGGCATTCCTGTACGGCACCTTCGCCATGGTCTCTTCGTGTTTGCATCCTCCTTCACACATGGCCTTGGTCAACTTGAGTCCCGGGTCTTGTGGTGTCTTGACAGGGTTGCTCTTCTCCATGCTGAACTTCTCCAGGATGTCCTTCGCAAACTTGGTCTGCCGCACCGACACATTTCCGGTCTTGGGATCTTGGTCGATTTCCATGCCGAGGAAGTACTTGAGCTGACCCATGTCCGTCATCTCGAACCGCACGCTGAGCGCCTCCTTGGTCGACTTGAGCAGCTCGTCATTGTTGCTTGCCAGGATCAAATCGTCCACGTACAGCGCCACGAAGATCATGTCTTGGTCATTGCGCTTGACGTAGATGCAGTGATCCGCCTCACACTTCTTGAACCCCAGCTCCAGCATGAACTTGTCGATGGTCTGGTTCCACATCCGCGGCGACTGCTTGAGACCGTAAAGCGAACGCTTGAGCTTGCACACGAAGTCCGGGTGCGCCTCGTCAACGTAGCCGTCCGGCTGCACCATGTAGATGTCTTCGTCCAGCCAGCCATTCAGGAACGCCGTCTTCACATCCATCTGGTGCACCGTGAGGTTGTACTTGGCCGCCAGACTGAGCAAGATCCTGATCGACGTGAACTTGGCCACCGGCGCGAACGTCTCTTCGTAGTCGATGCCGAACTTCTGCAAAAATCCCTTCGCCACTAGACGCGCCTTGAACCGCTCGATGTCTCCAGCCTGGTTCTCCTTGATCCGAAACACCCATCTGCAGCCGATCGCCTTGCGTCCTTCGGCAATGGCACCAACACCCACGTCTCGTTCTTGCGAAGAGAGTTGATCTCCGAGTCGCACGCTTCCTTCCACTTGACCGAGTTGCTGGATTCCATCGCCGATACGAACGTAGTCGGCATTTCTCCCACTGAATCCACAACGAAGGCCGCGTCGAAGCCTTCTTCTCTTGCGATGGCTGACATCTCGTCTAGCGTTTGTTGTCGACTGTGCCGCTTGGACCTTGGGATCTCCACCGCTTCCTCCAACGACCGCGTCCGCTGGTGTCGTTTGCTGCCGGGTTCGAAGTCTTCGTCTCGCGCAGCTTCATCTTCACCATCCTCTTCCGGTCCGGACGATGCTTCTTGATCCGTGGCAACTTCATCTCGAAGTTCCACGATCGCTTCTTCTTGATCTAACTTGCGTCTCTCACCGTCGAAGACGTCTTCCATGAACTGTGCGTCGCGGCTCACCAACACGCGACCGCTCTTCATCTCTTCAAACCGATATGCTTTCTCATGCTCCGAGTACCCGAGAAACCGACAACGCACTGACCGAGCGTCAAACTTGGTACGTTTCTCCTTCGGGACCGTCACATACGCATGGCAACCGAACACCTTGAGGTTCGCCAGCAGCGGCTTCTTCCCGGTCCAGACTTGGTGTGGCGACTTGTCGTGGGTGGTGGAGCGTGTCGGACACCGGTTGCGAAGGAACGTCGCTGTCACCACCGCTTCACCCCAATATGACTTCGACAGTCCGGCATGTTCCAACATGCAGCGCGCACACTCCACTAACGTCCGGTTCATGCGCTCGGCCACTCCGTTCAGTTGAGGCGTGTACGGCGGAGTGAACTTCTGAACGATCCCGCGGTCGCTGCAGAACTTGGCCATCGCACCGGAAGTGTACTCGCCACCGTTGTCGCTCCGGAGTGTCTTCACGCGCTTGCCGGTCTGAGTTTCAGCAAACGCTACAAACTCCGCGAACTTGGCAGTCACTTCCGACTTGTTCCGCAGCAAGTATACCACACAAAAGTGCGAGTACTCGTCGATGAACGTGACGAAGTACCGCTTGCCGCTGAACGTGGGTGTCTGCATGGGACCGCAGACATCACTGTGGATGACTTCCAACAGCTTCTTGGCGCGGTTCGGTGACTTGGACATATAACTCGCTCGCGTTTGCTTGCCGAGTGCACATCCATCACACAGCTCCCACTGCTTCACCGACGTCATGTTCATCCCAATGCCATAACCCTTCTTGACGATGGCGTCTAGACCGTCATGGCCAATGTGACCAAGTCGAAGGTGCCAGAGGTACGACGTGGTGTCCCCTTTGCGTTCCTTCGAACTTGACACATTCGCCTCGTCAGGCATGATAGGCGTCATACACAACTTGAACAGTCCCTTGCCTTCACTTGCTCCGAGCTTCCATTTGACGTTCTTTGTCTCGGCGAAGCACCCGTCGCGCTTGAACGTCACGGGCCCAACATCCTTGTCAAGAAGGTCGTAGTAGAGGCTGTCTTGCGAGGGGAGGACTGCCGAAGCTTGGGGCGAGGTGGCCGAGACGAGGGAAGTCACTTGAGGGGTAGAATGGAAATTCAGAAGTGATTGAATTGTTGGAGCTTACATCCTAGACTACTGCTATAGACACGCGACCCTGCGTCCTATCACCTAGTGCGTCTAATCAACCATCACTCACCAGTGCACGTCCAATCATCCTACTCGTCTAATCATCGGTGGCGTAAACATCCTACCGTAATCATCGCGGGATCGTATTGGATCACCTGCAACACCTGCAACAGCCCCTCTCAATGCGAACACGCTTGGACGCCAAGAGCCGTCGTTAAGTCCTTGTGACGAGGTCCGCCGAGTCCCTTGGTCAAGATGTCGGCCAGCATGATCGTAGTCTCGCAGTACTCGACGATCACTTCACCGTGCTTGACTTCATCACGGATGTGGTGGTACTTGATGTCGATGTGCTTCGCGCGGCCATGGTTCACAGGGTTCTTGGTCATCTTGATGCACGACTGATTGTCTTCGAAAATCTTCAGATCCGGGATGTCTTCGCCTGCAGCGTCGAGGATCTCACACAGAAGCTTGTGCACCCACTTGCCTTCTTGGATTGCCAGACTGAGCGCAATGTACTCGGCTTCACTCGTGGAAAGAGACACACTCGATTGCTTCTTGGATCCCCACGACACAGGTCCGCCAAGAACTTGAAACAGGTAGCCCGAAGTCGACTTGCGGTCACTGTGGTCACCAGCCCAGTCTGCATCCGAATAGCCACGAAAGTCGATTCCCTTGGCCGGCGAAAAACGGAGTCCGTGCGACTTGGTGCCCTGAAGGTAACGGAAGATGCGCTTGACTGCAATCCAGTGTTCGACTTGAGGGTTCTCCATGAAGCGCGAAACATAACCAACTGCAAAAGCAATGTCCGGGCGAATCGACGTCATCAAGTGCATGAGAGCACCGACAGCTTCACGGAACGGCGCATCCAACTTGGTCGAGACGTAAAAGCCAAGGTCGTTTGAGCACTAGATGTCGAAATGCAAAGTGATTGATTTAGGTCCTTAGTTCGCAAAACTCCTTGCTACCTCTAAGCCTACTGGATTCTTTACTGGATACACTCTACTGGATTCTTTACTGGATACTGAGTTGCTTCAGCCAATCAGAGAGCGCCACGTCGTTGCCCATCTTGTACCCACAATCTTGTACCCACGTGTCCCGTAGTCCCCGTAGCGTAAACAGCGTCCCATCATCAGTGTCCCGTCATCAGTGTCCCGTAAACACAGGAATGATTGCGGTCCCACTGAGTGAAGGTTATACCGGTATCCTACCGGTATACCGCAGCTGGTCGAGGCGCCTTCTTGACAACACTCCCACTCGACTCGGCCGTAGTTGCGCCTTGAACTCCGAGCTTGCTCCGTAGGAAGTCGAACTGCACAGCGGTGATCGCCTTCGTCATCAAGTCCGCCAGCATGTTCTTGGTCGAACAGTACTCCAACACCACTTGGCCGTCTTCTACCTTCTCACGCACGAAGTGGTAGCGAATGTCGATGTGCTTGGTGCGCTTGTGGAACTCCGGGTTCTTAGCCAACGCGATGGAGCCTTGGTTGTCCTCGTAGATCTTGATCGCTTCATCGCTTGCCATCTCGTCGAGCTCGCACAGAAATGCCTTGAGCCAAATAGCCTCTTGCGTAGCCTCCGTCAATGCCATGTACTCGGCCTCCGTCGATGATAGCGCCACTGTCCGCTGTTTCTTGCTTCTCCAGCTGATGCATCCGCCGTTCATCATGAACGCATAGCCGCTTGTACTCCGTCTTGACTCGATGTCGCCGGCCCAGTCCGCATCCGAATAGCCTTGGAGTCCGTCCTCGCTGCCAGCTTGAAACTCGATGCCATATGTCTTCGTGCCTTGAATGTAGCGGAACACCCTCTTGAGCGCTTACCAGGGTGTCGGACACGGATCCGCGGCGAACTGGCTGAGAACTCCCACTGCCGCTGCGAGGTCCGGTCGGGTTCCCACCATCAGGTACATCAAACACCCGACGGCATTCCTGTACGGCACCTTCGCCATGGTCTCTTCGTGTTTGCATCCTCCTTCACACATGGCCTTGGTCAACTTGAGTCCCGGGTCTTGTGGTGTCTTGACAGGGTTGCTCTTCTCCATGCTGAACTTCTCCAGGATGTCCTTCGCAAACTTGGTCTGCCGCACCGACACATTTCCGGTCTTGGGATCTTGGTCGATTTCCATGCCGAGGAAGTACTTGAGCTGACCCATGTCCGTCATCTCGACCGCACGCTGAGCGCCTCCTTGGTCGACTTGAGCAGCTCGTCATTGTTGCTTGCCAGGATCAAATCGTCCACGTACAGCGCCACGAAGATCATGTCTTGGTCATTGCGCTTGACGTAGATGCAGTGATCCGCCTCACACTTCTTGAACCCCAGCTCCAGCATGAACTTGTCGATGGTCTGGTTCCACATCCGCGGCGACTGCTTGAGACCGTAAAGCGAACGCTTGAGCTTGCACACGAAGTCCGGGTGCGCCTCGTCAACGTAGCCGTCCGGCTGCACCATGTAGATGTCTTCGTCCAGCCAGCCATTCAGGAACGCCGTCTTCACATCCATCTGGTGCACCGTGAGGTTGTACTTGGCCGCCAGACTGAGCAAGATCCTGATCGACGTGAACTTGGCCACCGGCGCGAACGTCTCTTCGTAGTCGATGCCGAACTTCTGCAAAAATCCCTTCGCCACTAGACGCGCCTTGAACCGCTCGATGTCTCCAGCCTGGTTCTCCTTGATCCGAAACACCCATCTGCAGCCGATCGCCTTGCGTCCTTCGGCAATGGCACCAACACCCACGTCTCGTTCTTGCGAAGAGAGTTGATCTCCGAGTCGCACGCTTCCTTCCACTTGACCGAGTTGCTGGATTCCATCGCCGATACGAACGTAGTCGGCATTTCTCCCACTGAATCCACAACGAAGGCCGCGTCGAAGCCTTCTTCTCTTGCGATGGCTGACATCTCGTCTAGCGTTTGTTGTCGACTGTGCCGCTTGGACCTTGGGATCTCCACCGCTTCTTCCAACGACCGCGTCCGCTGGTGTCGCTTGCTGCCGGGTTCGAAGTCTTCGTCTCGCGCAGCTTCATCTTCACCATCCTCTTCCGGTCCGGACGATGCTTCTTGATCCGTGGCAACTTCATCTCGAAGTTCCACGATCGCTTCTTCTTGATCTAACTTGCGTCTCTCACCGTCGAAGACGTCTTCCATGAACTGTGCGTCGCGGCTCACCAACACGCGACCGCTCTTCATCTCTTCAAACCGATATGCTTTCTCATGCTCCGAGTACCCGAGAAACCGACAACGCACTGACCGAGCGTCAAACTTGGTACGTTTCTCCTTCGGGACCGTCACATACGCATGGCAACCGAACACCTTGAGGTTCGCCAGCAGCGGCTTCTTCCCGGTCCAGACTTGGTGTGGCGACTTGTCGTGGGTGGTGGAGCGTGTCGGACACCGGTTGCGAAGGAACGTCGCTGTCACCACCGCTTCACCCCAATATGACTTCGACAGTCCGGCATGTTCCAACATGCAGCGCGCACACTCCACTAACGTCCGGTTCATGCGCTCGGCCACTCCGTTCAGTTGAGGCGTGTACGGCGGAGTGAACTTCTGAACGATCCCGCGGTCGCTGCAGAACTTGGCCATCGCACCGGAAGTGTACTCGCCACCGTTGTCGCTCCGGAGTGTCTTCACGCGCTTGCCGGTCTGAGTTTCAGCAAACGCTACAAACTCCGCGAACTTGGCAGTCACTTCCGACTTGTTCCGCAGCAAGTATACCACACAAAAGTGCGAGTACTCGTCGATGAACGTGACGAAGTACCGCTTGCCGCTGAACGTGGGTGTCTGCATGGGACCGCAGACATCACTGTGGATGACTTCCAACAGCTTCTTGGCGCGGTTCGGTGACTTGGACATATAACTCGCTCGCGTTTGCTTGCCGAGTGCACATCCATCACACAGCTCCCACTGCTTCACCGACGTCATGTTCATCCCAATGCCATAACCCTTCTTGACGATGGCGTCTAGACCGTCATGGCCAATGTGACCAAGTCGAAGGTGCCAGAGGTACGACGTGGTGTCCCCTTTGCGTTCCTTCGAACTTGACACATTCGCCTCGTCAGGCATGATAGGCGTCATACACAACTTGAACAGTCCCTTGCCTTCACTTGCTCCGAGCTTCCATTTGACGTTCTTTGTCTCGGCGAAGCACCCGTCGCGCTTGAACGTCACGGGCCCAACATCCTTGTCAAGAAGGTCGTAGTAGAGGCTGTCTTGCGAGGGGAGGACTGCCGAAGCTTGGGGCGAGGTGGCCGAGACGAGGGAAGTCACTTGAGGGGTAGAATGGAAATTCAGAAGTGATTGAATTGTTGGAGCTTACATCCTAGACTACTGCTATAGACACGCGACCCTGCGTCCTATCACCTAGTGCGTCTAATCAACCATCACTCACCAGTGCACGTCCAATCATCCTACTCGTCTAATCATCGGTGGCGTAAACATCCTACCGTAATCATCGCGGGATCGTATTGGATCACCTGCAACACCTGCAACAGCCCCTCTCAATGCGAACACGCTTGGACGCCAAGAGCCGTCGTTAAGTCCTTGTGACGAGGTCCGCCGAGTCCCTTGGTCAAGATGTCGGCCAGCATGATCGTAGTCTCGCAGTACTCGACGATCACTTCACCGTGCTTGACTTCATCACGGATGTGGTGGTACTTGATGTCGATGTGCTTCGCGCGGCCATGGTTCACAGGGTTCTTGGTCATCTTGATGCACGACTGATTGTCTTCGAAAATCTTCAGATCCGGGATGTCTTCGCCTGCAGCGTCGAGGATCTCACACAGAAGCTTGTGCACCCACTTGCCTTCTTGGATTGCCAGACTGAGCGCAATGTACTCGGCTTCACTCGTGGAAAGAGACACACTCGATTGCTTCTTGGATCCCCACGACACAGGTCCGCCAAGAACTTGAAACAGGTAGCCCGAAGTCGACTTGCGGTCACTGTGGTCACCAGCCCAGTCTGCATCCGAATAGCCACGAAAGTCGATTCCCTTGGCCGGCGAAAAACGGAGTCCGTGCGACTTGGTGCCCTGAAGGTAACGGAAGATGCGCTTGACTGCAATCCAGTGTTCGACTTGAGGGTTCTCCATGAAGCGCGAAACATAACCAACTGCAAAAGCAATGTCCGGGCGAATCGACGTCATCAAGTGCATGAGAGCACCGACAGCTTCACGGAACGGCGCATCCAACTTGGTCGAGACGTAAAAGCTGATAAAGGTGTTGAATTCTTGGAAGCGAGGCTTGGGCTGAGCGGAGGGAGTTCTGCACTTGGTGTGAACACCGGAGTGAAGACCACTTGAGCTGAAGAAGGGAGATTCGAAAGTGATTGATTGATCGGAGTTTACACTGTCTTCACTACCTAGTCTGCATCCAATCATTTGGTGCATCTAATCACCAACACTCTGTACTCGTCCAATCATCCTACTCGTCTAATCATCGGTGGCGTAAACAACGTACCGTAATCATCGCAGGATCGTATTGGACCGGTTCGGGTTGACCGGTTAATGGATACAGCTGGTACACAGTACCCAAGACCAGCAACCCTCAATAAAAGCCAAGGTCTTTTGAGCACTAGATGTCGAAATGCAAAGTGATTGATTTAGGTCCTTAGTTCGCAAAACTCCTTGCTACCTCTAAGCCTACTGGATTCTTTACTGGATACACTCTACTGGATTCTTTACTGGATACTGAGTTGCTTCAGCCAATCAGAGAGCGCCACGTCGTTGCCCATCTTGTACCCACAATCTTGTACCCACGTGTCCCGTAGTCCCCGTAGCGTAAACAGCGTCCCATCATCAGTGTCCCGTCATCAGTGTCCCGTAAACACAGGAATGATTGCGGTCCCACTGAGTGAAGGTTATACCGGTATCCTACCGGTATACCGCAGCTGGTCGAGGCGCCTTCTTGACAACACTCCCACTCGACTCGGCCGTAGTTGCGCCTTGAACTCCGAGCTTGCTCCGTAGGAAGTCGAACTGCACAGCGGTGATCGCCTTCGTCATCAAGTCCGCCAGCATGTTCTTGGTCGAACAGTACTCCAACACCACTTGGCCGTCTTCTACCTTCTCACGCACGAAGTGGTAGCGAATGTCGATGTGCTTGGTGCGCTTGTGGAACTCCGGGTTCTTAGCCAACGCGATGGAGCCTTGGTTGTCCTCGTAGATCTTGATCGCTTCATCGCTTGCCATCTCGTCGAGCTCGCACAGAAATGCCTTGAGCCAAATAGCCTCTTGCGTAGCCTCCGTCAATGCCATGTACTCGGCCTCCGTCGATGATAGCGCCACTGTCCGCTGTTTCTTGCTTCTCCAGCTGATGCATCCGCCGTTCATCATGAACGCATAGCCGCTTGTACTCCGTCTTGACTCGATGTCGCCGGCCCAGTCCGCATCCGAATAGCCTTGGAGTCCGTCCTCGCTGCCAGCTTGAAACTCGATGCCATATGTCTTCGTGCCTTGAATGTAGCGGAACACCCTCTTGAGCGCTTACCAGGGTGTCGGACACGGATCCGCGGCGAACTGGCTGAGAACTCCCACTGCCGCTGCGAGGTCCGGTCGGGTTCCCACCATCAGGTACATCAAACACCCGACGGCATTCCTGTACGGCACCTTCGCCATGGTCTCTTCGTGTTTGCATCCTCCTTCACACATGGCCTTGGTCAACTTGAGTCCCGGGTCTTGTGGTGTCTTGACAGGGTTGCTCTTCTCCATGCTGAACTTCTCCAGGATGTCCTTCGCAAACTTGGTCTGCCGCACCGACACATTTCCGGTCTTGGGATCTTGGTCGATTTCCATGCCGAGGAAGTACTTGAGCTGACCCATGTCCGTCATCTCGAACCGCACGCTGAGCGCCTCCTTGGTCGACTTGAGCAGCTCGTCATTGTTGCTTGCCAGGATCAAATCGTCCACGTACAGCGCCACGAAGATCATGTCTTGGTCATTGCGCTTGACGTAGATGCAGTGATCCGCCTCACACTTCTTGAACCCCAGCTCCAGCATGAACTTGTCGATGGTCTGGTTCCACATCCGCGGCGACTGCTTGAGACCGTAAAGCGAACGCTTGAGCTTGCACACGAAGTCCGGGTGCGCCTCGTCAACGTAGCCGTCCGGCTGCACCATGTAGATGTCTTCGTCCAGCCAGCCATTCAGGAACGCCGTCTTCACATCCATCTGGTGCACCGTGAGGTTGTACTTGGCCGCCAGACTGAGCAAGATCCTGATCGACGTGAACTTGGCCACCGGCGCGAACGTCTCTTCGTAGTCGATGCCGAACTTCTGCAAAAATCCCTTCGCCACTAGACGCGCCTTGAACCGCTCGATGTCTCCAGCCTGGTTCTCCTTGATCCGAAACACCCATCTGCAGCCGATCGCCTTGCGTCCTTCGGCAATGGCACCAACACCCACGTCTCGTTCTTGCGAAGAGAGTTGATCTCCGAGTCGCACGCTTCCTTCCACTTGACCGAGTTGCTGGATTCCATCGCCGATACGAACGTAGTCGGCATTTCTCCCACTGAATCCACAACGAAGGCCGCGTCGAAGCCTTCTTCTCTTGCGATGGCTGACATCTCGTCTAGCGTTTGTTGTCGACTGTGCCGCTTGGACCTTGGGATCTCCACCGCTTCTTCCAACGACCGCGTCCGCTGGTGTCGCTTGCTGCCGGGTTCGAAGTCTTCGTCTCGCGCAGCTTCATCTTCACCATCCTCTTCCGGTCCGGACGATGCTTCTTGATCCGTGGCAACTTCATCTCGAAGTTCCACGATCGCTTCTTCTTGATCTAACTTGCGTCTCTCACCGTCGAAGACGTCTTCCATGAACTGTGCGTCGCGGCTCACCAACACGCGACCGCTCTTCATCTCTTCAAACCGATATGCTTTCTCATGCTCCGAGTACCCGAGAAACCGACAACGCACTGACCGAGCGTCAAACTTGGTACGTTTCTCCTTCGGGACCGTCACATACGCATGGCAACCGAACACCTTGAGGTTCGCCAGCAGCGGCTTCTTCCCGGTCCAGACTTGGTGTGGCGACTTGTCGTGGGTGGTGGAGCGTGTCGGACACCGGTTGCGAAGGAACGTCGCTGTCACCACCGCTTCACCCCAATATGACTTCGACAGTCCGGCATGTTCCAACATGCAGCGCGCACACTCCACTAACGTCCGGTTCATGCGCTCGGCCACTCCGTTCAGTTGAGGCGTGTACGGCGGAGTGAACTTCTGAACGATCCCGCGGTCGCTGCAGAACTTGGCCATCGCACCGGAAGTGTACTCGCCACCGTTGTCGCTCCGGAGTGTCTTCACGCGCTTGCCGGTCTGAGTTTCAGCAAACGCTACAAACTCCGCGAACTTGGCAGTCACTTCCGACTTGTTCCGCAGCAAGTATACCACACAAAAGTGCGAGTACTCGTCGATGAACGTGACGAAGTACCGCTTGCCGCTGAACGTGGGTGTCTGCATGGGACCGCAGACATCACTGTGGATGACTTCCAACAGCTTCTTGGCGCGGTTCGGTGACTTGGACATATAACTCGCTCGCGTTTGCTTGCCGAGTGCACATCCATCACACAGCTCCCACTGCTTCACCGACGTCATGTTCATCCCAATGCCATAACCCTTCTTGACGATGGCGTCTAGACCGTCATGGCCAATGTGACCAAGTCGAAGGTGCCAGAGGTACGACGTGGTGTCCCCTTTGCGTTCCTTCGAACTTGACACATTCGCCTCGTCAGGCATGATAGGCGTCATACACAACTTGAACAGTCCCTTGCCTTCACTTGCTCCGAGCTTCCATTTGACGTTCTTTGTCTCGGCGAAGCACCCGTCGCGCTTGAACGTCACGGGCCCAACATCCTTGTCAAGAAGGTCGTAGTAGAGGCTGTCTTGCGAGGGGAGGACTGCCGAAGCTTGGGGCGAGGTGGCCGAGACGAGGGAAGTCACTTGAGGGGTAGAATGGAAATTCAGAAGTGATTGAATTGTTGGAGCTTACATCCTAGACTACTGCTATAGACACGCGACCCTGCGTCCTATCACCTAGTGCGTCTAATCAACCATCACTCACCAGTGCACGTCCAATCATCCTACTCGTCTAATCATCGGTGGCGTAAACATCCTACCGTAATCATCGCGGGATCGTATTGGATCACCTGCAACACCTGCAACAGCCCCTCTCAATGCGAACACGCTTGGACGCCAAGAGCCGTCGTTAAGTCCTTGTGACGAGGTCCGCCGAGTCCCTTGGTCAAGATGTCGGCCAGCATGATCGTAGTCTCGCAGTACTCGACGATCACTTCACCGTGCTTGACTTCATCACGGATGTGGTGGTACTTGATGTCGATGTGCTTCGCGCGGCCATGGTTCACAGGGTTCTTGGTCATCTTGATGCACGACTGATTGTCTTCGAAAATCTTCAGATCCGGGATGTCTTCGCCTGCAGCGTCGAGGATCTCACACAGAAGCTTGTGCACCCACTTGCCTTCTTGGATTGCCAGACTGAGCGCAATGTACTCGGCTTCACTCGTGGAAAGAGACACACTCGATTGCTTCTTGGATCCCCACGACACAGGTCCGCCAAGAACTTGAAACAGGTAGCCCGAAGTCGACTTGCGGTCACTGTGGTCACCAGCCCAGTCTGCATCCGAATAGCCACGAAAGTCGATTCCCTTGGCCGGCGAAAAACGGAGTCCGTGCGACTTGGTGCCCTGAAGGTAACGGAAGATGCGCTTGACTGCAATCCAGTGTTCGACTTGAGGGTTCTCCATGAAGCGCGAAACATAACCAACTGCAAAAGCAATGTCCGGGCGAATCGACGTCATCAAGTGCATGAGAGCACCGACAGCTTCACGGAACGGCGCATCCAACTTGGTCGAGACGTAAAAGCCAAGGTCGTTTGAGCACTAGATGTCGAAATGCAAAGTGATTGATTTAGGTCCTTAGTTCGCAAAACTCCTTGCTACCTCTAAGCCTACTGGATTCTTTACTGGATACACTCTACTGGATTCTTTACTGGATACTGAGTTGCTTCAGCCAATCAGAGAGCGCCACGTCGTTGCCCATCTTGTACCCACAATCTTGTACCCACGTGTCCCGTAGTCCCCGTAGCGTAAACAGCGTCCCATCATCAGTGTCCCGTCATCAGTGTCCCGTAAACACAGGAATGATTGCGGTCCCACTGAGTGATACCGGTATCCTACCGGTATACCGCAGCTGGTCGAGGCGCCTTCTTGACAACACTCCCACTCGACTCGGCCGTAGTTGCGCCTTGAACTCCGAGCTTGCTCCGTAGGAAGTCGAACTGCACAGCGGTGATCGCCTTCGTCATCAAGTCCGCCAGCATGTTCTTGGTCGAACAGTACTCCAACACCACTTGGCCGTCTTCTACCTTCTCACGCACGAAGTGGTAGCGAATGTCGATGTGCTTGGTGCGCTTGTGGAACTCCGGGTTCTTAGCCAACGCGATGGAGCCTTGGTTGTCCTCGTAGATCTTGATCGCTTCATCGCTTGCCATCTCGTCGAGCTCGCACAGAAATGCCTTGAGCCAAATAGCCTCTTGCGTAGCCTCCGTCAATGCCATGTACTCGGCCTCCGTCGATGATAGCGCCACTGTCCGCTGTTTCTTGCTTCTCCAGCTGATGCATCCGCCGTTCATCATGAACGCATAGCCGCTTGTACTCCGTCTTGACTCGATGTCGCCGGCCCAGTCCGCATCCGAATAGCCTTGGAGTCCGTCCTCGCTGCCAGCTTGAAACTCGATGCCATGTGTCTTCGTGCCTTGAATGTAGCGGAACACCCTCTTGAGCGCTTGCCAGTGTGTCGGACACGGATCCGCGGCGAACTGGCTGAGAACTCCCACTGCCGCTGCGAGGTCCGGTCGGGTTCCCACCATCAGGTACATCAAACACCCGACGGCATTCCTGTACGGCACCTTCGCCATGGTCTCTTCGTGCTTGCATCCTCCTTCACACATGGCCTTGGTCAACTTGAGTCCCGGGTCTTGTGGTGTCTTGACAGGGTTGCTCTTCTCCATGCTGAACTTCTCCAGGATGTCCTTCGCAAACTTGGTCTGCCGCACCGACACATTTCCGGTCTTGGGATCTTGGTCGATTTCCATGCCGAGGAAGTACTTGAGCTGACCCATGTCCGTCATCTCGAACCGCACGCTGAGCGCCTCCTTGGTCGACTTGAGCAGCTCGTCATTGTTGCTTGCCAGGATCAAGTCGTCCACGTACAGCGCCACGAAGATCATGTCTTGGTCATTGCGCTTGACGTAGATGCAGTGATCCGCCTCACACTTCTTGAACCCCAGCTCCAGCATGAACTTGTCGATGGTCTGGTTCCACATCCGCGGCGACTGCTTGAGACCGTAAAGCGAACGCTTCAGCTTGCACACGAAGTCCGGGTGCGCCTCGTCAACGTAGCCGTCCGGCTGCACCATGTAGATGTCTTCGTCCAGCCAGCCGTTCAGGAACGCCGTCTTCACATCCATCTGGTGCACCGTGAGGTTGTACTTGGCCGCCAGACTGAGCAAGATCCTGATCGACGTGAACTTGGCCACCGGCGCGAACGTCTCTTCGTAGTCGATGCCGAACTTCTGCAAAAATCCCTTCGCCACTAGACGCGCCTTGAACCGCTCGATGTCTCCAGCCTGGTTCTCCTTGATCCGAAACACCCATTTGCAGCCGATCGCCTTGCGTCCCTTCGGCAATGGCACCAACACCCACGTCTCGTTCTTGCGAAGAGAGTTGATCTCCGAGTCGCACGCTTCCTTCCACTTGACCGAGTTGCTGGATTCCATCGCCGATACGAACGTAGTCGGCATTTCTCCCACTGAATCCACAACGAAGGCCGCGTCGAAGCCTTCTTCTCTTGCGATGGCTGACATCTCGTCTAGCGTTTGTTGTCGACTGTGCCGCTTGGACCTTGGGATCTCCACCGCTTCTTCCAACGACCGCGTCCGCTGGTGTCGCTTGCTGCCGGGTTCGAAGTCTTCGTCTCGCGCAGCTTCATCTTCATCATCCTCTTCCGGTCCGGACGATGCTTCTTGATCCGTGGCAACTTCATCTCGAAGTTCCACGATCGCTTCTTCTTGATCTAACTTGCGTCTCCCACCGTCGAAGACGTCTTCCATGAACTGTGCGTCGCGGCTCACCAACACGCGACCGCTCTTCATCTCTTCAAACCGATATGCTTTCTCATGCTCCGAGTACCCGAGAAACCGACAACGCACTGACCGAGCGTCAAACTTGGTACGTTTCTCCTTCGGGACCGTCACATACGCATGGCAACCGAACACCTTGAGGTTCGCCAGCAGCGGCTTCTTCCCGGTCCAGACTTGGTGTGGCGACTTGTCGTGGGTGGTGGAGCGTGTCGGACACCGGTTGCGAAGGAACGTCGCTGTCACCACCGCTTCACCCCAATATGACTTCGACAGTCCGGCATGTTCCAACATGCAGCGCGCACACTCCACTAACGTCCGGTTCATGCGCTCGGCCACTCCGTTCAGTTGAGGCGTGTACGGCGGAGTGAACTTCTGAACGATCCCGCGGTCGCTGCAGAACTTGGCCATCGCACCGGAAGTGTACTCGCCACCGTTGTCGCTCCGGAGTGTCTTCACGCGCTTGCCGGTCTGAGTTTCAGCAAACGCCACAAACTCCGCGAACTTGGCAGTCACTTCCGACTTGTTCCGCAGCAAGTATACCACACAAAAGTGCGAGTACTCGTCGATGAACGTGACGAAGTACCGCTTGCCGCTGAACGTGGGTGTCTGCATGGGACCGCAGACATCACTGTGGATGACTTCCAACAGCTTCTTGGCGCGGTTCGGTGACTTGGGCATATAACTCACTCGCGTTTGCTTGCCGAGTGCACATCCATCACACAGCTCCCACTGCTTCACCGACGTCATGTTCATCCCAATGCCATAACCCTTCTTGACGATGGCGTCTAGACCGCCATGGCCAATGTGACCAAGTCGAAGGTGCCAGAGGTACGACGTGGTGTCCCCTTTGCGTTCCTTCGAACTTGACACATTCGCCTCGTCAGGCATGATAGGCGTCATACACAACTTGAACAGTCCCTTGCCTTCACTTGCTCCGAGCTTCCATTTGACGTTCTTTGTCTCGGCGAAGCACCCGTCGCGCTTGAACGTCACGGGCCCAACATCCTTGTCA
Source organism: Phytophthora citrophthora (assembly GCA_031305395.1). NCBI lineage: Eukaryota > Oomycota > Peronosporomycetes > Peronosporales > Peronosporaceae > Phytophthora > Phytophthora citrophthora. The sequence continues at coordinate 281,235 of JASMQC010000032.1, forward strand.
AGAAGGTCGTAGTAGAGGCTGTCTTGCGAGGGGAGGACTGCCGAAGCTTGGGGCGAGGTGGCCGAGACGAGGGAAGTCACTTGAGGGGTAGAATGGAAATTCAGAAGTGATTGAATTGTTGGAGCTTACATCCTAGACTACTGCTATAGACACGCGACCCTGCGTCCTATCACCTAGTGCGTCTAATCAACCATCACTCACCAGTGCACGTCCAATCATCCTACTCGTCTAATCATCGGTGGCGTAAACATCCTACCGTAATCATCGCGGGATCGTATTGGATCACCTGCAACACCTGCAACAGCCCCTCTCAATGCGAACACGCTTGGACGCCAAGAGCCGTCGTTAAGTCCTTGTGACGAGGTCCGCCGAGTCCCTTGGTCAAGATGTCGGCCAGCATGATCGTAGTCTCGCAGTACTCGACGATCACTTCACCGTGCTTGACTTCATCACGGATGTGGTGGTACTTGATGTCGATGTGCTTCGCGCGGCCATGGTTCACAGGGTTCTTGGTCATCTTGATGCACGACTGATTGTCTTCGAAAATCTTCAGATCCGGGATGTCTTCGCCTGCAGCGTCGAGGATCTCACACAGAAGCTTGTGCACCCACTTGCCTTCTTGGATTGCCAGACTGAGCGCAATGTACTCGGCTTCACTCGTGGAAAGAGACACACTCGATTGCTTCTTGGATCCCCACGACACAGGTCCGCCAAGAACTTGAAACAGGTAGCCCGAAGTCGACTTGCGGTCACTGTGGTCACCAGCCCAGTCTGCATCCGAATAGCCACGAAAGTCGATTCCCTTGGCCGGCGAAAAACGGAGTCCGTGCGACTTGGTGCCCTGAAGGTAACGGAAGATGCGCTTGACTGCAATCCAGTGTTCGACTTGAGGGTTCTCCATGAAGCGCGAAACATAACCAACTGCAAAAGCAATGTCCGGGCGAATCGACGTCATCAAGTGCATGAGAGCACCGACAGCTTCGTCGTTTGAGCACTAGATGTCGAAATGCAAAGTGATTGATTTAGGTCCTTAGTTCGCAAAACTCCTTGCTACCTCTAAGCCTACTGGATTCTTTACTGGATACACTCTACTGGATTCTTTACTGGATACTGAGTTGCTTCAGCCAATCAGAGAGCGCCACGTCGTTGCCCATCTTGTACCCACAATCTTGTACCCACGTGTCCCGTAGTCCCCGTAGCGTAAACAGCGTCCCATCATCAGTGTCCCGTCATCAGTGTCCCGTAAACACAGGAATGATTGCGGTCCCACTGAGTGAAGGTTATACCGGTATCCTACCGGTATACCGCAGCTGGTCGAGGCGCCTTCTTGACAACACTCCCACTCGACTCGGCCGTAGTTGCGCCTTGAACTCCGAGCTTGCTCCGTAGGAAGTCGAACTGCACAGCGGTGATCGCCTTCGTCATCAAGTCCGCCAGCATGTTCTTGGTCGAACAGTACTCCAACACCACTTGGCCGTCTTCTACCTTCTCACGCACGAAGTGGTAGCGAATGTCGATGTGCTTGGTGCGCTTGTGGAACTCCGGGTTCTTGGCCAACGCGATGGAGCCTTGGTTGTCCTCGTAGATCTTGATCGCTTCATCGCTTGCCATCTCGTCGAGCTCGCACAGAAATGCCTTGAGCCAAATAGCCTCTTGCGTAGCCTCCGTCAATGCCATGTACTCGGCCTCCGTCGATGATAGCGCCACCGTCCGCTGTTTCTTGCTTCTCCAGCTGATGCATCCGCCGTTCATCATGAACGCGTAGCCGCTTGTACTCCGTCTTGACTCGATGTCGCCGGCCCAGTCCGCATCCGAATAGCCTTGGAGTCCGTCCTCGCTGCCAGCTTGAAACTCGATGCCATGTGTCTTCGTGCCTTGAATGTAGCGGAACACCCTCTTGAGCGCTTGCCAGTGTGTCGGACACGGATCCGCGGCGAACTGGCTGAGAACTCCCACTGCCGCTGCGAGGTCCGGTCGGGTTCCCACCATCAGGTACATCAAACACCCGACGGCATTCCTGTACGGCACCTTCGCCATGGTCTCTTCGTGCTTGCATCCTCCTTCACACATGGCCTTGGTCAACTTGAGTCCCGGGTCTTGTGGTGTCTTGACAGGGTTGCTCTTCTCCATGCTGAACTTCTCCAGGATGTCCTTCGCAAACTTGGTCTGCCGCACCGACACATTTCCGGTCTTGGGATCTTGGTCGATTTCCATGCCGAGGAAGTACTTGAGCTGACCCATGTCCGTCATCTCGAACCGCACGCTGAGCGCCTCCTTGGTCGACTTGAGCAGCTCGTCATTGTTGCTTGCCAGGATCAAGTCGTCCACGTACAGCGCCACGAAGATCATGTCTTGGTCATTGCGCTTGACGTAGATGCAGTGATCCGCCTCACACTTCTTGAACCCCAGCTCCAGCATGAACTTGTCGATGGTCTGGTTCCACATCCGCGGCGACTGCTTGAGACCGTAAAGTGAACGCTTGAGCTTGCACACGAAGTCCGGGTGCGCCTCGTCAACGTAGCCGTCCGGCTGCACCATGTAGATGTCTTCGTCCAGCCAGCCGTTCAGGAACGCCGTCTTCACATCCATCTGGTGCACCGTGAGGTTGTACTTGGCCGCCAGACTGAGCAAGATCCTGATCGACGTGAACTTGGCCACCGGCGCGAACGTCTCTTCGTAGTCGATGCCGAACTTCTGCAAAAATCCCTTCGCCACTAGACGCGCCTTGAACCGCTCGATGTCTCCAGCCTGGTTCTCCTTGATCCGAAACACCCATTTGCAGCCGATCGCCTTGCGTCCCTTCGGCAATGGCACCAACACCCACGTCTCGTTCTTGCGAAGAGAGTTGATCTCCGAGTCGCACGCTTCCTTCCACTTGACCGAGTTGCTGGATTCCATCGCCGATACGAACGTAGTCGGCATTTCTCCCACTGAATCCACAACGAAGGCCGCGTCGAAGCCTTCTTCTCTTGCGATGGCTGACATCTCGTCTAGCGTTTGTTGTCGACTGTGCCGCTTGGACCTTGGGATCTCCACCGCTTCTTCCAACGACCGCGTCCGCTGGTGTCGCTTGCTGCCGGGTTCGAAGTCTTCGTCTCGCGCAGCTTCATCTTCATCATCCTCTTCCGGTCCGGACGATGCTTCTTGATCCGTGGCAACTTCATCTCGAAGTTCCACGATCGCTTCTTCTTGATCTAACTTGCGTCTCCCACCGTCGAAGACGTCTTCCATGAACTGTGCGTCGCGGCTCACCAACACGCGACCGCTCTTCATCTCTTCAAACCGATATGCTTTCTCATGCTCCGAGTATCCGAGAAACCGACAACGCACTGACCGAGCGTCAAACTTGGTACGTTTCTCCTTCGGGACCGTCACATACGCATGGCAACCGAACACCTTGAGGTTCGCCAGCAGCGGCTTCTTCCCGGTCCAGACTTGGTGTGGCGACTTGTCGTGGGTGGTGGAGCGTGTCGGACACCGGTTGCGAAGGAACGTCGCTGTCACCACCGCTTCACCCCAATATGACTTCGACAGTCCGGCATGTTCCAACATGCAGCGCGCACACTCCACTAACGTCCGGTTCATGCGCTCGGCCACTCCGTTCAGTTGAGGCGTGTACGGCGGAGTGAACTTCTGAACGATCCCGCGGTCGCTGCAGAACTTGGCCATCGCACCGGAAGTGTACTCGCCACCGTTGTCGCTCCGGAGTGTCTTCACGCGCTTGCCGGTCTGAGTTTCAGCAAACGCTACAAACTCCGCGAACTTGGCAGTCACTTCCGACTTGTTCCGCAGCAAGTATACCACACAAAAGTGCGAGTACTCGTCGATGAACGTGACGAAGTACCGCTTGCCGCTGAACGTGGGTGTCTGCATGGGACCGCAGACATCACTGTGGATGACTTCCAACAGCTTCTTGGCGCGGTTCGGTGACTTGGGCATATAACTCACTCGCGTTTGCTTGCCGAGTGCACATCCATCACACAGCTCCCACTGCTTCACCGACGTCATGTTCATCCCAACGCCATAACCCTTCTTGACGATGGCGTCTAGACCGCCATGGCCAATGTGACCAAGTCGAAGGTGCCAGAGGTACGACGTGGTGTCCCCTTTGCGTTCCTTCGAACTTGACACATTCGCCTCGTCAGGCATGATAGGCGTCATACACAACTTGAACAGTCCCTTGCCTTCACTTGCTCCGAGCTTCCATTTGACGTTCTTTGTCTCGGCGAAGCACCCGTCGCGCTTGAACGTCACGGGCCCAACATCCTTGGTCAAGAACCGTCCGACCGAAAACAGGTTGCGCGACAACTTGGGAATGTGCCACACACCGGTGAGCACACCCTTCTTGATCCCGCGTGGAGTTATCACCTAGTGCGTCTAATCAACCATCACTCACCAGTGCACGTCCAATCATCCTACTCGTCTAATCATCGGTGGCGTAAACATCCTACCGTAATCATCGCGGGATCGTATTGGATCACCTGCAACACCTGCAACAGCCCCTCTCAATGCGAACACGCTTGGACGCCAAGAGCCGTCGTTAAGTCCTTGTGACGAGGTCCGCCGAGTCCCTTGGTCAAGATGTCGGCCAGCATGATCGTAGTCTCGCAGTACTCGACGATCACTTCACCGTGCTTGACTTCATCACGGATGTGGTGGTACTTGATGTCGATGTGCTTCGCGCGGCCATGGTTCACAGGGTTCTTGGTCATCTTGATGCACGACTGATTGTCTTCGAAAATCTTCAGATCCGGGATGTCTTCGCCTGCAGCGTCGAGGATCTCACACAGAAGCTTGTGCACCCACTTGCCTTCTTGGATTGCCAGACTGAGCGCAATGTACTCGGCTTCACTCGTGGAAAGAGACACACTCGATTGCTTCTTGGATCCCCACGACACAGGTCCGCCAAGAACTTGAAACAGGTAGCCCGAAGTCGACTTGCGGTCACTGTGGTCACCAGCCCAGTCTGCATCCGAATAGCCACGAAAGTCGATTCCCTTGGCCGGCGAAAAACGGAGTCCGTGCGACTTGGTGCCCTGAAGGTAACGGAAGATGCGCTTGACTGCAATCCAGTGTTCGACTTGAGGGTTCTCCATGAAGCGCGAAACATAACCAACTGCAAAAGCAATGTCCGGGCGAATCGACGTCATCAAGTGCATGAGAGCACCGACAGCTTCACGGAACGGCGCATCCAACTTGGTCGAGACGTAAAAGCCAAGGTCGTTTGAGCACTAGATGTCGAAATGCAAAGTGATTGATTTAGGTCCTTAGTTCGCAAAACTCCTTGCTACCTCTAAGCCTACTGGATTCTTTACTGGATACACTCTACTGGATTCTTTACTGGATACTGAGTTGCTTCAGCCAATCAGAGAGCGCCACGTCGTTGCCCATCTTGTACCCACAATCTTGTACCCACGTGTCCCGTAGTCCCCGTAGCGTAAACAGCGTCCCATCATCAGTGTCCCGTCATCAGTGTCCCGTAAACACAGGAATGATTGCGGTCCCACTGAGTGAAGGTTATACCGGTATCCTACCGGTATACCGCAGCTGGTCGAGGCGCCTTCTTGACAACACTCCCACTCGACTCGGCCGTAGTTGCGCCTTGAACTCCGAGCTTGCTCCGTAGGAAGTCGAACTGCACAGCGGTGATCGCCTTCGTCATCAAGTCCGCCAGCATGTTCTTGGTCGAACAGTACTCCAACACCACTTGGCCGTCTTCTACCTTCTCACGCACGAAGTGGTAGCGAATGTCGATGTGCTTGGTGCGCTTGTGGAACTCCGGGTTCTTAGCCAACGCGATGGAGCCTTGGTTGTCCTCGTAGATCTTGATCGCTTCATCGCTCGCCATCTCGTCGAGCTCGCACAGAAATGCCTTGAGCCAAATAGCCTCTTGCGTAGCCTCCGTCAATGCCATGTACTCGGCCTCCGTCGATGATAGCGCCACTGTCCGCTGTTTCTTGCTTCTCCAGCTGATGCATCCGCCGTTCATCATGAACGCATAGCCGCTTGTACTCCGTCTTGACTCGATGTCGCCGGCCCAGTCCGCATCCGAATAGCCTTGGAGTCCGTCCTCGCTGCCAGCTTGAAACTCGATGCCATGTGTCTTCGTGCCTTGAATGTAGCGGAACACCCTCTTGAGCGCTTGCCAGTGTGTCGGACACGGATCCGCGGCGAACTGGCTGAGAACTCCCACTGCCGCTGCGAGGTCCGGTCGGGTTCCCACCATCAGGTACATCAAACACCCGACGGCATTCCTGTACGGCACCTTCGCCATGGTCTCTTCGTGCTTGCATCCTCCTTCACACATGGCCTTGGTCAACTTGAGTCCCGGGTCTTGTGGTGTCTTGACAGGGTTGCTCTTCTCCATGCTGAACTTCTCCAGGATGTCCTTCGCAAACTTGGTCTGCCGCACCGACACATTTCCGGTCTTGGGATCTTGGTCGATTTCCATGCCGAGGAAGTACTTGAGCTGACCCATGTCCGTCATCTCGAACCGCACGCTGAGCGCCTCCTTGGTCGACTTGAGCAGCTCGTCGCTGTTGCTTGCCAGGATCAAGTCGTCCACGTACAGCGCCACGAAGATCATGTCTTGGTCATTGTGCTTGACGTAGATGCAGTGATCCGCCTCACACTTCTTGAACCCCAGCTCCAGCATGAACTTGTCGATGGTCTGGTTCCACATCCGCGGCGACTGCTTGAGACCGTAAAGTGAACGCTTGAGCTTGCACACGAAGTCCGGGTGCGCCTCGTCAACGTAGCCGTCCGGCTGCACCATGTAGATGTCTTCGTCCAGCCAGCCGTTCAGGAACGCCGTCTTCACATCCATCTGGTGCACCGTGAGGTTGTACTTGGCCGCCAGACTGAGCAAGATCCTGATCGACGTGAACTTGGCCACCGGCGCGAACGTCTCTTCGTAGTCGATGCCGAACTTCTGCAAAAATCCCTTCGCCACTAGACGCGCCTTGAACCGCTCGATGTCTCCAGCCTGATTCTCCTTGATCCGAAACACCCATTTGCAGCCGATCGCCTTGCGTCCTTCGGCAATGGCACCAACACCCACGTCTCGTTCTTGCGAAGAGAGTTGATCTCCGAGTCGCACGCTTCCTTCCACTTGACCGAGTTGCTGGATTCCATCGCCGATACGAACGTAGTCGGCATTTCTCCCACTGAATCCACAACGAAGGCCGCGTCGAAGCCTTCTTCTCTTGCGATGGCTGACATCTCGTCTAGCGTTTGTTGTCGACTGTGCCGCTTGGACCTTGGGATCTCCACCGCTTCTTCCAACGACCGCGTCCGCTGGTGTCGCTTGCTGCCGGGTTCGAAGTCTTCGTCTCGCGCAGCTTCATCTTCATCATCCTCTTCCGGTCCGGACGATGCTTCTTGATCCGTGGCAACTTCATCTCGAAGTTCCACGATCGCTTCTTCTTGATCTAACTTGCGTCTCTCACCGTCGAAGACGTCTTCCATGAACTGTGCGTCGCGGCTCACCAACACGCGACCGCTCTTCATCTCTTCAAACCGATATGCTTTCTCATGCTCCGAGTACCCGAGAAACCGACAACGCACTGACCGAGCGTCAAACTTGGTACGTTTCTCCTTCGGGACCGTCACATACGCATGGCAACCGAACACCTTGAGGTTCGCCAGCAGCGGCTTCTTCCCGGTCCAGACTTGGTGTGGCGACTTGTCGTGGGTGGTGGAGCGTGTCGGACACCGGTTGCGAAGGAACGTCGCTGTCACCACCGCTTCACCCCAATATGACTTCGACAGTCCGGCATGTTCCAACATGCAGCGCGCACACTCCACTAACGTCCGGTTCATGCGCTCGGCCACTCCGTTCAGTTGAGGCGTGTACGGCGGAGTGAACTTCTGAACGATCCCGCGGTCGCTGCAGAACTTGGCCATCGCACCGGAAGTGTACTCGCCACCGTTGTCGCTCCGGAGTGTCTTCACGCGCTTGCCGGTCTGAGTTTCAGCAAACGCCACAAACTCCGCGAACTTGGCAGTCACTTCCGACTTGTTCCGCAGCAAGTATACCACACAAAAGTGCGAGTACTCGTCGATGAACGTGACGAAGTACCGCTTGCCGCTGAACGTGGGTGTCTGCATGGGACCGCAGACATCACTGTGGATGACTTCCAACAGCTTCTTGGCGCGGTTCGGTGACTTGGACATATAACTCACTCGCGTTTGCTTGCCGAGTGCACATCCATCACACAGCTCCCACTGCTTCACCGACGTCATGTTCATCCCAATGCCATAACCCTTCTTGACGATGGCGTCTAGACCGCCATGGCCAATGTGACCAAGTCGAAGGTGCCAGAGGTACGACGTGGTGTCCCCTTTGCGTTCCTTCGAACTTGACACATTCGCCTCGTCAGGCATGATAGGCGTCATACACAACTTGAACAGTCCCTTGCCTTCACTTGCTCCGAGCTTCCATTTGACGTTCTTTGTCTCGGCGAAGCACCCGTCGCGCTTGAACGTCACGGGCCCAACATCCTTGTCAAGAAGGTCGTAGTAGAGGCTGTCTTGCGAGGGGAGGACTGCCGAAGCTTGGGGCGAGGTGGCCGAGACGAGGGAAGTCACTTGAGGGGTAGAATGGAAATTCAGAAGTGATTGAATTGTTGGAGCTTACATCCTAGACTACTGCTATAGACACGCGACCCTGCGTCCTATCACCTAGTGCGTCTAATCAACCATCACTCACCAGTGCACGTCCAATCATCCTACTCGTCTAATCATCGGTGGCGTAAACATCCTACCGTAATCATCGCGGGATCGTATTGGATCACCTGCAACACCTGCAACAGCCCCTCTCAATGCGAACACGCTTGGACGCCAAGAGCCGTCGTTAAGTCCTTGTGACGAGGTCCGCCGAGTCCCTTGGTCAAGATGTCGGCCAGCATGATCGTAGTCTCGCAGTACTCGACGATCACTTCACCGTGCTTGACTTCATCACGGATGTGGTGGTACTTGATGTCGATGTGCTTCGCGCGGCCATGGTTCACAGGGTTCTTGGTCATCTTGATGCACGACTGATTGTCTTCGAAAATCTTCAGATCCGGGATGTCTTCGCCTGCAGCGTCGAGGATCTCACACAGAAGCTTGTGCACCCACTTGCCTTCTTGGATTGCCAGACTGAGCGCAATGTACTCGGCTTCACTCGTGGAAAGAGACACACTCGATTGCTTCTTGGATCCCCACGACACAGGTCCGCCAAGAACTTGAAACAGGTAGCCCGAAGTCGACTTGCGGTCACTGTGGTCACCAGCCCAGTCTGCATCCGAATAGCCACGAAAGTCGATTCCCTTGGCCGGCGAAAAACGGAGTCCGTGCGACTTGGTGCCCTGAAGGTAACGGAAGATGCGCTTGACTGCAATCCAGTGTTCGACTTGAGGGTTCTCCATGAAGCGCGAAACATAACCAACTGCAAAAGCAATGTCCGGGCGAATCGACGTCATCAAGTGCATGAGAGCACCGACAGCTTCACGGAACGGCGCATCCAACTTGGTCGAGACGTAAAAGCCAAGGTCGTTTGAGCACTAGATGTCGAAATGCAAAGTGATTGATTTAGGTCCTTAGTTCGCAAAACTCCTTGCTACCTCTAAGCCTACTGGATTCTTTACTGGATACACTCTACTGGATTCTTTACTGGATACTGAGTTGCTTCAGCCAATCAGAGAGCGCCACGTCGTTGCCCATCTTGTACCCACAATCTTGTACCCACGTGTCCCGTAGTCCCCGTAGCGTAAACAGCGTCCCATCATCAGTGTCCCGTCATCAGTGTCCCGTAAACACAGGAATGATTGCGGTCCCACTGAGTGAAGGTTATACCGGTATCCTACCGGTATACCGCAGCTGGTCGAGGCGCCTTCTTGACAACACTCCCACTCGACTCGGCCGTAGTTGCGCCTTGAACTCCGAGCTTGCTCCGTAGGAAGTCGAACTGCACAGCGGTGATCGCCTTCGTCATCAAGTCCGCCAGCATGTTCTTGGTCGAACAGTACTCCAACACCACTTGGCCGTCTTCTACCTTCTCACGCACGAAGTGGTAGCGAATGTCGATGTGCTTGGTGCGCTTGTGGAACTCCGGGTTCTTAGCCAACGCGATGGAGCCTTGGTTGTCCTCGTAGATCTTGATCGCTTCATCGCTCGCCATCTCGTCGAGCTCGCACAGAAATGCCTTGAGCCAAATAGCCTCTTGCGTAGCCTCCGTCAATGCCATGTACTCGGCCTCCGTCGATGATAGCGCCACTGTCCGCTGTTTCTTGCTTCTCCAGCTGATGCATCCGCCGTTCATCATGAACGCATAGCCGCTTGTACTCCGTCTTGACTCGATGTCGCCGGCCCAGTCCGCATCCGAATAGCCTTGGAGTCCGTCCTCGCTGCCAGCTTGAAACTCGATGCCATGTGTCTTCGTGCCTTGAATGTAGCGGAACACCCTCTTGAGCGCTTGCCAGTGTGTCGGACACGGATCCGCGGCGAACTGGCTGAGAACTCCCACTGCCGCTGCGAGGTCCGGTCGGGTTCCCACCATCAGGTACATCAAACACCCGACGGCATTCCTGTACGGCACCTTCGCCATGGTCTCTTCGTGCTTGCATCCTCCTTCACACATGGCCTTGGTCAACTTGAGTCCCGGGTCTTGTGGTGTCTTGACAGGGTTGCTCTTCTCCATGCTGAACTTCTCCAGGATGTCCTTCGCAAACTTGGTCTGCCGCACCGACACATTTCCGGTCTTGGGATCTTGGTCGATTTCCATGCCGAGGAAGTACTTGAGCTGACCCATGTCCGTCATCTCGAACCGCACGCTGAGCGCCTCCTTGGTCGACTTGAGCAGCTCGTCGCTGTTGCTTGCCAGGATCAAGTCGTCCACGTACAGCGCCACGAAGATCATGTCTTGGTCATTGTGCTTGACGTAGATGCAGTGATCCGCCTCACACTTCTTGAACCCCAGCTCCAGCATGAACTTGTCGATGGTCTGGTTCCACATCCGCGGCGACTGCTTGAGACCGTAAAGTGAACGCTTGAGCTTGCACACGAAGTCCGGGTGCGCCTCGTCAACGTAGCCGTCCGGCTGCACCATGTAGATGTCTTCGTCCAGCCAGCCGTTCAGGAACGCCGTCTTCACATCCATCTGGTGCACCGTGAGGTTGTACTTGGCCGCCAGACTGAGCAAGATCCTGATCGACGTGAACTTGGCCACCGGCGCGAACGTCTCTTCGTAGTCGATGCCGAACTTCTGCAAAAATCCCTTCGCCACTAGACGCGCCTTGAACCGCTCGATGTCTCCAGCCTGATTCTCCTTGATCCGAAACACCCATTTGCAGCCGATCGCCTTGCGTCCTTCGGCAATGGCACCAACACCCACGTCTCGTTCTTGCGAAGAGAGTTGATCTCCGAGTCGCACGCTTCCTTCCACTTGACCGAGTTGCTGGATTCCATCGCCGATACGAACGTAGTCGGCATTTCTCCCACTGAATCCACAACGAAGGCCGCGTCGAAGCCTTCTTCTCTTGCGATGGCTGACATCTCGTCTAGCGTTTGTTGTCGACTGTGCCGCTTGGACCTTGGGATCTCCACCGCTTCTTCCAACGACCGCGTCCGCTGGTGTCGCTTGCTGCCGGGTTCGAAGTCTTCGTCTCGCGCAGCTTCATCTTCACCATCCTCTTCCGGTCCGGACGATGCTTCTTGATCCGTGGCAACTTCATCTCGAAGTTCCACGATCGCTTCTTCTTGATCTAACTTGCGTCTCTCACCGTCGAAGACGTCTTCCATGAACTGTGCGTCGCGGCTCACCAACACGCGACCGCTCTTCATCTCTTCAAACCGATATGCTTTCTCATGCTCCGAGTACCCGAGAAACCGACAACGCACTGACCGAGCGTCAAACTTGGTACGTTTCTCCTTCGGGACCGTCACATACGCATGGCAACCGAACACCTTGAGGTTCGCCAGCAGCGGCTTCTTCCCGGTCCAGACTTGGTGTGGCGACTTGTCGTGGGTGGTGGAGCGTGTCGGACACCGGTTGCGAAGGAACGTCGCTGTCACCACCGCTTCACCCCAATATGACTTCGACAGTCCGGCATGTTCCAACATGCAGCGCGCACACTCCACTAACGTCCGGTTCATGCGCTCGGCCACTCCGTTCAGTTGAGGCGTGTACGGCGGAGTGAACTTCTGAACGATCCCGCGGTCGCTGCAGAACTTGGCCATCGCACCGGAAGTGTACTCGCCACCGTTGTCGCTCCGGAGTGTCTTCACGCGCTTGCCGGTCTGAGTTTCAGCAAACGCCACAAACTCCGCGAACTTGGCAGTCACTTCCGACTTGTTCCGCAGCAAGTATACCACACAAAAGTGCGAGTACTCGTCGATGAACGTGACGAAGTACCGCTTGCCGCTGAACGTGGGTGTCTGCATGGGACCGCAGACATCACTGTGGATGACTTCCAACAGCTTCTTGGCGCGGTTCGGTGACTTGGACATATAACTCACTCGCGTTTGCTTGCCGAGTGCACATCCATCACACAGCTCCCACTGCTTCACCGACGTCATGTTCATCCCAATGCCATAACCCTTCTTGACGATGGCGTCTATATTGAGGGTTGCTGGTCTTGGGTACTGTGTACCAGCTGTATCCATTAACCGGTCAACCCGAACCGGTCCAATACGATCCTGCGATGATTACGGTACGTTGTTTACGCCACCGATGATTAGACGAGTAGGATGATTGGACGAGTACAGAGTGTTGGTGATTAGATGCACCAAATGATTGGATGCAGACTAGGTAGTGAAGACAGTGTAAACTCCGATCAATCAATCACTTTCGAATCTCCCTTCTTCAGCTCAAGTGGTCTTCACTCCGGTGTTCACACCAAGTGCAGAACTCCCTCCGCTCAGCCCAAGCCTCGCTTCCAAGAATTCAACACCTTTATCAGGTTATGAGCCCAAGCACCATGTCCTCTGCCCACGACGCCTCGACCAAGGTCTCCATCGACAAGTTCAACGGAGACAACTACGCGACGTGGAACCGCTACATGCGTGGCGTGTTCCTGACCAAGTCGGTGTGGCATGTCGTGAACCGCGAGACGACGCCTACTTCACGGACTCGCGGGCCAAGGACGACTACGTCAAGTCGAGCAACATCGCGTTCGGACTGATGTTGCTCCACATGGACGCGGACTACCACCATGTGGTCGACGACTGCGAGGAAGCGTGGGTTGCGTGGACGCGCCTGAAGACGCTGTACGGTGGATCGCAGAAGGCTGGACGCATCTACCTGAAGCGCCAACTCTTCAGCATGGAGATGTCGGAAGGCGGCAATGTGTTGCATCATTGCAATGAGGTCCTCAACATCAGCGCCAAGCTCAGCAGCATCGGCGCCAAGATGGAGGACGAGGACGTGGCGATCTGCCTGTTGCGCAGTCTCCCCAAGAGCTACGAGAACGTCGTGCTGAACTTGGAGATGAGCAGCGCTGAACTGCGGTCGCAAGACGTCGTGAAGGTGCTCACGAACGAGCATATCAAGCGGCAAGGCGAGAAGACGGCGACGGTGAAGACGGAGAACGCGGCCAAGGCGTTCAACACCGACCGAGAGTCTCGCCAATGCACATACTGCGGAAAATTGGGGCACATCATTGACAAGTGCTGGACCAAGCAGAAGGACGAGAATCGGGGCCCAAGACGCGGCGGCGGCAATGGCAATGGCAATGGCAACGGCCGTGGACGCGGGGCCAACAACATCCAGTGGAGAAACGACAGCGACGACTACGACTACGACTACGGCTACGATCGAGTGGCGTTCGCGGTTTCCCTGGAATGTGGCATTTCGACGGGCAAGAATGTGTCCGGGATGTGGGCGGTCGACAGCGGCGCAACGCACCACATCTGTAACGACAAGGCCAAGTTCGCCAATTTGATCGAGCGGAACGAAGGCGAACTTTCGGTGGCCGACGGCAACAAGGCGGCCATCAAGGGTGTGGGGACCATCGTGGAACGAGTGGTTCTGCCCAACGGCGACGAGCGCGAGATCGAGATCAAGAGCGCGCTGTACGTGCCGAGCATGAGCAAGAACCTGCTCTCGGTGCCGCAGATCAACAAGAGTGGCAAGTTCCAAGTGGTGTTCGACGGCACCGAAATGCACGTTTCGCGCAAGGACTCGAAGCTAGTGGTGGCAACGGCGGATCTCGTGGATGGCCTCTACTGGCTTCGCACGCCTCAGCGATCGGCAAATGCAGCGACGAGTGGCAGGACTGTCGACCTGCACGCGCGCATGGGCCACGCTCCAGTCGAGGTGCTTCGCAAGATGGTCGACACCAAGATGATCAAGGACGCGAAGGCACCTTCCAAGTCGAGTGGACCAAGTCTGTGTCGCGGATGTCAGCAAGGGAAGATGGTCCAAAAGCCATTCCCGAGCAACCGTGACAAGCGTCACTATGACACCTTCGAGTTGCTCCACTTCGACATCTGCGGACCCATGGAGGAAAACTCGCTTGGTGGCAGCAAGTATCTGCTGTTGATCGTGGACGTTTCTGGGCTGAGGCGGCCATGACGGCCATCTACGTGAAGAACCGCCTGCCGTCACCGAAGATCGAGCACAAGACTCCGTTCGAGATCGTGTACAAGTCCAAGCCAAGTGTGAAGCACATGCGTGTGTTCGGCTGTCGGACGTACATTCTGACTCCGAAGGAGAAGCGGCTCAAGTGGGACCCCAAGGCTCGCGCCGGAATATTCCTCGGCTACGAAGAAGTGTCCAAGGCGTATCGAGTTTATGACATCGAGGCGGGGCAGGTGGTCATCAGTCGCGATGTCAACTTCGATGAGTCGGCCTTTGGACTTTCGCCGCAGATTTCCAATGAAGATGTCGATGACCTGGACTTCGACTCGCTCGACATCGACGATGCCGGTCCTCGCCAGACGGAGTACAAGCAGGCGGGGAAGCGCAAGAGTCATCCAAGTGACGAAGATGAAGGTACCAGAAGACCGCGCACTGTGCGTCATCGGCCTGGATTGGAAGAAGCGAGTGCACCGGACTCCTCTTCGCACCGAGTGGACCCCGACGAAGAAGAAAAGTCTGGGGACCAAGATGAAGACGATGATTCGACTCCGCCGGTGTTTTGGCGTGCCAGTGCGAATGCCGTCGAAGCAGCAGATCTATCGGAGCCGACAACGTTTCAAGAGGCGATCAACAGCCCTGATCAAGTGCACTGGCGCAAGGCGATTCGCGCGGAACTCAAGTCGATGCGTCTTCGTGGAGTGTTTCGTGCTGCCAAGTTGCCCAACGGACAGCGCGCCATCGGCACCAAGTGGGTGTTCAAGATCAAGCGCAAAGCGGACGGATCGATCGAGAAGTACAAGGCTCGCCTCGTGGCCAAGGGTTTCAAGCAGAAGTACGGCATCGACTACACGGAGACGTTTTCGCCCGTGGTCAAGTACGTGACGCTGCGCATGGTCATCGCGATTGCCAAGTACTTCGGTTGGCCCCTCGACCAACTCGACGTGGTGACTGCATTCCTATATGGGATCATGAAGGAGCAAGTGTTCTGCGTGGTTCCTGATGGCGTTGAGGTCGATGGTGATTTCGACTGTCTGGAATTGGTGAAGGCGATCTACGGTCTCAAACAAGCTTCGCGCGTGTGGAACGAGACGTTCGACGAGTTCGTGTGCTCCATCGGTTTCCAAGTTTCGGCCTTTGATCCGTGCCTCTACATCAAGGTTGAGGATGGCCACTGTGTGTTCGTGCTGGTCTACGTGGATGATGTGTTGGTGACCGGAAGTTCACCCGAGCTGATCGCACGCACGAAGAATGACCTGAAGACTCGCTTCGAGATGACCGACAGCGGCAAGTGTGCTTTTGTCCTTGGGATCGAGTTGGTGGACGGCTCGGACGGCAGTGTGACCATGTGCCAGCGGCGTTATGTGGATGATATCCTGAAGCGCTTCGGTATGGATGAGTGCAAGGCTGTGGTGAGTCCCGTCGACATGAGCTCTCGACTAGTTCCAAGCGACGCAGCGACCAAGGTGAATGCTCCGTTTCGCGAAGCTGTGGGTGCTCTAATGCATTTGATGACTGCCACGCGCCCGGACATCGCGTACGCTGTGGGCTATGTGTCGCGCTTCATGGAGAATCCCCAAGAGGAACACTGGGTTGCGGTCAAGCGTATCTTTCGCTACCTGCAAGGCACCAAGACGCATGGGATCTGCTACAAGCCGGGTGACAAGATCGACTTTCGTGGATACTCGGACGCGGACTGGGCCGGTGACCTCGCGGACCGCAAGTCGACTTCCGGCTACACGTTCATGCTGATGAGTGCGCCTGTGAGCTGGGGAAGCAAGAAGCAGTCAAGCGTGTCGCTGTCTACGAGCGAAGCGGAATACATCGCGCTCAGTCTGGCTATCCAAGAGGGCAAGTGGATCCATCGCCTGCTGTGCGAGATACTGGCGGCTGCCAACGAGACGGGACCCGAGCTCATGATCCGCGAAGACAACCAGTCGTGCATCAAGATGACGAAGAACCCGGTGAATCACGGCCGCGCCAAGCACATCGACATCAAGTATCACCACATCCGTGACGAAGTGAAGCGCGGTGAAGTGAAGCTCCAGTATTGCGAGACTTCTGTGATGCTGGCGGACATCATGACGAAGGCGCTTGCGGGACCACGCCACATGGACCTGACGGCGGCTCTCGGCATCCACGCATGTTCGCATTGAGGAGGCGTATTGAGGGTTGCTGGTCTTGGGTACTGTGTACCAGCTGTATCCATTAACCGGTCAACCCGAACCGGTCCAATACGATCCTGCGATGATTACGGTACGTTGTTTACGCCACCGATGATTAGACGAGTAGGATGATTGGACGAGTACAGAGTGTTGGTGATTAGATGCACCAAATGATTGGATGCAGACTAGGTAGTGAAGACAGTGTAAACTCCGATCAATCAATCACTTTCGAATCTCCCTTCTTTAGCTCAAGTGGTCTTCACTCCGGTCTTCACACCAAGTGCAGAACTCCCTCCGCTCAGCCCAAGCCTCGCTTCCAAGAATTCAACACCTTCATCAGTCTAGACCGCCATGGCCAATGTGACCAAGTCGAAGGTGCCAGAGGTACGACGTGGTGTCCCCTTTGCGTTCCTTCGAACTTGACACATTCGCCTCGTCAGGCATGATAGGCGTCATACACAACTTGAACAGTCCCTTGCCTTCACTTGCTCCGAGCTTCCATTTGACGTTCTTTGTCTCGGCGAAGCACCCGTCGCGCTTGAACGTCACGGGCCCAACATCCTTGGTAAATCGTCCGACCGAAAACAGGTTGCGCGACAACTTGGGAATGTGCCACACACCGGTGAGCACACCCTTCTTGATCCCGCGTGGAGTCTTCATCGACATGACAATGTCGCCACTGCCGACCGCTTGAACCACTCCGTCGTCCGCGAGATGTACGTCCACCGGAGTCATCTTCTTGTAGTTCTTCATGTACTCTTTCGAGTACGTCATGTGCTGCGTCGCACCCGAGTCGACCAGCCAAACTTCACTCGACTTGATGGCTCCACCACCAACCGAAAACAGGTAGTCGCCGTCGAACTCCTCTTCATCATCATTCGCCACATTCGCTCGCTGTGGCTTCTGTCGTTCCGCGTTCTCGCGAATCCTCACGGGACACTTGGCGATCCAATGACCTTGTTCACCACAGTAGTGACAGGCACTGGCCTTCTGCGCTTGTCGTCCCTTGCTCTTCCCATTGCCGCTTGTCATGAACGCTTGACCGTGCGCGGTTCCTTCAGCACCGCCACCTTGTTCCTTGCGCTTCAAGTCCTCATGCAGCAGCCGAGCCGTCACGAGTTCCCACGTCAGCGAGTCAGCTCTCGACTCCAACGCCGTGATGAGGAACTGGTACGACTCGTTCAAACTTGCCAGAAGCGTGATCACCAAGTCATCCTCGCTGACCGGAGCGCCCACTGCATCGAGCTGTTCCGCCAGCGTCTTGATCTTGTTGATGTGTTCCAACACATCATCACCTTCCGCCATCATCGTCGTGAAGAAACGTCGACGAAGGAAGAGCTTGTTGGCCAAACTCTTCTTCTCGAAGTGTCCTTCCAGTCTTGACCATGCATCGAACGCATCCTTCGCCGAGCGAACCAACGGCAACTGCGAATCCTCCATCGCGAGACAGATGATCGCCAGCGCCTTGCGAGGCTTCCTCTTGAACGTCGTCTGGTCCAGCGTCGTAGCGCAGTGCTCCAGCTTGATCTCTCCGCACGTCACTTCCCACAGGTCGCGCTCCTCGAGCACCATGCGCATCTTGAGCTTCCACGTGTGGAAGTTGGTTCCGTCGAACTTGTTGATGCGGGAGGTCGTGGTCGAGGTGGTGTCCATGGTGAAGGCGTAGTCGGAGTCTTCAGCAGGGAATACGGGGCTTGGGCTCATAACCAAAAGTCAAGGTCGTTTGAGCACTAGATGTCGAAATGCAAAGTGATTGATTTAGGTCCTTAGTTCGCAAAACTCCTTGCTACCCCTAAGCCTACTGGATTCTCTACTGGATACACTCTACTGGATTCTTTACTGGATACTGAGTTGCTTCTGCCAATCGGAGAGCGCCACGTCGTTGCCCATCTTGTACCCACAATCTTGTACCCACGTGTCCCGTAGTCCCCGTAGCGTAAACAGCGTCCCATCATCAGTGTCCCGTCATCAGTGTCCCGTAAACACAGGAATGATTGCGGTCCCACTGAGTGAAGGTTATACCGGTATCCTACCGGTATACCGCAGCTGGTCGAGGCGCCTTCTTGACAACAGACGTCACTGGCAACGAGCTTCATGCTGAGGTCGACTGGACTGGCAGCAGGTTTGCAGTTCTGCATGCCAAAGCGCTCCAGGATGTCGTTGATGTAGCGAGCTTGGGACAACGTGACGCTGCCATCTGCGTTGTCGACCACTTCGATGCCCAGAATGAAGGAACACTTGCCGCTGTCGGTCATCTCGAATCGTGCCTTGAGCTGTTTCTTGACTTCAGCAATGATCGTCGAAGAGCTTCCGGTCACCAAAACATCGTCGACGTACACCAGCATCAGAACGCAGTCATCGTCGACAACCTTGATGTAGAGGCACGGATCGTAGCTCGAAACGCGAAATCCGATGGAGCGCACATACTCGTCGAAGGTCTCATTCCACACTCGAGAAGCTTGCTTGAGACCGTAGATCGCCTTGAGCAGTTCCACGCAGTCGTAGCCGTCATCAAGTTCCACACCTTCTGGAACACTGCAGAACACCTTCTCCTTCATCAAGCCGTACAGGAACGCCGTGACGACATCAAGTTGGTCGAGGGGCCAATTGAAGAACTTGGCCACAGCGATGATCGTTCGCAGCGTGACGTACTTGACCACCGGCGAAAACGTCTCGGTGTAGTCGATCCCATACTTCTGCACAAATCCTTTCGCGACGAGTCGAGCCTTGTACTTTTCGATGGATCCGTCGGCTTTACGCTTGATCTTGAACACCCACTTGGTTCCGACTGCGCGTTGGTTGTTCGGTAATTTAGCGCCACGAAACACTCCACGAAGTCGCATCGACTTGAGTTCTGCTCGGATCGCCTTGCGCCAGTGGACTTGGTCTTCGCCGCTCACAGCATCTTGGAACGTCTTCGGCTCGGCGCTGTCACTCGTCTCCACTGCATTCGCACTCGCACGCCAGTACATCGGCTGAGTCGAGTCATCATCATCATTGTCTTCAGATTTGGCTTCTTGATGGTCGGAGTCCGGAGCGCTTGTTTCTTCTAATCCAGCACTGCGACGCGGTCGACGAACATGTTCACGATCCTCGGCGTTAGGACGAGCCTTGCGTTTCCCCGCCTGCTTGAATTCACGCGTTCCATGGTCGTTCGAAATCTCGAGGTCTTCAAGGATATCCGCAGCATCTTCGACATCTTCATCATCATCAACAACATTGGCGTCGTCGAAGGTCGATTCGTCGAAAGTGACATCGCGAGAAATCACTACCTGGCCCGCCTCGATGTCATAAACGCGATACGCCTTCGAACGCTCTTCATAGCCCATGAAAATTCCTTAAATTCCTTCACGAGCCTTGGGGTCCCACTTGAGTCGCTTCTCCTTCGGCGTCAGGACGTAGGCCTTGCAACCGAAAACGCGCATGTGCTTCACGTTGGGCTTCCTCTTGTACACAATCTCAAAGGGCGTCTTCCCTGGGACCTTGGGTGACGGCAGTCGATTCTTGATGTAAATTGCCGTCATCGCCGCTTCCGCCCAAAACGTCTTGTCCAAACGTGCGAAGTGAAGCATGCTGCGCCCGATAGTCACAATCGTCCGGTTGGCGCGTTCCGCAGTAGCATTCGTCTGATGCGCATATCGAACCGTCGGCTGGACTTCAATGCCATGATTGTCGTAAAAGGCCTTGAGCGAGTTGGTCGCGAACTCCTTGGCACCGTCATGACGCACGAACTTGACCCTGGCATCGAATTGGCGCTCCACTTTAGCGACGAACTTGCACAGACAGTCTTCACTCTCCGACTTGGCGCGCAAACAGAATCCCGTCATGCAGCCGCTGGCTTCGTCAGTGATCAGCAGTAGATACTTGCTGCCACCAAGCGACTCTTTCTCCATGGGTCCACAAATGTCTGTTGCAGGTGATCCAATACGATCCCGCGATGATTACGGTAGGATGTTTACGCCACCGATGATTAGACGAGCAGGTTGATTGGACGTGCACTGGTGAGTGATGGTTGATTAGACGCACTAGGTGATAGGACGCAGGGTCGCGTGTCTATAGCAGTAGTCTAGGATGTAAGCTCCAACAATTCAATCACTTCTGAATTTCCATTCTACCTCTCAAGTGACTTCCCTCGTCTCGGCCACCTCGCCCCAAGCTTCGGCAGTCCTCCCCTCGCAAGACAACCTCTACTACGACCTTCTTCAGGTTATGAGCCCAAGTACCATGTCATCTGTCCAAGATACCAAGATCTCCATCGACAAGTTCAACGGCGAGAACTACGCCACGTGGAACCGTTACATGCGTGGCGTGTTCCTGACCAAGTCGGTGTGGAATGTGGTGAACCGCGAGACGACGCCTACGTTCACGGACTCCAGGGCCAAGGACGACTACGTCAAGTCGAGCAACGTCGCCTTCGGTCTGATGCTCCTCCACATGGACGCGGATTACCATCATGTGGTCGACGACTACGAGGAAGCCTGGGTCGCGTGGGCGCGCTTGCGTACCCTTTACGGTGGATCGCAGAAGGCTGGACGCATCTATCTCAAGCGTCAGCTCTTCAGCATGGAAATGGCAGAAGGCGGCAATGTGTTGCATCATTGCAACGAAGTCCTCAACATCAGCGCCAAGCTTAGCAGTATCGGCGCCAAGATGGAGGACGAGGATGTGGCGATCTGCTTGCTGCGCAGTCTCCCCAAGAGCTACGAGAACGTTGTGCTCAACATGGAGATGAGCAATGCAGAGCTGCGGACGCAAGATGTGGTGAAGGTGCTCACGAATGAGCATATCAAGCGACAAGGCGAGAAGACTGCGGCGGTGAAAATCGAGGAAGCAGCGAAGGCCTTCAACGCCGAGCGTCAAACTCGCCGGTGTGACTACTGCGGAAAATTGGGGCACCTGATCGATAAGTGCTGGACCAAGCAGAAAGAAGAAAATCGAGGAGCACGACGCGGCCGAGGTGGTCGCGGTGCCAGCAACGTTGAGTGGCGCGACGACGATGACGACTACATCGCGTTTGCGGTCTCCATGTCGACAGCGTGTGGAGTGTCGTCGGGCAAGACATTTCAAGGCTCATGGGCGATCGACAGTGGTGCAACCCACCACATCTGCAACGACAAGTCCAAGTTCATCGACATCAACTTGCGCGACGAAGGCGAACTCACAGTCGCCAACGGTCAAACGGCCAAGATTTTGGGAGTTGGTACCGTTGTGCAACAAGTGATTCTGCCCAACCGGAGTGTGCGTGACGTCCGAATCGAAGATGCTCTCTACGTGCCGAGTATGAACAAGAACCTGCTGTCTGTGCCTCAGATCAACCGAGGTGGAGACTTCAAGGTGGTGTTTGACGGCTCCGAGATGCACATTGCGCGCAAGTCGTCGAGGAAGATCGTTGCTTCCGCGGACCTGATCGACGGACTCTACTGGCTACGAGTACCCAAGGGTTCTGCCAATTCGACGACTACGGTCTCGATCAACAGTGTCGATCTTCATGCGCGGATGGGTCATGCTCCGAACGACGTGCTACGGAAGATGGTTTCGAGCGGCATGGTGACGGGCGCGAAAATGCCGACCTCGTCAAAGAACTCAAGCGGATGCCGCGGGTGTCAGCAAGGGAAGATGGTCCAAAAACCCTTTCCGAGTAACCCGGACAAGCCCAAGTACAAGCCATTCGAGTTCCTGCACTTCGACATTGAAGAAGGTCGTAGTAGAGGTTGTCTTGCGAGGGGAGGACTGCCGAAGCTTGGGGCGAGGTGGCCGAGACGAGGGAAGTCACTTGAGGGGTAGAATGGAAATTCAGAAGTGATTGAATTGTTGGAGCTTACATCCTAGACTACTGCTATAGACACGCGACCCTGCGTCCTATCACCTAGTGCGTCTAATCAACCATCACTCACCAGTGCACGTCCAATCATCCTACTCGTCTAATCATCGGTGGCGTAAACATCCTACCGTAATCATCGCGGGATCGTATTGGATCACCTGCAACAGCCCCTCTCAATGCGAACACGCTTGGACGCCAAGAGCCGTCGTTAAGTCCTTGTGACGAGGTCCGCCGAGTCCCTTGGTCAAGATGTCGGCCAGCATGGTCGTAGTCTCGCAGTACTCGACGATCACTTCACCGCGCTTGACTTCATCACGGATGTGGTGGTACTTGATGTCGATGTGCTTCGCGCGGCCATGGTTCACAGGGTTCTTCGTCATCTTGATGCACGACTGATTGTCTTCGAAAATCTTCAGATCCGGGATGTCTTCGCCTGCAGCGTCGAGGATCTCACACAGAAGCTTGTGCACCCACTTGCCTTCTTGGATTGCCAGACTGAGCGCAATGTACTCGGCTTCACTCGTGGAAAGAGACACACTCGATTGCTTCTTGGATCCCCACGACACAGGTCCGCCAAGAACTTGAAACAGGTAGCCCGAAGTCGACTTGCGGTCACTGTGGTCACCAGCCCAGTCTGCATCCGAATAGCCACGAAAGTCGATTCCCTTGGCCGGCGAAAAACGGAGTCCGTGCGACTTGGTGCCCTGAAGGTAACGGAAGATGCGCTTGACTGCAATCCAGTGCTCGACTTGAGGGTTCTCCATGAAGCGCGAAACGTAACCAACTGCAAAAGCAATGTCCGGGCGAGTCGACGTCATCAAGTGCATGAGAGCACCGACAGCTTCACGGAACGGCGCATCCAACTTGGTCGAGACGTCACTGGCAACGAGCTTCATGCTGAGGTCGACTGGACTGGCAGCAGGTTTGCAGTTCTGCATGCCAAAGCGCTCCAGGATGTCGTTGATGTAGCGAGCTTGGGACAACGTGACGCTGCCATCTGCGTTGTCGACCACTTCGATGCCCAGAATGAAGGAACACTTGCCGCTGTCGGTCATCTCGAATCGTGCCTTGAGCTGTTTCTTGACTTCAGCAATGATCGTCGAAGAGCTTCCGGTCACCAAAACATCGTCGACGTACACCAGCATCAGAACGCAGTCATCGTCGACAACCTTGATGTAGAGGCACGGATCGTAGCTCGAAACGCGAAATCCGATGGAGCGCACATACTCGTCGAAGGTCTCATTCCACACTCGAGAAGCTTGCTTGAGACCGTAGATCGCCTTGAGCAGTTCCACGCAGTCGTAGCCGTCATCAAGTTCCACACCTTCTGGAACACTGCAGAACACCTTCTCCTTCATCAAGCCGTACAGGAACGCCGTGACGACATCAAGTTGGTCGAGGGGCCAATTGAAGAACTTGGCCACAGCGATGATCGTTCGCAGCGTGACGTACTTGACCACCGGCGAAAACGTCTCGGTGTAGTCGATCCCATACTTCTGCACAAATCCTTTCGCGACGAGTCGAGCCTTGTACTTTTCGATGGATCCGTCGGCTTTACGCTTGATCTTGAACACCCACTTGGTTCCGACTGCGCGTTGGTTGTTCGGTAATTTAGCGCCACGAAACACTCCACGAAGTCGCATCGACTTGAGTTCTGCTCGGATCGCCTTGCGCCAGTGGACTTGGTCTTCGCCGCTCACAGCATCTTGGAACGTCTTCGGCTCGGCGCTGTCACTCGTCTCCACTGCATTCGCACTCGCACGCCAGTACATCGGCTGAGTCGAGTCATCATCATCATTGTCTTCAGATTTGGCTTCTTGATGGTCGGAGTCCGGAGCGCTTGCTTCTTCTAATCCAGCACTGCGACGCGGTCGACGAACATGTTCACGATCCTCGGCGTTAGGACGAGCCTTGCGTTTCCCCGCCTGCTTGAATTCACGCGTTCCATGGTCGTTCGAAATCTCGAGGTCTTCAAGGATATCCGCAGCATCTTCGACATCTTCATCATCATCAACAACATTGGCGTCGTCGAAGGTCGATTCGTCGAAAGTGACATCGCGAGAAATCACTACCTGGCCCGCCTCGATGTCATAAACGCGATACGCCTTCGAACGCTCTTCCCTTGAGCGAGTTGGTCGCGAACTCCTTGGCACCGTCATGACGCACGAACTTGACCCTGGCATCGAATTGGCGCTCCACTTTAGCGACGAACTTGCACAGACAGTCTTCACTCTCCGACTTGGCGCGCAAACAGAATCCCGTCATGCAGCCGCTGGCTTCGTCAGTGATCAGCAGTAGATACTTGCTGCCACCAAGCGACTCTTTCTCCATGGGTCCACAAATGTCTGTTGCAGGTGATCCAATACGATCCCGCGATGATTACGGTAGGATGTTTACGCCACTCGTGATTAGACGAGCAGGTTGATTGGACGTGCACTGGTGAGTGATGGTTGATTAGACGCACTAGGTGATAGGACGCAGGGTCGCGTGTCTATAGCAGTAGTCTAGGATGTAAGCTCCAACAATTCAATCACTTCTGAATTTCCATTCTACCCCTCAAGTGACTTCCCTCGTCTCGGCCACCTCGCCCCAAGCTTCGGCAGTCCTCCCCTCGCAAGACAACCTCTACTACGACCTTCTTCAGGTTATGAGCCCAAGTACCATGTCATCTGTCCAAGATACCAAGATCTCCATCGACAAGTTCAACGGCGAGAACTACGCCACGTGGAACCGTTACATGCGTGGCGTGTTCCTGACCAAGTCGGTGTGGAATGTGGTGAACCGCGAGACGACGCCTACGTTCACGGACTCCAGGGCCAAGGACGACTACGTCAAGTCGAGCAACGTCGCCTTCGGTCTGATGCTCCTCCACATGGACGCGGATTACCATCATGTGGTCGACGACTACGAGGAAGCCTGGGTCGCGTGGGCGCGCTTGCGTACCCTTTACGGTGGATCGCAGAAGGCTGGACGCATCTATCTCAAGCGTCAGCTCTTCAGCATGGAAATGGCAGAAGGCGGCAATGTGTTGCATCATTGCAACGAAGTCCTCAACATCAGCGCCAAGCTTAGCAGTATCGGCGCCAAGATGGAGGACGAGGATGTGGCGATCTGCTTGCTGCGCAGTCTCCCCAAGAGCTACAAGAACGTTGTGCTCAACATGGAGATGAGCAATGCAGAGCTGCGGACGCAAGATGTGGTGAAGGTGCTCACGAATGAGCATATCAAGCGACAAGGCGAGAAGACTGCGGCGGTGAAAATCGAGGAAGCAGCGAAGGCCTTCAACGCCGAGCGTCAAACTCGCCGGTGTGACTACTGCGGAAAATTGGGGCACCTGATCGATAAGTGCTGGACCAAGCAGAAAGAAGAAAATCGAGGAGCACGACGCGGCCGAGGTGGTCGCGGTGCCAGCAACGTTGAGTGGCGCGACGACGATGACGACTACATCGCGTTTGCGGTCTCCATGTCGACAGCGTGTGGAGTGTCGTCGGGCAAGACATTTCAAGGCTCATGGGCGATCGACAGTGGTGCAACCCACCACATCTGCAACGACAAGTCCAAGTTCATCGACATCAACTTGCGCGACGAAGGCGAACTCACAGTCGCCAACGGTCAAACGGCCAAGATTTTGGGAGTTGGTACCGTTGTGCAACAAGTGATTCTGCCCAACCGGAGTGTGCGTGACGTCCGAATCGAAGATGCTCTCTACGTGCCGAGTATGAACAAGAACCTGCTGTCTGTGCCTCAGATCAACCGAGGTGGAGACTTCAAGGTGGTGTTTGACGGCTCCGAGATGCACATTGCGCGCAAGTCGTCGAGGAAGATCGTTGCTTCCGCGGACCTGATCGACGGACTCTACTGGCTACGAGTACCCAAGGGTTCTGCCAATTCGACGACTACGGTCTCGATCAACAGTGTCGATCTTCATGCGCGGATGGGTCATGCTCCGAACGACGTGCTACGGAAGATGGTTTCGAGCGGCATGGTGACGGGCGCGAAAATGCCGACCTCGTCAAAGAACTCAAGCGGATGCCGCGGGTGTCAGCAAGGGAAGATGGTCCAAAAACCCTTTCCGAGTAACCCGGACAAGCCCAAGTACAAGCCATTCGAGTTCCTGCACTTCGACATTGAAGAAGGTCGTAGTAGAGGTTGTCTTGCGAGGGGAGGACTGCCGAAGCTTGGGGCGAGGTGGCCGAGACGAGGGAAGTCACTTGAGGGGTAGAATGGAAATTCAGAAGTGATTGAATTGTTGGAGCTTACATCCTAGACTACTGCTATAGACACGCGACCCTGCGTCCTATCACCTAGTGCGTCTAATCAACCATCACTCACCAGTGCACGTCCAATCAACCTGCTCGTCTAATCATCGGTGGCGTAAACATCCTACCGTAATCATCGCGGGATCGTATTGGATCACCTGCACCAGCCCCTCTCAATGCGAACACGCTTGGACGCCAAGAGCCGTCGTTAAGTCCTTGTGACGAGGTCCGCCGAGTCCCTTGGTCAAGATGTCGGCCAGCATGGTCGTAGTCTCGCAGTACTCGACGATCACTTCACCGCGCTTGACTTCATCACGGATGTGGTGGTACTTGATGTCGATGTGCTTGGCGCGGCCATGGTTCACAGGGTTCTTCGTCATCTTGATGCACGACTGATTGTCTTCGAAAATCTTCAGATCCGGGATGTCTTCGCCTGCAGCGTCGAGGATCTCACACAGAAGCTTGTGCACCCACTTGCCTTCTTGGATTGCCAGACTGAGCGCAATGTACTCGGCTTCACTCGTGGAAAGAGACACACTCGATTGCTTCTTGGATCCCCACGACACAGGTCC
This sequence comes from Phytophthora citrophthora, assembly GCA_031305395.1. NCBI lineage: Eukaryota > Oomycota > Peronosporomycetes > Peronosporales > Peronosporaceae > Phytophthora > Phytophthora citrophthora. Next base: position 308,609 of record JASMQC010000032.1, read on the forward strand.
GCCAAGAACTTGAAACAGGTAGCCCGAAGTCGACTTGCGGTCACTGTGGTCACCAGCCCAGTCTGCATCCGAATAGCCACGAAAGTCGATTCCCTTGGCCGGCGAAAAACGGAGTCCGTGCGACTTGGTGCCCTGAAGGTAACGGAAGATGCGCTTGACTGCAATCCAGTGCTCGACTTGAGGGTTCTCCATGAAGCGCGAAACGTAACCAACTGCAAAAGCAATGTCCGGGCGAGTCGACGTCATCAAGTGCATGAGAGCACCGACAGCTTCACGGAACGGCGCATCCAACTTGGTCGAGACGTCACTGGCAACGAGCTTCATGCTGAGGTCGACTGGACTGGCAGCAGGTTTGCAGTTCTGCATGCCAAAGCGCTCCAGGATGTCGTTGATGTAGCGAGCTTGGGACAACGTGACGCTGCCATCTGCGTTGTCGACCACTTCGATGCCCAGAATGAAGGAACACTTGCCGCTGTCGGTCATCTCGAATCGTGCCTTGAGCTGTTTCTTGACTTCAGCAATGATCGTCGAAGAGCTTCCGGTCACCAAAACATCGTCGACGTACACCAGCATCAGAACGCAGTCATCGTCGACAACCTTGATGTAGAGGCACGGATCGTAGCTCGAAACGCGAAATCCGATGGAGCGCACATACTCGTCGAAGGTCTCATTCCACACTCGAGAAGCTTGCTTGAGACCGTAGATCGCCTTGAGCAGTTCCACGCAGTCGTAGCCGTCATCAAGTTCCACACCTTCTGGAACACTGCAGAACACCTTCTCCTTCATCAAGCCGTACAGGAACGCCGTGACGACATCAAGTTGGTCGAGGGGCCAATTGAAGAACTTGGCCACAGCGATGATCGTTCGCAGCGTGACGTACTTGACCACCGGCGAAAACGTCTCGGTGTAGTCGATCCCATACTTCTGCACAAATCCTTTCGCGACGAGTCGAGCCTTGTACTTTTCGATGGATCCGTCGGCTTTACGCTTGATCTTGAACACCCACTTGGTTCCGACTGCGCGTTGGTTGTTCGGTAATTTAGCGCCACGAAACACTCCACGAAGTCGCATGGACTTGAGTTCTGCTCGGATCGCCTTGCGCCAGTGGACTTGGTCTTCGCCGCTCACAGCATCTTGGAACGTCTTCGGCTCGGCGCTGTCACTCGTCTCCACTGCATTCGCACTCGCACGCCAGTACATCGGCTGAGTCGAGTCATCATCATCATTGTCTTCAGATTTGGCTTCTTGATGGTCGGAGTCCGGAGCGCTTGCTTCTTCTAATCCAGCACTGCGACGCGGTCGACGAACATGTTCACGATCCTCGGCGTTAGGACGAGCCTTGCGTTTCCCCGCCTGCTTGAATTCACGCGTTCCATGGTCGTTCGAAATCTCGAGGTCTTCAAGGATATCCGCAGCATCTTCGACATCTTCATCATCATCAACAACATTGGCGTCGTCGAAGGTCGATTCGTCGAAAGTGACATCGCGAGAAATCACTACCTGGCCCGCCTCGATGTCATAAACGCGATACGCCTTCGAACGCTCTTCATAGCCCATGAAAATTCCTTAAATTCCTTCACGAGCCTTGGGGTCCCACTTGAGTCGCTTCTCCTTCGGCGTCAGGACGTAGGCCTTGCAACCGAAAACGCGCATGTGCTTCACGTTGGGCTTCCTCTTGTACACAATCTCAAACGGCGTCTTCCCTGGGACCTTGGGTGACGGCAGTCGATTCTTGATGTAAATTGCCGTCATCGCCGCTTCCGCCCAAAACGTCTTGTCCAAACGTGCGAAGTGAAGCATGCTGCGCCCGATAGTCACAATCGTCCGGTTGGCGCGTTCCGCAGTAGCATTCGTCTGATGCGCATATCGAACCGTCGGCTGGACTTCAATGCCATGATTGTCGTAAAAGGCCTTGAGCGAGTTGGTCGCGAACTCCTTGGCACCGTCATGACGCACGAACTTGACCCTGGCATCGAATTGGCGCTCCACTTTAGCGACGAACTTGCACAGACAGTCTTCACTCTCCGACTTGGCGCGCAAACAGAATCCCGTCATGCAGCCGCTGGCTTCGTCAGTGATCAGCAGTAGATACTTGCTGCCACCAAGCGACTCTTTCTCCATGGGTCCACAAATGTCTGTTGCAGGTGATCCAATACGATCCCGCGATGATTACGGTAGGATGTTTACGCCACCGATGATTAGACGAGCAGGTTGATTGGACGTGCACTGGTGAGTGATGGTTGATTAGACGCACTAGGTGATAGGACGCAGGGTCGCGTGTCTATAGCAGTAGTCTAGGATGTAAGCTCCAACAATTCAATCACTTCTGAATTTCCATTCTACCCCTCAAGTGACTTCCCTCGTCTCGGCCACCTCGCCCCAAGCTTCGGCAGTCCTCCCCTCGCAAGACAACCTCTACTACGACCTTCTTCAGGTTATGAGCCCAAGTACCATGTCATCTGTCCAAGATACCAAGATCTCCATCGACAAGTTCAACGGCGAGAACTACGCCACGTGGAACCGTTACATGCGTGGCGTGTTCCTGACCAAGTCGGTGTGGAATGTGGTGAACCGCGAGACGACGCCTACGTTCACGGACTCCAGGGCCAAGGACGACTACGTCAAGTCGAGCAACGTCGCCTTCGGTCTGATGCTCCTCCACATGGACGCGGATTACCATCATGTGGTCGACGACTACGAGGAAGCCTGGGTCGCGTGGGCGCGCTTGCGTACCCTTTACGGTGGATCGCAGAAGGCTGGACGCATCTATCTCAAGCGTCAGCTCTTCAGCATGGAAATGGCAGAAGGCGGCAATGTGTTGCATCATTGCAACGAAGTCCTCAACATCAGCGCCAAGCTTAGCAGTATCGGCGCCAAGATGGAGGACGAGGATGTGGCGATCTGCTTGCTGCGCAGTCTCCCCAAGAGCTACGAGAACGTCGTGCTCAACATGGAGATGAGCAATGTGAAGAAGGTCGTAGTAGAGGCTGTCTTGCGAGGGGAGGACTGCCGAAGCTTGGGGCGAGGTGGCCGAGACGAGGGAAGTCACTTGAGGGGTAGAATGGAAATTCAGAAGTGATTGAATTGTTGGAGCTTACATCCTAGACTACTGCTATAGACACGCGACCCTGCGTCCTATCACCTAGTGCGTCTAATCAACCATCACTCACCAGTGTGCGTCCAATCATCCTACTCGTCTAATCATCGGTGGCGTAAACATCCTACCGTAATCATCGTGGGATCGTATTGGATCACCTGCAACAGCCCCTCTCAATGCGAACACGCTTGGACGCCAAGAGCCGTCGTTAAGTCCTTGTGACGAGGTCCGCCGAGTCCCTTGGTCAAGATGTCGGCCAGCATGGTCGTAGTCTCGCAGTACTCGACGATCACTTCACCGCGCTTGACTTCATCACGGATGTGGTGGTACTTGATGTCGATGTGCTTGGCGCGGCCATGGTTCACAGGGTTCTTCGTCATCTTGATGCACGACTGATTGTCTTCGAAAATCTTCAGATCCGGGATGTCTTCGCCTGCAGCGTCGAGGATCTCACACAGAAGCTTGTGCACCCACTTGCCTTCTTGGATTGCCAGACTGAGCGCAATGTACTCGGCTTCACTCGTGGAAAGAGACACACTCGATTGCTTCTTGGATCCCCACGACACAGGTCCGCCAAGAACTTGAAACAGGTAGCCCGAAGTCGACTTGCGGTCACTGTGGTCACCAGCCCAGTCTGCATCCGAATAGCCACGAAAGTCGATTCCCTTGGCCGGCGAAAAACGGAGTCCGTGCGACTTGGTGCCCTGAAGGTAACGGAAGATGCGCTTGACTGCAATCCAGTGCTCGACTTGAGGGTTCTCCATGAAGCGCGAAACGTAACCAACTGCAAAAGCAATGTCCGGGCGAGTCGACGTCATCAAGTGCATGAGAGCACCGACAGCTTCACGGAACGGCGCATCCAACTTGGTCGAGACGTCACTGGCAACGAGCTTCATGCTGAGGTCGACTGGACTGGCAGCAGGTTTGCAGTTCTGCATGCCAAAGCGCTCCAGGATGTCGTTGATGTAGCGAGCTTGGGACAACGTGACGCTGCCATCTGCGTTGTCGACCACTTCGATGCCCAGAATGAAGGAACACTTGCCGCTGTCGGTCATCTCGAATCGTGCCTTGAGCTGTTTCTTGACTTCAGCAATGATCGTCGAAGAGCTTCCGGTCACCAAAACATCGTCGACGTACACCAGCATCAGAACGCAGTCATCGTCGACAACCTTGATGTAGAGGCACGGATCGTAGCTCGAAACGCGAAATCCGATGGAGCGCACATACTCGTCGAAGGTCTCATTCCACACTCGAGAAGCTTGCTTGAGACCGTAGATCGCCTTGAGCAGTTCCACGCAGTCGTAGCCGTCATCAAGTTCCACACCTTCTGGAACACTGCAGAACACCTTCTCCTTCATCAAGCCGTACAGGAACGCCGTGACGACATCAAGTTGGTCGAGGGGCCAATTGAAGAACTTGGCCACAGCGATGATCGTTCGCAGCGTGACGTACTTGACCACCGGCGAAAACGTCTCGGTGTAGTCGATCCCATACTTCTGCACAAATCCTTTCGCGACGAGTCGAGCCTTGTACTTTTCGATGGATCCGTCGGCTTTACGCTTGATCTTGAACACCCACTTGGTTCCGACTGCGCGTTGGTTGTTCGGTAATTTAGCGCCACGAAACACTCCACGAAGTCGCATCGACTTGAGTTCTGCTCGGATCGCCTTGCGCCAGTGGACTTGGTCTTCGCCGCTCACAGCATCTTGGAACGTCTTCGGCTCGGCGCTGTCACTCGTCTCCACTGCATTCGCACTCGCACGCCAGTACATCGGCTGAGTCGAGTCATCATCATCATTGTCTTCAGATTTGGCTTCTTGATGGTCGGAGTCCGGAGCGCTTGCTTCTTCTAATCCAGCACTGCGACGCGGTCGACGAACATGTTCACGATCCTCGGCGTTAGGACGAGCCTTGCGTTTCCCCGCCTGCTTGAATTCACGCGTTCCATGGTCGTTCGAAATCTCGAGGTCTTCAAGGATATCCGCAGCATCTTCGACATCTTCATCATCATCAACAACATTGGCGTCGTCGAAGGTCGATTCGTCGAAAGTGACATCGCGAGAAATCACTACCTGGCCCGCCTCGATGTCATAAACGCGATACGCCTTCGAACGCTCTTCATAGCCCATGAAAATTCCTTAAATTCCTTCACGAGCCTTGGGGTCCCACTTGAGTCGCTTCTCCTTCGGCGTCAGGACGTAGGCCTTGCAACCGAAAACGCGCATGTGCTTCACGTTGGGCTTCCTCTTGTACACAATCTCAAACGGCGTCTTCCCTGGGACCTTGGGTGACGGCAGTCGATTCTTGATGTAAATTGCCGTCATCGCCGCTTCCGCCCAAAACGTCTTGTCCAAACGTGCGAAGTGAAGCATGCTGCGCCCGATAGTCACAATCGTCCGGTTGGCGCGTTCCGCAGTAGCATTCGTCTGATGCGCATATCGAACCGTCGGCTGGACTTCAATGCCATGATTGTCGTAAAAGGCCTTGAGCGAGTTGGTCGCGAACTCCTTGGCACCGTCATGACGCACGAACTTGACCCTGGCATCGAATTGGCGCTCCACTTTAGCGACGAACTTGCACAGACAGTCTTCACTCTCCGACTTGGCGCGCAAACAGAATCCCGTCATGCAGCCGCTGGCTTCGTCAGTGATCAGCAGTAGATACTTGCTGCCACCAAGCGACTCTTTCTCCATGGGTCCACAAATGTCTGTTGCAGGTGATCCAATACGATCCCGCGATGATTACGGTAGGATGTTTACGCCACCGATGATTAGACGAGCAGGTTGATTGGACGTGCACTGGTGAGTGATGGTTGATTAGACGCACTAGGTGATAGGACGCAGGGTCGCGTGTCTATAGCAGTAGTCTAGGATGTAAGCTCCAACAATTCAATCACTTCTGAATTTCCATTCTACCCCTCAAGTGACTTCCCTCGTCTCGGCCACCTCGCCCCAAGCTTCGGCAGTCCTCCCCTCGCAAGACAACCTCTACTACGACCTTCTTCAGGTTATGAGCCCAAGTACCATGTCATCTGTCCAAGATACCAAGATCTCCATCGACAAGTTCAACGGCGAGAACTACGCCACGTGGAACCGTTACATGCGTGGCGTGTTCCTGACCAAGTCGGTGTGGAATGTGGTGAACCGCGAGACGACGCCTACGTTCACGGACTCCAGGGCCAAGGACGACTACGTCAAGTCGAGCAACGTCGCCTTCGGTCTGATGCTCCTCCACATGGACGCGGATTACCATCATGTGGTCGACGACTACGAGGAAGCCTGGGTCGCGTGGGCGCGCTTGCGTACCCTTTACGGTGGATCGCAGAAGGCTGGACGCATCTATCTCAAGCGTCAGCTCTTCAGCATGGAAATGGCAGAAGGCGGCAATGTGTTGCATCATTGCAACGAAGTCCTCAACATCAGCGCCAAGCTTAGCAGTATCGGCGCCAAGATGGAGGACGAGGATGTGGCGATCTGCTTGCTGCGCAGTCTCCCCAAGAGCTACAAGAACGTTGTGCTCAACATGGAGATGAGCAATGCAGAGCTGCGGACGCAAGATGTGGTGAAGGTGCTCACGAATGAGCATATCAAGCGACAAGGCGAGAAGACTGCGGCGGTGAAAATCGAGGAAGCAGCGAAGGCCTTCAACGCCGAGCGTCAAACTCGCCGGTGTGACTACTGCGGAAAATTGGGGCACCTGATCGATAAGTGCTGGACCAAGCAGAAAGAAGAAAATCGAGGAGCACGACGCGGCCGAGGTGGTCGCGGTGCCAGCAACGTTGAGTGGCGCGACGACGATGACGACTACATCGCGTTTGCGGTCTCCATGTCGACAGCGTGTGGAGTGTCGTCGGGCAAGACATTTCAAGGCTCATGGGCGATCGACAGTGGTGCAACCCACCACATCTGCAACGACAAGTCCAAGTTCATCGACATCAACTTGCGCGACGAAGGCGAACTCACAGTCGCCAACGGTCAAACGGCCAAGATTTTGGGAGTTGGTACCGTTGTGCAACAAGTGATTCTGCCCAACCGGAGTGTGCGTGACGTCCGAATCGAAGATGCTCTCTACGTGCCGAGTATGAACAAGAACCTGCTGTCTGTGCCTCAGATCAACCGAGGTGGAGACTTCAAGGTGGTGTTTGACGGCTCCGAGATGCACATTGCGCGCAAGTCGTCGAGGAAGATCGTTGCTTCCGCGGACCTGATCGACGGACTCTACTGGCTACGAGTACCCAAGGGTTCTGCCAATTCGACGACTACGGTCTCGATCAACAGTGTCGATCTTCATGCGCGGATGGGTCATGCTCCGAACGACGTGCTACGGAAGATGGTTTCGAGCGGCATGGTGACGGGCGCGAAAATGCCGACCTCGTCAAAGAACTCAAGCGGATGCCGCGGGTGTCAGCAAGGGAAGATGGTCCAAAAACCCTTTCCGAGTAACCCGGACAAGCCCAAGTACAAGCCATTCGAGTTCCTGCACTTCGACATTGAAGAAGGTCGTAGTAGAGGTTGTCTTGCGAGGGGAGGACTGCCGAAGCTTGGGGCGAGGTGGCCGAGACGAGGGAAGTCACTTGAGGGGTAGAATGGAAATTCAGAAGTGATTGAATTGTTGGAGCTTACATTCTAGACTACTGCTATAGACACGCGACCCTGCGTCCTATCACCTAGTGCGTCTAATCAACCATCACTCACCAGTGCACGTCCAATCAACCTGCTCGTCTAATCATCGGTGGCGTAAACATCCTACCGTAATCATCGCGGGATCGTATTGGATCACCTGCACCAGCCCCTCTCAATGCGAACACGCTTGGACGCCAAGAGCCGTCGTTAAGTCCTTGTGACGAGGTCCGCCGAGTCCCTTGGTCAAGATGTCGGCCAGCATGGTCGTAGTCTCGCAGTACTCGACGATCACTTCACCGCGCTTGACTTCATCACGGATGTGGTGGTACTTGATGTCGATGTGCTTGGCGCGGCCATGGTTCACAGGGTTCTTCGTCATCTTGATGCACGACTGATTGTCTTCGAAAATCTTCAGATCCGGGATGTCTTCGCCTGCAGCGTCGAGGATCTCACACAGAAGCTTGTGCACCCACTTGCCTTCTTGGATTGCCAGACTGAGCGCAATGTACTCGGCTTCACTCGTGGAAAGAGACACACTCGATTGCTTCTTGGATCCCCACGACACAGGTCCGCCAAGAACTTGAAACAGGTAGCCCGAAGTCGACTTGCGGTCACTGTGGTCACCAGCCCAGTCTGCATCCGAATAGCCACGAAAGTCGATTCCCTTGGCCGGCGAAAAACGGAGTCCGTGCGACTTGGTGCCCTGAAGGTAACGGAAGATGCGCTTGACTGCAATCCAGTGCTCGACTTGAGGGTTCTCCATGAAGCGCGAAACGTAACCAACTGCAAAAGCAATGTCCGGGCGAGTCGACGTCATCAAGTGCATGAGAGCACCGACAGCTTCACGGAACGGCGCATCCAACTTGGTCGAGACGTCACTGGCAACGAGCTTCATGCTGAGGTCGACTGGACTGGCAGCAGGTTTGCAGTTCTGCATGCCAAAGCGCTCCAGGATGTCGTTGATGTAGCGAGCTTGGGACAACGTGACGCTGCCATCTGCGTTGTCGACCACTTCGATGCCCAGAATGAAGGAACACTTGCCGCTGTCGGTCATCTCGAATCGTGCCTTGAGCTGTTTCTTGACTTCAGCAATGATCGTCGAAGAGCTTCCGGTCACCAAAACATCGTCGACGTACACCAGCATCAGAACGCAGTCATCGTCGACAACCTTGATGTAGAGGCACGGATCGTAGCTCGAAACGCGAAATCCGATGGAGCGCACATACTCGTCGAAGGTCTCATTCCACACTCGAGAAGCTTGCTTGAGACCGTAGATCGCCTTGAGCAGTTCCACGCAGTCGTAGCCGTCATCAAGTTCCACACCTTCTGGAACACTGCAGAACACCTTCTCCTTCATCAAGCCGTACAGGAACGCCGTGACGACATCAAGTTGGTCGAGGGGCCAATTGAAGAACTTGGCCACAGCGATGATCGTTCGCAGCGTGACGTACTTGACCACCGGCGAAAACGTCTCGGTGTAGTCGATCCCATACTTCTGCACAAATCCTTTCGCGACGAGTCGAGCCTTGTACTTTTCGATGGATCCGTCGGCTTTACGCTTGATCTTGAACACCCACTTGGTTCCGACTGCGCGTTGGTTGTTCGGTAATTTAGCGCCACGAAACACTCCACGAAGTCGCATCGACTTGAGTTCTGCTCGGATCGCCTTGCGCCAGTGGACTTGGTCTTCGCCGCTCACAGCATCTTGGAACGTCTTCGGCTCGGCGCTGTCACTCGTCTCCACTGCATTCGCACTCGCACGCCAGTACATCGGCTGAGTCGAGTCATCATCATCATTGTCTTCAGATTTGGCTTCTTGATGGTCGGAGTCCGGAGCGCTTGCTTCTTCTAATCCAGCACTGCGACGCGGTCGACGAACATGTTCACGATCCTCGGCGTTAGGACGAGCCTTGCGTTTCCCCGCCTGCTTGAATTCACGCGTTCCATTGTCGTTCGAAATCTCGAGGTCTTCAAGGATATCCGCAGCATCTTCGACATCTTCATCATCATCAACAATATTGGCGTCGTCGAAGGTCGATTCGTCGAAAGTGATTCGTCGAAAGTGACATCGCGAGAAATCACTACCTGGCCCGCCTCGATGTCATAAACGCGATACGCCTTCGAACGCTCTTCATAGCCCATGAAAATTCCTTAAATTCCTTCACGAGCCTTGGGGTCCCACTTGAGTCGCTTCTCCTTCGGCGTCAGGACGTAGGCCTTGCAACCGAAAACGCGCATGTGCTTCACGTTGGGCTTCCTCTTGTACACAATCTCAAACGGCGTCTTCCCTGGGACCTTGGGTGACGGCAGTCGATTCTTGATGTAAATTGCCGTCATCGCCGCTTCCGCCCAAAACGTCTTGTCCAAACGTGCGAAGTGAAGCATGCTGCGCCCGATAGTCACAATCGTCCGGTTGGCGCGTTCCGCAGTAGCATTCGTCTGATGCGCATATCGAACCGTCGGCTGGACTTCAATGCCATGATTGTCGTAAAAGGCCTTGAGCGAGTTGGTCGCGAACTCCTTGGCACCGTCATGACGCACGAACTTGACCCTGGCATCGAATTGGCGCTCCACTTTAGCGACGAACTTGCACAGACAGTCTTCACTCTCCGACTTGGCGCGCAAACAGAATCCCGTCATGCAGCCGCTGGCTTCGTCAGTGATCAGCAGTAGATACTTGCTGCCACCAAGCGACTCTTTCTCCATGGGTCCACAAATGTCTGTTGCAGGTGATCCAATACGATCCCGCGATGATTACGGTAGGATGTTTACGCCACCGATGATTAGACGAGCAGGTTGATTGGACGTGCACTGGTGAGTGATGGTTGATTAGACGCACTAGGTGATAGGACGCAGGGTCGCGTGTCTATAGCAGTAGTCTAGGATGTAAGCTCCAACAATTCAATCACTTCTGAATTTCCATTCTACCCCTCAAGTGACTTCCCTCGTCTCGGCCACCTCGCCCCAAGCTTCGGCAGTCCTCCCCTCGCAAGACAACCTCTACTACGACCTTCTTCAGGTTATGAGCCCAAGTACCATGTCATCTGTCCAAGATACCAAGATCTCCATCGACAAGTTCAACGGCGAGAACTACGCCACGTGGAACCGTTACATGCGTGGCGTGTTCCTGACCAAGTCGGTGTGGAATGTGGTGAACCGCGAGACGACGCCTACGTTCACGGACTCCAGGGCCAAGGACGACTACGTCAAGTCGAGCAACGTCGCCTTCGGTCTGATGCTCCTCCACATGGACGCGGATTACCATCATGTGGTCGACGACTACGAGGAAGCCTGGGTCGCGTGGGCGCGCTTGCGTACCCTTTACGGTGGATCGCAGAAGGCTGGACGCATCTATCTCAAGCGTCAGCTCTTCAGCATGGAAATGGCAGAAGGCGGCAATGTGTTGCATCATTGCAACGAAGTCCTCAACATCAGCGCCAAGCTTAGCAGTATCGGCGCCAAGATGGAGGACGAGGATGTGGCGATCTGCTTGCTGCGCAGTCTCCCCAAGAGCTACGAGAACGTTGTGCTCAACATGGAGATGAGCAATGCAGAGCTGCGGACGCAAGATGTGGTGAAGGTGCTCACGAATGAGCATATCAAGCGACAAGGCGAGAAGACTGCGGCGGTGAAAACCGAGGAAGCAGCGAAGGCCTTCAACGCCGAGCGTCAAACTCGCCGGTGTGACTACTGCGGAAAATTGGGGCACCTGATCGATAAGTGCTGGACCAAGCAGAAAGAAGAAAATCGAGGAGCACGACGCGGCCGAGGTGGTCGCGGTGCCAGCAACGTTGAGTGGCGCGACGACGATGACGACTACATCGCGTTTGCGGTCTCCATGTCGACAGCGTGTGGAGTGTCGTCGGGCAAGACATTTCAAGGCTCATGGGCGATCGACAGTGGTGCAACCCACCACATCTGCAACGACAAGTCCAAGTTCATCGACATCAACTTGCGCGACGAAGGCGAACTCACAGTCGCCAACGGTCAAACGGCCAAGATTTTGGGAGTTGGTACCGTTGTGCAACAAGTGATTCTGCCCAACCGGAGTGTGCGTGACGTCCGAATCGAAGATGCTCTCTACGTGCCGAGTATGAACAAGAACCTGCTGTCTGTGCCTCAGATCAACCGAGGTGGAGACTTCAAGGTGGTGTTTGACGGCTCCGAGATGCACATTGCGCGCAAGTCGTCGAGGAAGATCGTTGCTTCCGCGGACCTGATCGACGGACTCTACTGGCTACGAGTACCCAAGGGTTCTGCCAATTCGACGACTACGGTCTCGATCAACAGTGTCGATCTTCATGCGCGGATGGGTCATGCTCCGAACGACGTGCTACGGAAGATGGTTTCGAGCGGCATGGTGACGGGCGCGAAAATGCCGACCTCGTCAAAGAACTCAAGCGGATGCCGCGGGTGTCAGCAAGGGAAGATGGTCCAAAAACCCTTTCCGAGTAACCCGGACAAGCCCAAGTACAAGCCATTCGAGTTCCTGCACTTCGACATTGAAGAAGGTCGTAGTAGAGGTTGTCTTGCGAGGGGAGGACTGCCGAAGCTTGGGGCGAGGTGGCCGAGACGAGGGAAGTCACTTGAGGGGTAGAATGGAAATTCAGAAGTGATTGAATTGTTGGAGCTTACATCCTAGACTACTGCTATAGACACGCGACCCTGCGTCCTATCACCTAGTGCGTCTAATCAACCATCACTCACCAGTGCACGTCCAATCAACCTGCTCGTCTAATCATCGGTGGCGTAAACATCCTACCGTAATCATCGCGGGATCGTATTGGATCACCTGCACCAGCCCCTCTCAATGCGAACACGCTTGGACGCCAAGAGCCGTCGTTAAGTCCTTGTGACGAGGTCCGCCGAGTCCCTTGGTCAAGATGTCGGCCAGCATGGTCGTAGTCTCGCAGTACTCGACGATCACTTCACCGCGCTTGACTTCATCACGGATGTGGTGGTACTTGATGTCGATGTGCTTGGCGCGGCCATGGTTCACAGGGTTCTTCGTCATCTTGATGCACGACTGATTGTCTTCGAAAATCTTCAGATCCGGGATGTCTTCGCCTGCAGCGTCGAGGATCTCACACAGAAGCTTGTGCACCCACTTGCCTTCTTGGATTGCCAGACTGAGCGCAATGTACTCGGCTTCACTCGTGGAAAGAGACACACTCGATTGCTTCTTGGATCCCCACGACACAGGTCCGCCAAGAACTTGAAACAGGTAGCCCGAAGTCGACTTGCGGTCACTGTGGTCACCAGCCCAGTCTGCATCCGAATAGCCACGAAAGTCGATTCCCTTGGCCGGCGAAAAACGGAGTCCGTGCGACTTGGTGCCCTGAAGGTAACGGAAGATGCGCTTGACTGCAATCCAGTGCTCGACTTGAGGGTTCTCCATGAAGCGCGAAACGTAACCAACTGCAAAAGCAATGTCCGGGCGAGTCGACGTCATCAAGTGCATGAGAGCACCGACAGCTTCACGGAACGGCGCATCCAACTTGGTCGAGACGTCACTGGCAACGAGCTTCATGCTGAGGTCGACTGGACTGGCAGCAGGTTTGCAGTTCTGCATGCCAAAGCGCTCCAGGATGTCGTTGATGTAGCGAGCTTGGGACAACGTGACGCTGCCATCTGCGTTGTCGACCACTTCGATGCCCAGAATGAAGGAACACTTGCCGCTGTCGGTCATCTCGAATCGTGCCTTGAGCTGTTTCTTGACTTCAGCAATGATCGTCGAAGAGCTTCCGGTCACCAAAACATCGTCGACGTACACCAGCATCAGAACGCAGTCATCGTCGACAACCTTGATGTAGAGGCACGGATCGTAGCTCGAAACGCGAAATCCGATGGAGCGCACATACTCGTCGAAGGTCTCATTCCACACTCGAGAAGCTTGCTTGAGACCGTAGATCGCCTTGAGCAGTTCCACGCAGTCGTAGCCGTCATCAAGTTCCACACCTTCTGGAACACTGCAGAACACCTTCTCCTTCATCAAGCCGTACAGGAACGCCGTGACGACATCAAGTTGGTCGAGGGGCCAATTGAAGAACTTGGCCACAGCGATGATCGTTCGCAGCGTGACGTACTTGACCACCGGCGAAAACGTCTCGGTGTAGTCGATCCCATACTTCTGCACAAATCCTTTCGCGACGAGTCGAGCCTTGTACTTTTCGATGGATCCGTCGGCTTTACGCTTGATCTTGAACACCCACTTGGTTCCGACTGCGCGTTGGTTGTTCGGTAATTTAGCGCCACGAAACACTCCACGAAGTCGCATCGACTTGAGTTCTGCTCGGATCGCCTTGCGCCAGTGGACTTGGTCTTCGCCGCTCACAGCATCTTGGAACGTCTTCGGCTCGGCGCTGTCACTCGTCTCCACTGCATTCGCACTCGCACGCCAGTACATCGGCTGAGTCGAGTCATCATCATCATTGTCTTCAGATTTGGCTTCTTGATGGTCGGAGTCCGGAGCGCTTGCTTCTTCTAATCCAGCACTGCGACGCGGTCGACGAACATGTTCACGATCCTCGGCGTTAGGACGAGCCTTGCGTTTCCCCGCCTGCTTGAATTCACGCGTTCCATTGTCGTTCGAAATCTCGAGGTCTTCAAGGATATCCGCAGCATCTTCGACATCTTCATCATCATCAACAATATTGGCGTCGTCGAAGGTCGATTCGTCGAAAGTGACATCGCGAGAAATCACTACCTGGCCCGCCTCGATGTCATAAACGCGATACGCCTTCGAACGCTCTTCATAGCCCATGAAAATTCCTTAAATTCCTTCACGAGCCTTGGGGTCCCACTTGAGTCGCTTCTCCTTCGGCGTCAGGACGTAGGCCTTGCAACCGAAAACGCGCATGTGCTTCACGTTGGGCTTCCTCTTGTACACAATCTCAAACGGCGTCTTCCCTGGGACCTTGGGTGACGGCAGTCGATTCTTGATGTAAATTGCCGTCATCGCCGCTTCCGCCCAAAACGTCTTGTCCAAACGTGCGAAGTGAAGCATGCTGCGCCCGATAGTCACAATCGTCCGGTTGGCGCGTTCCGCAGTAGCATTCGTCTGATGCGCATATCGAACCGTCGGCTGGACTTCAATGCCATGATTGTCGTAAAAGGCCTTGAGCGAGTTGGTCGCGAACTCCTTGGCACCGTCATGACGCACGAACTTGACCCTGGCATCGAATTGGCGCTCCACTTTAGCGACGAACTTGCACAGACAGTCTTCACTCTCCGACTTGGCGCGCAAACAGAATCCCGTCATGCAGCCGCTGGCTTCGTCAGTGATCAGCAGTAGATACTTGCTGCCACCAAGCGACTCTTTCTCCATGGGTCCACAAATGTCTGTTGCAGGTGATCCAATACGATCCCGCGATGATTACGGTAGGATGTTTACGCCACCGATGATTAGACGAGCAGGTTGATTGGACGTGCACTGGTGAGTGATGGTTGATTAGACGCACTAGGTGATAGGACGCAGGGTCGCGTGTCTATAGCAGTAGTCTAGGATGTAAGCTCCAACAATTCAATCACTTCTGAATTTCCATTCTACCCCTCAAGTGACTTCCCTCGTCTCGGCCACCTCGCCCCAAGCTTCGGCAGTCCTCCCCTCGCAAGACAACCTCTACTACGACCTTCTTCAGGTTATGAGCCCAAGTACCATGTCATCTGTCCAAGATACCAAGATCTCCATCGACAAGTTCAACGGCGAGAACTACGCCACGTGGAACCGTTACATGCGTGGCGTGTTCCTGACCAAGTCGGTGTGGAATGTGGTGAACCGCGAGACGACGCCTACGTTCACGGACTCCAGGGCCAAGGACGACTACGTCAAGTCGAGCAACGTCGCCTTCGGTCTGATGCTCCTCCACATGGACGCGGATTACCATCATGTGGTCGACGACTACGAGGAAGCCTGGGTCGCGTGGGCGCGCTTGCGTACCCTTTACGGTGGATCGCAGAAGGCTGGACGCATCTATCTCAAGCGTCAGCTCTTCAGCATGGAAATGGCAGAAGGCGGCAATGTGTTGCATCATTGCAACGAAGTCCTCAACATCAGCGCCAAGCTTAGCAGTATCGGCGCCAAGATGGAGGACGAGGATGTGGCGATCTGCTTGCTGCGCAGTCTCCCCAAGAGCTACGAGAACGTTGTGCTCAACATGGAGATGAGCAATGCAGAGCTGCGGACGCAAGATGTGGTGAAGGTGCTCACGAATGAGCATATCAAGCGACAAGGCGAGAAGACTGCGGCGGTGAAAATCGAGGAAGCAGCGAAGGCCTTCAACGCCGAGCGTCAAACTCGCCGGTGTGACTACTGCGGAAAATTGGGGCACCTGATCGATAAGTGCTGGACCAAGCAGAAAGAAGAAAATCGAGGAGCACGACGCGGCCGAGGTGGTCGCGGTGCCAGCAACGTTGAGTGGCGCGACGACGATGACGACTACATCGCGTTTGCGGTCTCCATGTCGACAGCGTGTGGAGTGTCGTCGGGCAAGACATTTCAAGGCTCATGGGCGATCGACAGTGGTGCAACCCACCACATCTGCAACGACAAGTCCAAGTTCATCGACATCAACTTGCGCGACGAAGGCGAACTCACAGTCGCCAACGGTCAAACGGCCAAGATTTTGGGAGTTGGTACCGTTGTGCAACAAGTGATTCTGCCCAACCGGAGTGTGCGTGACGTCCGAATCGAAGATGCTCTCTACGTGCCGAGTATGAACAAGAACCTGCTGTCTGTGCCTCAGATCAACCGAGGTGGAGACTTCAAGGTGGTGTTTGACGGCTCCGAGATGCACATTGCGCGCAAGTCGTCGAGGAAGATCGTTGCTTCCGCGGACCTGATCGACGGACTCTACTGGCTACGAGTACCCAAGGGTTCTGCCAATTCGACGACTACGGTCTCGATCAACAGTGTCGATCTTCATGCGCGGATGGGTCATGCTCCGAACGACGTGCTACGGAAGATGGTTTCGAGCGGCATGGTGACGGGCGCGAAAATGCCGACCTCGTCAAAGAACTCAAGCGGATGCCGCGGGTGTCAGCAAGGGAAGATGGTCCAAAAACCCTTTCCGAGTAACCCGGACAAGCCCAAGTACAAGCCATTCGAGTTCCTGCACTTCGACATTGAAGAAGGTCGTAGTAGAGGTTGTCTTGCGAGGGGAGGACTGCCGAAGCTTGGGGCGAGGTGGCCGAGACGAGGGAAGTCACTTGAGGGGTAGAATGGAAATTCAGAAGTGATTGAATTGTTGGAGCTTACATCCTAGACTACTGCTATAGACACGCGACCCTGCGTCCTATCACCTAGTGCGTCTAATCAACCATCACTCACCAGTGCACGTCCAATCAACCTGCTCGTCTAATCATCGGTGGCGTAAACATCCTACCGTAATCATCGCGGGATCGTATTGGATCACCTGCACCAGCCCCTCTCAATGCGAACACGCTTGGACGCCAAGAGCCGTCGTTAAGTCCTTGTGACGAGGTCCGCCGAGTCCCTTGGTCAAGATGTCGGCCAGCATGGTCGTAGTCTCGCAGTACTCGACGATCACTTCACCGCGCTTGACTTCATCACGGATGTGGTGGTACTTGATGTCGATGTGCTTGGCGCGGCCATGGTTCACAGGGTTCTTCGTCATCTTGATGCACGACTGATTGTCTTCGAAAATCTTCAGATCCGGGATGTCTTCGCCTGCAGCGTCGAGGATCTCACACAGAAGCTTGTGCACCCACTTGCCTTCTTGGATTGCCAGACTGAGCGCAATGTACTCGGCTTCACTCGTGGAAAGAGACACACTCGATTGCTTCTTGGATCCCCACGACACAGGTCCGCCAAGAACTTGAAACAGGTAGCCCGAAGTCGACTTGCGGTCACTGTGGTCACCAGCCCAGTCTGCATCCGAATAGCCACGAAAGTCGATTCCCTTGGCCGGCGAAAAACGGAGTCCGTGCGACTTGGTGCCCTGAAGGTAACGGAAGATGCGCTTGACTGCAATCCAGTGCTCGACTTGAGGGTTCTCCATGAAGCGCGAAACGTAACCAACTGCAAAAGCAATGTCCGGGCGAGTCGACGTCATCAAGTGCATGAGAGCACCGACAGCTTCACGGAACGGCGCATCCAACTTGGTCGAGACGTCACTGGCAACGAGCTTCATGCTGAGGTCGACTGGACTGGCAGCAGGTTTGCAGTTCTGCATGCCAAAGCGCTCCAGGATGTCGTTGATGTAGCGAGCTTGGGACAACGTGACGCTGCCATCTGCGTTGTCGACCACTTCGATGCCCAGAATGAAGGAACACTTGCCGCTGTCGGTCATCTCGAATCGTGCCTTGAGCTGTTTCTTGACTTCAGCAATGATCGTCGAAGAGCTTCCGGTCACCAAAACATCGTCGACGTACACCAGCATCAGAACGCAGTCATCGTCGACAACCTTGATGTAGAGGCACGGATCGTAGCTCGAAACGCGAAATCCGATGGAGCGCACATACTCGTCGAAGGTCTCATTCCACACTCGAGAAGCTTGCTTGAGACCGTAGATCGCCTTGAGCAGTTCCACGCAGTCGTAGCCGTCATCAAGTTCCACACCTTCTGGAACACTGCAGAACACCTTCTCCTTCATCAAGCCGTACAGGAACGCCGTGACGACATCAAGTTGGTCGAGGGGCCAATTGAAGAACTTGGCCACAGCGATGATCGTTCGCAGCGTGACGTACTTGACCACCGGCGAAAACGTCTCGGTGTAGTCGATCCCATACTTCTGCACAAATCCTTTCGCGACGAGTCGAGCCTTGTACTTTTCGATGGATCCGTCGGCTTTACGCTTGATCTTGAACACCCACTTGGTTCCGACTGCGCGTTGGTTGTTCGGTAATTTAGCGCCACGAAACACTCCACGAAGTCGCATCGACTTGAGTTCTGCTCGGATCGCCTTGCGCCAGTGGACTTGGTCTTCGCCGCTCACAGCATCTTGGAACGTCTTCGGCTCGGCGCTGTCACTCGTCTCCACTGCATTCGCACTCGCACGCCAGTACATCGGCTGAGTCGAGTCATCATCATCATTGTCTTCAGATTTGGCTTCTTGATGGTCGGAGTCCGGAGCGCTTGCTTCTTCTAATCCAGCACTGCGACGCGGTCGACGAACATGTTCACGATCCTCGGCGTTAGGACGAGCCTTGCGTTTCCCCGCCTGCTTGAATTCACGCGTTCCATTGTCGTTCGAAATCTCGAGGTCTTCAAGGATATCCGCAGCATCTTCGACATCTTCATCATCATCAACAAATTGGCGTCGTCGAAGGTCGATTCGTCGAAGGTCGATTCGTCGAAAGTGACATCGCGAGAAATCACTACCTGGCCCGCCTCGATGTCATAAACGCGATACGCCTTCGAACGCTCTTCATAGCCCATGAAAATTCCTTAAATTCCTTCACGAGCCTTGGGGTCCCACTTGAGTCGCTTCTCCTTCGGCGTCAGGACGTAGGCCTTGCAACCGAAAACGCGCATGTGCTTCACGTTGGGCTTCCTCTTGTACACAATCTCAAACGGCGTCTTCCCTGGGACCTTGGGTGACGGCAGTCGATTCTTGATGTAAATTGCCGTCATCGCCGCTTCCGCCCAAAACGTCTTGTCCAAACGTGCGAAGTGAAGCATGCTGCGCCCGATAGTCACAATCGTCCGGTTGGCGCGTTCCGCAGTAGCATTCGTCTGATGCGCATATCGAACCGTCGGCTGGACTTCAATGCCATGATTGTCGTAAAAGGCCTTGAGCGAGTTGGTCGCGAACTCCTTGGCACCGTCATGACGCACGAACTTGACCCTGGCATCGAATTGGCGCTCCACTTTAGCGACGAACTTGCACAGACAGTCTTCACTCTCCGACTTGGCGCGCAAACAGAATCCCGTCATGCAGCCGCTGGCTTCGTCAGTGATCAGCAGTAGATACTTGCTGCCACCAAGCGACTCTTTCTCCATGGGTCCACAAATGTCTGTTGCAGGTGATCCAATACGATCCCGCGATGATTACGGTAGGATGTTTACGCCACCGATGATTAGACGAGCAGGTTGATTGGACGTGCACTGGTGAGTGATGGTTGATTAGACGCACTAGGTGATAGGACGCAGGGTCGCGTGTCTATAGCAGTAGTCTAGGATGTAAGCTCCAACAATTCAATCACTTCTGAATTTCCATTCTACCCCTCAAGTGACTTCCCTCGTCTCGGCCACCTCGCCCCAAGCTTCGGCAGTCCTCCCCTCGCAAGACAACCTCTACTACGACCTTCTTCAGGTTATGAGCCCAAGTACCATGTCATCTGTCCAAGATACCAAGATCTCCATCGACAAGTTCAACGGCGAGAACTACGCCACGTGGAACCGTTACATGCGTGGCGTGTTCCTGACCAAGTCGGTGTGGAATGTGGTGAACCGCGAGACGACGCCTACGTTCACGGACTCCAGGGCCAAGGACGACTACGTCAAGTCGAGCAACGTCGCCTTCGGTCTGATGCTCCTCCACATGGACGCGGATTACCATCATGTGGTCGACGACTACGAGGAAGCCTGGGTCGCGTGGGCGCGCTTGCGTACCCTTTACGGTGGATCGCAGAAGGCTGGACGCATCTATCTCAAGCGTCAGCTCTTCAGCATGGAAATGGCAGAAGGCGGCAATGTGTTGCATCATTGCAACGAAGTCCTCAACATCAGCGCCAAGCTTAGCAGTATCGGCGCCAAGATGGAGGACGAGGATGTGGCGATCTGCTTGCTGCGCAGTCTCCCCAAGAGCTACGAGAACGTTGTGCTCAACATGGAGATGAGCAATGCAGAGCTGCGGACGCAAGATGTGGTGAAGGTGCTCACGAATGAGCATATCAAGCGACAAGGCGAGAAGACTGCGGCGGTGAAAATCGAGGAAGCAGCGAAGGCCTTCAACGCCGAGCGTCAAACTCGCCGGTGTGACTACTGCGGAAAATTGGGGCACCTGATCGATAAGTGCTGGACCAAGCAGAAAGAAGAAAATCGAGGAGCACGACGCGGCCGAGGTGGTCGCGGTGCCAGCAACGTTGAGTGGCGCGACGACGATGACGACTACATCGCGTTTGCGGTCTCCATGTCGACAGCGTGTGGAGTGTCGTCGGGCAAGACATTTCAAGGCTCATGGGCGATCGACAGTGGTGCAACCCACCACATCTGCAACGACAAGTCCAAGTTCATCGACATCAACTTGCGCGACGAAGGCGAACTCACAGTCGCCAACGGTCAAACGGCCAAGATTTTGGGAGTTGGTACCGTTGTGCAACAAGTGATTCTGCCCAACCGGAGTGTGCGTGACGTCCGAATCGAAGATGCTCTCTACGTGCCGAGTATGAACAAGAACCTGCTGTCTGTGCCTCAGATCAACCGAGGTGGAGACTTCAAGGTGGTATTTGACGGCTCCGAGATGCACATTGCGCGCAAGTCATCGAGGAAGATCGTTGCTTCCGCGGACCTGATCGACGGACTCTACTGGCTACGAGTACCCAAGGGTTCTGCCAATTCGACGACTACGGTCTCGATCAACAGTGTCGATCTTCATGCGCGGATGGGTCATGCTCCGAACGACGTGCTACGGAAGATGGTTTCGAGCGGCATGGTGACGGGCGCGAAAATGCCGACCTCATCAAAGAACTCAAGCGGATGCCGCGGGTGTCAGCAAGGGAAGATGGTCCAAAAACCCTTTCCGAGTAACCCGGACAAGCCCAAGTACAAGCCATTCGAGTTCCTGCACTTCGACCTTTGTGGCGCCATGGAGAAAGAGTCGCTTGGAGGCAGCAAGTATCTACTGCTGATCACTGACGAAGCCAGCGGCTGCATGACGGGATTCTGTTTGCGCGCCAAGTCGGAGAGTGAAGACTGTCTGTGCAAGTTCGTCGCTAAAGTGGAGCGCCAATTCGATGCCAGGGTCAAATTCGTGCGTCATGACGGTGCCAAGGAGTTCGCGACCAACTCGCTCAAGGCCTTTTACGACAATCATGGCATTGAAGTCCAGCCGACGGTTCGATATGCGCATCAGACGAATGCTACTGCGGAACGCGCCAACCGGACGATTGTGACTATCGGGCGCAGCATGCTTCACTTCGCACGTTTGGACAAGACGTTTTGGGCGGAAGCGGCGATGACGGCAATTTACATCAAGAATCGACTGCCGTCACCCAAGGTCCCAGGGAAGACGCCGTTTGAGATTGTGTACAAGAGGAAGCCCAACGTGAAGCACATGCGCGTTTTCGGTTGCAAGGCCTACGTCCTGACGCCGAAGGAGAAGCGACTCAAGTGGGACCCCAAGGCTCGTGAAGGAATTTAAGGAATTTTCATGGGCTATGAAGAGCGTTCGAAGGCGTATCGCGTTTATGACATCGAGGCGGGCCAGGTAGTGATTTCTCGCGATGTCACTTTCGACGAATCGACCTTCGACGACGCCAATATTGTTGATGATGATGAAGATGTCGAAGATGCTGCGGATATCCTTGAAGACCTCGAGATTTCGAACGACAATGGAACGCGTGAATTCAAGCAGGCGGGGAAACGCAAGGCTCGTCCTAACGCCGAGGATCGTGAACATGTTCGTCGACCGCGTCGCAGTGCTGGATTAGAAGAAGCAAGCGCTCCGGACTCCGACCATCAAGAAGCCAAATCTGAAGACAATGATGATGATGACTCGACTCAGCCGATGTACTGGCGTGCGAGTGCGAATGCAGTGGAGACGAGTGACAGCGCCGAGCCGAAGACGTTCCAAGATGCTGTGAGCGGCGAAGACCAAGTCCACTGGCGCAAGGCGATCCGAGCAGAACTCAAGTCCATGCGACTTCGTGGAGTGTTTCGTGGCGCTAAATTACCGAACAACCAACGCGCAGTCGGAACCAAGTGGGTGTTCAAGATCAAGCGTAAAGCCGACGGATCCATCGAAAAGTACAAGGCTCGACTCGTCGCGAAAGGATTTGTGCAGAAGTATGGGATCGACTACACCGAGACGTTTTCGCCGGTGGTCAAGTACGTCACGCTGCGAACGATCATCGCTGTGGCCAAGTTCTTCAATTGGCCCCTCGACCAACTTGATGTCGTCACGGCGTTCCTGTACGGCTTGATGAAGGAGAAGGTGTTCTGCAGTGTTCCAGAAGGTGTGGAACTTGATGACGGCTACGACTGCGTGGAACTGCTCAAGGCGATCTACGGTCTCAAGCAAGCTTCTCGAGTGTGGAATGAGACCTTCGACGAGTATGTGCGCTCCATCGGATTTCGCGTTTCGAGCTACGATCCGTGCCTCTACATCAAGGTTGTCGACGATGACTGCGTTCTGATGCTGGTGTACGTCGACGATGTTTTGGTGACCGGAAGCTCTTCGACGATCATTGCTGAAGTCAAGAAACAGCTCAAGGCACGATTCGAGATGACCGACAGCGGCAAGTGTTCCTTCATTCTGGGCATCGAAGTGGTCGACAACGCAGATGGCAGCGTCACGTTGTCCCAAGCTCGCTACATCAACGACATCCTGGAGCGCTTTGGCATGCAGAACTGCAAACCTGCTGCCAGTCCAGTCGACCTCAGCATGAAGCTCGTTGCCAGTGACGTCTCGACCAAGTTGGATGCGCCGTTCCGTGAAGCTGTCGGTGCTCTCATGCACTTGATGACGTCGACTCGCCCGGACATTGCTTTTGCAGTTGGTTACGTTTCGCGCTTCATGGAGAACCCTCAAGTCGAGCACTGGATTGCAGTCAAGCGCATCTTCCGTTACCTTCAGGGCACCAAGTCGCACGGACTCCGTTTTTCGCCGGCCAAGGGAATCGACTTTCGTGGCTATTCGGATGCAGACTGGGCTGGTGACCACAGTGACCGCAAGTCGACTTCGGGCTACCTGTTTCAAGTTCTTGGCGGACCTGTGTCGTGGGGATCCAAGAAGCAATCGAGTGTGTCTCTTTCCACGAGTGAAGCCGAGTACATTGCGCTCAGTCTGGCAATCCAAGAAGGCAAGTGGGTGCACAAGCTTCTGTGTGAGATCCTCGACGATTTCCATTCTACCCCTCAAGTGACTTCCCTCGTCTCGGCCACCTCGCCCCAAGCTTCGGCAGTCCTCCCCTCGCAAGACAGCCTTTACTACGACCTTCTTCACGTAGCACGTCGTTCGGAGCATGAACCTGTTGTCAAGAAGGCGCCTCGACCAGCTGCGGTATACCGGTAGGATACCGGTATAACCTTCACTCAGTGGGACCGCAATCATTCCTGTGTTTACGGGACACTGATGATGGGACGCTGATGATGGGACGCTGTTTACGCCGGGGACTACGGGACACGTGGGTACAAGATTGTGGGTACAAGATGGGCAACGACGTGGCGCTCTCCGATTGGCTGAAGCAACTCAGTATCCAGTAAAGAATCCAGTAGAGTGTATCCAGTAGAGAATCCAGTAGGCTTAGAGGTAGCAAGGAGTTTTGCGAACTAAGGACCTAAATCAATCACTTTGCATTTCGACATCTAGTGCTCAAACGACCTTGACTTTTGGTTATGAGCCCAAGCCCCGTATTCCCTGCTGAAGACTCCGACTACGCCTTCGCCATGGACACCACCTCGACCACGACCTCCCGCATCAACAAGTTCGACGGAACCAACTTCCACACGTGGAAGTTCAAGATGCGCATGGTGCTCGAGGAGCGCGACCTGTGGGAAGTGACGTGCGGAGAGATCAAGCTGGAGCACTGCGCTACGACGCTGGACCAGACGACGTTCAAGAGGAAGTCTCGCAAGGCGCTGGCGATCATCTGTCTCGCGATGGAGGATTCGCAGTTGCCGTTGGTTCGCTCGGCGAAGGATGCGTTCGATGCATGGTCAAGACTGGAAGGACACTTCGAGAAGAAGAGTTTGGCCAACAAGCTCTTCCTTCGTCGACGTTTCTTCACGACGATGATGGCGGAAGGTGATGATGTGTTGGAACACATCAACAAGATCAAGACGCTGGCGGAACAGCTCGATGCAGTGGGCGCTCCGGTCAGCGAGGATGACTTGGTGATCACGCTTCTGGCAAGTTTGAACGAGTCGTACCAGTTCCTCATCACGGCGTTGGAGTCGAGAGCTGACTCGCTGACGTGGGAACTCGTGACGGCTCGGCTGCTGCATGAGGACTTGAAGCGCAAGGAACAAGGTGGCGGTGCTGAAGGAACCGCGCACGGTCAAGCGTTCATGACAAGCGGCAATGGGAAGAGCAAGGGACGACAAGCGCAGAAGGCCAGTGCCTGTCACTACTGTGGTGAACAAGGTCATTGGATCGCCAAGTGTCCCGTGAGGATTCGCGAGAACGCGGAACGACAGAAGCCACAGCGAGCGAATGTGGCGAATGAAGATGAAGAGGAGTTCGACGGCGACTACCTGTTTTCGGTTGGTGGTGGAGCCACCAAGTCGAGTGAAGTTTGGCTGGTCGACTCGGGTGCGACGCAGCACATGACGTACTCGAAAGAGTACATGAAGAACTACAAGAAGATGACTCCGGTGGACGTACATCTCGCGGACGACGGAGTGGTTCAAGCGGTCGGCAGTGGCGACATTGTCATGTCGATGAAGACTCCACGCGGGATCAAGAAGGGTGTGCTCACCGGTGTGTGGCACATTCCCAAGTTGTCGCGCAACCTGTTTTCGGTCGGACGATTTACCAAGGATGTTGGGCCCGTGACGTTCAAGCGCGACGGGTGCTTCGCCGAGACGAAGAACGTCAAATGGAAGCTCGGAGCAAGTGAAGGCAAGGGACTGTTCAAGTTGTGTATGACGCCTATCATGCCTGACGAGGCGAATGTGTCAAGTTCGAAGGAACGCAAAGGGGACACCACGTCGTACCTCTGGCACCTTCGACTTGGTCACATTGGCCATGGCGGTCTAGACGCCATCGTCAAGAAGGGTTATGGCGTTGGGATGAACATGACGTCGGTGAAGCAGTGGGAGCTGTGTGATGGATGTGCACTCGGCAAGCAAACGCGAGTGAGTTATATGCCCAAGTCACCGAACCGCGCCAAGAAGCTGTTGGAAGTCATCCACAGTGATGTCTGCGGTCCCATGCAGACACCCACGTTCAGCGGCAAGCGGTACTTCGTCACGTTCATCGACGAGTACTCGCACTTTTGTGTGGTATACTTGCTGCGGAACAAGTCGGAAGTGACTGCCAAGTTCGCGGAGTTTGTAGCGTTTGCTGAAACTCAGACCGGCAAGCGCGTGAAGACACTCCGGAGCGACAACGGTGGCGAGTACACTTCCGGTGCGATGGCCAAGTTCTGCAGCGACCGCGGGATCGTTCAGAAGTTCACTCCGCCGTACACGCCTCAACTGAACGGAGTGGCCGAGCGCATGAACCGGACGTTAGTGGAGTGTGCGCGCTGCATGTTGGAACATGCCGGACTGTCGAAGTCATATTGGGGTGAAGCGGTGGTGACAGCGACGTTCCTTCGCAACCGGTGTCCGACACGCTCCACCACCCACGACAAGTCGCCACACCAAGTCTGGACCGGGAAGAAGCCGCTGCTGGCGAACCTCAAGGTGTTCGGTTGCCATGCGTATGTGACGGTCCCGAAGGAGAAACGTACCAAGTTTGACGCTCGGTCAGTGCGTTGTCGGTTTCTCGGATACTCGGAGCATGAGAAAGCATATCGGTTTGAAGAGATGAAGAGCGGTCGCGTGTTGGTGAGCCGCGACGCACAGTTCATGGAAGACGTCTTCGACGGTGGGAGACGCAAGTTGGATCAAGAAGAAGCGATCGTGGAACTTCGAGATGAAGTTGCCACGGATCAAGAAGCATCGTCCGGACCGGAAGAGGATGATGAAGATGAAGCTGCGCGAGACGAAGACTTCGAACCCGGCAGCAAACGACACCAGCGGACGCGGTCGTTGGAAGAAGCGGTGGAGATCCCAAGGTCCAAGCGGCACAGTCGACAACAAACGCTAGACGAGATGTCAGCCATCGCAAGAGAAGAAGGCTTCGACGCGGCCTTCGTTGTGGATTCAGTGGGAGAAATGCCGACTACGTTCGTATCGGCGATGGAATCCAGCAACTCGGTCAAGTGGAAGGAAGCGTGCGACTCGGAGATCAACTCTCTTCGCAAGAACGAGACGTGGGTGTTGGTGCCATTGCCGAAGGGACGCAAGGCGATCGGCTGCAAATGGGTGTTTCGGATCAAGGAGAACCAGGCTGGAGACATCGAGCGGTTCAAGGCGCGTCTAGTGGCGAAGGGATTTTTGCAGAAGTTCGGCATCGACTACGAAGAGACGTTCGCGCCGGTGGCCAAGTTCACGTCGATCAGGATCTTGCTCAGTCTGGCGGCCAAGTACAACCTCACGGTGCACCAGATGGATGTGAAGACGGCGTTCCTGAACGGCTGGCTGGACGAAGACATCTACATGGTGCAGCCGGACGGCTACGTTGACGAGGCGCACCCGGACTTCGTGTGCAAGCTGAAGCGTTCACTTTACGGTCTCAAGCAGTCGCCGCGGATGTGGAACCAGACCATCGACAAGTTCATGCTGGAGCTGGGGTTCAAGAAGTGTGAGGCGGATCACTGCATCTACGTCAAGCGCAATGACCAAGACATGATCTTCGTGGCGCTGTACGTGGACGACTTGATCCTGGCAAGCAACAACGACGAGCTGCTCAAGTCGACCAAGGAGGCGCTCAGCGTGCGGTTCGAGATGACGGACATGGGTCAGCTCAAGTACTTCCTCGGCATGGAAATCGACCAAGATCCCAAGACCGGAAATGTGTCGGTGCGGCAGACCAAGTTTGCGAAGGACATCCTGGAGAAGTTCAGCATGGAGAAGAGCAACCCTGTCAAGACACCACAAGACCCGGGACTCAAGTTGACCAAGGCCATGTGTGAAGGAGGATGCAAGCACGAAGAGACCATGGCGAAGGTGCCGTACAGGAATGCCGTCGGGTGTTTGATGTACCTGATGGTGGGAACCCGACCGGACCTCGCAGCGGCAGTGGGAGTTCTCAGCCAGTTCGCCGCGGATCCGTGTCCGACACACTGGCAAGCGCTCAAGAGGGTGTTCCGCTACATTCAAGGCACGAAGACACATGGCATCGAGTTTCAAGCTGG
This sequence comes from Phytophthora citrophthora, assembly GCA_031305395.1. Taxonomy (NCBI): domain Eukaryota; phylum Oomycota; class Peronosporomycetes; order Peronosporales; family Peronosporaceae; genus Phytophthora; species Phytophthora citrophthora. The sequence goes on from JASMQC010000032.1 coordinate 336,416, forward strand.
CAGCGAGGACGGACTCCAAGGCTATTCGGATGCGGACTGGGCCGGCGACATCGAGTCAAGACGGAGTACAAGCGGCTACGCGTTCATGATGAACGGCGGATGCATCAGCTGGAGAAGCAAGAAACAGCGGACGGTGGCGCTATCATCGACGGAGGCCGAGTACATGGCATTGACGGAGGCTACGCAAGAGGCTATTTGGCTCAAGGCATTTCTGTGCGAGCTCGGCGAGATGGCAAGCGATGAAGCGATCAAGATCTACGAGGACAACCAAGGCTCCATCGCGTTGGCCAAGAACCCGGAGTTCCACAAGCGCACCAAGCACATCGACATTCGCTACCACTTCGTGCGTGAGAAGGTAGAAGACGGCCAAGTGGTGTTGGAGTACTGTTCGACCAAGAACATGCTGGCGGACTTGATGACGAAGGCGATCACCGCTGTGCAGTTCGACTTCCTACGGAGCAAGCTCGGAGTTCAAGGCGCAACTACGGCCGAGTCGAGTGGGAGTGTTGTCAAGAAGGCGCCTCGACCAGCTGCGGTATACCGGTAGGATACCGGTATAACCTTCACTCAGTGGGACCGCAATCATTCCTGTGTTTACGGGACACTGATGATGGGACGCTGATGATGGGACGCTGTTTACGCTACGGGGACTACGGGACACGTGGGTACAAGATTGTGGGTACAAGATGGACATCGATGTGGCGCTCTCTGATTGGCTGAAGCAACTCAGTATCCAGTAAAGAATCCAGTAGAGTGTATCCAGTAGAGAATGCAGTAGGCTTAGAGGTAGCAAGGAGTTTTGCGAACTAAGGATCTAAATCAATCACTTTGCATTTCGACGTAGTAGAGGCTGTCTTGCGAGGGGAGGACTGCCGAAGCTTGGGGCGAGGTGGCCGAGACGAGGGAAGTCACTTGAGGGGTAGAATGGAAATTCAGAAGTGATTGAATTGTTGGAGCTTACATCCTAGACTACTGCTATAGACACGCGACCCTGCGTCCTATCACCTAGTGCGCCTAATCAACCATCACTCACCAGTGCACGTCCAATCATCCTACTCGTCTAATCATCGGTGGCGTAAACATCCTACCGTAATCATCGCGGGATCGTATTGGATCACCTGCAACAGAGTTCGTGTGCTCCATCGGTTTCCAAGTTTCGGCCTTCGATCCGTGCCTCTACATCAAGGTTGAGGATGGCCACTGTGTGCTCGTGCTGGTCTACGTGGACGATGTGTTGGTGACCGGAAGTTCACCCGAGCTGATCGCACGCACGAAGACGGACCTCAAGACTCGCTTCGAGATGACCGACAGCGGCAAGTGTGCGTTCGTTCTTGGGATCGAGTTGGTGGACGGCTCGGACGGCAGTGTGACCATGTGCCAGCGGCGTTATGTGGATGATATCCTGAAGCGCTTCGGTATGGATGAGTGCAAGGCTGTGGTGAGTCCCGTCGACATGAGCTCTCGACTAGTTCCAAGCGACGCAGCGACCAAGGTGAACGCTCCATTTCGCGAAGCTGTGGGTGCTCTAATGCATTTGATGACTGCCACGCGCCCGGACATCGCGTACGCTGTGGGCTATGTGTCGCGCTTCATGGAGAATCCCCAAGAGGAACACTGGGTTGCGGTCAAGTGTATCTTTCGCTACCTGCAAGGCACCAAGACGCATGGGATCTGCTACAAGCCGGGTGACAACATCGACTTTCGTGGATACTCGGACGCGGACTGGGCCGGTGACCTCGCGGACCGCAAGTCGACTTCCGGCTACACGTTCATGCTGATGAGTGCGCCTGTGAGCTGGGGAAGCAAGAAGCAGTCAAGCGTGTCGCTATCTACGAGCGAAGCGGAGTACATCGCGCTCAGTCTGGCTATCCAAGAGGGCAAGTGGATCCACCGCCTGCTGTGCGAGATACTGGCGGCCACCAACGAGACGGGACCCGAGCTCATGATCCGCGAAGACAACCAGTCGTGCATCAAGATGACGAAGAACCCGGTGAATCACGGCCGCGCCAAGCACATCGACATCAAGTATCACCACATCCGCGACGAAGTGAAGCGCGGTGAAGTGAAGCTCCAGTATTGCGAAACGTCTGTGATGCTGGCGGACATCATGACGAAGGCACTCGCGGGACCACGCCACACAGACCTGACGGCGGCTCTCGGCATCCACGCATGTTCGCATTGAGGGGACGTATTGAGGGTTGCTGGTCTTGGGTACTGTGTACCAGCTGTACCCATTAACCGGTCAACCCGAACCGGTCCAATACGATCCTGCGATGATTACGGTACGTTGTTTACGCCACCGATGATTAGACGAGTAGGATGATTGGACGAGTACAGAGTGTTGGTGATTAGATGCACCAAATGATTGGATGCAGACTAGGTAGTGAAGACAGTGTAAGCTCCGATCAATCAATCACTTTCGAATCTTCCTTCTTCAGCTCAAGTGGTTTCCTGCCTCCGCTCCGGTCTTCCCCAGAGTGCTGTCCTCCCTCCGCTTCGTTCAAGCTACGTGTCCAAGATCCATACCTTCCATCACTCGCTACATCAACGACATCCTGGAGCGCTTTGGCATGCAGAACTGCAAACCTGCTGCCAGTCCAGTCGACCTCAGCATGAAGCTCGTTGCCAGTGACGTCTCGACCAAGTTGGATGCGCCGTTCCGTGAAGCTGTCGGTGCTCTCATGCACTTGATGACGTCGACTCGCCCGGACATTGCTTTTGCAGTTGGTTACGTTTCGCGCTTCATGGAGAACCCTCAAGTCGAGCACTGGATTGCAGTCAAGCGCATCTTCCGTTACCTTCAGGGCACCAAGTCGCACGGACTCCGTTTTTCGCCGGCCAAGGGAATCGACTTTCGTGGCTATTCGGATGCAGACTGGGCTGGTGACCACAGTGACCGCAAGTCGACTTCGGGCTACCTGTTTCAAGTTCTTGGCGGACCTGTGTCGTGGGGATCCAAGAAGCAATCGAGTGTGTCTCTTTCCACGAGTGAAGCCGAGTACATTGCGCTCAGTCTGGCAATCCAAGAAGGCAAGTGGGTGCACAAGCTTCTGTGTGAGATCCTCGACGCTGCAGGCGAAGACATCCCGGATCTGAAGATTTTCGAAGACAATCAGTCGTGCATCAAGATGACGAAGAACCCGGTGAATCACGGCCGCGCCAAGCACATCGACATCAAGTATCACCACATCCGCGACGAAGTGAAGCGCGGTGAAGTGAAGCTCCAGTATTGCGAAACGTCTGTGATGCTGGCGGACATCATGACGAAGGCACTCGCGGGACCACGCCACACAGACCTGACGGCGGCTCTCGGCATCCACGCATGTTCGCATTGAGGGGACGTATTGAGGGTTGCTGGTCTTGGGTACTGTGTACCAGCTGTACCCATTAACCGGTCAACCCGAACCGGTCCAATACGATCCTGCGATGATTACGGTACGTTGTTTACGCCACCGATGATTAGACGAGTAGGATGATTGGACGAGTACAGAGTGTTGGTGATTAGATGCACCAAATGATTGGATGCAGACTAGGTAGTGAAGACAGTGTAAGCTCCGATCAATCAATCACTTTCGAATCTTCCTTCTTCAGCTCAAGTGGTTTCCTGCCTCCGCTCCGGTCTTCCCCAGAGTGCTGTCCTCCCTCCGCTTCGTTCAAGCTACGTGTCCAAGATCCATACCTTCCATCACTCGCTACATCAACGACATCCTGGAGCGCTTTGGCATGCAGAACTGCAAACCTGCTGCCAGTCCAGTCGACCTCAGCATGAAGCTCGTTGCCAGTGACGTCTCGACCAAGTTGGATGCGCCGTTCCGTGAAGCTGTCGGTGCTCTCATGCACTTGATGACGTCGACTCGCCCGGACATTGCTTTTGCAGTTGGTTACGTTTCGCGCTTCATGGAGAACCCTCAAGTCGAGCACTGGATTGCAGTCAAGCGCATCTTCCGTTACCTTCAGGGCACCAAGTCGCACGGACTCCGTTTTTCGCCGGCCAAGGGAATCGACTTTCGTGGCTATTCGGATGCAGACTGGGCTGGTGACCACAGTGACCGCAAGTCGACTTCGGGCTACCTGTTTCAAGTTCTTGGCGGACCTGTGTCGTGGGGATCCAAGAAGCAATCGAGTGTGTCTCTTTCCACGAGTGAAGCCGAGTACATTGCGCTCAGTCTGGCAATCCAAGAAGGCAAGTGGGTGCACAAGCTTCTGTGTGAGATCCTCGACGCTGCAGGCGAAGACATCCCGGATCTGAAGATTTTCGAAGACAATCAGTCGTGCATCAAGATGACGAAGAACCCTGTGAACCATGGCCGCGCCAAGCACATCGACATCAAGTACCACCACATCCGTGATGAAGTCAAGCGCGGTGAAGTGATCGTCGAGTACTGCGAGACTACGACCATGCTGGCCGACATCTTGACCAAGGGACTCGGCGGACCTCGTCACAAGGACTTAACGACGGCTCTTGGCGTCCAAGCGTGTTCGCATTGAGAGGGGCTGGTGCAGGTGTTGCAGGTGATCCAATACGATCCCGCGATGATTACGGTAGGATGTTTACGCCACCGATGATTAGACGAGTAGGATGATTGGACGTGCACTGGTGAGTGATGGTTGATTAGACGCACTAGGTGATAGGACGCAGGGTCGCGTGTCTATAGCAGTAGTCTAGGATGTAAGCTCCAACAATTCAATCACTTCTGAATTTCCATTCTACCCCTCAAGTGACTTCCCTCGTCTCGGCCACCTCGCCCCAAGCTTCGGCAGTCCTCCCCTCGCAAGACAGCCTCTACTACGACCTTCTTCAGTCAGCAAGGGAAGATGGTCCAAAAGCCATTCCCCAGCAACCGTGACAAGCGTCACTATGACACCTTCGAGTTGCTCCACTTCGACATCTGCGGACCCATGGAGGAAAACTCGCTTGGTGGCAGCAAATATCTGCTGTTGATCGTGGACGAAGCCAGCGGATGCATGAAGGGTTTCTGCCTGCGTACCAAGTCGGACAGCGAAGGCTGCATCAAGACGTACATCATGAAGGTGCAGAAGCAGTTCGGCAAGAAGGTCAAGTTTGTGCGGCATGACGGAGCTCGTGAGTTTGCGACCAACTCGCTCAAGGCCTTCTACGAAGACGAAGGCATCGAGCAGCAAACCACGGTTCCGTACGCGCACCAGACCAACGGCACGGCAGAACGAGCCATCCGGACCATCGTCACGATCGGCCGCAGCATGCTGCATCACGCCAAGCTGGACAAGTGTTTCTGGGCTGAGGCGGCCATGACGGCCATCTACGTGAAGAACCGCCTGCCGTCACCCAAGATCGAGCACAAGACTCCGTTCGAGATCGTGTACAAGTCCAAGCCAAGTGTGAAGCACATGCGTGCGTTCGGCTGTCGGACGTACATTCTGACTCCGAAGGAGAAGCGGCTGAAGTGGGACCCCAAGGCTCGCGCCGGAATATTCCTGGGCTACGAAGAAGTGTCCAAGGCGTATCGAGTGTATGACATCGAGGCGGGGCAAGTGGTCATCAGTCGCGATGTCAACTTCGATGAGTCGGCCTTTGGACTTTCGCCGCAGATTTCCGGTGAAGATGTCGATGACCTGGACTTCGACTCGCTCGATATCGACGATGCCGGTCCTCGCCAGATGGAGTACAAGCAGGCGGGGAAGCGCAAGAGTCACCCAAGTGACGAAGATGAAGGTACCAGAAGACCACGCACTGTGCGTCATCGGCCTGGATTGGAAGAAGCGAGTGCACCGGACTCCTCTTCGCACCGAGTGGACCCCGACGAAGAAGAAAAGTCTGGGGACCAAGATGAAGACGATGATTCGACTCCGCCGGTGTTTTGGCGTGCCAGTGCGAATGCCGTCGAAGCAGCAGATCTATCGGAGCCGACGACGTTTCAAGAGGCGATTAACAGCCCTGATCAAGTGCACTGGCGCAAGGGGATTCGCGCGGAACTCAAGTCGATGCGTCTTCGTGGAGTGTTTCGTGCTGCCAAGTTGCCCAACGGACAGCGCGCCATCGGCACCAAGTGGGTGTTCAAGATCAAGCGCAAAGCGGACGGATCGATCGAGAAGTACAAAGCGCGCCTCGTGGCCAAGGATTTCAAGCAGAAGTACGGCATCGACTACACGGAGACGTTTTCGCCCGTGGTCAAGTACGTGACGCTGCGCACGGTCATCGCGATTGCCAAGTACTTCGGTTGGCCCCTCGACCAACTCGACGTGGTGACTGCATTCCTATATGGGATCATGAAGGAGCAGGTGTTCTGCGTGGTTCCTGAAGGTGTTGAGGTCGATGGTGATTTCGACTGCCTGGAATTGGTGAAGGCGATCTACGGTCTCAAACAAGCTTCGCGCGTGTGGAACGAGACGTTCGACGAGTTCGTGTGCTCCATCGGTTTCCAAGTTTCGGCCTTCGATCCGTGCCTCTACATCAAGGTTGAGGATGGCCACTGTGTGCTCGTGCTGGTCTACGTGGACGATGTGTTGGTGACCGGAAGTTCACCCGAGCTGATCGCACGCACGAAGACGGACCTCAAGACTCGCTTCGAGATGACCGACAGCGGCAAGTGTGCGTTCGTTCTTGGGATCGAGTTGGTGGACGGCTCGGACGGCAGTGTGACCATGTGCCAGCGGCGTTATGTGGATGATATCCTGAAGCGCTTCGGTATGGATGAGTGCAAGGCTGTGGTGAGTCCCGTCGACATGAGCTCTCGACTAGTTCCAAGCGACGCAGCGACCAAGGTGAACGCTCCATTTCGCGAAGCTGTGGGTGCTCTAATGCATTTGATGACTGCCACGCGCCCGGACATCGCGTACGGGGTGGGCTATGTGTCGCGCTTCATGGAGAATCCCCAAGAGGAACACTGGGTTGCGGTCAAGTGTATCTTTCGCTACCTGCAAGGCACCAAGACGCATGGGATCTGCTACAAGCCGGGTGACAACATCGACTTTCGTGGATACTCGGACGCGGACTGGGCCGGTGACCTCGCGGACCGCAAGTCGACTTCCGGCTACACGTTCATGCTGATGAGTGCGCCTGTGAGCTGGGGAAGCAAGAAGCAGTCAAGCGTGTCGCTATCTACGAGCGAAGCGGAGTACATCGCGCTCAGTCTGGCTATCCAAGAGGGCAAGTGGATCCACCGCCTGCTGTGCGAGATACTGGCGGCCACCAACGAGACGGGACCCGAGCTCATGATCCGCGAAGACAACCAGTCGTGCATCAAGATGACGAAGAACCCGGTGAATCACGGCCGCGCCAAGCACATCGACATCAAGTATCACCACATCCGCGACGAAGTGAAGCGCGGTGAAGTGAAGCTCCAGTATTGCGAAACGTCTGTGATGCTGGCGGACATCATGACGAAGGCACTCGCGGGACCACGCCACACAGACCTGACGGCGGCTCTCGGCATCCACGCATGTTCGCATTGAGGGGACGTATTGAGGGTTGCTGGTCTTGGGTACTGTGTACCAGCTGTACCCATTAACCGGTCAACCCGAACCGGTCCAATACGATCCTGCGATGATTACGGTACGTTGTTTACGCCACCGATGATTAGACGAGTAGGATGATTGGACGAGTACAGAGTGTTGGTGATTAGATGCACCAAATGATTGGATGCAGACTAGGTAGTGAAGACAGTGTAAGCTCCGATCAATCAATCACTTTCGAATCTTCCTTCTTCAGCTCAAGTGGTTTCCTGCCTCCGCTCCGGTCTTCCCCAGAGTGCTGTCCTCCCTCCGCTTCGTTCAAGCTGCGTGTCCAAGATCCATACCATCCATCTGTACGTTTCTCCTTCGGGACTGTCACATACGCATGGTAACCGAACACTTTCAGGTTCGCCAGCAGCGGCTTCTTCCCGGTCCAGACTTGGTGTGGCGACTTGTCGTGGGTGGTGGAGCGTGTCGGACACCGGTTGCGAAGGAACGCCGCTGTCACCACCGCTTCACCCCAATATGGCTTCGACAGTCCGGCATGTTCCAACATGCAGCGCGCGCACTCCACTAACGTCCGGTTCATGCGCTCGGCCACTCCGTTCAGTTGAGGCGTGTACGGCGGAGTGAACTTCTGAACGATCCCGCGGTCGCTGCAGAACTTGGCCATCGCACCGGAAGTGTATTCGCCACCGTTGTCGCTCCGGAGTGTCTTCACGCGCTTGCCGGTCTGAGTTTCAGCAAACGCCACAAACTCCGCGAACTTGGCAGCCACTTCCGACTTGTTCCGCAGCAAGTATACCACACAAAAGTGCGAGTACTCGTCGATGAACGTGACGAAGTACCGCTTGCCGCTGAACGTGGGTGTCTGCATGGGACCGCAGACATTACTGTGGATGACTTCCAACAGCTTCTTGGCGCGGTTCGGTGACTTGGGCATATAACTCACTCACGTTTGCTTGCCGAGTGCACATCCATCACACAGCTCCCACTGCTTCACCGACGTCATGTTCATCCCAATGCCATAACCCTTCTTGACGATGGCGTCTAGACCGCCATGGCCAATGTGACCAAGTCGAAGGTGCCAGAGGTACGACGTGGTGTCCCCTTTGCGTTCCTTCGGACTTGACACATTCGCCTCGTCAGGCATGATAGGCGTCATACACAATTTGAACAGTCCCTTGCCTTCACTTGCTCCGAGCTTCCATTTGACGTTCTTCGTCTCGGCGAAGCACCCGTCGCTCTTGAACGTCACGGGCCCAACATCCTTGGTGAACCGTCCGACCGAAAACAGGTTGCGCGACAACTTGGGAATGTGCCACACACCGGTGAGCACACCCTTCTTGATCCCGCGTGGAGTCTTCATCGACATGACAATGTCGCCACTGCCGACCGCTTGAACCACTCCGTCGTCCGCGAGATGTACGTCCACCGGAGTCATCTTCTTGTAGTTCTTTATGTACTCTTTCGAGTACGTCATGTGCTGCGTCGCACCCGAGTCGACCAGCCAAACTTCACTCGACTTGGTGGCTCCACCACCAACCGAAAACAGGTAGTCGCCGTCGAACACCTCTTCATCTTCATTCGCCACATTCGCTCGCTGTGGCTTCTGTCGTTCCGCGTTCTCGCGAATCCTCACGGGACACTTGGCGATCCAATGACCTTGTTCACCACAGTAGTGACAGGCACTGGCCTTCTGCGCTTGTCGTCCCTTGCTCTTCCCATTGCCGCTTGTCATGAACGCTTGACCGTGCGCGGTTCCTTCAGCACCGCCACCTTGTTCCTTGCGCTTCAAGTCCTCATGCAGCAGCCGAGCCGTCACGAGTTCCCACGTCAGCGAGTCAGCTCTCGACTCCAAAGCCGTGATGAGGAACTGGTACGACTCGTTCAAACTTGCCAGAAGCGTGATCACCAAGTCATCCTCGCTGACCGGAGCGCCCACTGCATCGAGCTGTTCCGCCAGCGTCTTGATCTTGTTGATGTGTTCCAACACATCATCACCTTCCGCCATCATCGTCGTGAAGAAACGTCGACGAAGGAAGAGCTTGTTGGCCAAACTCTTCTTCTCGAAGTGTCCTTCCAGTCTTGACCATGCATCGAACGCATCCTTCGCCGAGCGAACCAACGGCAACTGCGAATCCTCCATCGCGAGACAGATGATCGCCAGCGCCTTGCGAGACTTCCTCTTGAACGTCGTCTGGTCCAGCGTCGTAGCGCAGTGCTCCAGCTTGATCTCTCCGCACGTCACTTCCCACAGGTCGCGCTCCTCGAGCACCATGCGCATCTTGAACTTCCACGTGTGGAAGTTGGTTCCGTCGAACTTGTTGATGCGGGAGGTCGTGGTCGAGGTGGTGTCCATGGTGAAGGCGTAGTCGGAGTCTTCAGCAGGGAATACGGGGCTTGGGCTCATAACCAAAAGTCAAGGTCGTTTGAGCACTAGATGTCGAAATGCAAAGTGATTGATTTAGGTCCTTAGTTCGCAAAACTCCTTGCTACCTCTAAGCCTACTGGATTCTCTACTGGATACACTCTACTGGATTCTTTACTAGATACTGAGTTGCTTCAGCCAATCGGAGAGCGCCACGTCGATGCCCATCTTGTACCCACAATCTTATACCCACGTGTCCCGTAGTCCCCATGGCGTAAACAGCGTCTCATCATCAGCGTCCCATCATCAGTGTCCCGTAAACACAGGAATGATTGCGGTCCCACTGAGTGAAGGTCATACCGGTATCCTACCGGTATACCGCAGCTGGTCGAGGCGCCTTCTTGACAACAATGAGGAGCGTTCCAAGGCGTATCGAGTTTATGACATCGAGGCGGGGCAGGTGGTGGGTGATCTCTCGCGATGTCACATTCGATGAGTCAAGCTTCGATGGGTCCAAGGCCAGTGATGATGAAGAAGTCGGTGAAGTTGCCGGCTGTTTCGACGAAATGCAAGTCTCCGAAGACTATGGCACAAGGGTGTTCAAGCAGGCGGGGAAGCGGAAATCGCGCGGAGAACACGAAGATCGCGACAACGTTCGGCGTCCTCGTCGGAGTGCTGGGTTGGAAAACAAAGTGTGCCAGGCCACTCTGAAGATGAAGACCAACGTGAATCCTGTTCTCCGCAAGAGAAGAAAACTCGGAAGACAATGACGAAGACAGCCCGACTTCGCCAATGTTCTGGCGTGCAAGTGCGAATGCAGTGGAAACAAGTGACAGCGCGAAACCGAAGATGTTCCAAGAAGCTGTGAATGGTCCGGATCAGGTTCATTGGCGCAAGGCAGTTCGTGCCGAACTCAAGTCGATGCGACTGCGAGGTGTCTTCCGTGCGGCGAAATTGCCCAACAACCAACGAGCAGTCGGTACCAAGTGGGTCTTCAAAATCAAGCGCAACGCGGACGGATCCATTGTGAAGTTCAAGGCTCAGCTCGTCGCGAAATGCTTTGTGCAGAAATATGAGATCGACTACACGGAGACGTTTTCGCCGGTGGTCAAGTACGTCATGCTCCGAACGACGTGCTACGTGAAGAAGGTCGTAGTAGAGGCTGTCTTGCGAGGGGAGGACTGCCGAAGCTTGGGGCGAGGTGGCCGAGACGAGGGAAGTCACTTGAGGGGTAGAATGGAAATTCAGAAGGGATTGAATTGTTGGAGCTTACATCCTAGATTACTGCTATAGACACGCGGCCCTGCGTCCTATCACCTAGTGCGTCTAATCAACCATCACTCACCAGTGCACGTCCAATCATCCTACTCGTCTAATCATCGGTGGCGTAAACATCCTACCGTAATCATCGCGGGATCGTATTGGATCACCTGCAACACCTGCAACAGCCCCTCTCAATGCGAACACGCTTGGACGCCAAGAGCCGTCGTTAAGTCCTTGTGACGAGGTCCGCAGAGTCCCTTGGTCAAGATGTCGGCCAGCATGGTCGTAGTCTCGCAGTACTCGACGATCACTTCACCGCGCTTGACTTCATCACGGATGTGGTGGTACTTGATGTCGATGTGCTTCGCGCGGCCATGGTTCACAGTGTTCTTCGTCATCTTGATGCACGACTGATTGTCTTCGAAAATCTTCAGATCCGGGATGTCCTCGCCTGCAGCGTCGAGGATCTCACACAGAAGCTTGTGCACCCACTTGCCTTCTTGGATTGCCAGACTGAGCGCAATGTACTCGGCTTCACTCGTGGAAAGAGACACACTCGATTGCTTCTTGGATCCCCACGACACAGGTCCGCCAAGAACTTGAAACAGGTAGCCCGAAGTCGACTTGCGGTCACTGTGGTCACCAGCCCAGTCTGCATCCGAATAGCCACGAAAGTCGATTCCCTTGGCCGGCGAAAAACGGAGTCCGTGCGACTTGGTGCCCTGAAGGTAACGGAAGATGCGCTTGACTGCAATCCAGTGCTCGACTTGAGGGTTCTCCATGAAGCGCAAGAAGGCGCCTCGACCAGCTGCGGTATACCGGTAGGATACCGGTATGACCTTCACTCAGTGGGACCGCAATCATTCCTGTGTTTACGGGACACTGATGATGGGACGCTGATGATGAGACGCTGTTTACGCCATGGGGACTACGGGACACGTGGGTACAAGATTGTGGGTACAAGATGGGCATCGACGTGGCGCTCTCCGATTGGCTGAAGCAACTCAGTATCCAGTAAAGAATCCAGTAGAGTGTATCCAGTAGAGAATCCAGTAGGCTTAGAGGTAGCAAGGAGTTTTGCGAACTAAGGACCTAAATCAATCACTTTGCATTTCGACATCTAGTGCTCAAACGACCTTGACTTTTGGTTATGAGCCCAAGCCCCGTATTCCCTGCTGAAGACTCCGACTACGCCTTCGCCATGGACACCACCTCGACCACGACCTCCCGCATCAACAAGTTCGACGGAACCAACTTCCACACGTGGAAGTTCAAGATGCGCATGGTGCTCGAGGAGCGCGACCTGTGGGAAGTGACGTGCGGAGAGATCAAGCTGGAGCACTGCGCTACGACGCTGGACCAGACGACGTTCAAGAGGAAGTCTCGCAAGGCGCTGGCGATCATCTGTCTCGCGATGGAGGATTCGCAGTTGCCGTTGGTTCGCTCGGCGAAGGATGCGTTCGATGCATGGTCAAGACTGGAAGGACACTTCGAGAAGAAGAGTTTGGCCAACAAGCTCTTCCTTCGTCGACGTTTCTTCACGACGATGATGGCGGAAGGTGATGATGTGTTGGAACACATCAACAAGATCAAGACGCTGGCGGAACAGCTCGATGCAGTGGGCGCTCCGGTCAGCGAGGATGACTTGGTGATCACGCTTCTGGCAAGTTTGAACGAGTCGTACCAGTTCCTCATCACGGCTTTGGAGTCGAGAGCTGACTCGCTGACGTGGGAACTCGTGACGGCTCGGCTGCTGCATGAGGACTTGAAGCGCAAGGAACAAGGTGGCGGTGCTGAAGGAACCGCGCACGGTCAAGCGTTCATGACAAGCGGCAATGGGAAGAGCAAGGGACGACAAGCGCAGAAGGCCAGTGCCTGTCACTACTGTGGTGAACAAGGTCATTGGATCGCCAAGTGTCCCGTGAGGATTCGCGAGAACGCGGAACGACAGAAGCCACAGCGAGCGAATGTGGCGAATGAAGATGAAGAGGAGTTCGACGGCGACTACCTGTTTTCGGTTGGTGGTGGAGCCACCAAGTCGAGTGAAGTTTGGCTGGTCGACTCGGGTGCGACGCAGCACATGACGTACTCGAAAGAGTACATGAAGAACTACAAGAAGATGACTCCGGTGGACGTACATCTCGCGGACGACGGAGTGGTTCAAGCGGTCGGCAGTGGCGACATTGTCATGTCGATGAAGACTCCACGCGGGATCAAGAAGGGTGTGCTCACCGGTGTGTGGCACATTCCCAAGTTGTCGCGCAACCTGTTTTCGGTCGGACGATTTACCAAGGATGTTGGGCCCGTGACGTTCAAGCGCGACGGGTGCTTCGCCGAGACGAAGAACGTCAAATGGAAGCTCGGAGCAAGTGAAGGCAAGGGACTGTTCAAGTTGTGTATGACGCCTATCATGCCTGACGAGGCGAATGTGTCAAGTCCGAAGGAACGCAAAGGGGACACCACGTCGTACCTCTGGCACCTTCGACTTGGTCACATTGGCCATGGCGGTCTAGACGCCATCGTCAAGAAGGGTTATGGCGTTGGGATGAACATGACGTCGGTGAAGCAGTGGGAGCTGTGTGATGGATGTGCACTCGGCAAGCAAACGCGAGTGAGTTATATGCCCAAGTCACCGAACCGCGCCAAGAAGCTGTTGGAAGTCATCCACAGTGATGTCTGCGGTCCCATGCAGACACCCACGTTCAGCGGCAAGCGGTACTTCGTCACGTTCATCGACGAGTACTCGCACTTTTGTGTGGTATACTTGCTGCGGAACAAGTCGGAAGTGGCTGCCAAGTTCGCGGAGTTTGTAGCGTTTGCTGAAACTCAGACCGGCAAGCGCGTGAAGACACTCCGGAGCGACAACGGTGGCGAGTACACTTCCGGTGCGATGGCCAAGTTCTGCAGCGACCGCGGGATCGTTCAGAAGTTCACTCCGCCGTACACGCCTCAACTGAACGGAGTGGCCGAGCGCATGAACCGGACGTTAGTGGAGTGTGCGCGCTGCATGTTGGAACATGCCGGACTGTCGAAGTCATATTGGGGTGAAGCGGTGGTGACAGCGACGTTCCTTCGCAACCGGTGTCCGACACGCTCCACCACCCACGACAAGTCGCCACACCAAGTCTGGACCGGGAAGAAGCCGCTGCTGGCGAACCTCAAAGTGTTCGGTTGCCATGCGTATGTGACGGTCCCGAAGGAGAAACGTACCAAGTTTGACGCTCGGTCAGTGCGTTGTCGGTTTCTCGGGTACTCGGAGCATGAGAAAGCATATCGGTTTGAAGAGATGAAGAGCGGGAAGCGTGCGACTCGGAGATCAACTCTCTTCGCAAGAACGAGACGTGGGTGTTAGTGCCATTGCCGAAGGGACGCAAGGCGATCGGCTGCAAATGGGTGGTGCAGCCGGATGGCTACGTTGACGAGGCGCACCCGGACTTCGTGTGCAAGCTCAAGCGTTTACTTTACGGTTTCAAGCAGTCACCGCGGGTGTGGAACCAGACCATCGACAAGTTCATGCTGGAGCTGGGGTTCAAGAAGTGTGAGGCGGATCACTGCATCTACGTCAAGCGCAATGACCAAGACATGATCTTCGTGGCGCTGTACGTGGACGACTTGATCCTGGCAAGCAACAACGACGAGCTGCTCAAGTCGACCAAGGAGGCGCTCAGCGTGCGGTTCGAGATGACGGACATGGGTCAGCTCAAGTACTTCCTCGGCATGGAAATCGACCAAGATCCCAAGACCGGAAATGTGTCGGTGCGGCAGACCAAGTTTGCGAAGGACATCCTGGAGAAGTTCAGCATGGAGAAGAGCAACCCTGTCAAGACACCACAAGACCCGGGACTCAAGTTGACCAAGGCCATGTGTGAAGGAGGATGCAAACACGAAGAGACCATGGCGAAGGTGCCGTACAGGAATGCCGTCGGGTGTTTAACGTACCTGATGGTGGGAACCCGACCGGACATCGCAGCCGCAGTGGGAGTTCTCAGCCAGTTCGCCGCGGATCCGTGTCCGACACACTGGCAAGCGCTCAAGAGGGTGTTCCGCTACATTCAAGGCACGAAGACACATGGCATCGAGTTTCAAGCTGGCAGCGAGGACGGACTCCAAGGCTATTCGGATGCGGACTGGGCCGGCGACATCGAGTCAAGACGGAGTACAAGCGGCTACGCGTTCATGATGAACGGCGGATGCATCAGCTGGAGAAGCAAGAAACAGCGGACAGTGGCGCTATCATCGACGGAGGCTGAGTACATGGCGTTGACGGAGGCTACGCAAGAGGCTATTTGGCTCAAGGCATTTCTGTGCGAGCTCGACGAGATGGCAAGCGATGAAGCGATCAAGATCTACGAGGACAACCAAGGCTCCATCGCGTTGGCCAAGAACCCGGAGTTCCACAAGCGCACCAAGCACATCGACATTCGCTACCACTTCGTGCGTGAGAAGGTAGAAGACGGCCAAGTGGTGTTGGAGTACTGTTCGACCAAGAACATGCTGGCGGACTTGATGACGAAGGCGATCACCGCTGTGCAGTTCGACTTCCTACGGAGCAAGCTCGGAGTTCAAGGCGCAACTACGGCCGAGTCGAGTGGGAGTGTTGTCAAGAAGGCGCCTCGACCAGCTGCGGTATACCGGTAGGATACCGGTATAACCTTCACTCAGTGGGACCGCAATCATTCCTGTGTTTACGGGACACTGATGATGGGACGCTGATGATGGGACGCTGTTTACGCTACGGGGACTACGGGACACGTGGGTACAAGATTGTGGGTACAAGATGGGCATCGACGTGGCGCTCTCCGATTGGCTGAAGCAACTCAGTATCCAGTAAAGATTCCAGTAGAGTGTATCCAGTAGAGAATCCAGTAGGCTTAGAGGTAGCAAGGAGTTTTGCGAACTAAGGACCTAAATCAATCACTTTGCATTTCGACATCTAGTGCTCAAACGACCTTGACTTTTGTTCTCGCCGTTGAACTTGTCGATGGAGATCTTGGTATCTTGGACAGATGACATGGTACTTGGGCTCATAACCTGAAGAAGGTCGTAGTAGAGGCTGTCTTGCGAGGGGAGGACTGCCGAAGCTTGGGGCGAGGTGGCCGAGACGAGGGAAGTCACTTGAGGGGTAGAATGGAAATTCAGAAGTGATTGAATTGTTGGAGCTTACATCCTAGACTACTGGTATAGACACGCGACCCTGCGTCCTATCACCTAGTGCGCCTAATCAACCATCACTCACCAGTGCACGTCCAATCAACCTGCTCGTCTAATCACAAGTGGCGTAATCAGCGTGGCGTAATCATCGCGGGATCGTATTGGATCACCTGCAACATCGCCAAGTATTTTGGATGGCCGATTGACCAGCTTGACGTGGTCACGGCGTTCCTGTATGGCTTGATGAAGGAGAAGGTGTTCTGCAGTGTGCCTGAAGGTGTGGAACTGGATGATGGTTTCGACTGCGTGGAACTGCTCAAGGCGAGTTATGGGCTCAAGCAAGCTTCACGAGTGTGGAACGAGACTTTCGACGAGTATGTGCGTTCCATCGGATTTCGCGTTTCGAGCTACGATCCGTGCCTCTACATCAAGGTTGTCGACGATGACTGCGTTCTGATGCTGGTGTACGTCGACGATGTTTTGGTGACCGGAAGCTCGACATAACTGATTGCAGAAGTCAAGCGCCAACTCAAGTCGCGGTTTGAGATGACCGACAGTGGCAAGTGCTCCTTCGTTCTGGGGATCGAGGTGGTCGACAACGCAGATGGTAGCGTCACGTTGAGTCAAGCTCGGTACATCAACGACATCCTGGAGCGTTTCGGCATGCAAGACTGCAAACCTGCTGCAAGTCCGGTCGACCTCAGCATGAAGCTCGTTGCCAGTGACGTCTCGACCAAGTTGGATGCGCCGTTCCGTGAAGCTGTCGGTGCACTCATGCACTTAATGACTGCCACGCGCCCGGACATTGCGTTCGCAGTTGGCTATGTGTCTCGCTTCACGGAGAACCCTCAAGTGGAACATTGGATTGCGGTCAAGCGCATCTTTCGCTACCTGCAAGGAACCAAGTCGCATGGGATTCGTTTTTCGCCGGGCAAGGACGTCGCCTTTCGTGGCTATTCGGATGCCGACTGGGCTGGTGACCACAGTGATCGCAAGTCGACTTCGGGCTACCTGTTTCAAGTTGCAGGCGGACCGATTTCATGGGGTTCCAAGAAGCAGTCAAGCGTATCGCTGTCGACAAGCGAGGCCGAGTACATTGCGCTCAGTCTGGCAATCCAAGAAGGCAAGTGGGTGCACAAGCTTCTGTGTGAGATCCTCGACGCTGCAGGCGAAGACATCCCGGATCTGAAGATTTTCGAAGACAATCAGTCGTGCATCAAGATGACGAAGAACACTGTGAACCATGGCCGCGCGAAGCACATCGACATCAAGTACCATCACATCCGCGATGAAGTCAAGCGTGAAGAAGTGATCGTCGAGTACTGCGAGACTGCGACCATGCTGGCTGACATCTTGACCAAGGGACTTGACGGCCGCACTTGGCGTTCGTGCGTGTTCGCATTGAGGGGCGTGTTGCAGGGTGCCGGTTCAGTAGCGGTTACTAACCGTGAACCGGTCCAATGCTACCTCACCATGATTACGCCATGATTGACTCTTTCTGGGGCCGACGTTGCCTTTCTTGAAATTCTTATTCGCGCTTCACCACATAATTAATAGTGGCCTTTGTAGTTAGGCCCTGTTAATCCTTGCAAAGGTATAGTTAAAGCTAGTGACTCTCTGAGTCGTACGTCTTCCTCTGATGCTAGCTACCGCAGCCCCACTGCACACTAAACGCGGCTACGCCGCCCCCATGGGCAGCCCTTCGTCGTCTCGTGGTGCCTAGGTCCTTCGAGCTGAACGGGTGGTTCGCAGACTTCTGCCAGCGCTACACTAGCTTCGAGGAAGCCCACCTTCAGTTTTTTTGGGAAACAACCCACAAACTACCCATCGCCAGCAACGCTTCCCCATTCTTAAAACAGCACCAGAATGGGTGTCGGGTCCGCAGGATGCGCATCGGGCCAAGTTGGAACTACTCGAGCATCTGTTGGAAGGCCTCAAGGCCGGACAATGTGATCTCGATCTTCTGTTGGACTGAGTAAATATTTGAGCAAACGGAGTTTGAGGTAATATGCCCTTTGGTAAAGACCTTTGTGGTTTGAACGCATACGGTAGCGATCGAATCAGTACATGAGAACTGAGAAACGAGTTTTCTATCATATGACGCAAACGTGTATCAGATACACACAGGATCAATGTCGCCGACATACATCCGGTTGGAGAGAAAACGCGGCCGAATCAAGACGTGCGATGTCGCGCCAACAGTCGCCTGTCCTGATACTGTAATTTCGGCCAATTCGGCCAAAACCGCCAATTGTGGTATTTTTTTGTACAGTATTTCATTTAAAATGAACCGTCTAAAGTTACAGTCTTTCTCATATCTGTTTTAAAAAAATGTTGATAAGATGTGTGATTTGATCAGGGTGGTTCCAGTTCGGTTTTTTGTACATAACCGGACAAAGTGCCTAAGCGGAGATTTTGAAACGACCTAAAATGAGTGGATGGGTACATTGTACAATAAGCTATTTCGATAGATTCAAGCATTAAAACACTTCTCTGCAAGGCTTAAATCCGTTCAAAACGCATTATTATGAGCGTATATATAAATATATCGGTAGACTGCACAACTACCCGAAAGCTTCATTTTCCGACACTCCACAGACAATTATAGCTCCAGATACACGACTACAATGGGAGACCATCAACAACAGCTTGCAAATTCTGCTCAGCATTCGGACGTGATTTTAAAGTGGAAACACGCACACAGCAGTAGAGCAGAAGATTGGGCGAAATACTCCGTCATACGCAGCAATTTGGTGGGACTATATTCATGAAACTTGCAAACTCCTAGCTGCTTCAAACTACCAAAGGGCGTAACCTGTCAAGCCCAACTTGTTGGTTGTGTTTGTTCTTCGTCGCTAGAATGGCGCCAATTAAATAGTGTTTCAGGGGCTTCAGGTCTGGGCAATCACCGTGAACGAATAGTAACCTGGCAGCTACCAACAACAGGCAATCCAACATCGCTTTGAACCTAATGAACTGGATGGACATCTGTTGAGCGCAGGGCTCAGTCTCCAGACGACACTACTGCATGGCTCCATTCAGAGAGATGCGGTACACTGGCCTCATTGTCAAATCGGCCAGTAGAGAGCAGCAGATCACCGGTGCGGATCGCCTGGGCATGAGGCCCCAGCGAATAGCGAGACAAGGCGCACGCAGCGGACGAGCGAAGGCAAGGAGCAGCGGCGGCAATGGACAAGCGGCATGCGATGGCACACGGCGGCAGCCTAGACTGGTTGACGGCGAGCGGCAACAACGATCATTGGAGGAGCAGTGGCAGGCCCAGGCTGTGGGGCTGTTCCTGCCAGTGGCTCGTAGGTAGGAACGTAAGTCCGACCCTAGCTCTAATGTTAATCTCACATTGACTTTAACGAGCTCAAGACACTACAACGTCCCGAAATCAACAAGGATAAATTCAAAAAGAGCTCTCTGCTGCACCGGTGTGTTCGAGAAGTCTATACGGTGCGTTGGCTGTAGAGGGAAAAGTAGCAACTAACTAAAGCCGACACCAAACCTTTGCGAGTTCTTGTAGGTGAATCAACAAAACTTTTTTTTATCTATCGACAACGAGCCTTTTGTATCTATTGTGGCAACTCCCCGGGATTCGATGACTGCACGTTCGGAAATCTACTTGAGGGAAGACAGACCCAAACCTAATCGGAGATTTCAAAACGTCATTAGTTCGAAAACCTAACTGGAACCACACTGGATTTAATACACTGCTACAACCGATATGAAAATACCCCTATGACACCGGTCTAATGAAGTTACAGAATTGGGTCAATGCCTAATAGAATTGGGTAAATGACTAGTTAAACCATCGGCCCGTCTCAAAAAAATATTTTCCACCAATGAGCGTTGATGCGCCCGTCTCAATACGCCTGGCTATGCCCTGGCTATGTTTTTGGTTGAGACAGGGAGCACTTTTCACAAGCGCGTCTCCATGTGTAGTCCCTTTCCAGTCATCGACACGAGTCGGTTCTGTACGATTCCCTGTTCGCGGTTATCTCCGTCTTCTCGAACGGTTAAATGCCCCACCTTCTCGGAGATGCTGATCTCACTGTTGGATACGAAATAAATGACCAGATCGAACACTTGCTTGACACTTCGAGCAGGTTCGAATGGGGTTGTCGTGAATCTTACGGCCCAGTAATCCCCTGCGTCGTTCTCGAACCTCCGCTCTTCTGATAAAGAGTTGGTAGGGGTTAAATGAGTCAACCTTTGCCGTATAAACTTACGAGCGTCCTCCAGCTTCCGAGTCTTCATGGAACGGAGAATCTCGCGTCGGGGAAGCTCTTCATGAGGCAGTACGATCGTCCGCTGGATGGGACTTCCACACTGGATGCTCTTCAGATTAGGAGTAGAAGCACGTAAGGGTTATTTCAGTTACAGAACTTGAATGCACGTACACAAGCAGAATAGCTGGACATGGCTGCCTGGATATTCACGAACGTGGTCTGCTGCTTCTTGACCAAATTCTGTAGGACATTGGAGGTTAATTCTCCATTCTGATCGTCCCCTTGGTCCTTTGGAACTAGAGCTTGGTGTTGTAATCTGATTCTGGAGCTGAATGATCTCCGTTTGAAGCTGTGTGATTTCTTCCTAACGTTGCAGAGCAATGCATGGCTCATTAGTATTAATCAAAGCTCGTGACGGTTTAGAACACGTACTTTTCGGATTGCGTGCAATGCCTTACGATACCCTCGCTTCCTTTTAAGCTTCGTTGGGGATTCCCTGCGTGCTGTGGACCTGTCGCTGTCGTTGTCGGAGGCATTTTAACAGAGCGCCTCTCCGATTGGGCCATACGCACACCCATGAATCGTGCCTAAGTGTCGTGCTCACTTCCACTTTTGCCACCCACCCAAGACCCCTCCGAAATGGACACTCACTCGGGCCAGCGTGTTACTCAGCAGGAGTTCATTGACTGGAACTCCAGTCCTCTAGTTGTCCACGAAGACCTTCGACACAACGAACGGGCTTTCGATTCCGTGTGCTTCTACGATGGAGTACCTTTCGTCCCTTGGACATCTCTGCAGCCCAAGATGTCGCCAAAAAAATCGAGACAGCTCTCTGGCGCGATTGAAAAGCACTTCCGAGGAGAAAGATTGTTCGCCCGTGGTTTCGACTACCGCTTATCTACCGGTGATTGCCAAAGCAACCAACAGGGCCCAGCCTACCTACGTCTCGAACACGCATTGCGAGACACTACCATGTTCGACTGCGTGAAGAAGATATACAAAGACTGGGAAAAGGGTCCAGAGGTTGACCAGCGTCCAGAGCATAAATGCCCTCATAAGCCAGGTTTGCTGTACGGACCAGAGCCAACGTCTGGACTGTACATGCTTTATTGCGGTACAACTAAATCCTACAAAGCCAACAACCAGATGGCAGTAAGAAAGCCGTCCTTCTTGCTGAAGGCAGGTCGTTCCCACGATCTTGCTAAACGATTCCAGGAGCACTCAAGCTCGAATAGCGACTTCGTCAGGGGGGGGGATGTGATTTTCTTGTACGGTCTCGCTGTGGAGAACAATAGCGTTAAGAGGGCAGAGGCACTGATGCACGCAAAGTTAACTGAGCTAGGATTTGCTTGGCCTTTGGTGACTCAATTCCCAAAGCGAACGTGCGAAACGTACAAGTTTAGCTCAGTTGCCCTACCTCTAATTCACGACGTGCTCTTCAAACTAGGTGGCGTCTTCCCGCCACCACCACTTCCACCGCTACGCAACTTCTTGTCTCTATCCTCAGAACGGGTTATCCCACCACTGCGGTCTCCAGCTCTAGGCCTTCGTAACCTCCAGCCTCCAGAAGTGCAAGAGTACCAGCCTTCAGTCTCTTCTCTGAGCTACTTCCATACCGAAGTGACTTCTGTCACACAGAGGAGGTTATACTAGCCTCGCCCTTGTATGTAAGTGTAGTGTGTTTAGCAACGGTGTATACGTTTCAATCGAATCCGTATTCAGTGTGTTATCCGGATCTGTGTATTTTATAACAGCTTAGACGGATATATGAATTATAACGATTTGGAGAACTACAAAAACGCACAGCTCTCTCCGCAATGCGCTTTCGGGGCCGAAACTTGGTACGATCATGTAAGACCATTTGATGCAGCTCATGCCATATTCACAGGACGACAGCGTGTGTGTACGACGCACCAGCCAGGCATATACGCACCAGGAACGAGCTGCCCCCATCCCCTTTTTGCTAACTCAGGTTAGGCCCTTCGTGTGATTGGTTGAAAATACAAGTATTCACTATCGCATTTTAAGTACTATCGCAAATTAGTACTATCTCGTAATAGTACTACGAAATGAAAGTACTATATAAAAGAAAGTACAATATGAAAATTGTGTCTGCTAAAGCCACTCATCAGCCGAAAAGACCAAGATGGACGTAGTGACGCCTGCTCAGCTGGAGACGAAGATCCGCCGCGAGATCGGCGCTGCGCTGGTGGAGGCCGTAGACCTGTCGGATGGCTGCGGTAGTAAGTTCAGCCTTGTGGTGGTACACGAGGGTTTTGAAGGTTGGTTCTAAGCATTTCCTCTCTGTTCTTATCTCAGTATACTGACGTCTTGCTGCTACTCAGGCCAGTCGCTACTGGAGCGCCAACGCAGGGTGAACGACTGCCTGAAAGAGGAAATGACGCGCATCCACGCGCTGCAGATGAAGACGTGGACGCCCGCGCAGTACGAGCAGAAGACGCAGCAGAAACTGCCCAACAGCCAGTCCACGGGGAGCAGTAGCCTCAATAGGTAACCAATTAACAAAAGGAGCTGCAGACGCTGAGGACTGTTGACCTGTTCTTTGTGAAGTTTTGTGCATTGCGAGTAATAAGGCGGAATCAAACTAGGGGGGACGCAACAGGAGAAGCAGACAGAGTAGCCGACTGAGCCAATTCGTCCAAGCTCAAGCTCAGATCCTTGATGCTAGTCATCTTCGTAGCAGTTGCTGCTGGCTGATCTGTGATGCTGGATGCTCTCTCCCCAGTGGGTTTTACAATAAACCGCTGAGCCCTTGCGGTCAGTGGCGACAACAAAAACTCGGGGTTATTACTCAGTGACCCGAATGGTGGCGGACCACTCGTTGCTGCCCCGTCACGACCAAGCAGAGACACACTGGAGCTTCTGTTGACGTTGCTAGCAGCTTTCTTTGGACTTGGACTCTTTCCCTTATTGCGGCGACCAGGAGATGTTCCGCCGCCGAGGTGCTGGTAGCTTTCTTGGCTGCATCTCGCCAGCTTCTTGTAAAATTCGAGCTCGTCTGTGAGCAAGCGGCACTTCTCCTGGGACATAACGATCTGCTGCTTGAACAGGCCTTGATACTCTTGCAGCGAGTTTTGCAGGCAGCCGATGTGGGTTTCTTGATTGCTTAGACGCGTCTCGCACGCGCGGTTTTTCATTTCGAGCTGACTGCAAGCCACGTTACACAAGTTTGCCTGGAACTCCAGCTCCTCAATTCGTGTCTTCAGGCGCACATTCTCGACCGCGATATTATAGCCCTCGCCGCCAAGCGAAAGTCGCGCGTTCTCCGAAAGATAATGCAACTGGAGCTTGAGCTCGACAAGCTGACGCGAAAGAGCTTCGGCGTCGGCGTGGTGCACACAATCAGGGGCTAAACACGGCGGTATCGATCCTTGCAGAGAAGGCAATGAAGTGGGTGTGAAAGCCTCCTTCAGCGGGGAATCAGCTTTCTTGGTTTCTTGAACAGTTGATACTTGCATCGCCGTCGTCTTTGCAACTTCAGTACTACTTGAAATGGAGGTTTCTGGGCTATCAGGCTGCTTCGACTCCAGCGACTTTCGCCAATTGTCGCTCTCCAGCCAAACCTTGAGTGAAGGAGCAGCAGTCTCGCGAGAGTCCTCATTAATGCCAGTGCTATCGCTTTCCGTGGCTTTGTCAAGTGGACTCGAAAGAGTGAGGATCGGCCTTCCGGTGGATAAGTCAACAGTAACCTCGTCAAGCTTCATCTCGAGGGCTTCCAGCACGCCGAACAGCCGCTTGTTTTCTTCCCCCAGTGCTTGATTCACCAGCTCGAGCTTTGTTTGTGCTGGATCCGTCTCGTCTTCATCTTCATCGACACTATCACCATCCTCTTCCTCCTCGTTGTCTCCCTCTTGGCTCGAGTGATCTCCATCGGAAATGTCTGTATCCTGGAGTGTACCAGCGTCTTTCGTAGCTGCAGTGGACAACTCGTTCACAGCGGGCTCATCAGGGTGCTGATTCTCCTGATACTTAGCTGTTAGAAGTCGTTGGAGCTCGTCGATTTTACGGTTCTTCGCTTCCATATCTTCCATCGCGCGCTGGTAGAGCTCCTTAAAAATGATACCCGTTGCAAACCCGGCACCACCTTCACTTCCGTCTGTACGCTGGATCACGGGGTTTTTAATCTCCTTCGCGCGTAAGCCAAAGCGAAGCGTGGAGATGGTCTCCGGCATATTGTACGAGCTGCAGGAAGCAGCGAGGATGAGGCAAGTTTTGGCGGTTCCTCCGAGCGAGTCCTGCAACAATCGGGTGAGCTTGGAGTCTCGATACGGAACGTGGCGTTTGCCATCCCCAAGGGCTTTAATGACATTACTGAGTGCTGAGAGCGATTTGTTGATGGCTTTAGCTTCTTGAAGAACTCGCCCACTAGCATTCGTCTTGTTCACGAGCTCCGAGCCAGCGAGATCAACGATGTACATTGTGGCGCGTCTGCCACTAACAGGACGGACACAGGAGATCATCAGGATCGTGTGACTGCGACTCGAGTCCTTGTTCATGCGTGTGGAGGACACAGCACGGCTGAGTGTTCCGCTCTTCACAAGTTCCATCATGGCCGCCTCCGACTTGCTCGGGATGCGAGTCATTTCCTCAATGTATACACCATGCTGCGCACTTTCGCGGATCTTGAGTCCTCCGTTTGTGGGTGTTCCCACACTGCCACCGCCACTGTTCGAACTAAGCAAGTCACGGATTTGCTCCATGTAAATCTCCACGAATGACACGGTGAGCTCAATGGGGTCGGTTTTGGCTCGACCCACTTCTTCGTAGAGGTCTTTAGCGACACGAGAGATGATGCCTCCTTCTTCATCGGCGCTCACCAGCACTCCGTCCTTAGGTCCGAGAATCGTGTGTGTTTTGCCGGATCCTGTCTGTCCGTATGCGAAGATGGTGCTGCAGAAATCGCGTGAGGATATCAGCAGTTATTCAGCAGTAGGAGACTGTACTGTACGTACCAGTTATAACCCTGCAGGAACTCGTGAACAAGTGGTTTGGCCGAGTATGTGTAGACTTCCTCCTGCGTCGAGTTGATGTCGAAGACGCGGTCAAAAGTGCAGCGGATCTCGTCCACTTCGCATCGTTCGTTGCGAAGGAACATGGTGCGACCTCCCACGACGGTTGTGCTGTAGGAAGAAGAAGAAGAGGTACACATCAAAACGTTGCATCAGAAGAGCAGAGTGAATTTACTTACCATTGAACAGCCTGTTCGCGCTTCTCGAGCTGGTTCTGCTGGCGCAGACGACAGAAAACTTTGATACTGGCGAGCTCCGGCGCTCCACCCGAGGATGCAGAGGAGGAGGGGGAAGAGGTGGCGGTCATTTTCCTACCGTCGTCCATGGAAGGCGTTGCGCGTGTGAAGAAGAGCAACAGGCAACGGACTTGGCCTTCATGTTGCTATATTTGGTCTGATAGCTATAAATACACAAACTTCTCCATCCTTTCAGAAAATAAAAATATATATATATAATAATAATAATCTTTTGGTACTGTTAGCAGCTCTTTTTAAATGCGCAGATCTTCCGTTGCAATTGTCATCGCTAGCGCCTCCTCACTCACGTGATCTGCGTTCACCATGATGATGATCCGAGTCCACCACCAGCAAAGGCGCAACTCGAGCATATTACAGTAGCACAAAGATACGTCAGAAAAGCAGCTGAAACCCCTGAAACCGATCAATTTGCGATCGGTTTGAAGGGGAACCTGCGCCACGAGCCAATCAGCGTTCGCCAAGCCATTTGCCTGATGTCATCAGCTCGCGAGCTTCCTGCACTTCCTCCCAATTAATTCACTCGACGACTTGCCGCCGCCTGCCTGGACGAATCTTCAAGATGGTCGCTACCTCGGAAAGCAGCTCGAGCTCTACGCTGCACCAGCGCCGAACTGCGGCAGCCCCTGCCTCTGCACCTGCTGCAGAGCTAATTAAGACGCAAATGGATGGGGAGTTCGCAGAGGAGGAGGGAGAGCTCTTCGCCCCCGAGGAGCAGGCCGAGGCTGGATTCAAGTGGTCCGAGGTGGTCTGGTACAACGTCGTCGTGCTCGCTGTGTGGCACATTGGCGCGCTCTACTCGCTACTGTTCGTTATGCCGCACTGCTCGCTGACGCAACTGCTGGTGCTCTGGGTGCTGCTGTGGATCGTGGCAGGTCTGGGCATCACGGCGGGCGCCCACCGTCTCTGGTCGCACCGAGGTTACAAGGCCAAGCTGCCTCTGCGCGTCTTCCTCATGCTGTGCAACTCCATGGCCTTCGAAGGAACTATCTTTGAGTGGTCGCGTGACCACCGTGTGCACCACAAGGGCTCGGACACCACGGCCGACCCGCACAACTCGGAGCGCGGCCTCTTCTTCTCGCACATGGGCTGGGTCATGGTACGCAAGCACAAGAACGTCCGCGAGGCCGGCAAGAAGCTGGACTTCTCGGACCTGCTGGCTGACCCTGTGGTCACGTTCCAGATCAAACACTACCTGAAGACGGTGCTGCTTATGTGCTACCTGTTGCCAACGGCTATGGGCTACTACCTGGGTGATGCCTGGGCCGGATTCTGGGTGGGTGGCATCTTCCGCCACGTCTGGGTGCTGCACATGACGTGGATGGTCAACAGCATTGCTCACTTCTTCGGTTACAAGCCGTACGACCGCAAGATCCAGCCTGTGGAGAACCTCATCGTTGCCCTTGGAGCTCTTGGAGAGGGATACCACAATTACCAGTACGTTCCAGCGCTTCCACAATCATCCTCATCTTTTTTAGCTAACAATGCGTCATTTTGCAGCCACAAGTACCCTTCGGACTACGCGACGAGCGAGTGGGGACTCTTGAGCGGTCAGTTCAACCCGACGAAGGCCTTCATCGACTTCATGGCGCTTATCGGTCAAGCTTACGACCTCAAGCGCAGTCGCACAGCCTCCAGGACCCGTGAACGTGTGGCAAAGCAGGTGGCTGAGGATCGTCAAAAGCGCGGCCTGAGTCCGACCATGTCGTGGTGGGACCGCCAGCTGAGCCAGCTCTTCTTTGGCAAGTCCGAGGCCCAGGTCTTCCAGTAAGTAGAGAGGAACTGGGTGGTCGTCACTGCAATTCAGTGACGACGCCGTGTATGGATGAGAGAATTAACAGGAAAAGCCTGGTCAAATGCAGTGCTGTGTGTACGATCGATCGATTGCTTTTGCCAACGTGCATGGGCTGTGGTGGACACTTCTCTGAATTGAATTCACATGTACTGGTACTGGTGTAACACCGGAAGGCACTTCAACGAGCGCAGGTGGATTGATACAAAACTTTTCCTGAATTGCTGCATAAAGCCAAGTGCATCGAGCATCGAAGCTCCAGGACTTCGGCCCACAAGAAATAGCGGAGCCATCTTCGTGCATAGCGGATACCCCGAGCTTTTGAATCTAATCACCAGATTACCACCCTGGAACACTTTGACTTGGGAAATGTATACTTCCCTCGTAAAAAAAATCCTCCAGACCCGATCTTCACAAACCAATTCCACGAGCAAAGCTCAAGCTCAAAGCTGCGCCAGCCGTTGCCTCTCATTTCCTCCGCCATGACGTTCGCTCCTCTCACTCGTCGACTCGCTTCTCGCCTCGCACCGTTGACTTTCTCTTCCCCTTTCAAAATGCAGTCGCAACCGCTTTCCACCGCCACTGTCAACGCCCAATTGGCGTCTCTTAAGGGTCAGAACTTCATGTCCACCGCCCAATTGAACACGGAGCAGCTCACAGGTCTCATTGCCAAGGCCCAGGAGTTCAAGGCCACGTACTCGGACCCAGAGACGAAAGCCACGGCTCCTAAGCCTCTCACGGGTGAGATCTGCTCCATGATCTTCCAGAAGCGCAGCACGCGTACTCGTATCTCCAGTGAAGTGGGCATGCACCTGCTAGGCGGAAAGGGTCTCTTCCTGTCCTCGGACGACATCCAACTGGGCGTGAACGAGACCATGAAGGACACGGCACTGGTGCTTTCCCGCTTCAACAGCATCATTTTGGCTCGTGTCTACGGCCACAAGGACATCCTGGAGCTCGGAGAACTGGCCACAGTCCCGGTGATCAACGCTTTGTCCGACAAGTTCCACCCGCTGCAGATGCTGGCCGACTACATGACGGTTAAGGAGCATTTCGGCAAGTTCGAGGGCCTCACCTTCTCCTGGGTGGGAGATGGCAACAACGTGCTGCACGACTACATGCTTGCCGCCCCCAAGCTCGGAGCCAACATCCAGATCGCCACGCCTGAGGGATACGAGCCGGACCAGGACGTCGTGGAGGAGACCAAGCGACTTGCTGCTTTGGCTGGTACGAAGGTCGTCATGACCACTGACCCCGTGGAGGCTGTGAAGGGTGCCAATGTGGTGGCCACCGACACGTGGATCAGTATGGGACAGGAGGAGGAGTCCCAGAAGCGCCTGAAGGCCTTTGCAGGCTACCAGGTGACCAACAAGATGCTGGAGAATGCTGCTGGCGACCACATCTTCTTGCACTGCTTGCCGCGTCACCAGGACGAGGTCAACGACGAGGTAAGGAACTGCAAAGTGGAAATGTATTTGGCGATTGATTCACTCATATTTTTGTTTTGTTTTACTACGTTGCAGGTTTTCTACGGTGACCGCTCGCTGGTCTTCGACGAGGCTGAAAACCGTCTGTGGACAGTCATGGCCGTGTACGCGTCGCTGTTGGGCAAGTTCTAAGCCCACAGTACATTTATCGGGCGAGCGAAGATTCCTCTAGTGCTTGTCATTAAACCAGCAAGAATGGACAGCAATGATACTTTCTACCCTTCGCTGGACGTCGTTACATGCTGAGTGTTCCCCATTTTAGTGCTGCGATCCTTACAGTGCTGAAGCGACGGAGACCATTCGTGAAGAAGCGGCTTGAAAAGAAAGAGAACTATTCATCTCCACCGGATTTCTTCATCGTAGCCATGGGTGGCGACGATGAGAAAGCCTCTAGCAAGAATGAGGTGAACCCTCTCAAGTACATCGAACAACGGGTCGCATCGGCGTTCCCCCAACTGGTTGGGCCCAAGTTTACCGCTAAATACGCGACGGAGCCGAACGAGTACGTGACCTGTTCGACCTCGATGTAACCCCTTGCTAGTAGGTACTAATCTTTTGTGTGCTGTAAAGAAATTGTGTGAGAGAATTCCTCGACAATGAAGACGTGACCATGCTCATCTTCTCTGGAGACAACGTCATTGGCTCCATCAAGATGCCTGGCACTTTACCTCGAGGCAAAACGGTGTGTTTCACCAAATTTCACAAGACGAACATCACTTCCAAGAACGTCTTGACCGACATCATGGTGAACGAGCTCACGCCCAGCAGTGTCGAGTATCTGGAACGGATGGTGGCTGAGGTGTATCTGCCGCTGTTCTCCAACGTCTCCAACCAAGAAGGATGGGGGGAAGTGGCCTCGAAAGAAGTGGTGGACAAGTTCCACTCGTACATGGCGTCGGTCTCGATCATCAGTGGAGCTACCAAGGGTGAAACATGTCTGCCTTTACCCCCAATTGACGGCAACGCAACCAATTTGAGCAATAAGGTGTCGCTACTGGAAGGCTCCATCGTCATCTGGACCAAACAGATCAAGAACGTGCTCAAACAGGACCCGGAGGACCTCTTAAAGCAAGGTCTTCACCCCACCCCCGACGCGGAGATCGAGTTCTGGAAGCTCAAAGCTGCCAACCTCAACTCCATCTTCGACCAGCTCCAGTCCAAGAAAGTGCGCAAGATCCTCACAGCCTTAGATCGGTCCAAAAGTACCTACTGCACTACGTTCGCTCGTCTGTGCAAGGAAGTCTTTACGGCTCGCATCGAGGCGAATGACAATATGAAGTATCTTCGCACTCTGGAGGAATGGTTCATCCGCCTTAACAACGACGAGGACTTCCCAGCGCTAACGGAGCTGTTCAAGCCCATGCTACACATTATCCTACTGATATGGAAGAACTCCAAGCACTACAACACACCAGCACGTCTCGTTGTGCTCATGCGGGAGATCTGCAACTCGCTCATTAACCAGGCAAGGAAGTATCTGAGTGGGGAATTGATATTTGCTCTTATAGACCAAGATGAGGCAGGTCAAGCGGTCGAGCAACTCAAGACGACTCTACAAGTGTGTTCCGCCTTTAAGAGTACTTACTTCGACTACAAAGCCACCGCCAATGCGGAATGCCCATCCAACCCGTGGCGCATCCAGGGAAATGCGCTCTTCGTGCGCCTCGACAGCTTCCTGGAGCGCTGCCACGACATCCTGGACCTGACGCAGACGATCGTGCAGTTCAGTAAACTGTCCAAGATCGAAGTGGGCGGCACCAAGGGGAAAACGCTGACGTTGAGCGTCCAACAGATCCACGCGGACTTTACAGATGCGGTGAACACGTTCAAGGGCGTCTCATTGGACATTATGGACGTGGGAGCGTCCAAGTTCGACGACAACTTCTACGACTTCCGCTGCAAGATCAAAGAGCTCGAGCGTCGATTGGGGTCTGTGTTGACGCAGGGCTTTGACGATTGCTCTACCATTTTCGGTCGGTTTAAACTGCTTGATTCATTCGAAGGACTTCTCAATCGTCCGATCATCCAGGATGAACTGGAGAAGAAACATGTTGCACTGGTGCAGAGCTACGGACACGACTTGAAGCTGGTGCAGGAGCTCTTCTTGCACTGTCGAGACGCTCCTCCTATCAGTTGGAACCTTCCGCCAGTAGCTGGAGCACTCACGTGGTGTCGAGGTCTGGTGGAGCGTATTGAGCATCCCATGAAGAAGCTAAGGGAGCTTAATCAGAACGTAATGGAGCGAGAGGAAGCCAAGGAAGTCTACAAAGTCTATGGCACTATTATGGCTTCACTGCAGGAGTACGAGAACCAGAAAGTGGAGGAGTGGAGTCGAGACGTTGAGGCCTCTTCCCAAGCCAAGTTGAAGCTTCCTCTATTGCTACGTCACCCACAGACTCGCTGTCTTCGTGTGAACTTCGACCCAGCACTGGAGAAGCTGCTAAGGGAGATCAAGTACCTCCGATTGCTGAATATTGAGGTGCCACAGTCCGCTTTACAGATCTCCAGTAAGGAAGAGACCTTCAGGAAGTACCGAGGGGAGCTCATGTACATCGTGGAACCCTACAACGCCATGATCGAGGGGATCCATCCTCTGGAAGAACCCTTAGTGCGTCGACATATCCAGAATATCGATGCTTGTGCTGGTCGAGGGATCGACGAGCTCAACTGGAAGAGTGCAGGCATTGACACGTTCATCGACGAGTGTCGAAAGTCGGTGGAAGGGGCCAATGAGATTGTGACCAACCTCAAGGACAATCTCAACACAATCCAAGAGACTCTCGGGGCCTGGAACATGCCATTGCTTGAGCGTCAGGCGAAACCTGTGGCTGTGAGTGAACATGAACGCCAGCACAAGAGCTACATCGTCCAGCGGACTCTAAAGATCCGTGAAGGAGCCGCAGAAATCCATCGACGACTAAAACAGTCCAACACGGGGATCGTTGGGGTCAACAGCGCGCAGTGGAAGGCTTACGTGGATTATGTCAATAACATTGTGGTCAACGGAGTAGCTCGAGTCATTTGTTCGTCGCTGGAGTTCTTAGCCAAACAACTGGACCCAACGGGAGGCAAAGATGGAGGGGAGCGCCCAGAAGCTCCTCCTCGAGAGGGAGGAAAATCCACCAAAGACCACCAGAACCGCCTGCCAATGCTGGAAATTAAGCTGGATCTGATTGCTAACCGAGTGCAATTTAATCCTAGTGTGGGGGAGAACCATGGCAAGGGGCTGAGTGACACGATTCAGATGTGGATCAACTCGTTCTTCAACGTGGCGACAGCAGTAAAGCGTTTAGACTCGGATGGAGGCGGTTCGTATCTCAAGGAAATGCACTCGGACATGACAATTTCTATGATGCTAGCGACTATCAGTGAGTATGAAGAGGAGAACGAAGCCATGCTGGCAGGTTTCAAGCGGAAATACGACGGCTACGGATACCTCTGGGAGTCGGATATGACTGCGCACTTCCAGACCTTCCTAGCCACGGCTACAGTACCAGGAACCAATGGAGGAGCGGATATGCTAGATTTGGAGAAGTTTAATCTTGAAATCTCAAAGTACGAACAAGTGGCGAGTGAAATTGAAGGCCTTACGACGCCTACAGATATCGGATGGCTGCGTGTGAACTCTCAGCCCATCAAGACCGCCATGCTAACGTGGGTAAGCAAGTGGATCTACCAGTACACGACCTACTTGCACCAGCACGTGGTGAATAAACTCTCAGGCCTTCACGACTTCATGGAGACTGTGATTAAAGGGCTGGAAGAGCAAGTGGCGGACAAGAACAAAGACGCGTTGAAACGTGTGATGACCCACATTCGAGACGTTCGTAAGCAAATGGACGCTACTAACGAGCTTTTTGATCCCTTACGAGAAGCTGTTCACTTGCTTAAGCTACATGGAATCAATGTGGAAGACACAAAAATCGGAGACCATGCAGTGCAGGATTACTTAGAGGCAGCTCCGATGCAGTGGGAAGCGATAGTCAACAAGACGTTCAAAAAGAAGGAAGAGATCATGCCACTGCAGATGGCCGAGGTGGAGTCTATTAAGGAAGAGCTCGAGTCCTTCTTCCTGGACATGCGAAAGTTCCGCAACGAGTTCCGAACGACTGCACCTTTCAGCTTCCAAGGTACGCCTAATGACGCTTATACGCAGATGAACAACTTCGCGTCTGCTCTGCACAAGAAAATGCAGCAAGCGCGAGAGTTTAACGAGATGGAGGAGTTGTTCGAGCTCCAAGTGTCCAAGTATCAAGAGACAACCGATACTTTGTACGAACTGCAGCAGCTAAAGAAGTGCTGGGACCTGAAGGACCTGGTATTGGCTACTTTTGATGACTGGAAGAGTACGCTATGGGCGAGTATTCAGACGGATACGTTCGAAGGATACACACGAGCATTCATGAAGCAACTGAAGATGGAGGCAACTGAGCACCAGATGATTAAGGGGTGGCAAGTGTACAAGGACACCGAGCAACTGGTGAAGAATATGTCGACTGTACTGCCATTGATCAACGATCTACATTCAGAGGCCATGCAAGATCGTCACTGGAAGGCTTTGTCTACGATCTGCCACGTTAAAGCTATCGAGCCTAAAGACCCTAAGTTCTCTCTTGCGGACTTACTGAAGCTCAATCTCCACTTGCATGTTGATGATGTGGGTGAAATAGTGGAGACAGCTAACAAGGAGCAGAAGATCGAGAAAAAGCTGAAGATGATTGAGGAGCTGTGGCAACGACTGACGCTGGAGTACGTCCCTCACAAGGACTCTGGTACATTTGTGGTCAAACCTTCCGAAGAAGTGGTGGAGTCACTTGAAAGTAATCAACTGGAGCTCCAGACGATGATCGGAATGGGGAAGTTCGTCGAGTTTTTTAAAGACCGAGTGTTGGCTTCACAGAAAACCTTAGGCCACGTAGAGGAAGTGCTGAAGGAGTGGGTGTCGGTATCCAAACAGTGGGCTTCGCTTGAAAGTATCTTCTTGAGCTCTCCGGATATCCGTAATCAACTCCCGGATGATACACGTACGTTCGAGTCTATTGATTCGAATTTCAAGGATCTGATGAAGAACGCAGTGATGGAGCCAAATGTGGTCTTAGCATGCACTGTGGACAGTCGACTTGAGAGTCTGAAGGAAATGACAGCCATGCTAGAGAAGTGTCAGAAATCTCTGAACGAATATCTGGACAAGAAGAAGAAGATTTTCCCTCGATTCTATTTCGTGTCGAACGTAGCACTGTTGGAGATCCTCTCAAACGGCAACAACCCCAAGAAGATCATGCCGTTCCTTGGAGATTGCTACGATTCCTTGTGCAACCTAATTTTCGAGGACGATTCACCTAATACAGCCCACACTATGGTGGCTAAAGACGGAGAATCAGTGGTACTCCCGAAGATCTTCGTTATGGCTGGAGCAGTGGAGAGCTGGTTGAATGAGTTGACAGAAGCCATGAGATTCTGTCTGCGGAAGGAGATGCACGACTCGATCGAGACTGCAGCCAACTGGGACGTAGAGAAACCTCGTCACCAGTGGCTCTTTGACTACCCAGCTCAAGTAGTGCTTAATTCTACTCAGATTTACTGGACAGAGGAGACGGAGATGGCTCTGGAAGAGTTCGAGAATGGCCAGGAAGACTCTGTGAAGAGATACTTGACAGTGTGCAACCAGAGACTGGAGCAACTTATCAACCTCGTGCTTGGAAACTTGTCCAGCCCTGATCGATGCAAGATCATCGCTCTCATCACTCTAGACGTTCACTCAAGAGATGTAGTGAAGAAACTGGTGGATGAAAAGGTGGAAGGGCCATTGAGTTTCATGTGGCAGCAGCAACTACGCTTCATTTGGAGACAAGAAAACTACGACGTGGACATCCGCATCACTGACTTTCGGTCCAAGTACTCGTATGAATGGATTGGTAACACTGGTCGACTGGTCATCACTCCTCTTACAGATCGCTGCTACATCACGCTAACAATGGCGTTGAGGTTGTTCTTAGGAGGAGCTCCTGCTGGCCCTGCAGGTACGGGAAAGACAGAGACCACGAAGGATTTGGCTCGAGCTATGGCATTGTGTTGCTACGTGTTCAACTGCTCGGACCAGATGAACTACCAGACAATGGCCGATATATTCCGAGGTCTCTGTCAGACCGGCACTTGGGGCTGCTTTGACGAGTTCAATCGCATTAACATCGAAGTCTTGAGTGTGGTGGCTACTCAAGTGAAATGCATTCAGGACGCTATTGTGTTCAACGCTGTTCCTACGAACCGAGAGGCCAAGTACCAGTCTCTTCCCGCTGGAACTCCCCCCGTTGTAGTGGGAGAGTTTGAGTTTATGGGCGCCTCCGACCGTATTACGCTAATCCCGACTTGTGGCTTCTTCATTACGATGAATCCTGGTTACGCCGGACGCACCGAGCTACCAGAGAATCTCAAGGTGCTCTTCCGTTCATGTGCTATGATCCGGCCGGATTTGAAGCCTATTTGTGAAAACATGCTCATGTCCGAAGGCTTCCAACAGGCCCGAACGTTAGCTATTAAGTTCGTGACGCTGTACGAGCTCAGTGGAGAGCTGCTATCCAAGCAGTTTCACTACGACTGGGGCCTCCGTGCTGTTAAATCCGTGCTCCGAGTGGCTGGAATCTTGAAGCGAGCGGAGCCTGACGTTGAAGAGGATAAAGTTCTCATGCGAGCTCTACGAGACTTCAACACGCCGAAGATCCCGCACCACGATACGCCAATTTTCCTTCGTCTTATCAACGACCTGTTCATCGGCGTAGAAGTGGCTCCTAAGGTGAATATTGAGCTGAGAGAAAAGGCCGTGACGGTGTGTAAGGCCAACAACTTGCAGCACGACGATTCGTTCATCCTAAAGATCTGCCAGTTGCAAGAACTCATCGATGTGCGCCACTCCGTGATGCTTCTAGGGCCTGCAGGCTGTGCTAAGACCACGACATGGCAGGCACTAGCGAAGTGCTGGAATCTAGGCAAGGAGAAGAAGATCTGCGTGTACGAGACACTCAACCCTAAGGCTGTAACTTCCGATGAACTCTATGGATATATGACGCTGTCGAAGGACTGGAAAGATGGCGTATTGTCGATTATCATGCGTGGTATGGCGAAAAACTACTCGGAGCAAGGGTTTTACGAGAGTCAAACGTACAAGTGGGTAGTGCTGGATGGAGATATTGATGCTGTGTGGATTGAGTCTATGAACACCGTGATGGACGACAACAAGGTGCTAACCTTGGTCTCGAACGAGCGGATTCCACTCAGTAGTGCGATGCGGATGGTTTTTGAGATCAATTCGCTTAAGAACGCGACTCCTGCGACGGTCTCTCGAGCTGGTATCCTGTTTATTAATGAAATTGATATTGGTTGGAGGCCATTCATGGAGTCGTGGGTGGCTAAACGTGAAGAGGAAGTGGAACGTACGTATCTACCTGGTCTCTTTGACAAATATGTGGACCCCATCTACGATCTCATGCGAAAAGGATACAAGCAAGTGGCTCCTGTACGTTTAATCAACCAGGTGTCAACGATCTGCTACTTACTGGAAGGACTATTAGGCAATATCCCAGTCGAGAAGAAGAATCCAGAGGTTATCGAGTCCATCTTCGTGTTTTGCGCCACGTGGGCCTTCGGTGGCCCGCTAATTGTGGACAAGAGCATCGATTACAGGAAGAATTTCCACGAGCTCTGGTGTTCCACGTTCACCAACGTCAAGTACCCGAAGGAGGGGCAGTGCTTCGACTATTTCTACAACTTAGAGTCGGGCGAGTTCGAGAGCTGGAGCACCAAAGTACCCAAGTACGTACCCGGTTCCATCGGAAATGGTCCAGCCGACACCCCGTTCAACTCGATCGTCATCAGTACGAACGACTCTGTCCGCATCCGCTTCCTAGTTGAGACTCTGGTGGCTCGACAGCGTCCGGCGATGCTTGTAGGCGGCAGTGGCACGGGAAAAACAACGATCCTGAAGAATTTTTTACGAGATCTGGACGATGACATGTTGTTCTCTAACATCAACATGAACTACTACACGGACTCCGCCAAGCTCCAGCAGCAACTTGAATCTGTGATTGACAAACGTTCTGGGAGAATGTTCGGCCCTCCAGCCACCAAGAGGCTCATCTACTTCATTGACGACCTGAACCTGCCCTACATCGAGACATACGGCACGCAGAACTCACTAGCTCTACTACGGCAGCACATGGACTACAAGACGTTCTTCGACCGCGTGGACCTGGGCTTCCGGAAGGAAATTGTGGACGTTCAATACCTGTCGGCTATGAATCCCACAGCCGGTTCCTTCATCATCGACGAGCGTTTACAGCGACATTATGCTCTATTCGCCTGTATGATGCCTGGACGTGAAGATCTCAAGACTATCTACAACTCCATCCTGAAGGGCCACATGCAGAACGCAGGCTTTGCTTCCACTGTGGTCACAGTATGTGAGA
This sequence comes from Phytophthora citrophthora, assembly GCA_031305395.1. Taxonomy (NCBI): domain Eukaryota; phylum Oomycota; class Peronosporomycetes; order Peronosporales; family Peronosporaceae; genus Phytophthora; species Phytophthora citrophthora. The sequence goes on from JASMQC010000032.1 coordinate 373,889, forward strand.
ACATAGTGAACGTATCGATCCTCCTACACGAAGAGATGGTTAACCGCTTCCTCCCAAGCGCCACCAAGTTCGTCTACAACTGGAACATGCGGGAGCTTTCCAATATTTTCCAGGGTCTCACACGCTCCAAGGGCGAGTTCTTCCCCACTCCACTTTCCTTCGCTCGTCTCTGGGTTCACGAAGCCACTCGAGTCTTTTGCGATCGCCTCATCAATGATGAGGACATTCTCAAGTTCGGCGATCGGATCCGAGAGGTGACCAAGAAGACCCTGCCGGATTTGGACCAGGTGGTCCTTTTCAATGATCAGCCTCCGCCTCCTCCAGGCACAGAAGATACTGCGCCAGTGCCTGTGAACATCTTTACGACCTTCGCAACGCCTGTGGCTGGTGCAGATAGCGTTTACATGCCTGTAGCGTCCATGAAAGCACTCAACAAGGTGTTGGTAGAGCAGCTGGACGACTACAACTCCAAGTACTCGATGATGAACTTGGAGCTGTTCGACAACGCCATGGAGCACGTGACGCGTATCTGTCGTATTATTGGCAATCCTGGAGGCAACGCAATGCTTATCGGCGTCGGAGGAAGCGGTAAGCAGTCTCTTTCCCGCCTGGCGTCTCATATCTGCGGCTTCGACGTTCGTCAACTGTCCGTCACTTCCAACTTTCGGATTGAAGATTTGAAAGAGAGTCTGGCTGAAATGTTCAAGATCGCAGGCGTCCAGGGTCTGCCACTGGTTTTCCTTATTACAGACTCGCAGATCGTGAACGAGAGGTTTCTAGTGTACATTAACGACATGCTATCATCCGGTTGGATCCCCGATCTCTTTCCTAAAGAAGATCTGGATGGCCTCCTCGGTTCTTTGCGAAGTGAAGCGAAGGCTAACGGCATTCCGGACGCTATGGACGCACTGATGGACTTCCTATTGCTTCGGATCCGTCTCAACTTCCGAGTTGTTATGTGCTTCTCTCCTGTTGGCGCAGTCTTTAGAGTAAGAGCTCGTCGGTTCCCGGGGCTTGTGAACTGCACCGTCATCGACTGGTTCCATCCGTGGCCGCGCGACGCCCTAGTGCGAGTAGCCACCAGCTTCTTGGAGAAGTTCGAGGACATCGGAGACGTTCCTTTACAACGCAACTTGGCGAATCACATGGCCGACGTGCACATTTCCGTGACTGAAATGAGTAAAACATACTTCGAGACGCAACGCAGATACAACTACGTGACGCCCAAGAGTTTCCTGGAGCTCATCAGCTTCTATGAAATCCTACTCAAGCAGCGAAAGGAGGACATTCAGCGCCAGATCTCTCGCTTAGATGACGGTCTGTCTACTTTACGCAAGACGTCAGCTGATGTGGCCGAACTGCAAGTGGATCTCAAGCACACGATGGTCAAAGTGGCTGAAAAGCAGGCTTCTACTGACCAACTACTGGAGCAAATGGGACGGGAGAAAGCAGGAGCGGAGGTGCAGCAGGAAAATGCCAATAAGGAGAAGGCGAAGGCGGAAGCTGCTAGTGCTGCCGCAGCTGAGCTGGCAGCGGAAGCGGAGAAGGAATTGAGTCAAGCTAAACCAGCTATGGATGCCGCGGCTGCTGCTGTGGATTGTCTGTCGAAAGCTGCTATTACGGAACTCAAAAGTCTGCCAAAGCCACCTGCGGGAGTGGATAACGTGACAAAGGCGTGCCTGATCTTGGTGGAGAAAGAATACAAGAACCACAAATGGGACCGCGCCAAGAAGATGATGAATAATGCTGGAGCATTTTTGGACGCGTTGAAGGAATTCCGCGGAGAAGACATCCCCGAAGCAGATATCGCTCGTATCGAACCTTTGCTTGCGGATCCAGAGTTCACAGCGGAAAAGATGGCGTCCAAGAGTTCTGCAGCTGCTAATATCTGCTCGTGGGTCGTGAATATCTACACTTTTAACCGTATTTACGTACGTGTGAAGCCTCTGATGGACTCGCTGGAGGCTTCTAAGAAGAAGAAAGAGGAGGCTGAAGAGCAGCTGTCAAGAGCCATGAGCCAAGTGGCTGAGGTTCAGAAGCGACTGGAAGCGTTGGAGAACACTCTACGTCAAGCCACAGAGGAGAAACTCAAGGTGGAGGAGATGAAGGAATCGTGTGAGAACCGACTGCTACTGGCAGGGAAGCTTGTCAACGGTTTGGCCAGTGAGAATGAGCGTTGGGGTATTGAGATCGAGCAACTAAAAAACTCTGGAGTTATGGTGGTAGGGAACTCCCTCTTGGCTGCAGCTTTTGTCTCGTACATCGGCGCTTTCGACCAGGCTGTGCGTAAGGAGTTATGGCAGCAAACATGGTTCCCAGACCTCGTGGCTAAAGGAATCCCTATCACGGACGGTATCGATCCGTTGTCCATGCTGACAACCGAAGGCAAGAATGCAAAAATGATGAGTGAAGGTTTGCCAGCAGATCGAATTTCTATCGAGAACGGAGCCATCATCACGAGCTGTAAGCGCTGGCCGCTGGTGATCGACCCGCAGTTGCAAGGGATCAAATGGCTTCGTGAAAAAGAGAAGGACCGAGGACTGGTAGTGCTCCAACTGAGTCAGAATCAGTGGCTACGTAAGACAGAGACGGCGATCGTGAATGGTCACGTACTTATCATCGAAAACATTGGAGAGGAGATCGACGCCACTCTGGACCCCGTTTTAGGCCGTGCAGTTTACAAGAAAGGCTCTAATCTCTTCTTGAAGTTGGCAGGCGAAGAAGTGCAGTACGACCCGAATTTCTTTATGTATCTGCAAACCAAACTGTCCAACCCTCACTACAAACCGGAGATTGCTGCTCAGTGTACGTTGATTAACTTCATCGCGACCGAGAGTGGTTTGGAGGACCAGTTACTGGAGAAAGTGGTTAAAAAGGAGCAGCCGGAGCTCGAAGCGCGTAAGCAGGAGCTGGTTCTGGCTTTCCAGAAGTTCAAGATCGATCTTGTGGAGCTGGAGGACCAGCTTCTAGAGCGGTTGGCCAACGCGCCCGACGATATCCTGAGTGATGTACCATTGATCGAGAGTCTAGAAGAGACAAAGAAGAAGGCGACAGACATCTCCATATCAGTCAAGAAGAACCAGGAGACAGAGGTCGTCATCAACAACACGCGAGAGCTCTACCGTCCAGTGGCGGCGGAAGGAGCCATGCTCTACTTTTTACTTACGACGTTGAGTGCCATCGACCACATGTACCGCTACAGTCTGGACTCGTTCATTACGTTCTTCTACAACTCCATCGACCGGGCTCCGCAGAGCGACAAGCAGAGTGAGCGCGTGCTGAATCTACGCGAATCTCTGCGGATTACCATTTACACTTGGGTCTCTCGCGGGCTGTTCGAAGCGCACAAGCTCATCTTCCTGTCTCAGCTCACATTTAACCTCATGCGTCGAGGGATTTTGGGTGAAGATGTTCGAGTGCAGGAAGCCTACATGCAGTTCCTGTTGCGAGGACCCAAAAAGGCAGCAGGAGGGGGAGGAGAAGAGGAAGCAAATCCCATCGAGTGGCTGCCTCCAGCTCAGTGGAGCGCCATCAACATGTTGGCACAACTCGAGGAATTCCAGAAGATGCCACAGGACTTAAAAGAGGCGTCTTCGCGATTCCGAGAATGGTATAACCACGTGACCCCCGAGTCGGAGAAGCTGCCGCTCGATTGGGCTGGACTGGACCGGACCCCGTTCCTGAAGCTTCTGGTGGTGCGTTGTTTGCGTCCGGACCGCATGACGGTGGCTGTGAACGAGTTCGTGCGCCAGGTTCTGCCCAACGGCAGCAACTACTGCGACTGTGACTCGGCTCTAAATGCTTTACAGGTCATGGACAACTCGTATCTGGACTCAACGCCTACGACTCCGTTGTATTTTATCCTGTCTCCTGGTGCAGACGTGGTGGCCGGTGTGGACAAACTCAGTGTCAAGTACGGCTTCGAACGAGGTGTGAGCTACCACAACGTGTCCATGGGTCAAGGGCAAGACGTTTTCGCCATGGATCGTCTAGAGGTGGCACACCGGAATGGTCACTGGGTTATCCTGAACAACATCCACCTGATGCCTCGTTGGCTGCTAGCGCTGGAGAAGAAACTGGATGAATTTGCGCTCGAAGGTTCGCACAAAAACTTCCGCTTATTCCTGACGTCGGATCCGTCCAACTCGATCCCCATCGGAGTGCTTAACCGCTGCATTAAGTTGACGAATGAACCTCCATCAGGACTCAAGGCGAACTTAAAGCGGGCGTTTGTGAGCTTTCCCAAGGAATACATCGAAGAAGCGGAAGGGAAAGTCAAGTCGATTCTCTTTGGCTTGTGTCACTTCCACGCTGTCCTCATGGAGCGCAAGATGTACGGGCCGCTGGGCTTCAACATGATGTACCCCTTCTCGCTCGGCGACTTGCGTGACTCGGCTATTTGTCTACAGAATTATCTGGAAAGCTCTGCTGGGGGCAAGATCCCGTGGGCAGACCTGCGCTACATCTTCGGCGAGATCATGTACGGCGGCCACATTGTGAACGACTTCGATCGGCTGCTGGCTAACACATACCTGGACTTCTACATGCGTGACGAACTACTGGACGAGATGGAGATGTTCCCGTTCGTTGGGGATGAGAAGGGTCCGTCATTCATGTGTCTCGCTCCGTCCTCGTACGACAAGTACTTGGAGCACATCGAGACGGAGTTGAAGACGGACTCACCTTTGGCTTTCGGCCTGCATCCAAACGCTGAGATCGACTTCCGTACGACTCAGTCGGAGAATCTCTTCCGGACTCTGATGGAGCTGCAGCCTCGAGACGCAGCAGCGGGAGACGCGGCCATGAGTCCGTTGGAACTGGCCAAGCAAGGCTTGGAAATGGTTTTGTCTCGTGTGGGCGAGAAGAAGTTCGAGTGCGATGAGATCGCACGGAGTTTGGAGGAGATGGGGCCGTACCAGAATGTGTTTATCCAGGAGTGCGAGGCCATGAACGGATTGTTGGCTGAAGTGGTGCGCTCGCTGAATGAATTGTCCCTGGGGTTTGCAGGCGAACTCACCATGTCGGACGCCATGGAGGCTGTGCAGGAGAGTCTGTTCCTGGATCGAGTGCCCAAGTCGTGGGAGAAGCTGGCCTTCCCGTCGATGCGTCCACTTGGGTCTTGGCTGACGAACCTTGAAGCTCGACTGCAACAACTGGAGGAATGGACGCAGAACCCGACCGACATCCCTCGCGTAACGTGGCTGTCAGGCATGATCAACCCGCAGTCGTTCTTGACGGCTATCATGCAGGTCACGGCCCAGAAGAACCAGTGGGAACTCGACAAGCTCGTGATCCAGACGGACGTGCTTAAGCGCCGCAATGGAGAAGTGGACGCTCCATCTCGGGATGGGGCCTACATCCACGGGTTGTTTCTCATGGGCGCACGTTGGGACATCCAGAACAACACGGTGGATAGGTCGCATCCCAAGGAAATGTTTTCTCCCATGCCTGTCATCAATTGCAAAGCTGTGGCTGCCGACAAGCTGGACGTCAAGGGCTCGTACGTCTGTCCGTGCTACAAGACGGAGTTCCGTGGTCCAACGTACGTTTTCTCGGCGCAACTCAAGTCCAAGTCGCCACCTGCGCGCTGGGTTCTTGCGGGGGTAGCTCTTATCATGGATATTGTGTAAGGGGCTGTGTGTCGAATCTATAGGTATCCACAGGAAACAGTGTTTTCCTCGGAATCCCAACTAACGTTAAAAAAATCACGATCAAATTGTGTCATGGATACCTATGTTCACATAGTGCACGTATGATCAATTGTTGATATCTCAAGATGGGGTGGCGAAAGAGTAAACATCAAATAAACATCATCGTGCAAACAATGACATTCTCTGTTATCCATACTCTATCGTGTTTTTTGCTTAGGAGCATCTTCTTCACATTAAAAGTAGCTCTTGCTGCAAACTTTCTCGGTTCGGCATATGCAAGACAGTTAAAACAGTTCGAGACGCATCGTATGGACCACAATTGGAAGTACAAACAATACGCCATGCATCGTTATTGACGATACACATTGCGCCGTACAGATTACGGTACGTCCAAACGAACCACCATGTATTTTGGCCTGCAGGATCAAAGTGTCCGTAACATCAACTTCAGTAAACATAGATCATGAGCTGTGCACGAATGGCGTGTCTAATAATTAGTGGGAGCCGGGGTTAATATTCTACATGTCCTTGTGAGAGTTTTTGTTCCGAGGCCTTCGAACGCTGCTCATTGTTCAGCGCTCAGTTTCCAATTCTCTTCGCGACACTCAAGTACATCCAAGACCGACACTCGTTCGCCTCCACCATGCGTCTCTCCTTCATCGTTCTCCTTGCTGCCGCCATGTCCAGCCTCATCGCCACCGGCCATGCGCTCCCTCAAGAGCAGTCCACAGTATCGAGAGTTTCGGCAGCAATTCCGGATCAGGCCGTCACTGGGGGTCAACCCAACGAGAAACGATTCCTGCGAAGTGCTGGGGTCGGTAGACAGATGCTGAAAAGTGATTCTTTCAAGAAAACCAAGTTTAATGAATGGCTCAATGACAACGTCTCCTCCTTCACGGTCTTCATCGACAAGCTAGGCGGCAAGGAGAAGTACCGGGGCCTCTACAACGAGTACGCGGCGCTCCATAAGAAGTCTGGCAAGTACCCATAGTCACATCTAAGAAGAAGCATTTAGTTGATCAACAGTTATCCGACTTTCCGTTTTGCTAACTAAGATATCAAATCTTGAAATCGCCTGACGAATTCGCCATTACGAACGAGGAGTCCAAATTCGATGTTCAGGTAAAACTTCAGCAGTCGGAGGTTTCAAACCAAGTTGTCGAAGGATTTCGGCGACTACGGCCTCATCAACACTAATCTCATCTGCATGAGAGTAGATGAATTGACAATGCCTGCGGAAGGAACCTAGCACCGCTTGTAGGCTCGGTCTCTCTGTTCGCGTTTCGCGAAAGTGTATATCATTTCAGAGTCTCCACGTTGCATAAAAACAATTGCAGTGTGAACCCGCCAAAGAACAAGGAGAGTCTTGTGCCTCTGTCTCCATTCCAGCCTGAGATCGCTCGGTTTCGTGAATAGTAGTTAGCCGCCAATCTAATGCCACTGAGAAAATTTCGCTCCATGGAGCCCAAAGCGATCGCCACATCTCTTCTAGCGCTGGACACGATAAAAAGTAGTATTCAACTGTCTCAATCGCTGTGCATGATTCTCGAACGCATTGCTGGACAGTAGGATTATGTGTTTCAAAAAATATAGCCGTGAGCCAAGTATGAGATCTCCAAAAACCATTCGGAGCAACATATCATGGACAACTGGGAGAAGACAGCGCCTCAGCGATACATATTCCGATAATGTCTTGTGAATCCGGGCATCCAAGCTCCTTCAGAGGGTGAAGGGTCATCGACGTAGTAGAGTAGAGCACGTCGATCCAATCGTCTCGCTTCAAGTTGGGGAAGAAACTCGTTCCTTTTCCAGACTGAACACTAAACACCCGGTGGAAGAATTTCCTCGAGTGGAGGCTCGTATTTCTCTAACCGTTGGGTGAGGCAGCACTCGATTAAATTTCTGAGATAGTTGGCGATACAACGCGAATATGTCCGTCGCACGCACCTGAGGCATTAGTGGTTGTAGACCATCATGAGTCTCACAAAAGAATTCAAAAGCCATCGACCCCTGAAGGCGTCATTTAAGAAAGCCGCCAGGCATAACTTCTGCATAGCTGAGATCCCTGCATAGATCCTTGAACTTGATACTTCCTTCACCCAGCAGAGTTGGCGGTAGGCCTTGCGGGTGCAACACCTGGAATTCAATTGACGCTTTTTTCATTTTCATTTCCACTTTGCAGTGAGGTATATTGTCGTCATTTAGAGTACTAACAAAATCAATTCATGCGCAGAATTCAATATTTCCTCACAAAGTCTCTATCGCAGTTGTCTAGCGCGTAGCGTGTGCTGCTTCCACAGTCCGAGCGTACCCTTTGCCGACGGTGTCAGCTTTAACTCATCCCTGTACCACCACCACCACATTAAATCTTAGTTTCCTCCTCAATTCGAAAACCCTTCGAAAGAAATCTTCATACAGTGTCGTAGACCCCTCCGCCAACAAACCCGCAGCAGACAAAAGCTCCAGCTTCACCGACTCGAACTTGTCCAACGGCCCAGCTCGATATAGATCCTTCAATTCTTCTGCCGAGCACTCTGTTTTAATATGGAAAGCTACAACGTAATACATAGTAAATATTAGCCCCCACTAACTACATCAAATAATAGCTGTACCAACGTACAGAAGCTCGGGGTGCAGGCATCCGTTTGCAGCACGACGCCAAGCAGCATCGGCTGCTGCTGCTGCTGTGGGGCCAAATTCACTTCCTCATGGACCTCATTCACAATAGACTGGAAGAATTCCTGTCTAGCTGCGTCCTCCATTTGTGTCCTCATTAACTCATTGCCTTTACCCTCCAATATCTTTAGAACGTCTTCTGTCAACTGAATGTTGGACGGTTCAGGGTGTCCTCCAGGAGTGTCGAACAAGTCCTGATAGAGACCAACACTCTTGCTTCGTTTAATGAGTGCCACATGACCGTCCGAAGTCTCCAACACAGCTGCAACGCCCACTTTCCGTGAGAGGAAGGCGAATCGGTCGTGCTGTAGACGTTCTCCGTCTTCCAGTAGCTGCGGAGCCAGCGAAGAGCAGCAGGTGCCCAGATACGACGCGTAGTCTGTCAACCCCCACTTCAACTTGACCTTTTCAGAGTGATGGTCTTGCGTTATTTCCTCCAGGCGAAATTTGGTCCCATTAAAGAGTTTAGGGTTCTGACACTTGAGCTGTTCCCAGTTCTGCGTCTTCTGCTGCTCGATGGACGGATCCGAGTGCTCGCGGCGGTTGAATTGGCTCGAGAGGGAGACGCTCACTTGATCGGCAGCCAGAGGCGCCTCGAAGCTGCGTACGCTGAAGCTCATGAGGCGCCGCAGCGACAGCAGCATCAGACGCCCTTACCCTTGATGAACTTTTTTTTGGCAGACCAAATAATGGGTATCAATATTTCATCCGCTACTAGTTATAATCACTTTATCAAATATCACAGCTACCGAAATGGGTACTATTCGTTGCCTCTACTATCGTCAGTAGTAATTTACTACTAGTACCTATTCTTTTTGCATCTACTACCCGTCTGTAGTAATGGTTCTGGGGTCTCTAACACCTCGTTCATTCAATTGTGATCAGTACGAACGACTCCGTCCGTATCCGATTCCTAGTGGAAACTCTAGTTGATCAATAGCGTCTAGATATGCATGTATACGGCGTCAAAACGGGAAAAACTACTAGAGCACATTGAGCCGGAGATCGACTTCCGTACGATTCAGTCGGAGAATCTCTTCCGGACTCTGATGGAGCTGCAGCCTCGAGACGCAGCAGCGGGAGACGCGGCCACGAGTCCGTTGGAACTGGCCAAGCAAGGCTTGGAAATGGTTTTGTCTCGTGTGGGCGAGAAGAAGTTCGAGTGCGATGAGATCGCACGGAGCTTGGAGGAGATGGGGCCGTACCAGAATGTGTTTATCCAGGAGTGCGAGGCCATGAACGGATTGTTGGCTGAAGTGGTGCGCTCGCTGAATGAATTGTCCCTGGGGTTTGCAGGCGAACTCACCATGTCGGACGCCATGGAGGCTGTGCAGGAGAGTCTGTTCCTGGATCGAGTGCCCAAGTCGTGGGAGAAGCTGGCCTTCCCGTCGATGCGTCCACTTGGGTCTTGGCTGACGAGCCTTGAAGCTCGACTGCAACAACTGGAGGAATGGACGCAGAACCCGGCCGACATCCCTCGCGTAACGTGGCTGTCAGGCATGATCAACCCGCAGTCGTTCTTGACGGCTATCATGCAGGTCACGGCCCAGAAGAACCAGTGGGAACTCGACAAGCTCGTGATCCAGACGGACGTGCTTAAGCGCCGCAATGGAGAAGTGGACGCTCCATCTCGGGATGGGGCCTACATCCACGGGTTGTTTCTCATGGGCGCACGTTGGGACATCCAGAACAACACGGTGGATAGGTCGCATCCCAAGGAAATGCTTTCTCCCATGCCTGTCATCAATTGCAAAGCTGTGGCTGCCGACAAGCTGGACGTCAAGGGCTCGTACGTCTGTCCGTGCTACAAGACGGAGTTCCGTGGTCCAACGTACGTTTTCTCGGCGCAACTCAAGTCCAAGATGCCTCCTGCGCTCTGGCGGGTGTAGCTCTTAATAGTGAGTGTTTTTTTTTCAGCAACAGCAGCCTCGTCAACACCAATATCAACTGCGTGGATAATGTCTACGAAAGGAGCCCAACACTGCTTGAGTAGGTTTCTCGAAAGTATATATTGTTTTGAATTCTCCTTGTAGCATAGAAAACAATAGTAGAGTACTACATGTAGTAGACAAATAAAGTCTGCAGCCAGGAGAGCCTGCGGCATAGGACAACTAATACGGTCTACGGCTTCAGAAGTTCTGCGGTGCACTCGAGGCTTGATCCAACTTAGTCACATGCATACTACATACACATGTTATAATACTTAATGTTATTCATCATATTTTTATTGGAGCTGCAGGGAAAGTGACGATAATGCACTGTCCTTGTTGACATCTCAAGATAAGTTAAGGCGAAGATAATGAATGGACATGAATGGATATGAGAATCGTACTGTATTCGGAACGCATCGTGCACTGTATATTTATAATATTGCGATCATCGTAAACTAGCCATTTTTTTCCACTTGTATCACTGGATATGTTCTTCTTTTTCCCATATTAATTAAGAGTTGTTATAATTTCAAGGTTTCGCTGTACCAATGCAGATGTAGTGAAGCAATTCAAGAGTACAGCTTCGGTTTTTATCACCTATTTGTCGATCAAGCCACATGCATAAAAAAGGTGAATTTCGAAAACACTTTTGATTGCGATCCTCAACAGTAAATGGAAACATTGTCCAGGTTGTCCAACCGTGGACTTTGTCTTTCACCTTGATTTCATGCGATCATGTTTATCTGGCTTTACGTTACATAAGTGTACGCTGGGCTGCCTCCGAATGCTGTCCATTTTCCAGAGCTCAGTCTCCAACTCGCTTCACAATACCCAAGCCCCCCCCCCCCCCCCCCCCCCCCCCCACCACATACACACAAGATAAACAGCCACTTGGCACCATGCGTCTCTCCTTCGTTGTTCTACTAGCTGCCGCCATGTCCAGCCTCGTCACCACCGGCCATGCGCTCCCTCAAGAGCAGTCCACAGTGTCGAGAGTTTCGGCAGCAATTCCGGATCAGGCCGTCACTGGGGGTCAACCCAACGAGAAACGATTCCTGCGAAGTGCTGGGGTCGGTAGACAGATGCTGAAAAGTGATTCTTTCAAGAAAACCAAGTTTAAGGAATGGCTCAATGAAAACGTCTCCTCCTTCACGGTCTTCATCGACAAGCTAGGCGGCAATGAGAACTACCGGGGCCTCTACAACGAGTACGCGGCGCTCCACAAAGCCTCCGGTCAATACCCGCAATCGTCTCAACTTTGGTCTGGTTCAGGTTTGTTTAGATTACTACGTAAAGTAGAAATATCACGTATGACCTCCAGGGCAATAACCTCATTATCTTTATGCTTCCATGACCGAAAAGATCTTGGTACATGCTACAGCGTGAGAGGAAGACATTTTCGCGTGTGATCGCTCAACGATCAGACTTTCTGGTGGCTCGAAAGCTGTTAACACCAAAGAAATAGAGTTGGTCTCAGCCAGCTTCTGTAAGTTGGTGCGAATGATGTTCTGCTCGTTGAGCCTTCCATGCTAAAGCAGAGTGCTATCGTGCTATCGTGCTATCGTGCTATCGTGCTGGATCGTTGGATAAGTTCACTGTCTGCTGAGAATTTGAAGGATCTATGTATGCCACTACTGGTTTACAGAAGTCGCTTTTGTTGTGGTTTTGAATTGAGGAGGAGTCTAAAGTGGCGGTGCTGGGTTGGGTGAAAGGTATCGTACGCTCTAGATGCGCGGTTTCGCCATGAAGTCCTGCTGCAATTGCAGCCTTTCATCGTTTTCATCTAAAAACGTCTCCAAGTCGGCATTAGTTGATGCGCTGTGATCATTTGATGCAAAATTTAATATATTTGGTAAATTGATATTATACAAATATGCAGGTGTTATTTTTTTCTTTGAAGAAGAATCAATCCATATTACGACAAACCCAAAGCGATGCAGAGTCTCTTCCACGGTGTGCGTGAGTACCTGACGCCGGTGCTGACCGAGTCTTCGTTCGAGGAGAAGGGGCTGTTGACGCCCGAGGAGTTCGTCAAGGCTGGTGACCTGCTGGTGTACAAGTGCCCTACGTGGCGCTGGGAGAGTGGAGAACCGAGTCTCAGACGTCCCTATCTTCCAGAGAACAAGCAGTTCCTTGTTACACGCAATGGTTCTGTACATTTTACTTGTAGTGTTTTAAGAGTCATATCTTTTTAACTGACTGTATGTACCTATGTAGTCCCTTGTCGCCGTCGTGTGACGTCTCTGGAGCAGAATTACCAGACCGAAGAAGCTGTGGAAGGTGAAGACGAGTGGGTGGCTGCATCTTCCTACGCTACAGAGGGCGGCAATACCAATGCAGTCACTGATTTAAGTGACGAAATGGGGGAAATCTCTCTCTCAGACGTGGACAAGCCCAAAGCTTCAACTGCCAACAAGGGAGGGATCCTCGGAGCTATTGTTGACGAACATTTCGTGGACGGACCTTCTTCCGCTGCTGCTGAACCGGAGCTGAGAGATCTGAGCTCGTACGAAGAGGAGGACAACCTGGTGGAAGATGACGAGGCGGCACTGGGCCCCTCTGCAGGCAGCTATTTGGTGGCCAGTGAGCCGGATGATGCAGAGGACGCCATCCTGCGCACTCGCACGTACGACTTGTCCATCACCTACGACAAGTACTACCAGACGCCCCGCGTGTGGCTCTTTGGCTACGACGAGCGCAATGCTCCGCTCAGTGGCGACCAGATGTTCGAGGACATCATGCAGGACTATGCCAACCGCACAGTGACGATGGAGCCGCACCCGCACCGCGGTTCGCTCGTACACGCCTCCATCCATCCGTGCCAGCACGGCGCTGTCATGAAGCGCATCATCGCTAACCTCAAGGCACGCAACCCCGGGGAAGCGGAGACGGAAGAGCAAGTGGCCAACGAGATCCGCAGTGACCAGTACTTGTTCCTGTTCCTCAAGTTCATCCAGTCGGTCATCCCTACCATCGACTATGACTACACGATCGAAGTGAACGCCAAGCAGTAAAGGAGGCAGATATCCTGCCTTGAAAGAGAGGACTGACCCTAATAAAATAACATCATCTCGGTGGAATATCCTTTACAAATATTGCAATTAAACTTTCAGTGCTAAATTGTTTTTTTAGAATCATTTTCTGGATACGCCGCTTCAAATTCGCTCGGAAGAGAGTACCAGCTTCTTCTCCTTCTTCTTCTTCTTCTCCTCATGGTGTTCGTGACGCTCAAGTACATCATCATTGGGGACTCGGAAGTGGGCAAGTCGTCGCTGCTGCTGCAGTTCACGGAGCAGCACTTCCAGCCCATCCACGACTTGACAATTGGCGTCGAATTCGGTGCTAAACTGCTCGAAGTGGACGGTCGAAAGGTTAAACTCGAGATCTGGGACACTGCAGGGCAGGAAACGTTTCTATCCATCACGAGGAGCTACTACAGAGGCGCAGACGGCGCTCTGCTCGTGTACGACGTCAGTCGGAGGGAGAGCTTTGAGCATTTGGGCCGTTGGCTGCAGGAATGTCACCAGAACTGCCACAATGACGAGGTGGAGATTATGGTCGTGGGAATGAAGTGCGACGTGGTGGAGACAGACAGAGAGGTGACGGAGGAGGAAGGACGCAATTGGGCTGCAGCACACGGTCTCTACTTCATTGAAGCTTCGGCCAAGACGGCACTCAACGTGGAGCAGGTCTGAGCTGAAGAATGCAAGGAAGAAACTATAGATGATACTGACTCTGTCTGAGTGTTGCTATTTCACCAGGCCTTTGCATTGACGGCGACGACCATTTTGAGGAACTTCGACTACTCGAACCACCAGATGCGCAAGACATCGGGCGCCAGTCGAGTGTCTATAGACGCCGCAGTGGATCGGCCTCAGACCAGATCGGAGTGCTGCGGCAGTGGGTAGATGGCTGATCGAAGTGGAAAGACGTTGCTATCGACAGCGACAAAGCCTTATTGTAGGTAGGTATCTTGTCTAACGTCACCTACGCCTTTTTGGAACGGGTTGACGCAACAAGAAGAGCAAGATTTGATATGATTTCTCTCTTCTTCATTGGATTATCATGGTGCGCAGGAAGCTACTGGGTCGAGCAAAGACTAGAGCACTTCCGTCTGCTCAGTTGCTGCGTTGTCCAGGAGCTCTTGCACCCACTCGCCGATCTGGTTGTTGCCAGTAGCCAAGTAGTGTGCGTAGTGCGTGTGCAGACACTTGACGTTGGTGAATTCTCGGATGCCAGCAATACCCACGTCCCGCAGAAAGAATTCCCAGCGACGGCCTTTAACAACCTCCAGATCGTGCGGAGTCATCATACTCCAACGCTGTTCCGCGTACTCTCGGTGACTCTGAGCCATTCTCTACAGCAAACAACCGAACGATTAAATGGTAAGTATAGTACGATTACTTAACTAAGTGCAAACGTACCTCCTTAGCAGCTTCGTCAACGTCCAGTCGATGCTGCAGGGTCAAAACGTACTGCTGATCCTCTAATGTGGACACTCTAGCCTTCAATTCCGAAGACGCCAGCCAGTAAATTGTGGGAAATGGCTCCACTTTCGCTCTCTGTTTCTTCTTGTAAGCGTTTTCAGCATTTCGGAGAGGGTAGAGCAGTAGTACAGCCGGTTTAAAGTCCTCGTTCTCCCTTGTACGCGACGTTTGTCCCTTGCTGTCCACGAACGCACTCACTTTGACCAAATTATTAGGCACAAAACCCAATTCTTCTTGTACCAGAGCCACTTCAGCCTCAGAAGCTTCACACGGGAGACCTTCATGCACTTCTTCGGTTGTCATTGCTGTTGCTACTTGGTTAATGGTAGAGAAGTGCTCTTTGTGTCACAATTAGTGACATGTAGCCATTTCACTTTACTGTCTGTAGCCATGTGCCATGAAGAGACGCGATCCTTGAAGCCATTTGAGACTTTAACGACGATGGACCCGATCAAGGCGCTGGATATGGAGAACCGCTCCGGTATCTCCCAACAGGAGGTAGAAGACTTTGCGTCGCGTATGGACATGGTAGAGAATTGCAGTATTTTATGAACTAGTATGAAAAATGCGACAAAAAATGGTTTTATTGATGTAATTTACGCTATTAGATTGCCAAAGCGATGGAAGATGTCAAGAACGGAACGTTTGATCCACTCAAGTGCAATGTCCGTGGTTGCAATTAGTATAGTACAAGGTAATTTACTAATTGCATTGTTGAATGCTACAGATTCCAGGATACAAGACACCGGAACAGGAAGAATTGGAACGTAAAGAGCGGATCAAGAGAGAGAATGAACGAAACAAGCGACTAGAAGAAGCCAAACGCAAGGAGAAGCAAGAAGAGCACGACAATTGGTGGCACAAGGCTGAATTACGCTACTCATTGAGAGATTCGGAGGAAGATGACGAAAATAAGGACAGTAACAAGAGCGAGAGGTGGGCCAACCGCATTCTTGCAGCTTACAAGTCCCGTGACGCCAATGACTATTCCCTGTGGAATCAATGGGTACCGGAAGATCCTGTCTCTCTACAGGAGAAGGCAGAGCGAGAGGCAGAGCTGGAGAAACTACGTAATCGTGAGTTCGAGAACAACAATCCAGAGTTCTGTAACCAGTTCAAGAAGGACATGGAGGAGCGTCAGAGATCCCAACTGGAGAAGGCAAACACAGCCGAACGTACATTATGATAGTTTACAGTCATTATGCTGGAGGTGCTAGTACTAATGTATTGTTTGGTTGCAGGTTTGAAGCTGAAAGGGAATCGCTTCTACAAGAAAAAGCAGTACGATGAGGCCATCAAGATCTACATGGAAGCTCTAACAGCTTCTCCTTTCAGTGTTGCGATCCTGGCCAATCTTGCTCAGTGTTATCTACGGCTCGATCTACTGGATGGCTGTATTGAGTTCTGCACTCGCACACTGTACGTGGACGACAACCACGTCAAGGCGCTTTCACGTCGAGCAACAGCTTTCCACCGTCAGAAAAAGTTTAAAGAAGCTGCTGAGGACATGCGCAAAGTCTTTTCACTGGACGGAGAGAACGCAGACGTTGTTGAACAGCACTCGGTTATCGTTGGAGACTACGAAGACTCAATCACTAACAGTGAATTGGACTCGGCGTTAAACAGGACTGATAATCCGTCAACTATTGAGGAGCTACGGTTTTCTCTACAGATATTCGAGAAGATGAACGACCAGGCAGCACAAGAGCCTCAACGTCGCGTGAAAGACTCTTGGGTCGCTTACGCCCTTGTTACTCCCTTTATGGAGAGAAATGAACATGTTCGAGCGAAATTCCGGACTTCTGGAGAGATGGACAAGCTTTGTGAGCGTATTGAGGCTGCATTAGCGACAACAAAGGCTCATTCTGCAGCTGAAGTGGAGATTCTGAGTGGAATGATCAACTGCAGTGCAGCAGCAGTGGCTGAAAATCCTCGCAACCAAGTCGTCATGTTCCGTAACGTGAATTTCCGGGAGAAGATTTTGACAGTAGTTGGAGATTTGGTAGCAGGAAAAACACCATGGATGGTCCAAGCCAGTCTCGTTCGCTTTCTAGAGGCAGTGGTGGAGTCCAAAAGCTGGCGAAACGCTATGCTTTCATCGGACAACGTTCTCTCATCACTATTGGCAGCTCTTTGTCTTCAATTCGAGGATAAAACGGAGGACAGAAGTTGGATAATCGCCACAACTCTCTCTGCATCCAATATTTGCTTCACGCTGAGTAGTGAAAGTGCTGGAGTGCAGGCGTTTAATCGTCACAGCGTTGACTGTATTGCCACTATAGCTCTTGCATTGGAGACTGCTATTGGAACTGATCTGCTGCGGAACTTACTCGGTTTTGTGATCAATTTATCGACGAATAAAACCATTCGAGAGACGATCGAGAGCAACAAATGTGAGGAAACTCGTCGGAAACTCGTCCAAGCTTTGCTTCAAACTGCAAAGACAACTATTTCCAAGGACGCGACGTGTTCGGAACGAGCTCTGGGAGCTCTGTTGAACTTTTCCAGCCCTGAAAACTCCCAGCTCCGATGTTCCGACCTCGTGGAATCCGGAGCTGTTGATGTAGTCGAGAAAATCCTCTCGATGGCCAGCCCTTCGACTTTTTCCAAGTCAATTCTCGTCTTGTCACGTGCTGTGGGTCTCCTTTGTCGCCTTCATGCAGCAAAAGGAGAACTTTTTGATCGCCTTACAAGCTCCGAGGTGCTCTCAAAGCTCTACGCTGTGTGCGAGTACGCCACTTCGAGCTTCAGCAGTGGGTTAAATGCAATTCCAGATGAAATCTGGCAGCTTTACGCACAGATTTCGTGTCATTTTGGCTGGTGTTCACACATCATGAGTGTTCGAGGCTTCTTACGCGATAGAAAAGCTGTTTCTCTATTGATTCAAGTGGTTGCTACTGCCAACGCCCAAGATGCTTTTCACCGGTCAAGTGGAGAGACAACTGCATGCGAGAGACTCGTAGGCAACAGCGTCAAAGTGTTGATCGCTTTACAGAGTGACTTGGACGGAGCTGATCTCCAGACATTTAGAGACAAAAAGAGTTTGTCGGTACTTGTGAAAGCGCTTCAAGAGCTACCAGACGGCGTAGCTCGTAAGAATGTAGCCATTCTTTTGGCAAAGTTGTGCCAGGCAGACGCGCAGATCAAGGACGGAGTTCGAGACCTACGAGGGATTGAGATGATGATGTCGGTCGGTCGGTCACTGAAACGCTAGAGAGTCAGAGGGAAACAGCAAGAACTGGAGCGTTTAGCTGTATTTTGCAGGCATTTAAGCTCCGTTTTCACTCGAGCAAATGTGCTTCAATGCCCACCGCGATACAGCAGCTAGAGCAGTTTGAACACAGGAGTTTAGTTGAGTTCATTAATTCATAAACAGAGATGAAATACCTGAGGAAAAGGGAGAACGGGCGCATGTAGGAAATGACGTACTTCTGCATCCCCACATCCTACTCACAAATCAAGGGTTAACCCACTGCAGGAGATCGACTGGTATCTCTACTTACGCCTTCTTTCTCGATCTTGAACAGAGTGTAGTTCGTCTTCGAGCACCGGATATCCGCCATCGGATTGATAAATTTCTAAACAGTCTAAACCTTAGCAACGATAGCACAATTCAAACTAAACTGTTAGGAATCAGCTCACCTGGATGTTAGAGCGGTAGACTTCGCTTTTATTATCGACAGAAGTCGATCGACCTCGGAAGAAATTGAATCGATTGGTCTGTAGTACGCAACAAAGCAGCAATTAGACGTGCTTTAGATGATAAACAACAGTCCAGAAGTAACTTACACATGCGTTTAAGCGGACGCTCAGCTCCTGCTTTCTCGCCTCCTGCTTGATATCGAAACTCACTTTCCCCGCTGACTTAGCGGTCAACAGCCGGAATCGCTTGGTTTCTGCTGCTGGCGTCATGAAGATTTTGCCGCCGTAGCACGAATCTGTCCAGGTTGTCGTGAAAGTCTCGTCCAAACTGAGTAAAACCTCTGGTCAGTAGAGCAAGAAATCCTACAGGATATTTGGCTACAATCTCCACCTGAATCGATATTTGTACTTGTTGAGTCGCTTCCGAGCAAACAGGCAAAAGTCCGTCTGGCTGTTGTGGACCTGTGGGATGTAAATCCGGAAGAACTTGGTTCCGTAGCGAGCAACCTGCCACATGATGGGTAAAAGTTGAGTAAAAAAAATCTACAAACTTAAAGTCTTACTTCGACTCCTGTCGCCAATTCCATCACCAGAATGGAGAAAGACGGTGGCATATGATGCAGGAAAGCCATCGGACCACTAAACGTGTCACAGTCGCCTTGTTCTTCGTCATTTACTGCCTTTGAAGTTTTGGCTGGAGCTGGACCACTCACAGCTCGAGTGTTTCTTGCCAATGGAGGAGCACTGACGTCTCTTGTGCCATCAGTTTTTGGAGACGAATCTCCCTCTAATGGAACTACTGCTTCACGTTTTGGAGAATCATTGACAAACCAATCCTGACACTCGTCTCCGTCACTGGCATTCGAGTCCTGATCCTCAAATTCCTCTTTCAATCTGTAGTCAAAAGAGTCAAGTTAAAGTACCAATTGTTTTCCCTATTCTTTAAAGTTTTACTTACCGGTTCGCGAACTCGCCCATTACGCTCCCTTCCATCATATTCGCAACCTCTTCCTTCTTCTCACGTACTTTTACGTTCGTAGCGTAACGGAGAATAACGTCCACAATAATAATGTTATTAGGACAATTATTATTATTATGATGCAGTGTAGCCATTTTGAAGTGTAGCCATGTCTGTAGCTCTTCCTGAGAGCCACTACGAGCTCCTGCGCGACGCCATCTTCGATAACGACCGCTCTCGCGCGTCCGAGCTACTGTCTGTCCCTGGAGTTGACGTGGACCACTTTGACGCTGGCGGCCAGACGCTGCTGCATCTCGCGTGCTTCTGGGGTCGAATGGACCTGACTAAACTGCTTTTGGCCGCTGGAGCGAGTCTCAAGACGAAAAACGCCGCTGGCTGCACAGCGCTGGACCTCGCGACCCATTGGGGCCACTCGGCAGTGGCTGAAGTGATCCGGTTGAGAGGAGGCAGCAGCATCTGGGAGGACAAATTAGGGTTACTTCAGGTGGAACTGGAGGATTTAAGGCTCAAGACGCAGCATTTAGAGGAGGAAAACAAGCAGAAGATGCTTCAATTGGAGAAATTCACACTGGAGATCCAGACGATGCAGACGCAACTCGCAGAAGAGAAAAGTGCTCACGTTTTCACTCTCGAGACCTTCCAACGTGTTCAGGAGCAGTTAAAACTGCAAAAGGAAGGGAACAAGCAGTTGCAAGACGAGAGAGAAGAGCTGAGAGAGCAGTTAAATGCTTCTAAAGTAGCACAAGCCAATGCAGAACGAGCAAGTGTGAGGTCTTTGGAGGAAATGAAGGCTTTGAAAGCCCATAGAGACGACGTTCTGGCTCAGATGCAGACCAGCGTCAAGAAACAGGAAGAGATCGCACACAAGTGGCAGAGGGCGGAGGCAGCAGCTTCTATGGCTGATTCCCAGCGGAATTTCGCCTTCGCAGAGCGTGATCTCATCCATCGAGCACAATTAGCGGCCTTAGCAGAGCTCCTAGTGACAACGGAGAGACTGGGAGCGGCGGAAGACGAGCTCATGAGGCTCAAAACGGACTTGGCGGAGTATATTTTCGAGATGAAGAGAGAGCAGCGTGTCCAGAAGCACGCGGCACAGGCCATGCGTTCCTCCCAGGCCTCTATAGTTGATACAAAGGTGAAGAAAAGTCGGAAACCGGAGGAAGTGGAGAATCTGTTGCAGAAAGCGAGGGAAACACCCAAGAAGATGTTCTCGTTAGCTGCTAGGGAATACGGAGATCGTGTGTACTTGGAAGAGCAACGGAAGCTTCGAGGTCGCAGTGAAAGACAGCAGAAAGTGGAGAACCAGTACCGAGTTCACGGTTTTCGAGCTCCTGTAGTGGATGCAGAGGCCTTCCAAGAGGAATTTGTGTCTACAGTTCGAGCCTTCGCTTCCTCTAGAAGCGAAAAGTGGCAGAATCTCAAGAAAGATCGAGACCGACAGGCTTGGTACGCTACGACGACACTTGCTCGGCCGATTTCCACGGCCCCAGCGCTACAGAACTCAGTTTCTGGAGTAGAAGGAACGCTCAACTACAGTTTGTACAGGAAATACGCATTACCGATTGCTCAATCGCCAGGGAATCTCCGTCCAGTCACATCGTGCACGGAACTACGAACGCACGCGGATTTCTTGTCGGAAACCAAGAAGAAAACTGCAAATTACCCCCAGCTCCAAGAAGTATCGGACAAAGAAGGATCGTTCCTGCCTCTGGTTTAAGTTGCTAGTTTTTGGATTTTATAGGCGAAGTTCTTGGTCTGGATCGTGCAGATGCAGCAGATTTCGGTCTCTCGACTTGTCGAGTTGTTGGAGAAGTTTGTGCAGGGATTTCCAGTGTTGAAGAGCTGAGACGTCGAGGAGATTTTCTGGCTGCAGAGCCTGGAGGCTTTTGCGGCGATGAAATCGGGGCCAGGTGGACGATCATACACCCTGACAAAGGATCAAACCTCTCGAGCGGATGCTGACGGATGGGCTCTGCTGCTTTGACTGCTGCAATTCGAGAGGCCTCCAGAACCTGTGTCACTTGATCGTGGTTAAGCTGCACCATCGCTGCTAACTGCCTCGTTTCCTTCTCGTGCATCGCTTTAGTCAACGCCAAGGCCTTGTAGGAATCAGCGAGTTGCCTTCTCGTTTTGTCCATTTCTCGTCGATGCTTTAAACGCTCCTCCGCGGCGTTCTCCAGTTCTGCTCCTAACTCGTGCTGCCGGACCAGCAGATGCTGACATCTAGCACGCAGTTTATCACACACAATGGCATCTCCCCCTCCGGATGTGCTTTCTAGCACTTGAAGACGCTGTTCCAGTCCAGAATTGATGCTTTTCCATTCGTCATTTGCGTTCTCGAGCCGCTGAATCACGTCTTCCAAGTTCTTCACCGTATTTTCGTGGATTAGACGCTGCTCGTCCAGTTTAGCAGCCACAATCTCGTCCACAAGAACAGCGAGGTCATCTGCGAAGGTGTCCAGTCGAAGGTTCATGTTGAGCCACGTTTGATCAAGAAGTACTCGCGCCAACTCAAACAGATCTTTGGCTGCTTTCTCGTGGGACTCCATTGCCTCAACGTGACAGTCACCGGCAGCAACTCCCGCTCTGTCCAGCGTCTCGAGTGTCTGATGCAAGGAACGCTCCTTCCAGAGCTGTACACTGGAGAACAAGTCGCTTAACGGCTGAAAAGTTGCAGTTTTTTTTGTGGTTTTATGGTCAAAATCATCCGTACAAAGCTCGCGACACTGAGTTTTAAGCTCATCAAGACGCGATCGGATCGTCAAGTACTGTGAAGTCACTGAAGCTGCTGCCATTCGTCTTGAGCTATGGCTTTCCGTGAAGTTTTCTGGACGAAATATAAAAAATCTCGTATTTATAGGCAACGAACGACAAGGACTACGACTGAAGCTGGTGATCGATCACGAATGCGAGAGGGGATTTCTACTGGTGAACATCCTTCGCCTCTAACGTTGGTGCCAGTGAGTGGTAATGGCTTGGATTTATCCTTTCGAGATATTATCCTGCCTTTGAGTCGCCATGAATTAATCCTGGCAATCGGCAAGTACGTCGTGCTGCAGAACATCCAGAGCCAGGAATTGAGTTTCGTTGCAAGTGGAGACCAAACTTCTGGTGTTCTTGGGGAGATCACAGCCATGACTTTGTGTGGGAAACGCCAGTACCTCTCAGTGTGTCGAGCTGCAGTAAAAAATGAGGAGGAGAATTTAAATTCTCCTGCCTCCATCTCCGTGTACAAAGTCACGTCAAGAACAGATCAATCTATAGCTAAAGGAGCTAATTCTCGCCGTATTTCACTGCTCAAGACGCTGACAGTCGCTTGGACAGATCGATTCGTTGGTACTGCCTTATCCCCTGATGGGAAATTGGTCAGTGCCCAAGCAGCCAATTCCACTTGGAGTCTAGGAGTTTGGGACTGGGGACGCGGTCGACAGGTCGCTTTGTCTGAAGTTCACTGTCGAGTGTCTCGAGTTCGCTTCAACGTTATTGATATGGCTCAGTTATCCACCAGCGGTGGCAATCTACTGAGGATTTGGACGCTTTGTGAATACACGCTAAAGCCACTCGCCAGTTTCAAGTCGGGGGACGAGACCAAAGTGAAAAATGTGGTTAATTACGCAGATCACGCGTGGCTGCCGGACGATGTGTTAGTGGCACTGTTAGAAGATGGAGATGTGCAGTTGGTGGTGAATGCAGAGCTGATGCAAACGCTCCGTGCAGTTCACAAAGGCTTGGGGAAATTAGTGTGTATGAGTCCACTGAGTAATGGCGAAGGGGTCGTTGTAGGCGGCACTCATGGTCTTGTGTCGGTCGTTCGAGTGGCGTCTAAAATGCTGAAAGCAAACGAGAAGGAGCTACATCTACAACGTCGAATGCGAGTGCCAAACACGTACGTATCTAATATCTGGATATTCGGATTCATCTCACAGTTTTCTTGTATCAGGGAACGGATCGTAAGTGTGACAACGGATCCTGCTGCTGCGATGTTGCTTTGTTGCACTGAAAGGGGCTACGGAGCTTATGATCTCAGCAATTTGTGTCTTCTTCGTGGGGATGATGAAGCGATAACGCTAAGTTTGTTGGCTTCAACGCCTTTATCCCAAGAAATGGAGAAGTTAACTGCAGCTTCCAGACGACCCTGCTTCGCTGCTTCTTGTCGCTTGCCAGACGGAGATGCCGCAGTTCACGTATGGAGCCAAATGGATTGCCACGAGTGTTTTATCGCCCACCCACTGGAGCAACAGACGCCACTTAGTGTGGATATTCACCCTTCTGGCTCCGAAATCTTGGTGACGTTTTTATCCAAGCTTCAGATTTATTTCGTGTTGCAAGATTCTCTACGTTTGGGCTTTGAGATGCCGCAGAAGCAGCTCTCGCTAGCACAGTACAGTCCCAGTGGAGCTCTTTTTGCAGCTGTGCATGCCACTAACAAGACGATTTATCTCTATCGAGGGTTGTCAAGAGTTCAGCGAGAGCCACAACTCGTCGGGATTATTCGGAATTTTCGCGATACTATCGAGATTTTTCGCTGGACTGTCCACGATAACAGCTTTTTCGCAGCAGATGCGACCGGGGAACTTTGTCATTGCGCGTTACGATGGCAATCAGGAGGAGACGTGGAAGATCTGGTGACAACTCACAGTTCAACGCAGACTCTTGCCTCTCACAACGTTATTATGGCGTTTACGAGCTGCTATATAAACGAAAGCCACGACTACGCTGTGTTTGTGGCTGAAAAGAAGGGTAACAGTTCTCGAAAGGGCTCCAGTAGCCAAAGTATTGTACGGGCATGGGTGAACGGTGAGTTAACTGTGGATTCCTTACAGAATAATGGAAGTATTGGCGAAACCCTGCCATTCCAAGTCACTGCGCTGGAGTCAGGTCCTGGATTGGGAAGTAGCGACCAGAATCTGCTCTTCACTGGCACAGAGAATGGATCTGTGGTGATTTTCAGCTGGAAACGAGGGCCGCGAAGTATTGAAGGAAATCCAACGATTATCCTTAGTCACATGATTAGACGAGTGGATTTACATACTTCGTCAGTGGTGGGGTTGTTCTACGCCTCTCGCTCCCGTCAATTGCTGTCCAATAGCAAAAATGGCGTCGTTTTAGCGTGTAAACTGTGTCGAGAGATCTCTGGAGAGAGCTCGTCTGATCTTGCAACTGCGATTCGAGACGAGCAAAATCTCCACGACTTATCCACTCACGGTTTTTCGAGTATCTGTCAGCCGGAAGAGCTAGCAGTGTACGACCGTAACAAAGTGGAACTGAGTCGCCTGAAGCTTTTGGATCTGGACGCAGAGCTGCAGCAGTTTAAGATGGAGAACGAAATGCTCAGTCGACAAGTGAAGGAGCAACGGCTTAAGTTCGAAAACACCTTGAAAGGGGAATTGGCAGCCTACGCAAGATCAGCTGAAGAAGACCAGAAAGCGCTACGTTTTGAATTGGATGCGAGACTGGGAGGGGCCATTCATGAAAGGGAGAAGAAGCTGCGATCTCTGTCCGAAGACGCTCGTTCAGCTCAAGACCACTACTTAATTTCGATGGAGAAGCTGCAAAGCGAGTGCGATACGTTACGAGAGCAGCTCCAACGTTCGAAACTGGACCTGGAAGACGAGCAGAAGAGAGCAGAAGAGCGGGAAATGCAACTGGAGTACGAGAACAAGAAGAACCTTCGAGAAGCGAAAGCTCAGTTCGATTCTAGGCTGAAAAGGCAATCGGAAGAACTGGAATTGACTAAAAAAAAACTTCAAGAAGTACTCCGACAACTGGATCAAGATCACTTGGTGCAAATGGGGCTGTTAGCCTCTACGATCGACTGTGAGAAGCAGAAAGGAGCGCTGCAATTGGCAGAGCAGAACGGGAAGGCTGCAGCGTTGAATCAGGAGGTGAAGATGCTTCTGGGGGCGTTGAACCACAAGGACGGGGAGTTGCAGCAGATGCACTGTGACTATGAGGAGAAACTACGGGAAGTTCAAGTGTTACGGGATCGATTAGCGGATGAAAAAGCTTTTGGGAAGAAACTTTTACGAGAAAAAGACGAATGCGCAGCTCAACTGGCAGATCAGAAGCGTCTACTGGACAATTTACAGCGCGTGGATGGAGTGCATCGCTCCCAATTGGAGCTCTTGCAGAGGCACATTCTACCTAAAGACCAAGAACTGGCGAAGATGCAGGAACACCTCAACCAACTGCACGACGCCAACCAGGAGGTGGTAGTACAAGCCAATATCAGCGATCGATTGCGTGTGGAAACGTCTTCACTGGCCAAAAAGCACGAACGGGAGTTGGTGAACGCTCGGAGGCGACTGGAAAAGGTCCGACACTCGATTGTGGTGCTGCAGGAGGAGCTGGGGGAGTTGCTTCAACGTAGTACTGTCCAGGAGAAGAGCACATTAGTGACAGAGATCGGAAGGCTGCACAAGAAGATAACGAGACAGTTGGACGCTTTACAAGCTCGCGGAGACTCAGCAAAGGAAGTAAATGCCGAGTTACACCGACAAAACCGCTTCTTACTGCAGAACAAACATTCACTACGTCGACAAGTGGAGGCTGGGAACCGAGAGAAGCACAAATTGGCAGCATTTGTCGTTTCAGAACGCGTCGCTGGTGACGGAGTTGAACACGTTCCGGAAGGCCAACAAGGAGCTGGAGTGGAGATTGAAGAGACAGGAGCTGAACAACAGAAGAACATTGAATCAACAAGGTCCAGAGACGGAGGAAGGCGAGGTGGACGCTCGAAAACTGGTCAAAGAGACGGAAGTGAAGGGGTTAATTACCAGTAGGAGTGTTGGTAGTGTGCGATTTACTACTGGAGCGAAGCCACGACCAAAGTCGGCAGGTGCAAGAAGTAGTAGAAGAGGAATTCTAATGTAGTAGCTCCGAACTGGAAGTTTTCGGTTTTGATAGGCGTAAACTACCTTGTAGTATGAAATTCTCCCATGAAAACTACCCGACGCAGACACTCTGGTATGTTGGGACGAGGTATTTGATGTTGATGAAGGCGTCGTCACCTCCGTGGGACTCCATGATCTCCAGTGTCTGCTGGATGAGATCGCCCAGATTCAGTTGCTTCCGTTGGCTGTAGTCGATCGCATCGCCAATGTTGTCTACAACATAAAACAACCGTAGAACGGTTAAGACACGAGGGTTCTTCTAGCTAAAGCAGTAGTCAGCCCCTACCGTTCTTGCGGATGAAGATGTTGAGAACTGGTAGAATCTGTCGGTAGTACGGAACGAGTGCTTGGCCGATGAGTGCTGGGCCACTTCCAGGCTGAGCTGCAGACTCACACGTCACCATCAGCTGTAGAATGTGCAGCGTTTTGACGATAATTCCAGCATTGCGGGTGTTGAGGGCGTCTGGAATCCAAACAACAAAGTGTAAGTTTTGACTGTAATAAACCCTTTTGCCACGTACTTTTGATCGGGATAATGAGCTGAGGAATGACGGGTAGAACCTTATTGCTGGCGTTGATGAGCATGTCCTTAATACCTTGTTCCGACAGGAAAGCATAGGGTTCCTCCACCTCACGCAGGCCGTCGAAGAAAATTGGCAGGTAATGGTGGAAATCCAGCTATAAATGTTAAGTAAGTTAGAAATAGGGGTGATTAGTGTCGATAAGTAGCCATCGGGCTCTGTGTTTGACAGTAAGTTCTTCTAGCTAGCAGCAACTGTACCTTGGTGATGTCCACTTTCCACGCTACCATATTGCGTACGCCACCGTGGTCGATCTGGATCGGCAGGTCACCCCGTTCATAGAATCTATAGGATAGATTTTCTATAAGTTTCACGTACTTTTATCTTCCGAATATCTAAAACTTCCTCACTTACCGTCGGAATGACGTATCGGGAGGGTTCGAGCGCTCTCGAAAAGCTGCTGGTTGCTGGTGTCTCGAACGTGGCGACAGAGTTTCGAGTTTATCCGCCTAACACCCACAAAAAAGTAAATAACCACCTTTAACTTCCCCCAAAAAATGATGTCAATACCTTGATGGTTTTCTCGAGATCAATACTTCCTCCCGTTCCTTGACCTTTTCGAAGGAAACTGTCGGTAGTATGAGGCTTTGAGGGTTTAGACAAGGAGAAAGCGCTGATGTGCGCTGAATCGTCCACTTTGTCGTTCGAACGACGCTATTCATCGACAAAATCATCAGTTCCAGTACGAAAAGAAACCTAATAGAAACTCCAAACCTTGTGAACGACTGCCGTTGTATCGAAGCAGCTCCCCGTCTCCGGCAACGTGATGCTCTTTGGCACAATTCGCGTGCTGACGTTCGGAATGCGTCCTGCCATTGGGTTGTATCGGGTTGAGCTCTTTTCTCAAAGTGGTGGATGAACTGCAGGCCAAAAACTCCCCATGTTCCTGATAAATAAAGACGCTGGTAATCGGTAAATTTACATCGAAACCTCACTACTTATAGCTCTTATGCATTCATATTTATTACTACGGTAGTATTCTACACACAGAGCGACGTTAGACCCAGTGGATCCGGCATCGAGGGAACTTGTGCTTGACTGTGGAAAAGTAGGCAGCGGTAGTCTCCATACCAGCACAAGCACCGATGTGCAGCGTTTCTAACGGGGTTTTACGACCAACTAAAGCTCGGAAAGCTGCGATCGTGAGCTGGTTGCACGCTTTGACGTTCAGGTGCAGCAATTGTCCACAGTGTAAAGCCACAGCCGTGAAACCTTCGTCCGTCATGTTGTAGCAGAACTCGAGTGAAAGTCGTTGCAGGTTTGACGCGCGTGTAGCCATCCGCTTGAGTCCGTCGTCATCTAAAGCCACACAACCTTGGAGCAACAGCGTGGAGAGTTGTGTACAACCAGCAGCGATAGCCACCAGGTCGTTGTTCTCCAGTGTTTTACATAGTGAAAGGTTGAGTGACTCGAGCTCTAAGCATCGAGCGATTGCTGCGAACGTGGCGCTACCGAGCGATTGCAGCGCTCCTAAATCCAGTGACCGTAGAGAAAACCGATGAACCGAGACGAGAGCTGCCACACCGCGATCATCCAGCGCTGCACACCCGCTCAAGTCGAGTGTGAAAAGCTCGCAGATCGATTTCTTCTCTTCGAAGTGGTAGAAGTCGAAACCTTGAACCTTCGGACAGCGTGCGAACGAGAGCGAACGGAGGTTGCGCTGCATCCGCATGAGGAACCGAAGCGCCGGTCCTGAGATTTTCAGACAGCGATCGAGTATGATGTCCTCTAACGTTAACGACGCGTGCTGAGCCATCGCCACCACCGATCGGTCGGTGATTCTCCTGCACATGGTGAGGTTTATCTTCTGCAGCTTCGGACAGTTAACCGTGATGGTGATGACGCCGTCGTCCCGCACGCGTGAACAGCCCGACAGGTCCACCTTGGTAAGATTCCGACAAGCCCGAGAGATGGCCACGAGCGACTCGTCCGTCAGTTTGATGCAGTGCAAGGCCAACGTCTGCAGACTCACACAGCGACAGAGCTGCTCGAGGGCTGCGTCCGAGATCTGCTTGGACTCGACGTCCACGTGTCGGAGCTGCTCGCATCCGAGGCCTTTGACCAGGTGCGACAGTAGAGGAGACGTCACGCGCGGGCCGTATAACGCCACGCTCTGTAGTTGCGACGTTTCCACTGATAGGTTCCGGCCGCTCTTGCTACGTCGCTGCCGGTCGAGCAACACAGCCGCGGCTACCTCCAGCTCATGTTCGCCCGTGCACCACGTCTACAATAGCAATGAACACACGCAGGTTAGAGTCAATTGCATTGCGCTTTGACGGCGGACGGACGTACCAAGTCCGCGTGCTGCTCACGATGCACAGAAGAGAGTGAAAGTCGTCTCCAGCGCTTCGAGACCCGCGCCAAGCCGTGCCAGCGATCCTGAAGATGAACGAAGCGGCAAACGTGTGCTAGCAGCACATGGTCGGGTAATTGCTCGATGTTGATCGTCATGAACGTTGATCAATTCACTGCAAGGAGGTGTTGGAAGTGAGCCCATGCAGCTTCAAGAGGCGTAACGACCGGCGCGTCACCTGGTCCCGGCCAGGTGAATTACTGTGTACAGGTTGTGTACGATCTCAGAATCCGGTCGAACATGGACACCTTCCTGGCCGACTGTCGCGAGCTGCAGCGCCGTGGTCTGCTGTCCTCGCAGCAGTTACAGGAGTACGAGTCTTCCCTCAGCTCCGTCTCGACTCCACCCGACGATATTCGTGAGCGCGTGTCCGCTCTCCTCGTGCAAGAAGCGGACGCCATTGTGGAGCGCGTGCGGGTGCAGAGCAACCAACAGGAAGAGCAGAATATCGGCAATACAGAGTTGGCGGCAGTGGCAGTGGGTGGCGCATTGGGTGCGTTGAATGCGTGGTTACGTCCAGCACCAGCCCCGGCGTCCACCGCTAAAGCTACGACCTTGTGGGCCAGTGCGTACGACGGCGCAATGGCTACACTTAACGTGGCGAAGCGAAAGCGGCGCGTACAGCAACTGCAGCTCAAATTGTTGAGTGGGGACGTCGCCACCTGCACCCACGTCGTGCTGTGCATCAACGGCTTTATGACGCAGAACGACGACCCGACGCGCAACTGGCGCGCGTGGATAGAAGAAGACCAGGACGCCGCCGTCTTTGGTGTTCAATGGGAAGCTGGTGACGCCGCTGCTTGGGACGAGTTCTGCACACACGTGAACGACAACTTGGGCAGTTCGTCAGTGCCAGCAATGGTCGCTCACTTCACGGGTAACCCGTGGCACAGTGCTCAAGGGAAGGCGGAACAGGTGGGTATCCTACTCGCGCATGTCTTGGCTGAACGTCCAGCACTGGTACGTGGTCGCAAGATCTCGCTGCTGGGTCATTCGCTAGGCGGTGCCGTAATCTACAGCACCTTTCAGGAGATGGCCAAGCTACGGGCAGAGAAGAAGGGGGAGAACTTGCCGCTGGTTTCCAATGCTGTCAGCTTCGCCGGTGCCTTCATCCCTGATTCGCAAGGTCAAGATAATATCGCGAACGCCCTCGACCCGAACGGAGGGAAGTTTATCAACGTCTTCTCGACTCGAGATGGCGTGTTGTCCAAGCTCTTCTGGGCCTTGCAACTACCCGGTCCGAACGGACCTGCAGCTGCTGGCTGCCAAGCTGTCGCCTTCGCCGCCGCGGCTGCCGCTAGCTGCGTGAACGTCGACGTGTCGGATCTAGTGATTCCTCGCGTGGAGAACCACTTCGGCCACGGGTATCAGCAGTTCATGGAAGTCATTAAGTCTCGCGTCCGGCCGCATCTCTTCCGAGCTTGATCCTGTAACAAGACGCTCGAATATCTAAACAAGTAGCAAACCGAACGAACATGACGTGTTGGACTCTAACTCAAGAGGTGTCTGATCGCCCACAGTTCTGTTCACCTTTCCTAGTTGAACATATTGCCGAACGCGCTCTTCTCCTTAGCTCTGGCGTCCGCGTCGTACGCGCGTTTCTGGACTTGCAGTGCGCGGATCTCGTTGCGCACGGCCGCGTTCTTGGGTTCCTCCTCCAGCAGTTCACTCAGCAGTTTATAGGCGCGATCGTAATGCATGAGCTGCACCATGGCCTGGGCCTTACGGAAACGGGCCTTACTGTGGTGCGGCTCCACCTCCAATACCTTATCGCAGCAGCTCAGCGCGCGTTCCGGTTGTGTCGCCAATTTCAGATGACACAGGGCCATATTGGCCCATACAGCTACCTTTATAGCCTGGATATGAGCGCCCTCTTCTTGTGTGGCCGTCATGCCGGCCGCCCCCTGTGCGTATTGGGCCATGGCGTCACCTGTCACAGATAACCCATTCACGTACGCGAACACCTTGGCGTACGACGTCAACGCGCGCTTGAACTCGGCCTGCTTGACGTACAAGTTACCCTGGCGCTTCAGCAGCTCGGCCTGCTCCAGCTTCTCGGCAACGGACAGCGGGCCTAGGCGGGGCTTCCAGAGGCCCAAGAGCTCCTCGTCGCTGATCTCGATCACCTGGATGTCACCCATACTACCGTAATTGAATTTTTGACAAGGGTTAATCTTTTTATTTTTACTTCAAGTAGAATTAATACCACCCACTAACTTTGCACTTCAGCATTTTTAGATCACAGAGGGTATACAAACACACAAGAGTTATAGGAAATGGCAGGCCAATTTTGCCAAACAAACCTGAAGTGGCAAATAATACCTCTTGAAATGAGCAGCGGGAACGAGAGGGTATAAGATGATGGAATGTCAGCGATAATCTGTATTGCTCAGATACTGCATTTTCGCTGCAGTTTACTAATTCCTGCTCACATTGACGGCAACAATGCACAGGAGGAGTGTAGTAGCAATGGTGGAAAGATTCGAGATTGCGAAGGTTGTCGATGCCGATAAAGAGACTGAAGTAGCGGTTGTTGCTGCTGGGATCTTCGTCGCTGGGGTCTTTGTCGTTGAGGTTGTCGTCGTTGGGGTTTCTGGGGCTGTAATCGTGGACGACGAGGAGTCTGAGCTGCCCATAGCACTGCTGGTACCCGAAAGTGACGAACACTTTGCTGAGAAACCAGTCGCTAACGAGTGCACGTTGAGTGTCAGGCCGCTCGTGGGTACCGTCATGGTGCAGTCGGGTGGGTTTAGCGAGATAACCGACTTGATGAGTGACTGACAATTGCTGGATGAGCACATCTTGGTGTATTCTGCACCAGTGGGCAGTGCAGTTGACGTCGTGAGGCTGTAGCCGGAGTCGGGCGCACATCCCGAGAATGTGCTCAAGTTCAGTAGACTAGCGAGAGTTACGTAGGCTGAAGACTGCTGTGACGTGGAGCACGTGGTGTTGCCACTGCTGCTGGAGGAACCGGAAGCATTGGCGGATCCAATGAAGGCGATGGTAACGACTGCGATAAAGGAGAAGACGTTCATGATAGTGCTTGATGGTGTGGTGTAAGCGAAACAACTCAAATTGATGAATAAGGAAGTGTGCCCGGCAACGGCATTGAGTGCATGTAGCGCTCCACCACTGTTCCCTGGGTAAAGATTACTGGACCTAGCATTTCACTGTTGCGGCCATGCACTAATCGCTTGCCAGTTGTCTACACCTTGTATCTGTAGAATCAATAATGAATCCAATTACAAGGATACTGCTGCTGTGACCCGACGCTATCACTAAAGGCAATTCTTGCTCGGCAAGCTAATTGAATGGGTTGTGGATGCAGTGCTATAAAGCTTGAGGCCACTAATTGATACTGATGCTGCAAATTGCTTCAGTCGTGGTCGGTACTGTTAGCTGTTGAAGGAACTCTAAACTGCTCTTGTTGACGAGATGCAGTCAAGCGCCTACACACGGCAGTCCATAAGCAAACCTGCTTCGTTAGTCACTGAAACGGGCTGCACAACAGTGAGCTTCAACAACGAACTAGGGCTTGAAGAAATCCTCCATCAAACGTTCTCCATCCTTACGCAAACCGTGTCCTCCAATCGAAATCGTTTCAGTCAGTTGATTTTGGCGGCTCAAGTTCGTCCGCATCCGATATGTAGTACATACCTGTATGGTTTAGTCGTGATCGCACTGGGGACCGATGTCGACGAGTTGGTCGAATTTGGAGTAGCCGTCGTTGAAATTCGAGTAGCGTTCGTGATGATTAGTTTCGCGAAGTAGTGCCCGAGCTAGACAAACCGATAATCCGTTCACATTGCACGTCAAACGCTCGCTTGGTGCAGTCGGGTGGGTTTAGCGGAATACCCGACTTCAATAGACAAACGAATGTCTGTAAACGGACGTCTGCTCCCGTAGAGTAGATAAGATAAATACTTTGAGGAGAGCAGTTGTCGTCCAATTCGTTCACTATTACATAGCCCAACACACCTTGAAGTATTATTATGTTATTATTATAGCCCCAGGTTGATCTAAGTATGGTGTCGGTTTAACACTGGCCTCGTCTAATCTCATTGGTCAAAATACTTTATCGTGCGTTTCAGGCCCCACAGTTCGTTGACTTGACCATGAGCGGAGTCGCCACCATGGCCGAGGACGAATACGCGCTGGAGGACATCTCCTGGGACGAGATCGACAAGCTCAAGTACTACATTGTGGGCCCCACTATGTTCCTGGCCGTTCGTGCTGCCGTGTACCCGTCCAACTTGGTTAAAACACGCCTACAGGTGCAGTCCAAACATAAACCTCTGTACTCAGGAACGTTCAATGCCTTCTCCACAATCTTCCGACAGGAAGGAGTTCGTGGACTGTACAAGGGATTCGGAGCCAGCACAGCCAATGTTCTTACTGGGAACTTGTACATCTCGGTGTACGAAAAGTCGCGTAAAGTGTTCAAGGATCACACGACAATTGGCGAAAAGGGAGCGAATTTTGCAGGTGGAGCCTTCGCGTCCCTCGTCTCACAGACGGTGGTGGTTCCTCTGGATATTGTGTCCCAACGCATGATGCTCAGTGGCCAGGGACAGGATGTCCGCAAGACGAGAGAACACCCCAAGGGATTCCTCACTGTGACCAAGCAGGTGTTCCGTGCCGAGGGCCTCCGAGGCTTCTACAGGGGATATGTACCATCCATCGCGACGTACGCGCCGTCATCTTCAATTTGGTGGGGCTCCTATGGTTTGCTCGTGCCTGTATACTATAAATTGATGAAGAACTGGCCCACAGACCCTTTCTGGAAACAAGGTACATGTTTCCAACTGCAGTTGGAAAACGAGAAGGAGTGTGACTGACGTGGTGCTTTTGTTTCTCGTTTGTTTGATTACTGTAGTGGTGGCACAGGGGCTGAGTGGTGCGAGCGCTGGAATTATCACTGGCGTCTTGACGAACCCCATGGATATTGTTCGGACAAAGGCACAAGTGTATACACAGTACGGCGCCATGGACACCCTCAAGTATATTTTAAAAACCGAAGGGCCAATGGGTCTCATGACGGGTCTCTCGGCGGTGCGTTGCAGTGGTCGTTGGATGCTAACTAACTGACTTTTCTCTAACTAACGTCATTATTGTGGTGATCACTGCAGCGGCTTCTGGCTATGGGACCTTCGGGCATCCTCATGGTCACGTCGTACGAGTTCGTCAAGCGTGTGTGCCGGAAACCGCAAGAGCCTGACGTAGACGCGTAACTCCGCTATACAGTATCCTCACACTAGTTTTGATTTGCAGCTATACTCTTCATGTAGACACTCGAATTGAGAAGAAGGTCAATAGACAGCTATTCATTGTTCACTAGCGTTTGCGTTTCGTATTCACCGGGTACGATTCTAAGAAGCAACGCCGCTGGAGATCATGGTTGAAAGAATTCCATCTGTTTCAGATCTTCGGTTCCAGAGGACATGTTAATGCAAGATGCTTTCAGTGATTTTACTGTTCGAAAGCGACACCACATTGCTAAAGACACAACAATCAATGCGAAAGGAAAGAGGAACCATACAAACACTGCAGCTTATAAACACAATATTGGCACGAATGCCTCTTATTAACGGCAGGAGCGGTACGACGGATCGTTGCTGGGTCCTAGCAAACCCCTTGCCAGGCGTCGCGCATCATGAAGTTTCTTAGCACGCGGTGGGGGCGGTGGTGGTGGCAGCCGGGGTGGCGACGGGGGCCTTGGTCTCCGAAGGAGTAGCAGTCGTGGCGGTCGGGGTCTCGGGGGCAGCAGTCGTGGCGGCCGGGGTCTCCGGGGCAGCGGTGGTGGCGGTCGGGGTCTCCGGGGCGGCGGTGGTGGCAGCCGGGGTCTCGGGGGTCGAGGACGTGCAGCCAGGCTCGAAGTTGTCGGCCAGCGACTTGACGTTCATGACGGCGCCGCTCGTGGGGATAGTCAAGTCGCAGTCAGGCGGGTTGGTGGCCTGCACGTTCTTGATGAGCTCGTGGCACGCGTCCACCTTGCACATGGCGGCAGTCTGCTCGGCCGTCGGCAGTGCCGTGGCGTACAGCATGTTGTAGCCCGAGTCCGAGGCGCACGTGGTAAGGGCCGTGCCCTGGAGCAGACCCACCATCGACGTGTAGGCCGAAGCCTGCTGGGTGGTCGAACAGGCCTCACCGTTCACGGAGGCGACGAAGGCCAGGGCGGCGGCAGCGACAGCGAAGTACGTGTTCATTGTGTAAGGGAGTGGGAGGAGTCTGGAGCGGAAGGCAAATTGCAGAATGAGCTTGGCTTGCGGGGCTTACACAAGGTTGCAGGAACTGAAGCGCTGCACGAACAGCAAGAGGGACTTTCAGACAGCTGGACAAGAAAAAGGGAAATCATGGCGTCCCATGACGTTGACCACTACAGTGCAAACCCGGTGTTGCAGGGTGATCCGCTTGGTGAAAAGTGTATCTACGCCCGTGCTCTCCGCGCTTGGCTGTCATGATAGCCGGGCGGTGTATCCTCACTTCCGTGTCACAAGAGCAGATCCTGTCCGCGTCTGCAGGTGAGTAATGAGCTCTGTGCCGGTAGAGTGACACGACCATCGCGCAGACTGCAGCAGCCTCTATCAATGTCTTGTGGGCGGCCACCGTAGAGCACCTTCAACGGACGCAGCTTCATGGCGATGCATGTAGTCAAGTACCTATGTCTGTCAGCAGCAATAAATGACGAGGCTCAAGTGCTGCCGACTTCTTGGCTACTAGCCAATGGCTAGGAGAGAGAATCTCAATTCTTCTTCGGATGCAGCACATCGTGCTCTAAGTTAGACCCTCTAACCCATGCAAATTCAAATGCATTGCAAACCATTGTACTACAACGTGTATGTAGAGCACAGCTTCGATCTAGATACACGCTGTAGCATCTCATGCAGCCGCTGCTTTGCTAGTTTTGCACGCAAGATTCACGATCCCACCTACAGATGCTCTATTCAACGGAGTCTATTGCCGGTGCCAAAGGCTCCTCCTCGGAACTGCACGAACAGCCAAGAACACGTATTACAGCGAACTTAAACAACGATAATGAATGTCATTTACCAAATACACACTGTACTGCCTAAATCTCGCGAGACACTCGACAGTTCCAGCTCTGGACCAACTTAGCAAGCGATGGGGGTCGTGCCGGTCTGGGTCACCGACTCCGTCGAGTTGGTCGTGGTGGCAGCAGGCGTAGCGGCGGGGGTCGTCGTCGCGGCAGCAGGAGCCTCCGTGGCGGTCGTCGAAGCCGACTCCGTCGTGGGAGCGGCCGTCGTGGCAGCAGGAGCAGCAGGAGCCTCCGTCGGCGTCGACGCAGCGCTCGAGGCAGTCGACGTCGTAGAGGTCGACGAGCACTTGCCAGAGAAGCCGCTGGTCAGGTCCACCACGTTCAGCACGAGGCCGCTCGTAGGCACCGTCAGGTCGCAGTCAGGCGGGTTCAGGGCAGCCACCGACTCAATCAAAGACTTGCAGTTGTCCGACGCGCACATCTTGACGTACTGCGCGTCGTCCGGCAGCGACGTCGAGTACAGCAGGCTGAAGCCAGAGTCGTCGGAGCAGCCCTGGAAAGAGCTCAGGGTCAGGACGCTGGCCAGCGTGCTGTAGGCGGACGTCTGCTGGGCAGACGAGCACGTCTCAGCTGCGGCAGATCCGACGAAGGCGGCGGCGGCAATGGCGAGGACGGTCTTGGTGTTCATGGTACCTGTTGGAGGGAAGCTAGCTGTGTCTGGGACGGAGCAAGTTGTGGAATGAGAAACTTGAGAGCTATGAACCAAAGCACTTGGTGTTCGAACAGCTACAGACACGAACAGAAGGATCTGTTGGGAACATCTTCGTGACGCGAATGACCAGCTTTTCAGCAGCAGGAACCGATGCTCAAAGTTTTTGTCTGGCAAAGTGAAGTGCAATTGAGCGCGATTCACTAGCCTGCAGACCTGCAAGCTACAATATTCAGTTAGAGGCGGCGAGTCCGTGAACGTCGTCGCTGGACGACGCCATAGAGCTTTTACAGCTCGTTGCCAGGATTTCACCTGCAATTTTTTATGCAGGATAGTGGAAGAGTGCCCGAGCTTGAGTCGGGTCCTGATCCAGACTTTGGACTCACAAGGATCCCTTCAAGCACATGTCCCAAGCAGTTTCAGCACCTGTACTTGACTTGTGAAATCGAAAGCGAGTCAACTCATTTTGGCTCAAGTTCGAGCGGGGCACATCGCTTATTGAGAAGCAGTCCACCATGTAGAGACGCCGTAAAGCAACAGTCGCCACTTGCAAGCTGGGGCACAGTAGCTTCCTCTATTG
This sequence comes from Phytophthora citrophthora, assembly GCA_031305395.1. Taxonomy (NCBI): domain Eukaryota; phylum Oomycota; class Peronosporomycetes; order Peronosporales; family Peronosporaceae; genus Phytophthora; species Phytophthora citrophthora. The sequence continues at coordinate 411,368 of JASMQC010000032.1, forward strand.
TACATGTAAGTATTGAAAGGCCTTCATTGGAAGCTCTAGGCAAAATGCAGCGATAAAGTAACAGCAGAGTTGGTTGGCCAAGTCTGCTTCGACTGCTTCAGCTGCAATCTGATCTCGTGTCCATTTGCTAACACCAGGATCCGCGTCCTGTCTTCACAGTTTCATCGGAGAGCAACTTGTTATAAGCCCAAAATAGGAGCTTGAAGTGATCTACCAATCAGAGTCAATATCCATCCTAAACTAACTAAGATTGGGTGATTGAATCTGCTTGATTTAGGTGCTGTATCCGCTCGAGTCATGTGTAACGGCCTCATGTCCTACTTGGTTGACAGATGTGCAACACCAGTCGTCTTGAAAAGATACGCTTCTGAAGCAAACGCACTCAACCAGTCTTCAGCGAAGACTTCCCGCTGCACTACAGTGCAGCCACTGTACGGACACCAACATGGTGACCAGAGACTAAAACTGGTGCATTTACAAACACCTCACTCCAAATCTTGCTCCGTCCCAGACACACAGCTAGCTTCCCTCCAACAGGTACCATGAACACCAAGACCGTCCTCGCCATTGCCACCGCCGCCTTCGTCGGATCTGCCGTCGCTGAGACGTGCTCGTCCGCCCAGCAGACGTCCGCCTACAGCACGCTGGCCAGCGTCCTGACCCTGAGCTCTTTCCAGGGCTGCAACGACGACTCTGGCTTCAGCCTGCTGTACTCGACGTCGCTGCCGGACGACGCGCAGTACGTCAAGATGTGCGCGTCGGACAACTGCAAGTCTTTGATTGAGTCGGTGGCTGCCCTGAACCCGCCTGACTGCGACCTGACGGTGCCTACGAGCGGCCTCGTGCTGAACGTGGTGGACCTGACCAGCGGCTTCTCTGGCAAGTGCTCGTCGACCTCTACGACGTCGACTGCCTCGAGCGCTGCGTCGACGCCGACGGAGGCTCCTGCTGCTCCTGCTGCCACGACGGCCGCTCCCACGACGGAGTCGGCTTCGACGACCGCCACGGAGGCTCCTGCTGCCGCGACGACGACCCCCGCCGCTACGCCTGCTGCCACCACGACCAACTCGACGGAGTCGGTGACCCAGACCGGCACGACCCCCATCGCTTGCTAAGTTGATTCGGATCTTTTGCGGGCTCGCTCGTCCTTGGCCGAGTGATGAAGCTGGCGTCGTAGCTCTCGATTATATATTGTTTTTGGACGTGGGTGTCGATAGTCAGTCGTAATCCCCGCTAGTAATAAACGAAACATTTTATGAAATCGTGTTGTTTTGCTTTTGTGTTGGCTTATGAGTTCGGCTTAGTGCCATCGATGGTATCGGTAGGTCGACAATCTTCTGTAATAGGGTTAGTGCACAGGCGCTCGTTCTTTCGTAGCGCTAGGTACTGGGTGCAAATTCGTATTCTGGATATGAACATGTACGAAATTGTTGCCAATCTGTAGTAGATTCATAAGGCTTTCAGGGAAAAGCTGTTGAAGTTGTATTATCAGGGGTGAGTTATCCGCAGTAATAGAATTTACCAGATCTTGCCAAACTTGGTACACTAGCGGAATATGCGCAAATGAACCCCTGTTACACAAAGCTTCATGCAACAGTGGATGTCTGTCACCCGTCCAGCTTAGCAGGCCGTGGCCGTAGTAGTGGTCGTGGTGGCAGAAGTGGTGGAGTCCGAACTGCCAGAAGTCGTGGCCGCGTTCGTCGAGTTCGACGAGGCAGTGGTAGCGGCGTCGCTGGTCGTCGAAGTGGCCGTCGAGGTGGCAGCGGATGTCGTGGTGGCCGAAGTGGTGCTGGTGGTCGTGGCTGAATCCGAAGTCGTGCTGGCAGCCGTCGACGTGGTTGAGGTCGTCGTACTCGTGCTAGCCGATGAGTCGCTCGATAGTGACGAGCAAATGCTCGAGAAGCCGTTGGCCAGCTCGTACACGTTCACCTCCAGACCGCTGGTCGGCACGTCAAGGGTGCAGTCGGGCGGGTTCAGCGCGATGATCGACTCGATGAGCGACTGGCAGTCGCTTGAGGCGCACATCTTGACATACTCGGCATCCGTGGGGAGCGACGTGGAGTACAGGAGACTGTAGCCGGAGTCGTCAACGCAACCCTGGAACGAGTCGAGAGTCAACAGGCTGGCCAGGGTGGTGTACGCGGAGGTCTGCTGTGACGACGAGCAGGCGTCGGAGCTGGAGGAGCTGGAGGCGGCGACTGAGCCAAGGAGGGCGATGACGGCAACGGAGACGATGGTCTGGGCGTTCATGGTTAGTACCTGGAGAGTGGGGTATTTGGGTCGTCTGTGTGAAGCTGAGCAAATTGTAGAATGAGGATTGAGAATGCGATGTTATTGACGTTTGTGTCTCGCATTTCTTCTGCCACACGAATGGTTACATGTATCCCTTTTCAGCGATGACGGAAGCTGCTTCGGTGGATTGTCTTAGATATTTATTTGCTGGTGTTGCAGGGGTCATCGAAACTGGTCGGCGTTTTGATCGTTTTGGCATTTCCAAACAAATCTTAGATACCATCAGCTACTCTCACAGATTTATCCTTAGTGACCCGGGGAAACGTTTAGCGTAAACCCTTGCAGATAGATATATGAGTGTGTGGTGTTGGGCGTTAGCTCCTCTGCGTGGATATGAAGCGTATACAAGCAGTCATTTATTCATCACCCCAAAGGCTGAAACTGAGTTCACACAGACTTAATTGCCGCTTACCAAGATCGAAAAACAAGTCTAGCAGCGCTCATGTCCTGAGATATAGAGGGCGCCACCAAGTCTGCTCTGGGACACGATAAAAACCGTCATTACCCGTGCCAGGGCGAGCATTATGACGGACAGACGCACTCCTGCACTATCGGGGTATGGAACTGACCCTGGCACCCAGGATACACGCTTCAAGCCCAACATTCCAAGCCGGTCATCGGAGAATAAGGCTTCCCAGGTGACCCAAACGACAATAGATGCAGACATCAAGACACATGACGTGAAGCGTATTCTCAATCCTCATTCTACAATTTGCTCAGCTTCACACAGACGACCCAAATACCCCACTCTCCAGGTACTAACCATGAACGCCCAGACCATCATCTCCGTTGCCGTCATCGCCCTCCTTGGCTCAGTCGCCGCCTCCAGCTCCTCCAGCTCCGACGCCTGCTCGTCGTCACAGCAGACCTCCGCGTACACCACCCTGGCCAGCCTGTTGACTCTCGACTCGTTCCAGGGTTGCGTTGACGACTCCGGCTACAGTCTCCTGTACTCCACGTCGCTCCCCACGGATGCCGAGTATGTCAAGATGTGCGCCTCAAGCGACTGCCAGTCGCTCATCGAGTCGATCATCGCGCTGAACCCGCCCGACTGCACCCTTGACGTGCCGACCAGCGGTCTGGAGGTGAACGTGTACGAGCTGGCCAACGGCTTCTCGAGCATTTGCTCGTCACTATCGAGCGACTCATCGGCTAGCACGAGTACGACGACCTCAACCACGTCGACGGCTGCCAGCACGACTTCGGATTCAGCCACGACCACCAGCACCACTTCGGCCACCACGACATCCGCTGCCACCTCGACGGCCACTTCGACGACCAGCGACGCCGCTACCACTGCCTCGTCGAACTCGACGAACGCGGCCACGACTTCTGGCAGTTCGGACTCCACCACTTCTGCCACCACGACCACTACTACGGCCACGGCCTGCTAAGCTGGACGGGTGACAGACATCCACTGTTGCATGAAGCTTTGTGTAACAGGGATTTACTTGTGCATGTTTCCGCGGCTCTGCTAGTTCACCAGTGGTATTGTGGGCGTACATTTGCTACGTCGTCCAGTGATCGTGCTGGAATGTCCATCAGAGACAAGAATACATGAAGTTTGTTATACTCGAAGTTGGTACTGACGTAAGGAGTTCTCCTTGGTTGTAGTAATGACTCTCCAAAAATGCAATTTCCGCTATACATAAAAAATGGCTGCTGTATGATGGTCTAAATTACCTTTCAGTAATATAACCTTGTGCGGGGGAGGTTTATCATGAGGTGATCGACAACACCCGGCCGCTAAAACACCAGGCCACACCTCAGGTAACTTTGAAAACCGTCAATTTGGCCCAGAAATAGTGAAACACTAGGCATCAACTTGTGACGCTACCTTACCAATATCATTTCGTATAACTTAGTTAGCAGCGTAATAATACGGCATCACTGTCACGATGCTCGCTCCAATGCGGATAAAATCTTGCAGCGTCTGCTCGCTGCCAGCGAAGAAGTCGCCCAACATGCGACGCAGCAGCGACAGGTTCGACGTGTGCAGGCGGTTCTCGAGGAAGTCGCAGAAGAGCAACAGCGGCAATAGCGACGGCATCTTGAGCTCTTGCGGAAATGAAATCTTCAATAACGGTTTTCAGTTACACAATCTTAGTCTTAGCAAATCATTTAACTAAAGATTTCATTTACACTTGCGAGTGCCTGCACTTCTGGTGAAGTCGCCGACTTCATTCATTGACCACAACGAACACGTCCATGCATAGATTAAACGGGTACCGGGATCCATGTAGCTCCGAGGGTATTGGCATTTTCCTGACCACGTCCACACTCAGCAGTCTTTAGCCAAAGAGACAGACCTTGTGTTTACGTTATTCGTCGTTTACCATCACGGCCGCCCATGATTCATGGGCCATGAAGCACAGTCTGTGACCCACAGCGATTCAAAGGTGCTCTTGTGCTCCTGGAAAACATTACATGTATTATTGCTTCGTGTAACACGATCTACTTCAACTTATGTGGCCAATGATAGGCGAGACCGGATCCGCTTAGTTTGGGCTTCTTAGTTTGGGTTGTGTATCCGCTGGTAACAGCAGTCGTCCACTATTGCCCGTCCTGTGTCCGCCTGGATCTGCCTTTTGAACCAGACAAAACCCGAAACTGAGGCAAAAGTCTGCCAGAAAACCTGGTTCGCCATGATCGGACTCCGTGCAAGTTCCTACAGACTACCCTGTAACCTACGGACTGTAACAGTGTAGCAGGGTTCGCAGCCTGCAGCGAGAAAGTTTAGTGTCCGAATATCATGGCGCTGCAGCTGCTGTTCGGACACCAAGACTAGGCCTAGGCGTAAGCGGCGCTACGGTTCCGAATTGGCCGCACCAGTTCCTCATTCTACAATTTGCTCCGTCCCAGACACACAGCTAGCTTCCCTCCAACAGGTACCATGAACACCAAGACTGTCCTCGCCATTGCCGCCGCCGCCTTCGTCGGATCTGCCGTCGCTGAGACGTGCTCGTCCACGCAGCAGACCACCGCGTACTCGACACTTGCCAGCGTGCTGAACCTGAGCTCTTTCCAGGGCTGCAACGACGACTCTGGCTTCAGCCTGCTGTACTCGACGTCGCTGCCGGACGACGCGCAGTACGTCAAGATGTGCGCGTCGGACAACTGCAAGTCTTTGATTGAGTCGGTGGCTGCCCTGAACCCGCCTGACTGCGACCTGACGGTGCCTACGAGCGGCCTCGTGCTGAACGTGGTGGACCTGACCAGCGGCTTCTCTGGCAAGTGCTCGTCGACCTCTACGACGTCGACTGCCTCGAGCGCTGCGTCGACGCCGACGGAGGCTCCTGCTGCTCCTGCTGCCACGACGGCCGCTCCCACGACGGAGTCGGCTTCGACGACCGCCACGGAGGCTCCTGCTGCCGCGACGACGACCCCCGCCGCTACGCCTGCTGCCACCACGACCAACTCGACGGAGTCGGTGACCCAGACCGGCACGACCCCCATCGCTTGCTAAGTTGATTCGGATCTTTCGCGGGCTCGCTCGTCCTTGGCCGAGTGATGAAGCTGGCGTCGTAGCTCTCGATTATATATTGTTTTTGGACGTGGGTGTCGATAGTCAGTCGTAATCCCCGCTAGTAATAAACAACTCATCGTATACTCTACTCGTGCTTGAGGTTATACTTGTCCGTGCAGTTGGAGGTGTCCTGGTGAATCACCATCACCAGTGGTGATACCATATGTACTCGATCATGCTGAAGGTTTACAGTACTGTATATCCAAAGAGGTTGAGCTACGTGTAGCAGAGGTAGACTACCACTAGGGGGATTGATTTCCGTGATGGAGGCCCAACCCATGAGTTAAAGATTTCCTATTTGTTGACATTGCACGGCTGGATGAAATGTTCTGATTGTGATGTCAACAGTGTTGGGCCTACCGAACAGCACCCCGGTCGATTTTTTCCAAGGGTGGTGGTGGTGTATTGGAGACATAAGGGCTTTCGTTTTCTCACCCTAGGGTGCAAATTATTTTGTTTGGAACATAGTTGAAAACACGAACGAGGCAGTCGTCTTACAGATAATGTCCATGCATAATCGCCCTTTGCATCAAACTTATAATTCCACCTACAGTAGCAACAAGGATCTACTGATCGTTTCTCCATCCTCTGGCAACAGTGAACACAAACACGAACGATAGGAGCTTCTGTACATGTATTCCATGGTGCATCAAAATACCACTCGAGCCCGATTTCCACTTACTCTGCCTCTGCTACACGTAGCTCAACCTCTTTGGATATACAGTACTGTAAACCTTCAGCATGATCGAGTACATATGGTATCACCACTGGTGATGGTGATTCACCAGGACACCTCCAACTGCACGGACAAGTATAACCTCAAGCACGAGTAGAGTATACGATGAGTTGTTTATTACTAGCGGGGATTACGACTGACTATCGACACCCACGTCCAAAAACAATATATAATCGAGAGCTACGACGCCAGCTTCATCACTCGGCCAAGGACGAGCGAGCCCGCGAAAGATCCGAATCAACTTAGCAAGCGATGGGGGTCGTGCCGGTCTGGGTCACCGACTCCGTCGAGTTGGTCGTGGTGGCAGCAGGCGTAGCGGCGGGGGTCGTCGTCGCGGCAGCAGGAGCCTCCGTGGCGGTCGTCGAAGCCGACTCCGTCGTGGGAGCGGCCGTCGTGGCAGCAGGAGCAGCAGGAGCCTCCGTCGGCGTCGACGCAGCGCTCGAGGCAGTCGACGTCGTAGAGGTCGACGAGCACTTGCCAGAGAAGCCGCTGGTCAGGTCCACCACGTTCAGCACGAGGCCGCTCGTAGGCACCGTCAGGTCGCAGTCAGGCGGGTTCAGGGCAGCCACCGACTCAATCAAAGACTTGCAGTTGTCCGACGCGCACATCTTGACGTACTGCGCGTCGTCCGGCAGCGACGTCGAGTACAGCAGGCTGAAGCCAGAGTCGTCGTTGCAGCCCTGGAAAGAGCTCAGGTTCAGCACGCTGGCAAGTGTCGAGTACGCGGTGGTCTGCTGCGTGGACGAGCACGTCTCAGCGACGGCAGATCCGACGAAGGCGGCGGCGGCAATGGCGAGGACAGTCTTGGTGTTCATGGTACCTGTTGGAGGGAAGCTAGCTGTGTGTCTGGGACGGAGCAAATTGTAGAATGAGGAACTGGTGCGGCCAATTCGGAACCGTAGCGCCGCTTACGCCTAGGCCTAGTCTTGGTGTCCGAACAGCAGCTGCAGCGCCATGATATTCGGACACTAAACTTTCTCGCTGCAGGCTGCGAACCCTGCTACACTGTTACAGTCCGTAGGTTACAGGGTAGTCTGTAGGAACTTGCACGGAGTCCGATCATGGCGAACCAGGTTTTCTGGCAGACTTTTGCCTCAGTTTCGGGTTTTGTCTGGTTCAAAAGGCAGATCCAGGCGGACACAGGACGGGCAATAGTGGACGACTGCTGTTACCAGCGGATACACAACCCAAACTAAGAAGCCCAAACTAAGCGGATCCGGTCTCGCCTATCATTGGCCACATAAGTTGAAGTAGATCGTGTTACACGAAGCAATAATACATGTAATGTTTTCCAGGAGCACAAGAGCACCTTTGAATCGCTGTGGGTCACAGACTGTGCTTCATGGCCCATGAATCATGGGCGGCCGTGATGGTAAACGACGAATAACGTAAACACAAGGTCTGTCTCTTTGGCTAAAGACTGCTGAGTGTGGACGTGGTCAGGAAAATGCCAATACCCTCGGAGCTACATGGATCCCGGTACCCGTTTAATCTATGCATGGACGTGTTCGTTGTGGTCAATGAATGAAGTCGGCGACTTCACCAGAAGTGCAGGCACTCGCAAGTGTAAATGAAATCTTTAGTTAAATGATTTGCTAAGACTAAGATTGTGTAACTGAAAACCGTTATTGAAGATTTCATTTCCGCAAGAGCTCAAGATGCCGTCGCTATTGCCGCTGTTGCTCTTCTGCGACTTCCTCGAGAACCGCCTGCACACGTCGAACCTGTCGCTGCTGCGTCGCATGTTGGGCGACTTCTTCGCTGGCAGCGAGCAGACGCTGCAAGATTTTATCCGCATTGGAGCGAGCATCGTGACAGTGATGCCCATCGAGAGAAAGAGTGTTCATCGCCAACAGGAAGCAGCACGACTGCTGACTCAGCAGCAAAACATGAAGAAGGAAGACTCGAAGCAGATGCAACTGTGTGTCTTCTCGTACTTATCCGCGCGAGTTGCCAACAGGAACATCCTCCTGCTCCGTAGTATGTTCCAAGAGTTTTGTGGCGGAGGAGACCGACTGATCTGTGAATTCGTAAGACGTGGCAATGAGGTTGTGAGTCTCATTCCAGCAGATATTCAAGCACTACAAGTGCCGACTAGTTGGGCTGAGCCAGCATTAAATCCAGACAGGGAATTGAAGCAGAACGACCAGCAACAACGTGCAGATTCTGACGCAGATGATAGTGAAGACGAGGATGAAATTGCCTCAGTAGCTGAACTAGCGTCGGTTGCTTCGATGCCACCGACACGAACGGAGCTGCACGACTGCATCATGGAAGTTCTGGATCGGATTGAGCAGCAGGAGCCTTGGAAAACAGTCTTCAATCCCGAGACAATACCAATCTCATTCTCTGGAGTGAAGCGGATCAAGTTGGCTGCAGCGTTGAAGAAGTTCTGGATGAAGAATAGTCGTGCAGTGTGGGAGCGGCACTTCTGGGGGCCACTGAGCAACTTGCCAGACAAAAAGCGCAGTTTTGACAGGAAAACTCGCCAAGCAAAGGCACGTGAATCGTTCACGAAGGTCATGGCAATTGCGTACGAAGAACTTGGAGCCGACTTCTTCGTAGCGTTGGATGAACACGCCAGTCTTTATAAGGGCTGGTGGTACTCTGGCACTGTCCAGCGCCTCACTTCACTAGCCCATACCCAAGGCTTGGCTGCATGTATCAACTACATGGAAACTCAAGCGCTTAAGCGGTTCCCACGTCCCCCTGGTAGCACCCGTCGCGCCTTCAAGCCCGGTGAGAGCAGGAGCATGTGGTCCACAACCGTAGCGATGGCTCCAGTATTGCGCGAAATCTGCGCCATCAAGGCGAACAAGTGATCAAGTGCACTGGGATCGCACATTCCAAGTATCAAGCACAGTTTCATCCGTTCAGTCGATTTTTACTGCGTATTCTTCGCGTCTAAGTAGCTTACCACTTTACTCATTCAGTCTTCCTCTTGTCTTCATTTACTTGTCGAGAAGCAGGGTTCCAGTCAAGTGCAAGCTCAATATCAGCAGCAGGCTGCCACCACTCCAGAAACACCACATACACATGTAGCACTGCAGCAATAACGCAGGCTAACATTCCCGCTACGGGGCCGATGCCGTGGTAGAGCTGTAGGCGGTGAAGCAGCGAGCTGTCCGGAAGAGCACACACTTCCTCATACACTTTCTCCGTTCTCACTGCCACGGCATCCCAGTTGTACATTTTCCCCACTCGTTCATGGAATTCCTGTCGATCAACACCCGCAAGTCTAGGAACTGCAGCTAAAACAGCCTCCGCCAGTGCTTCGGGCGTGATATCGGCCGCAAACTGCACCATATCGGGCGGCAGGACTTCCGGTACTCCACCAACTCTCGTACTAACGACGAACAGTCCACAGGCTGCAGCTTCTAGGATTGCAATGCAGAAACTCTCTGTAAGGGAGCTATTGAGGAAAATATGGCCTTGACACAGCACATCTCGCACTTTGGAGTGTGGCACAGCTCCATACAGCGTCACTCGGTCGTGCAGTCTGTACTTCTCCCTCATTTCCTCCAGTAGCAGCCTCTTGGCCCCGTCCCCTCCGATTAGAAACCTCAGACGTGGATCTTGAGCACATACAATCGGGATCGCTCGAGCCACCAGGTCAATCCCTTTCCGGTACACAAGTCTGGAGATAATAACGACTGTAATTGGGTCTTCCGGCTGGTGTGGAGCTGTCATAGGCGGTGTAAACTTGGTGGCGTCCACTGCGTTGGGGATTGTTGCCACTTTGTCTGCACGTAGCGATGCACGTAACACCAAATTTTCTCGACAAGTGTGGGAGACGCCAATGGCTGCGTCCACTGTGGACATGGAGAATTTCATTACCTTATTCAGGTGGACACTTGCTGCATCTGCGAATCCGAAGAGAGAATGGTCCGTATAGACCGTTTTAATGCCCAGATCCAACGCTTTAGCCTGCAGAAGACACTCGTGCATGAAGGTGGACGTTGCCTGGTGGCCGTGGACGATCTGGACCTTTTCACGGATGCAAATGGAACGGAACAGCGCTAAATGGTTGACAAACGTCGGATACGTGACGTTATCCACAATGGGGGTCACTGGTAGGTAATACACTTTGAGTCCGTGGGTCATATAACGCACACCAGCTCGACGCGTAGGTGTCTGTGAACTGGTGGGTCCCGGGATGGCGTGGGTGAGTACAATAACCTTGTGGCCTCTACGTAAAAGACACTGAGAAAGGGACCACATGTGCATCTCCACGCCCCCGAGTCGAGGGAAGAAGAAGTCGCAGCACATGGCGATGCACAGGCGATCGGAGGACACCATGGTCAAGTGAGGTGAATACTATGATGTAGAATGACAAGTATTTTATTCTGTATGATAGGATATGAATGGACCAATCAGAGCGGAGAATTACGTCCACTTCAACTTATAGTAGTGTAACGATGTTTTTCATTAGTAAATGGACATGAATGACCTTAAATGCATCTCTCACGAAACTCTTCACAGCGTTGAGCTTGGCAGGTTGCTGCTCTTGTCGCTCTTGGCCTCATAAGCCTCCATCTCGGCCAGTATAGGCTTTAGCTGCTCGGACGACGACCACATGCTACGGCTTTTCCCATTCCTTCGTAAGACGAACGTCCGACTTTGCCCAGGAGCCTCTGGAAACCTTTTGAACGCCTGTGATTCAATGTATTCCAGGCAAGTGGCCAAGCCATAGCGCTGCGCCAGCGTGAACAAGTCGACCGCTTGATCAAAGTAAAACCAGCCATTCCGGGGTGAACGAGCGTCCATCGTGACGAAGAAGGATGCGCCAAGCTTCTTGTACACTGGCGTGATCACATTCTTCTCGAAAAAGTTCACTAGACTAAGTTGCCGACATCTGCGATTGGTATGAAGTTGCCAAGTTCTTTGGCGAGACAGTGGCGCCCAAAAGTTGCGCTCCCAAACAGCTCGACCATACTTGAGCCAGAATTCTTTCAGAACGGAGTACAGTTCCGGGTGTCTGACACGCGAAAACGGCATCGAGAGGTTTTCCGGTTTGAAGATCTCCTTCCGCGGCTCTTTAGCTTCCACACGCTTGAACACTGTCAGAATACTCGAACGCATATCCATTTCAGCCAGCGACGAATCATCCAGTTCGAATACAGTAATAGCTTCTTTCTCCAGCAAAGGTATCGTCACCTTCGAGTTTTCTTTTTAATTTGTGCCTCATTAGTTCCACATACCTCATCGTCGGCCGGCTGCTCCGGTGCAGTATCTCTTGATCGCTTTCGTTGCGGAGATGACGATGATGGCGTCCCAGAGAGTAATGTATCCATTCGCGTTGTCGGAAACCTTGACGCTGCTTCAATTGCCAAAGGGGGTGGCGGCAATGGAGCCATACATAAGGCCCGAACATCCACGGGTATCACAACAATCGCCGCATAAGCGCATCGCACAAACTCCCGCACCACAGTATCATCTCCTTGGCAGAACTCTCGGAACATTTCGCGCAGCCACAAAATGTTCTTAGTGGCCACACGTGCGTACAAGTAGAGGAAGAAGCACGAGTTGTCCTCCTGTTGTTCATTTGGTGTATCAGTTACACCCTCATCACGGACATTTTCCGCCCGCTGCGCAGCTAACAGTCCTGCCGCCGCGTTCAGATGTCGAGGACCAGTTCTCTCTACAGGCATCACACTAACGACGGCCGCACCCAGTCGCATAAAGTCCTGCAGGGTGTGCTCATTACCGGCACAGAAGTCCGCCATCATACGACGTAGCAGCGCGAAGCTTGACGTGTGCAGGCGGTTCTCTAAGAACTCACAGAAGAGCTGCAGTTTCTGTGGAGATACCATCTTTGACTGATCTTGTCAAACGTTGCGTGTGATGGAGGTTGCTGTGTGTTTCTACCAATGAGAGTGGGCTATTGTACTAATTGATACCTTCAATGGCCTATCCCAATACATGTACAGTAGTTGGAAACACATTAGCTCAATGAACATGTAAAAGCAAAAGTATGGCATGTATTCTTCTCAAGACTAAACGCTTTCTAGAAGAATGGGTGATAGCCATTTAACACGCGGTGGCCGTCGTCGTCGTGGTTGTCGTCGTCGAGTTGGTCGACGTGGCCTCAGTGGCAGTGGGGGCCTCCGTCGCCGAGCTGGAAGCAGTTGACGTGGTCGTGGTCGTGGTCGTAGTAGCAGCCGTCGTGGCGGTCGGAGCCGTCGTGGTCGTGTCCGTGCTAGTACTGGCAGCGGTTGACGTCGTAGTCGAGGTGGTCGACGACACTGAAGCGCATTCAGCAGAGAAACCGTTGGCCAACTCGTACACGTTCACCTCCAGGCCGCTCGTGGGCACCGTCAGGGTGCAGTCTGGAGGGCTCAGCGAGATAATCGACGAAATGAGTGACTGGCAGTTGGTCGAAGCACACATCTCGACGTATTCTGCGTCCGTGGGCAGCGACGTGGAGTACAGGAGGCTGTAGCCGGAGTCATCGACACAGCCCTGGAACGAATCGAGGGTCAACAAACTGGCCAGCGTCGTATAGGCGGACGTTTGCTGCGTCGACGAACAAGTGTCAGCGGCGACGGAGCCTACGAATGCAGCGGCGGCAATGGAGAGGACGATCTTAGCGTTCATAGTTGGTAAAAGAGCTGTAGCTGGCTGTTGAAGACTGGGGAAATTGCAGAATGAGTGAAGACATCGCACAAAGAGGACATCGATCCAGGACAGAATGTGCTTCAGTTAGCCCACCCTCTGCCCGAATAGAGGTGGTGCCCAGCAGCTCTTTGCTGCTCGCGGGTCGTGGTGTTCGCCTAGGCCGAGCGACCTTTGGAAGAGCCAAGATGAACAGGACGAAGCTGCCACCGCTGCAAATGACGCACGAGTGAGATAGGGCGAGAGCAGTGAATCCTGAGATACCGAGGCAGTAGTGTAGTCGATCATCAGGGACGTCTTCGGGGCAGATTACTGTGAGCTAGCGAGAGAGGAACGCGTTTAAGCAGGACAATTCGCGCTGCTAATAACAAAGCTGGCAAGTGAGCCTCGACTACTTCTCATGGCAATCGGAATACATGTAGCGCGCTCCGCGAGAAATTCAAGGAGTTGGTCACCTTGGATCGTAAAAACAGAGACGAGACAGCAACCAGATCAGGAAGGATACACCGGTCCCACTCCCATCAGCTATGCAGTGTCCGACACTGTCGACGCGCAGTTTCAGTTGAAAAGTTGGACCGGGTATCCTCGCAAAGCGAGGGCTGCTGCACCAGTAATGCCAGGCGACTCGGTGCACCGATGAAGCCTTCATCAGCTCCAAAGCTTCACCTTGTTTGTTACGCTAGCGCAGACTACTGGGAATGAGCAGGATTCACTGCAAGCAGTAGAGTGGCTAGTGATGCCCAAGCAACAACGACAGCGTTTCAGAGAGGTGTTGGATTAAGTCTGTGATGCCTTGAGCCTCCAAACTAGCTAAAACCCGCTGGTTGCCTTGTGCGAATTGAATCCACCATGAATTTCTGCATCCATTTCAGACAGAGCAGAAGCACCTGGATGTAGATCATCGCGAATAACGCTTTCAGCGGCAACAGCTTGGAGAACCACTTACCGTACTGCCGAGCCTCTATGGCATTGTGAACACCTTGGGATACACGTACCACGTGCATCTAGGCGCAGCGCTCTCTACTTTGTGACAAATTGTCGATATCACCGCTCTGAAGAGAACTCCTGGCTTTTGTCCAAGTGGTGCCCATGTATTGTACCGCTGTTCGAAAGAGATGCATCGGACAGCAAAGGCAACAAACTCAACAAGCCTTCCACCCACTTTTGCATTCTCCGATTTGCTCCCTGCAACTTAGGCCCCTCCCCAGACAGAGACCATGAACACGTACTTCGCCCTCGCTGCCGCTGTCGCCGCCCTGGTTGGCTCCACCGACGCTGTTGCCTGCACCAGTGCCCAGCAGCAGTCTGCGTACCTCGGCATGATTGGTTTGCTCACGGGATCATCGCTCAGCGACTGCGCCTCGGAATCGGGCTACAACATGCTGTACGCTACGGCCCTGCCCACGACTGACGAGCGCAAGGCCATGTGCGGCGTGCAGGCGTGCCACGACCTCATCGTGGCGGTGCTAGCTACGAACCCTCCCGACTGTGACCTGACCATCCCCACCAGCGGCGCCGTCATGAACGTCTACGATCTCGCTTCGACGTTCGAGACACAGTGCGAGGCTTTTGATGCTACGACGGCTCCTCCTACTGATGCCCCAACCACCGCCCCTACGGACGCACCGACACAGGCTCCTACCGATGCACCTACGCAACCCCCTACTGACACACCGACGGTGACCCCCACTGACGCTCCGACGAAGGCCCCGACGGACGCTCCCACTGAGGTCCCAACGACGGCACCAACTCAGGCCCCTACGACTGAGCCTGTTGTGCCCGGTGGTGCCTGCTAAAATGTTTCCAGGTTCTCCACCACATGAAGAGGTGACCCTGTAATGGATGGGTCGTTGTTATCGCTTGCTAAGTTGAAAAATATTCATTCATCACAACCTACGTCTTCACCAGTTATCGATAGTCGTAGTAGACCACGAAGCTGCTTTACTATACTCCATTCTTCTTCTACTTCTGTTCTTACAATTCAAAGCACTGCTAAACGATAAACAGCATTTTCATTGAGAGTAAGGTTAGCGGAGCAACTTCAACTACACGTAGCAAATCCATAATGCTTCAACTTACGACTACCGAGACGAAGTTGGCGTCCGGTTGCTTAAAGAGTTAAGCCGACGAAGACGACAGCGAAGCGCACGTCGATGCGAAGTTGTTCGCGTACGTGTAGACGTCAATCACCAGTCCACTCGTGGGCACTGTCAGGTCGCAGTCGGGAGGGTTCAGCGTGATGATCTCCGCGACCATCTCCTGACACGCCGTCGACGCGCACATGAGCTCGTACTGGGCCGTAGTGGGGAGAGCTGTGGCCGTCAGCATGGAGTATCCGGAGTCGCTGGCGCACTGCGTGAAATACGACTGGCTCAAGAGGGTCACCAGCGTCACGTAGGCAGCGGTAGACTGCGTGGAGGTGCAGGTGGTGGCCGAAGTGGATCCGACGAGAGCAGCAGCAGCAGTGGCGAGGACGGCGGTGAGCTTCATAACGGTGGTGAAGAGCTGGGGAGTAGAGACTTGTGGTGGACAAGGTAATTGGAAGAGTGAGAGACTTTGGGTCAGGGGTCAGGGTGGATAGCTCCAGGTAAACTCTAGTTATGGTACACAACAACTTATGTAGGAATCCGTAGTTACCGGTACAATCATGGCGGCGGCATGCCGAGCATATCCAGCACACTGCTCTTGCTTCCTTGTGCTGGAGCAGACGCCGTTGTGGAAGGATAGGAAGGGAGAACAGGAATCACACGGTAGTCCAGCAGCGTTACGCTGGCGAATGAACTCTCTCGCTGTCCGACTACAGCATCGCGATGACTCCTCCGCCGGTTGATCAGGCTTATGGTCCTTTCATATTCGAATCAGTTGGTCCTACAACGTCGCAGCCAACTTTCAGAATATGCACAAGTAAACAATGGCGCAGAGCACTTATCGAACAAGAACTTTCATTCAAAACGAGTTGTTATACTAATACCGGGACAGCATCAATCAGAAAGCTACAGTAGCTGCAACTGCAGCGATAGCTACCCACTTTTTGAAGCTGCGTCCTTAGGTCTGGAGACAAATGAATCTGTCCACACGAGCGAAGCTGCTTACAGCGACGCGCACGTGGCCGAGAAGCCGTTCGCGTACGAGTACACGTTGAGCACCAGGCCGCTCGTGGGCACCGTCAGCTCGCAGTCAGGAGGGTTCAGCGACACGATCTTGGTGATCATCGTGTTGCACGCCGTCGACGCGCACATGAGCTTGTACTGCGCCGTCGTGGGCAGTGCCGTGGCCGTCAGCATCGAGTAGCCAGAGTCCGTGGCGCACTGGTTGAACGACGTGTCTGAGAGGATGCTCACCAGGGCGACGTACGCAGCAGTCTGCTGGGTGGTCGTGCACGTGGTGGCGGAGGTGGAGCCGACGAGGGCGGCGACGGTGGCGGCGAACAGAGCACGGAAGTTCATGGTGAAGGTGGTGTGGTGTGGTGTGGGAGTGGAGTACTAGGTCTTGGTGACGGGGCAAATTGCACAATGTCTGTCCGAGAGCTAGGAGCTAGGACCGGTCGAGATAGCAAACTCTTGAGTCAAGAATCTTGACTACCCTAGTGAAGCACTGTTCAGAGCAGTGGTATTGCGGGGCCTTTGCCCCTTCGGACGGCAAAGTATGCACCATTGTACCCGCTCGGCTTTCGGCGACTACGGAGAGTTGTTACACAGTCAGCAAAGCACCAAAAGCTGTAACGCCTGTATCCTCGCGAGGGCGAGAGAAGGACACACGCCTGGTCCTGTAGCAGAGGAACGACATTTAGCAAGAGAAGGGTCTGTCGGAGGATCCACTCGACCTGTCTGTGTATCGAAGTGTCCGCCACAAACACTGCCACGAGTATCTTTCGCGTTCGTCAAGAGGATCTACTCAATTCTGTCGCTGTTGATGCCGAAGAGCAGAGTGCACCGGCAACTGAAGGCTTCCGTGAAGCAGTGAAGTCGATCCTTAATTAATAAAAGATGACACAGTTCACTCGAGTAGATGTACTAGTAGTAGTTACTGTGTTTAGGACGAGTTCCAAGCACTCGTTTCGCTAACGAGGATGCAAGTGACCAGGATGGCATCGCTGGTACACACCACGTTGCTGGAGGCACACGACTGTCCCAGAGCAGTTTCTCGCATCGGCGGCTTGGTGACAGGCGTTCACTGTCTGCAGAATCTGCACCTGGATGGCTGCTTCATTTGAGGATATGCTGGAAGCTCTGCAACGACTGACAGGATACATGCCACTCTACGGATACACGTGCAACTTGTACGCCGTGCAAGTTTCAGTTGTTACACGAATCACCGCCACCCGATTCTGCTTGAAGGGACCCGTTGGCTAACGCGTGGTGCAGCGGCTGTAGCTTTTCGGTTGCCACCAAAGCTCCTACAGTGCATGCACAGCTTGGCGAGCAGCGCTGTAGGCCATTTTTGTTGGCAGCAGCGTTGGTTGCTAGTCTACATTGATTCGCCATTTGATTTGCGGTTTTTATTTACATTGAATTGCCGAAAACAAACAGCAGCAACAACAACAAACAACAATAACCTGTGATTCAACAAAGTAGCTTTTATTTCGGTAGTACTTGTACATTGTACATGTCGTGATTCCTGGGATATTAAGTATATGTATATAAGGACCGCAGTAACAGGCTCTGCGCTCTCTGAAGTCAACAAGGACATTACTCAACAACCTGTCAGCCAGGCACGTTAGTATCTGGTATGCGGGGTAGATACAGAGCTCGCCCGAGTGCTAGCGGCTAAAAAGATAAAACGACATTTTCAACGGAGATGGAGGGCACAACGCTTCCACATCCTTCTCTACAGCCTGGTTGTTCGTCGAAGGTACCCAAAATCTTGCGGAAATAAGAAAAACAAAGAGATCAGGATAGCTGGATAAGAGGTCAGCAGAGTCAAGACCCCGGTCAATTATGGGAGCATGACAACGTACTCACGTGCTTTCAAGTCTGGGTCGCGTACCGAATGGCGGTTGTCCAGCTCGACGTCTTCTACGCGGGGTGGGAGAATGAGGAGGGATTTCCGGTAGACGCAGAGTGTCAAGCCAAGGGGAGATCCATTCCACACATAGCATGGCACTGTAGTCGAGCTCAAGCATGGTGGAAGCGTGTCTTAGAGTATTGGATCGGGTTTGAAGTTGAGCAAGAAGATATCAAATGCTACAAGGACTATTTCTCAGCACGCATCGCGCCGCCTTTCGGCAAGTAGCTGAAACGGCGAATTTTATCGCGGGTAGGAACGTGGAAGTCGGAGATTGAAGGCCAACTCCAACGGGTCTGGTGGGCATGGTGCAGTATTGGACTGGCATTGCTATGGCAAATCCGAAATCAAGTCGTACACGAAGGAGTACAGTGGTCGGCCAAGCGTCAATTGGAGTTTATGTGGCAGAGATGTCTTCATCAGCTACACGCGGTAGCTAGGAGTGAGCGGATGAAGGCGAATCTGCGTATACAGGGATTGCATCTCTAGATATGTCTAGAAAGTATCGAGAGGATGGAAGTGGAAGTTCCATCTCCAAGGCCGCCTCCAGAACCAGCGGAATGGCACCAGCAGAGAGTGCTGGAACTGCCAAAACGTCTCAAATTATTAAATCATTTCAGGTAGCTAATTACGCTTAAGGTTAAATAGACTACCTTCTCTCGTCGAAGGTACCAATATCGTTTTCGTTTCCTTAGTCAGGCGCGTTGGGTTCATTTATTAATTTTTGCTCAATAGGTATCGGCATCACCAAGCATCGGTCTGAGGGTCTGTCTGTACACGTACTATATTTCTACAGTACACAATCGACCACCGAAATAAAGGATATCCTCAAGTTGAAGTCGTTAGCCAATCCGCTGGACGCATGGTCTCAATGGCAGCAGATTATTGTTGCTGCTGTTTGTTTTCGGCAATTCAATGTAAATAAAAACCGCAAATCAAATGGCGAATCAATGTAGACTAGCAACCAACGCTGCTGCCAACAAAAATGGCCTACAGCGCTGCTCGCCAAGCTGTGCATGCACTGTAGGAGCTTTGGTGGCAACCGAAAAGCTACAGCCGCTGCACCACGCGTTAGCCAACGGGTCCCTTCAAGCAGAATCGGGTGGCGGTGATTCGTGTAACAACTGAAACTTGCACGGCGTACAAGTTGCACGTGTATCCGTAGAGTGGCATGTATCCTGTCAGTCGTTGCAGAGCTTCCAGCATATCCTCAAATGAAGCAGCCATCCAGGTGCAGATTCTGCAGACAGTGAACGCCTGTCACCAAGCCGCCGATGCGAGAAACTGCTCTGGGACAGTCGTGTGCCTCCAGCAACGTGGTGTGTACCAGCGATGCCATCCTGGTCACTTGCATCCTCGTTAGCGAAACGAGTGCTTGGAACTCGTCCTAAACACAGTAACTACTACTAGTACATCTACTCGAGTGAACTGTGTCATCTTTTATTAATTAAGGATCGACTTCACTGCTTCACGGAAGCCTTCAGTTGCCGGTGCACTCTGCTCTTCGGCATCAACAGCGACAGAATTGAGTAGATCCTCTTGACGAACGCGAAAGATACTCGTGGCAGTGTTTGTGGCGGACACTTCGATACACAGACAGGTCGAGTGGATCCTCCGACAGACCCTTCTCTTGCTAAATGTCGTTCCTCTGCTACAGGACCAGGCGTGTGTCCTTCTCTCGCCCTCGCGAGGATACAGGCGTTACAGCTTTTGGTGCTTTGCTGACTGTGTAACAACTCTCCGTAGTCGCCGAAAGCCGAGCGGGTACAATGGTGCATACTTTGCCGTCCGAAGGGGCAAAGGCCCCGCAATACCACTGCTCTGAACAGTGCTTCACTAGGGTAGTCAAGATTCTTGACTCAAGAGTTTGCTATCTCGACCGGTCCTAGCTCCTAGCTCTCGGACAGACATTGTGCAATTTGCCCCGTCACCAAGACCTAGTACTCCACTCCCACACCACACCACACCACCTTCACCATGAACTTCCGTGCTCTGTTCGCCGCCACCGTCGCCGCCCTCGTCGGCTCCACCTCCGCCACCACGTGCACGACCACCCAGCAGACTGCTGCGTACGTCGCCCTGGTGAGCATCCTCTCAGACACGTCGTTCAACCAGTGCGCCACGGACTCTGGCTACTCGATGCTGACGGCCACGGCACTGCCCACGACGGCGCAGTACAAGCTCATGTGCGCGTCGACGGCGTGCAACACGATGATCACCAAGATCGTGTCGCTGAACCCTCCTGACTGCGAGCTGACGGTGCCCACGAGCGGCCTGGTGCTCAACGTGTACTCGTACGCGAACGGCTTCTCGGCCACGTGCGCGTCGCTGTAAGCAGCTTCGCTCGTGTGGACAGATTCATTTGTCTCCAGACCTAAGGACGCAGCTTCAAAAAGTGGGTAGCTATCGCTGCAGTTGCAGCTACTGTAGCTTTCTGATTGATGCTGTCCCGGTATTAGTATAACAACTCGTTTTGAATGAAAGTTCTTGTTCGATAAGTGCTCTGCGCCATTGTTTACTTGTGCATATTCTGAAAGTTGGCTGCGACGTTGTAGGACCAACTGATTCGAATATGAAAGGACCATAAGCCTGATCAACCGGCGGAGGAGTCATCGCGATGCTGTAGTCGGACAGCGAGAGAGTTCATTCGCCAGCGTAACGCTGCTGGACTACCGTGTGATTCCTGTTCTCCCTTCCTATCCTTCCACAACGGCGTCTGCTCCAGCACAAGGAAGCAAGAGCAGTGTGCTGGATATGCTCGGCATGCCGCCGCCATGATTGTACCGGTAACTACGGATTCCTACATAAGTTGTTGTGTACCATAACTAGAGTTTACCTGGAGCTATCCACCCTGACCCCTGACCCAAAGTCTCTTACTCTTCCAATTACCTTGTCCACCACAAGTCTCTACTCCCCAGCTCTTCACCACCGTTATGAAGCTCACCGCCGTCCTCGCCACTGCTGCTGCTGCTCTCGTCGGATCCACTTCGGCCACCACCTGCACCTCCACGCAGTCTACCGCTGCCTACGTGACGCTGGTGACCCTCTTGAGCCAGTCGTATTTCACGCAGTGCGCCAGCGACTCCGGATACTCCATGCTGACGGCCACAGCTCTCCCCACTACGGCCCAGTACGAGCTCATGTGCGCGTCGACGGCGTGTCAGGAGATGATCGCGGAGATCATCACGCTGAACCCTCCCGACTGCGACCTGACAGTACCCACGAGTGGACTGGTGATTGACGTCTACACGTACGCGAACAACTTCGCATCGACGTGCGCTTCGCTGTCGTCTTCGTCGGCTTAACTCTTTAAGCAACCGGACGCCAACTTCGTCTCGGTAGTCGTAAGTTGAAGCATTATGGATTTGCTACATGTAGTTGACGTTGCTCCTTTTTCGGAATCGAAACGTCCACCGGATAATACTATTTGGTTTTGTTCTCCTTTTTCTTTAAAAGATAACTGAAAACTAGCTAGTCTAAACTTTTGTTCGAATGGATCGCAGCAAGATGTTTCCTTTAAGTCAACAAGCTCGAGTAAGTGCTGTTGCTGAACAGGATCTCTAGTGTAAATTGTACACCTCGTCCTGTACTGCACAATATCTTTGCTAAACGGCAAGCTCAAGTCAGTTGAACGGGTATCTATGTAACTAATGGCAGTCGGCTATTTCTTGCAATGTATCCTCACAACAGCAGTTTAAGCAGCATGGTGGGGTGAGACCACAAGCAATGCAGTGACAAGAAATCTTGAGGAAGTGGAAACTGCTCGTGCAGTGGACCTCTTTGTCACAAAGTTTGTGAATGGAGTGCAGCAATATGTTCCACATGAAGATCGGTCACTTCAATGCTGGCGAGTCAACGGAAGTCCTTGCTATTGAGACAGGAGCCCGAAGTACACCGCACGTGTGCTCTATTGAGAGGCAGACGCGTAGTGCTCCAGTCAAGATAAACTGCTGGCAGTAGAGCAACATCTTCGTCAGATGCTGCAAACTATTTATCTGTTTACGTTGGACCGATACTTTGAAGCGTTAAGGTGACGAGAGATCTATGCGGTAAAACGGCATCAACCACGAGTTTCGTCCTCAACTCGAGCCACCGCTGTTGTCTATTCTGCAATTTACTTTGCCAACCGCAAGCCCCACTCGTCAAGATGAAATTCTGCGCCTTCCTTGTCGCCACCGTCACTGCCCTGGTTGGAACTACTTCCGCCACTACCTGCACTACCACCCAGCAGACTTCTGCTTATATTGCACTCGTGAGCATCCTGTCTCAGTCGTCATTCACACAATGCTCCACGGATTCCGGCTACTCCATGTTAACGGCGATGTCGCTGTCCACCACTGCCCAATACAAACTCATGTGTGCATCAACGGCCTGTGAGAGTATGATCTCGACTATCGTATCGCTCAACCCGCCCAACTGTGAGTTGACTGTACCGACCAGCAGTCTCGTACTAAACGTGCAACGAATACGCGAATGGTTTCTCAGCTACTTGTGCCGCTCTGACCGCAACTACAGCTCCTCTGACGACAATTTCCACTACGACGGAATCTGCAGTGTTTTCTGCTTCTGGTTCGACCTCCATCCCGACGTTTGTTGGTGCTTAATGACGAGTATCATTCACTTGGAATAGTGATGCAGAGCAATCTCATTTTGTAAATATCCAAACTTTTTTTTTTATTGGGATCACACAATTTACGTACACCACATCATCTTCTTTTATCCAACCCACTAATCGTTTCCACTCCCAAGCCACTTATCGCTATGATTGAGGAAGAAGAGTGGTCCAAGGAGCAGGAGGCGAACCGTAAGCCTGGACAGAAGCACCCGACACCTTCGCCTGTACGTCTACCCCCTCAGCAGTGAATAGTTCTCGGTATTTACGTACATCCTCTATTTTTTTAAAGGGTTTTGCGGATCGCGTCTTCTACGAGAGTCTTCTTCAGCAGCGACCGGACAGCTACATGGCGCAGAAGTGGTGTCTTGAGTATGGAGTTCTTAAATGGGTGGAGGCTGAGGCTCTCTGCAAGAAGATGGGAGTGTTCAGTGTATGGAGAAGATTTTTAGGATTATTTTGTCTTCTATTGCTAATTTTCGCTATACGGACAGAATGTGACTCGACCATCTAAATCGCCCAAGCCAAAGAAAACCAAAGGAGCATCAGCAGCTATTCTTAAGGCTATGGATGAGTCGGCAGCGGCTGAAGCTATGGAAATCACAGGCGGTGGCTTTGAAGGTGTCGGGTTGGGAGCTCTTTAGGGAGAAGGAAGACCGTGTACGAGTAATAAATGGAGAGTGACATCTCTATAACGAGTCAGAGCTGGTGGTTACTAGCGTATGGTGGTGGAGGTGCTTCTAATGCTTTTAGGCGGTATTATGGCAGGGGTTGCGTCGAAAGTGAGGTGTCGACTGCAGAAGGCGAGAGAATAACTTCGGCTGGGGTGAGTCAGTCTAATGGATGAAGTCAGCTGAGTGGAGTGCGTTCTGGAATGGTCTGGTCTGCTAACATTCGCTAGGAGGCTGATCATCCGATCCAAACAAGACTCAGAAGAATTCGTGTGAGAGCAATAAAAACAGATAAACACGTAAGGTGAGAAAAGTTGCAGCTTAAAGCCTGCATTGATGTGATTAATTTATTAACGATAGTCCTGTATTTTAGTACTCTAGTTGTAGACCTTGAGCCAAGAAGGGCTTTCGTCTCGATAAGTCTGGGTATGACGTCACTACCAATACGATGCATTGATGATGGCACTCGAGTGCAGCACAATGGTTTGCTGTATTTTCACTGAAACCCATGGAGAACTGGGCCTGTTACGCACGCTAAAGCGCTGAATCGAAACTTTGATCATGTCAAGCTGCTGACTCGGTCTCATGTTGAATGAAATCGTAAAGGCTACGTAGTAATCGATGGAGCCCGAAATCACCTGGTTCGTTCTTGAGCAACATTGCCTATCATCGACCAGGAGGTTGCGGTCTCGAAAACGCATTGGCAGAAGACGAGCCATTTCGCGATATGGCGGCCATTCTAGAGCTCCGTGCCGTCTCCGTAAGTCGCTCGCTGTTCAGTTTGAGAGGTCTACTAGCGTCAGCTGTCCCTTTTCCATATTGTGATAAGCTGAAAATTCTTGGAACGACTGCCGCTAAGAGTCCAGGCAGCGATTAACCAAGAATCATTTATGGGGCAAATGAACCACAGTCCAAAGAGATCGATCACTTGCGAGATATAACCATCTTGTGGTCTCCATATTTCTTCACTGCGAATTCAAAGGGGGTGAGTTCGCAACCAAGTATATCTTCTGCTAAATTTTAAACCACTTCGTGCTCGATGTCATCCTCCACAAACACTGCCGCTTCAGATGCGCTGTTTGTGGCGGCAGGGACTTGTCCGCGGATCCAGCAATGATAAGAACAAGCACTCGCCACGTATCACTAGCCTCTCCAGTGAGTAGATTCGTTCCTTGCCTTGCTTGGCCTGACGAATTTACTCTTCTGGGTTAACTGAGAGCGAGGATCGAGATCGGATAAGTTGGCGATGAGTTCGCTACGAGGAAGCACAAATGAAGGAGATGCTGGTGGAATCAAGAGCGGCTGACAACGTGAGTGGCATTCCGGTTAGTGTTGACCCGCGTAGGACTAAGAGTAGCACCTTGCAGAGCCAACAGAGAGCTGGAGCAGATACTTTTCCAGGCACAATGCCGACAGCGGATGACAATCAAGATCGGGTAGCCCACGCGGAAGAATTGCCATCACCGGATCGATGACGACCGGACAAGCGTAGAAGTAGAACAGTAACGCTGCTGCAGGCGCAAGGGGTGGAAGATTACGTCCGTACTTGCCTGGTATACTGTATGTCACTCTCAGTTGAACTTGTGAAGAGCTATGGTCGACTCTCACCAAGTTCCGGTACGCTGACTGCATTATCGGTTGCAGCATACTTTCTTTCTGTTCGTAGACCCGCGAAGCATATAATATATGCGCCATGGTGACGTCTCTGTTAGCTTACGCTCGTTTCACGTCCCTATTTGTGTAACTCCATCACTGCAAAAGTCGCCCGCTGTTTCTGCCCTGGGTATACCAGGTTGGTCGTCTCAGCTTCGCCACCTTGATGTCATTTGTTCTTTCTTCGCTATAGTCTAGTAATAAGTTCGTTTCCCTGCATGCGGTGTGACCAGCTGTCGAGTTAGCCTACTTTGTAGCTTGTCAGCGAACTGGACGGAGATCTTGGCCCAAGCTGAGCTCGCCGGATATCATCCGACGATGGCTCTGCATCGTAGGTTTCCCACAACTCCATTCCGCGTCGACTAAGACCGCGACGTACTTTGTATTGTGTCTGTAAGTGCTGACTGTGGCCACCACCTCCACTTTCAAAAGCGAATACCTAGTGCCCTATTCAATGCTGCTGAGCACCCATAGACTCGATATCTATCGCAACGGCACGTCGTGCTTCCGCTCAACCGTTACGAAGGTTCGTAAGGCTGAGTATCATCTCCTTACGTATCGACCATCGGACTTTCGTTTATGTCTCTCTGTCGTAGGCCGAGTGCTTCATGTGGCGCGATCAAACGTTTGCTCTCAAAACGGACTTGAGCCGCAAAGGGGACAGGCGTTGTACTTTGCTACACAATAGCCGCAACGTAACCATCAAAGCTTCGCCGTCTTGAAGTGTCCTTTCGGTAGTCGAGCCACGTACGTAATTACCACAACTGGCTACCACGACGTTCAGTACGGCCTCAACGTGTCGCACTTTCGAAAGTATACTGGCCATCGGCGACTCGTTTGGCAGACCCCTACCAACGCAAATTAGACCGCTTCCAGTCGGTTTAACGTTCACCGGCAGCATTTCAGTGTGACGACTTGGCGGCCGCTGTTGCGCGAGAGTTCCGTCGAAGAACTGGGGCGGACAAAACCATCGCGTAGGGCACAGCTTGTAGGACAAACCAGGCAGCGCCGCGCTGGAAAGACGCAAAAGGGTGGAAGACTGGTGCTGAACTACTGCAGTTACCGCTAGTGCCATGCCAGCCACGTCGAGCTCTACTTCTTCCACCGGTCTTTCCCCTAACGCATGTCGCCACCGTTCTTACTCCACAGAATCTGGCCAAGTGGCCCTTCATTCGGCACTTTAGAATTTGCCGTGGCAGATCACAACCAAGGCATCGGTAGTTCAGCTCTCGGTCGTCACTTACTATACTCAAACACAAGAGTCTTCAATTACCGGGAATCTCCACTTCAACCATGACTTGCCCGTTACCTTCTGTGCATACGATCGCGCCGCCACCAGCAACATTCCCAGCCTTGCCAGGCATGATACGGCACCAGAACTCGCTCGCGGCATCTTACGCTTCGTATGTCGTCCGTGTCCACACAAGGCACGGTATCAAGACATTGTCCTTTGACGTTCTGGCTGAGCTTTTCACGTTCACCGCTAAGAAAGCTGCAGAAGATCTCGGTATCAGCAGCCGAACGCTCATCCGGGTGTGCCGTTCGCTGGGGATCCGTCGCTGGCCGTACTTGGGATTCCGAAGTGAGAAGAACGTGGAGCGTATTCGCCTGGAGGCCATGGAGAATCTACGCCGCAAGCTGGAGAAGGAAGGCGAATCGTTGCCCACCGCTGTACTTCACCCCAACGCACCAAGTCTTCGTGGCGCCAGCGCAAAGCGCTTACTTCAAGTGAAGATGCCGCAGCTGGGCTTGCCGTCGCTGCAGAGGTCAGTACCAGCTAAAATATCTGCTGTGCGTACAGGCTCTTGGTGTTCCTCTCCAACGCTCTCCAATACCACTTCAACCGTTTCCATCTCGGACGACGATGAGCGGATGTCCGAGTCGGATGATGGCGAGTTCTTAGCCAGCGCGCCGATGCCAGTGCAATCTACGTCATCGTTCCCTGCCCCATACGCCCCAGCAGCAGCCCCATTATTGACCCCACCGCCCAAGGTTCATGGATTCAACCTCGACCTTCAGCGTGTCAGTCCAAGCAAGGAAACAAACGCCACCTTCCCGACTGTAAGCCCGTGTCTAAAAAGTAGCTCCTGGACAGCCCCGAGAATCTCCACGGAAACAACTGCTCCATCTAGGCCGGCGTCGTCACCGATTCCTTCGTTAAACCTATTGGTTGACGCCTCCATCCTGACCAGCTTCAAAAACGACACGCCACCAGTGAACGCCACTCAACAGAGCAGTGCCCGCCTGACGCACCAACTGCCCACCGGCCTTCGTACCATGTCCATGCAGGACATTCTGACGTTGCGTCACTGAACACTTCATGTCTTACCAGTGTCCTCCACCTCTCCGTTCGTACCGTTTGGTCTAGTTAACAATAATCAACTCAAAATTCTGCTCATTTGTCAAATTCGTTCCAGAACACGCCGAACACCCTACGAATACGCCCGACTTCCACCTCCTGTGCCAGGTGGGCATTGATAATCCTGCGGCAGCATGTAATTCTGGAGTGCACTGAAGCAATATTGTGCTTTGCCAATGTTCTTTCGTGCGTTTTCACGGCGGACACCATACGTTCGAAGGAGGTTCGTGAAGGCCTCCATGTCCTCAGCCAACAAACCATGCGAGCACACAAGCAGATTCGCTTCTTCGAGCGTGATCGACATGGACGTGCGATCTTTGGCCGATTTGCACATCGTCACACGGCCGCCCCCAACCGATCGGGCGATGGAGGATGACAAACTAAGAATGGCCATACGCTTGGATCGACCGGAGAGCTGTGTGCAGCCCTTAAGAGCCATCAGAGATGTCTGAATGCGATCAAGGTCCTCCGCATCGTAGATTGGAGCCGACGTATGATCTCTGCGCTGCTTCTTGGAAACCCAATCTGCGAATTTGTTAACGTACGCCTCCAATTCGACCACGTTCACGGCATTGATTTCCTTCTGTAGCGAATCCTTCCCGACTGTGTTAGCAACCGTCTGCATTTCATTCATCCCTTGCGAGAAGATCACGGGAACTACTCGAATCGCCCTCTGGAACAAGAACTTCGCACGCATCTTCTGCTCTGGCGTCGATAACGACAAATAAATAGCTCCTGAGACTGCGTCCTGCCCTGGAACTCTGTGCATACTACGATCAGGGAAATCGCTTGCACGGCGTGTAATGATCGGAAGCTCGATTGTGATGCCTGAAGGTCCAGAAGTGATCGAGACACGGAAAGCAGCAGCGCGCGGTGATTTCACAGGCCGCAGCTTGATGTGGACTCGTCCGAGCTCTCTGACGGCCTCTACCGTGTCACCCAGCATTCCTAACTCGTTCCCGTAAGTTGATAGTAAACTTTCCACTGAAAATAAAAAGCCAACCCGTGTCAGCATTTCGAGATAGTCGATACCGCAGGCTTTCAGAGGGTGAGGACCGAAATCGCGGTGATCGTGCGTATGCACGTAAAGAGTTTGCTGGAAACACGTAACCAGTGCACTCATCGCCTGGCAAAAAGCCACTTCCAGCCGCCTCTCCACATCCCATTTGAGCTCATTGTACTTGCGTTCGAGCGCGTTCATTGTAAGATCGGAGCTTGCTTGTGCTTCATTCACTAAGCGTGCGTGGAGTTTCTCCAGTTCATCGCGCTTTTGCCGAACACCACCCGTCTTGAAACCATAAACGTGGGCAGCAAAAGCTCCGACTGTTGTAGTACCGTACATTCGGTGTTTGTAAAAGGGAGGTCGGCCTTTTGCATTCGTATCAATCCTCATCGATGTCTTCTTCATTTCTACTCCGGACACCGATCCTTGCGACGATGATAAGCTTCCACTGGTCGGTTTTGCATCATCACTATCTAGCCCACTTAAGATGACATCAGCCACAATGTCGATAGCATCCGAAGCATCAACGTTGTCATCCAGTCCGTAAATGCTCTGAAACTCTTCTTCGGTGATTCCCATTGCAACAATGGTTTCTGCTAACTTCCGCTGCTCCGAAGGAACGGAAACATTCTGGCCAGTAGCTCCCTTATTCACAATTGTTTCTGCAGAATCAAATGAGATCACACGCCGACGTAGCGCCTCAACAGGTTCCAGGGGTGATTCTTCAGCCGGCGATAGTAATTCTTCTTTTCCATCCTTGATATCGTCGTCTAAAAGCTGAACGAAATCACGCATGCTTGACTCTCTGGACAGCTGTAAGGGTGAGGCCATGACGCTCCCCACGAATGAGTTCACAAGACGAGCATAACGCGCTGCACTGGTTTGGTCGCCAATTTGGACATCCTTTTCTGACGTAGGATACGCGTTGCCCACTGTCATCAGCTGTTGGTGAAGATTTAGCGCCAGGAAGCGCAGATCGGCGTCTGCTTTCATGGTGCTTGGTTTAAAAGTAAGCCCTGCGTGCTGAGTAGCTCCATACCGTAAAATTGAGTCCTCCACCTCCGAAATATATTGCTCCATCGTCTTGACAAGTTCTAACCGCCATTTCCGCTTTTTCCGCTCGACAACATCATCCTGTATCTGGATGATCATCTCAGACAGCATTCCAATGCTGGTTGCTGGCTTAGCCCGGTTCTCAAGAGTAAAGGAAGAACTCATACCAGAAGTAGTCGATTTCAACGATTCCGATTCATCAGTCGACTGGAGCGGATGGGCTGTGTCATGTTCCCGCACTGTACCAAGGGATCTCGGAGAAGTTGGGATCACCGAGGGGAACGAGTAGCCACCAACACTTGGAGTTGACAGTTGACTAGAAGGAGTCGATGAGGAGCTTTCGTCGCCATCTTCAAGCGCGATCTCGCGTTTTAGAGAATCCAATTTCACCAGTAAGTCCGATAATATCAGCTGCAAAAGTTGATAAGGTACCTCCCACGTGTACACACTTTCGATCAGCTCTTCTTCGACTAGCATTTTACCTTGCGTTCGTTGGGAGGTAGACGCAAGGTTAATCATCTGCTGAGCGATCTCTGAATACACTGAACCATCATGAGCTGAATCATCCTCCGCATCAGCACTTTTACATCCAATATACATGAACGACCGAGTGATGCGTTCAAGTCCATCAGTAGACATTCCGGTATGCAAACCCTTTACTTCGGCTTCACATCGGATAACGATTTCACCCGAAGATCTCGTCCGAGATAAAGGGGAATATAGCGAAAAAATAGCTGCCCGTCCGACTGCGAGGGTTGACCCCACCATAAACGAAGCCAGCGGAACAAGGGGGTCGCCAACAAGCCATTGACTATTCAAGTCCTCCAGCGAGTTCAGGTTTCGAACTGAGTACACTGAAGCGCGGAGCAAGTCTTGTTCGCGCATTTCAACAGCCAGCATCATGTGAAAACACGGATCTTCTGAGTAGGATATTTCAGTTCGACCGATCTCGGCCAGCACTCCGCCTGTCTCGGCATTCATCAAATGCAGAACCACGAACGATGATGACCTCACTGATGACATGGAGGGCAGCGTCAAGTTGAAGCACTGAAATGATAGCCATGCGCAGGGAGTCAGCGAACCAGACTGCGCTGGCCACCCGAATTCGTTGACCAATGATTCATCCATTCCGGCTACCTGCTTCGCCTGCATCTCGTATTCAAGCGAGCCCAATGATGAACTGCCACTGCGCGTGGAATCAAGCCCAGAAGATGATTGCTTCTCTTTGCTTCCACCGCCCAAATGGTGTCGTACGACATGCTCCAGTCGACGTCTAGCCCGATCTAGCACGCTATTCCCGAGGCCTAACGACAGCGGACTCGGCCGACGACCAAGCGTTAAATATCCACCCTGCAAGCCTGGAGGTGAATTCGGTCGTTCCTCTGGGTGATTCATTGCCGCTACAAGCAGCGGTCGAGTCCTCACTTCCTGCTCCAGTAACGGCGTGGTCTCAGATGTCACTCTTCCATTGTTATAGCTGAGACTTCTTCTAGATGGGATCTCGAGTGTGGGCTCCACCTCCCACATAAGCACTAGGAACAGCACACACGGCACAATCTCTGGGATGGCATAACCCACCACGACACACACATCTGGGCTGTGAATATCTCCGCACCCTTGGTGTGAGAAGGGTCTCTGCACGTACATAATTGTCCTAAATAGAAACAACACAGAGCAGGCTCCCATCACGAAAATGGTGAACCTTAACGCTCTTGTCAGCTTCTTCTCCACTTTCTCATCAAGTCTGCGCCGTAGTCCGTCCCCCGATGGCTTTAACACTCTCTCCACTCGATGGCGCATCTGCCACGTCGAGTACAAAAGCCCTAACGAGCTTGCCAAGCTTCCTGTAGCGACGAATAGTACCGGCAGCACACCTGTCCATAAGGTCGACTTGTTGATCTTGGCTTGAGCATGCTTCGCCTCGGCCACTTTGGCCTCATGGAGTACTGATAGACCTAAAACCGTGGCGTAAAATAGGCCGTTGGACACGATAAAGGCTACCCAAAGTCTTCTGGAGCGTCGGGAGACCTTGGGGTTGGCGATATCCAGCCAGAATAGCGTCTGGAACAGCACGAGGCTGAAGAAAAGACACAGAGAAGCTCTATTCAACAAGTTGCGAGCCACATCTCGGCCCAGGAACGAGGCGGCGCGAAAGAAAGCGAATAAAACCATCAGTTGCTGGAACGTGCTGCGTTGAGAGCGCTGCGACCGTGAAGACAGCGCACGACAGGCCGCAACAAGCGCCAGCGTCAGGTACAAAGCCACACATAAAAGCTCCAGACCAGGGGACGCCTGTGGCAGGAACACGAGACCGTCGTCCGGCGCCGGCGCAGCGTCAGCTTCAACGACAGGAGCGGACGGCATCCCGGTGGGAGAGTGATTGTATAATAACTTTTTCCTGAAAAAATACTAAAGATGGCTACATTTGTTTTCGTAAAAATATGAGTCAGCATGACTTATTTCTTGGACTGCTGCTTTTTGAGAGCCTTTAATAATGCGCTTTGAGCATCAGTTGGCTTGATTTTTTGTGCAGTTGTTGGACGTGGAGACGTTGTTGAGTCGTTGGGATTGATTGCAGTTGGAGGTCGGAACGGAGGCTGCTTCGAGAGTAACATGTATGCACCGAACGGCTTGGCCTCTTCAGCTTTTGGTAACGTTTTAGGCCTTTCAGATGTTTCCGTTGCTGCCCGACTCTCGACGTCACTACTGAAGGTTTGATGAAACTCTTCGGATACAACTGGTGCCACTTTATCACGGTCTCGTGATTCGATCGAAGACGTGAGCTCACTCTCGCTGTCGGATACTGGGATAGTTATCTTGTTGTCCATGTTCTTCTGTGCTCGTTTTGTTGGAGATAGCGTCACGGCTGCTCTGGCTGTTGTTGGAATGTCTGCACCATTTTCACCACCATATCGTACGGGATTTTCGGTCTGTAATTTCTCCTGGTGCTTTTTCTTCAAGACCGACTCGAGCGCGCGTTTCTTGGGCGACAGTTTCCGATTCTGCCAGAACACGTACGTGCCAGTGGGGTTTAACTTCTCTGCAGTCTCTTCATCATTAGACAACAGATGTTCATTGCCCTCGTGTATTGGTGCAGTTCTTGAGCTCTTTCCTTGCTGCTGCACCGGCAGATTCCTCCCACTGACTTTCCGCATCAGTTTGTGCGCTAGGGATTCACGACGATCTTGAAGCTCTCGCAGAAGATTTTGTCGCTTCACAACGAGCTCCGCCCGCGGGTCTGCACGAGGCCCAAACCGATCGGAGGAGCTCACGAGCTTTTCGTTGATGGATTTCTTGGATGCTGGTTGTTCGGCATTTTCTTGGCTTTGGGTCTCGAGCTGTTGATGATACTCGCGCACGCAGTGCATGCCATAGAGGAAGTGCTCAAAGTCCACGAGGTCAGCATACGCCGGGTCAAACGCTTCCAGCAGCTCTCGAACTTTTGTCGCTGGAACATGAACGCCCAAGTCGTACACCGCCTTCGCGATAGCCGTATACGAGATTAAGCCCAGCTTAGCTGCATCCACCGACGTGAACAACAGCCTGAACGCGTCAATTTCTTCCTCACTAAAGTACTTGAGTGTCTTTCGCAGCACGTCCCTTCTGCGGACAGCCAGGAGTCGATGCTGCTCTTGTTTCCGATCTCGAAGTTGGCGAAGATACCGTGCACGGGTGACTCGTGTGAGCAACCGGTGTTGAATGCGAACGGCAGCACTGTAGCGGAGGCGTTCATACAGCGTGAGTGATGCTCCGTGCTCAAGTGCTTTTGTGTCTTGTGGGCCAATGCGCAGTAGAGCACGCCCACGCCGGATGACTCTCGCTATTACCGTGTGAGACCACCAGTGATGCAGTGTGCGAGCGACGATGGACGCGAAGATCACGATTGGCTCTGCTACCAGTTCCTGAATCGCCACACCGATAGACCAGGCAAGAACACAGCGCCAAGATGTCACCAAGCCAAGCTCCACTGCACTAATGGCGACTACGTACGCCATGATCACCAACCATATCAGACAGACCGCGAACACCACATACACGATCGATGCTGGGTAGGGGACGTCTGTGGAATCTGTATCAGGAGGCTCGTTATCTGCAAGGAGGGGCCCTTTGTTGTCGCTTTGACGCTTTAGACCTGGCACAGGGCTGGAAATCTGTATCTGGTTACGGTTCAATGGTGCTGCAGCCAGCTCATTAGCCATCGAGGGTGCAACGCTGTCCAAACTCGATGCCAGTATTTGTGAGCGTAGTTTCCCGCGTGTAGGAGCAGCAATTTTCAGCCCAACAACAGTCTCAAACGTCTCACGTACGTCGCGCTTCTCGTCTTCAGTAGTGCCAGAATCGGGCACTCGCACCTTGAGACTAGAATCTTTAGAAATGACTAGTTCACGAGCTAGAAAAAGTGAAGACAGGATCATCAAGAACAGAATTCCAGCCGCAGTTAGTGCACAGTACGTCGCTACGTCCGCTCCTGACTGAAACCGAGCGAGCATGCCTGCACGGCATCCCGGTAAGGTGGTGAACTCCTGCTTCGTTTCGGTCAAAACAGCACCGCTTACACTCAAAGCTTCGTACGTGACATCGACAGGATCTCCTTCAGGACAAGGCAAGAATGGAGCATTCGTAGCATCCCAGAACCCGCAACACCTCATTTCTTGCTGGACTTTGTCCTTCGCGTTACCTATGAGCTCTGTGTTCCATGCTTCCTCAAGGCGCTCAGCGGCGCTGAAGCCTGTGGCACGTACACTCCAGCTATTCAACGCACTGGCGTCATCCTGCACCACTTCGTGAATCATGAACACCGTTAACAGAACTGCACCGAGTGCCAACACAGCGGTAATCGCTACAACGACCAGTATCACAATGGATGGAGCCGCCTTGCGACGATATGAGCGCTTGAGATGCTGCTCCCGCATGTCATTAGCTACTGCACTAAGTAAACCGACCACGATAAGCCCGCAAGCGAGGGCTAGAAGCTCGAAAACGTTCCCGTCAAGTGGCACTCCGTAGAGAGAATTGTTATAGCCCAGTCGAAGTAGCCCAAGAAGCGTCGCAAGTGCACTGCCTCCAAGAAACAGGATCGCCCCGCATGCCTGGAATGTCACCGCTACGAACCGTGCAAGCCAAACAAACCAGCGCTCCTCAGTCGTTGTTTGCGTAATTCCTAGCGTCGAAGCATCGCTCCTTAAGGCTGACTGCTCTGCCGTTGCAAATGAATTCGACCGACGTCGAAACCACGGTGTTCGGAACAGCAGAACTTTTTCCTTCCGCTGTCGAGCGGTGGCGACTTCCTGCGTTTCTTCAT
Source organism: Phytophthora citrophthora (assembly GCA_031305395.1). NCBI lineage: Eukaryota > Oomycota > Peronosporomycetes > Peronosporales > Peronosporaceae > Phytophthora > Phytophthora citrophthora. The sequence continues at coordinate 446,194 of JASMQC010000032.1, forward strand.
CAGATCGGTGACGAATATGTTCGAATAGAGCGATGGTAGCTGTCTGTACTGCAAGACCTACGGCTCCTCCATAGGCCAGACCAAGACCAAGTAATACTCCTGCACCTGGTTGCGAGCAAGACTTCAGTGCTGTACGATAACACCCCTTTGTAGCAAAGTGACCGGCAAACACAGCTAGTGATGTAGCCCACCCACAAAGTACACTCATGGCACGTTGCGTTCGTGTAAGGCGAGGGTCAAACCTTGCACCGATTGAAACCAGTATGTGTCTCCGCTGGAAGTCCCGTCGAAAGCTACCGGCCACGTAACGAAGTCTGCTTTCGAGAGCAAACCAAGCCTCTCTTTCGACGTTTCGGACATCACGTAGGGCAAGAGCCCCCAACAGCATGACCACGATCTCCAATAGAGCAAGGGTCAGAAGAAACGCAAACAACCAAGCAAACGAAGACTCGACACCGTTCATGAGAGGAACCTTGCACCCACGCGATATTGCCAGTGAGCAACCAGGGTATCCAAGAGCGGGACGATCGAACACGACGCCTTGCCCTGCTACAAGCATTGGATCGTTGAAACCACAGCACGAAAACTCGAGAGCTATCGCATTCTGTTTTGAAGGAGAAAGTAAACTCCATTGACCATCCAGAAACTCTGCGAGTTGAGCGTGCCAGTGTTCATCGGAAAGGGAGGAGTAGTGCGATAGGTAAGCTGTGAACCCCACCGCAGCGAACAGAACAATTGCCAACATGAATCGTGCCACACACTGCAAGAAGAGTTGGTGCACGCTGAGATACAATACTGCACGCATCGAATACGTATGAGTAAGTAGTGCTAGCACGCCATAGACCATCAGCGACGCGCCCATGGATTTTGCAAACACCATTTGGAACGCAGTCGAGCTAAAGAGCGTCCTGTTGACAGCCACATCCAACCCAAAGATGGAACAGGCCAACGCAGTGAATATCCCTGCTAGAATCAAAAGAAGTAGCACTAATTGCTTAATACGAAGGCCCCAGTCAGGTTTCCACTTCCTCTCGCCTTGGTCAGTGTCATATAAGCCCGACGCACAGAGTAGAGCTGCGACAGTATAGCTAGCAAGCCCAGCGCACAATTTCCACGCTATCCGAGCCACTCGAGATACGTAAAGCTTCATCGATGTAGCACAGCCATCCGAAATGTCATGAGGGCACTGGGATTTACTATCCAGACGCACCGCCTCTGTATGAGTTTCTGCCAGCATTCGTGTCTTGTTCGACTCTTTTGTCGCTTCGCTGTAGACACGATAAACAGACGTTGAACTGAGTCTCCGCCATCCAAACTCTTCAGCTTGCAGTGTGTACGAGATCGAGCCGTTGGTAGCTTTAACTCGTTCATAACCACAGCACTTCAGTGAGTTCTGCACGAACAATTTCGTCGTTGAAGGAGCTGAGCTCCACAGGTCTTTCATGCGCATATCAACCGCCAGTTCTTGTACTGTCATATCGTCGCCATCCTTTGTAACCATAAACTGCGTCGAAAGCTTGTGCCCCACACCAGCAAGCACAAAAGCGGCGACGAGCAATACAACACACGCTAACGAATACCATATTATAAGCCACTTTCTAATCCATTTCCATCGTGATCGGTGCTGCCGAGTTCCTTGAAAGCCGAGCAACGCAACAATACCACCGAATAACGCGAAAAGCTCCATTACACCCCCGAAAATTAGCATATACACACCTAAACGGCGATCAAATACACGCAGAAGGTAGGATAATTGCAGCACATTAAGTTCCAACAGAATATCGACCCCTAGAAACAAAATCCCGACGCCAGATGCCGCAACCACCACGGACAACAGCCCCAAACCACCTGCGCACAGCTTTTGAGCCATTGTAGGCGGCTGATAAGCCTCAGAAACTTCATTTTCCGCCGGAATTGATCGAATTCCAGATACATTGGAGAATTGTCGAAGCCGGAAACTCAGCCAAGTCAACAAAATGAGCACGACAGCTTGAGCAACTACGAAACCTGTAAGACGATCTTCTGATACGGATAAGGCTCGCTGTAGAGATTTCTCGATTCGACTGCGGCATGTTGGAACACCTGTATCTGATGTACCTTCAACGCAAGTTCCTTGCGAACTAGATTGAAATCCACAACACTCAAAAGCCATCTCCAAGTTCAATAAAATAGTAGATCGAGGCAACGCCACGTATTGCGCCTCCACCGCTTGGCTGATTGACGGGTCCAGGTGAAAGTCTGCAAGAAGACGTCCGATATACGCGCGTACTGCGATTGTTAGTAGTATGAAAGCCAAGGATAAGCCAATAATCCAGCGGAGAGCTGGAACGTCGCGCCTACCCAGAGCATGTAGCGTCCACAGCGTAAGAAGCAGATATACACCGGAAGCCGAGACGATAAATACACCAATTTCAACTCCGAACAACGCAGAGACCACTGAATCCGCCATTGCCCCCAATGAACCATCAAGTCCGCTCCAAAGATCACTCCACTGATTGCAGCACAGCTGAGCAACGCGTACAGCGAAGGTAACGAACACAAGAGTGAGGTCGATATCAGTGACCGAACAATAGGCACCTCGGTACCTGAGGCAAGCTGTACCAATCGAATTTGCCGCCACCGGATAAGGAAATTCGCCACAGCTACGCACACAATCTCCACTAACAGTAGGGCTTCCACATAGATAAATGAAGTAGAGAATAGTGCGGATGCCTGTGAACCGAGGACCACTGAACACGTTCGAGGCGGAACTGCAGCCAAAGCTTCCTCGGGACAAGTTTCCTCTTCTTTGATGTCCATGAACCCACAGCATCCATAGGAAAGCTGCAGCTGCGTTTTGTCTCCGAGAGATAAAGCGTCCCATTTCGAGCGTAAAGCTAGAGCGACACTGTGTGGGATGGCATCGAAATTCTCGAGTAAGTGAAACGTAAACAACACAATCAGGAACTGGACCAACAAAGCAAGACTTAGCGAGGTAAAATATGCCGTTCGAGCTGCGTTGGAAGCTTCTCGTCGCGCAAGTAGAACACCAGTGGTCCCTCCTGCTACCAACACTGCGCCGCCAATCACGAGGGTTACAGCTAGTGGTTCACCGTACAAATACAGCACTAATTCTGCTGACGTTCGGCCAAGCACGAAATGCACTTCGATACCAGCGAAGGCCAGCACAATTCCCAACAAAATTAGAGTCAAGTTGCTCACTCGGAATAATAGAGTCACGCGTTGGTACTGGTGATTCACGAGAGCTGAAGACCCGAACAAGGTGCGTGCTTCATCAGGTAGCTGAGCAGACATGTCTAGCGGCTCTTGGAGACGTTCAATACCGTTCACGTGCACCTCATGCAGAGACGCAGAAGACTCGCTGTCTGTGGTTACTGTAGGTTTATTTTCCAGTCGTTTCTGCTTCTGAGTGACATAGTACGATTCAAAATCCCCGAAGACGTTGCTGGCCTGAGTTCGAGCTTCTAGTTCGCCCCATTTAGCTCGATTGAGTTTCCGAATTGTTGCGGCTTTCTCGCGTTTAACGTCCCGATCATCCAGTTGCTGCCCGACTTTAGCGATGAGGACAAACACACCCACCAAAACAGCGAGAGTAATGCTGACGACGAGTGAAGGCTGGTCATTCCGATACAGATTCGGATGCAACGCGTAGAAATCCAAGCGTTCTTCTAACGTTACCAGTACTTCAAGAGCCTCCTCGACTTGAGTGCAGTAGCAAACGGTGAAGTTCTTGGCACTGGTGCTGTCGTCTTTAAAGCACACGTCCACAGCCCATTCTAAAGCAGCGGCATCCCAAATCCGACATGTCGTGGAGAAATTACTCTGCTCAATAGCCGAAAGCTCTCGAGCATGTGGGATAGTAACAGCTAGTAGTGGCATCCATTTCTCGGTTTCAGCTAGACGCCGGGTCATCTCAGAAGCAGCCTTGACACAGGAACTGGTACGAGGTAAACTCTGCATGGCCACACCTGTATTCGATGTGTATGCCGTGAGTTTAGAGGCATTATCTAAAGCAGCTTGAGAGTGCACCGAGAAAAGTGTAAGTCTCGAAATCGGCTCGGAGTTGTTCAGCGTCGACGCAGGATGTGGACTTTTGCTGAACGATAACGCATCTAAGAAGAGATTGGAGTCAAGACACGACACTGTAGTGGGAGTAAGAGCCATCGACACGTCACTGGAGCCTGCAAAGCGAACGCCTTTGGCCGAATACGTGCGTATGTCACTTCCTTCTAATACAACAGGCGGTTCGTCTACAAGTAAGCCATCACTGCTCATTGCAGCCAGGGATTGAAGCGTCCGTACCATATTCGCCCAGTTTGTTGCATTGCCTGCAGTAGAATTACCCAGTTCGAAAAGAATCGAAATCACTTCCAGCACCGTATCACTACTTGAACCCAAGAAATCATCAGGTGCATCGAGAGTAAGCGCGCTTCCAGCAATTCCGCTCGTGAGTTGTGCCACTAAGTTAAGCTCTTCAGCTCCCATCACTTGGGCAGCTGCTCGCACAACGGACAGCAGTACTCGACTTTGCTGCCCCAGTCCCGAGCTGCTTGGCTCAACAGAACTGACAGCAGTCGACACGTAAGACAAGATAGCGCCAGTAATTTTCTGCACAAGAGAGATTTGTGTAGTACAGTCGGAGCCCATGTATCCCTCTGGGCAAGTAGCAAGACGTCGAGCAGTAGATTTCGACCCGAACGCCTTCTCCAGCACCATAGCAGCAGCTAAAACCTGCCGAACGTTCTCTGATGCATCACTGCTGATTTTAAGTGCTCCAGTATCGGAAAACATGTTGGAGACGAAAAGAGCTGGGGATGCCTTGGCTTGTTGAGGTATCAGCACCTCGATATCATCATAAGCGAGTGCTGTAGCTCCAAGACGATCGTTAATAAACGCCAACACTGTCACATTCTCACTGTCCGCCATATTCGTAGGTGGAAACATCTTCGCTGTGGCTTGAGGCGAGACTTGGTTCGTAACCAATGGCGTCATTACCTTCCATAGCTGTGCGATCAACGTGTTAGTATCTGCTGAAGAATTCTTCAGCGAGCGAAATGTAGCAGCAGAAACCACTCCAAAGTCGTAACTCAGCGGATAGTCATCAATATCATCGCTCCATAATGAGCATGCGAGTGTGAACAAGTCCTGCATGGCATAACCGGATTGCGGGCTCACAATGAAGATCCCTGAGGTGGGTGGGGAATTCACCGCTACAGACACCGATCCAAAGCCGGTATTTCCCCCAGTGTCAGTAGCAACGAGTCGGAAGGTGTACGTCAGTCCGGCTGTTAATGTGTAGCCTGGAATCGCGTTATTCGCACTGGTAAGTGGTAGAGTGAAGATATCACTAGAGTTGCTAACATCAGCAGTCGGAAGAACCAGATCCCCCAGTGTTTGCGTCCACCGTGTAGTGAACGGATAGTCCGAAGTTACCACTCCGGAGAGTGTCAGGCGGCTCGCTGGATTAATTTTCCCATCGGACGCAGTGACCTGAACCACTGGGAGATAGCCGGCCACGGTCCAAATACTGCTGGAAGCGGTGGCACTGCGCGAACCTTTTGAGGCTGTTAACGAGAAATTGAGCTGGCGACTTGGTACGAGATTAAAGGGAGCAATTCGAAGAACAGGTCCTGTCACTCTACCTAACGCTAAAGGACTGGAAGGCGCTGAAGCGTTCATACAGGACACCACTGCGGAAGAATTTGTCACGTCTTGGCAACTCCATGTGTACGTGAACGGGACACTAGAATAATCCGGATCAACTGTTGTAGATCCATCAAGTACCATTATATCTCGCTGCCCAAGGGCGCAGTCGCCGCCCTTAATAAAGACTTGTGGCGAACTACTGGCGACGATCACCACGATAGACGTGAAGCTCGACTGACTGGTCGTTGATCCCTTCATGTAGGCTTCGGCTCGGAATGTGTACGTTAAACCAGCTTGAAGATATGAACGTAATACGCGGAACACTCGCGGGTCTCGAGCAGAATTGTCCTTGCTAAAGTCCACGGCTGTTCCGTCATTAGTTTGACTTGTCCAACGGAACGCGACATCCGAACTGGACAATGTTGGACAACTTACTGTAGCGTCCACCTGCATCACCACAGGCGGTCCAACCTTCGTCACCATTTGGGTGGGATCTCCCACGATAAACACTGCCGGACCGGGTAAAGTCTGCACCTTTACTGTCTTAACAACCACGGAGGTCTGCGCAAAAGCATTCACGAGTTTCAAGCCCACTTGATATGATACTCCTGGTTCCAGTAAGGACCCATTCACTTTGAGCTGGAACGATCCCGCTCCGGTTGAATTCTGAGCCACAGAACGTAGATAGCAAGCTGATCGGAGCTGTGCCATTGAATTCAGCACAGAAAAGCCCGATGCTGCAGCTACAGCCAGCGTAAGGTCTCCTGCTGGAACGTTGGTAGTACTGGACGTGCCAGTAGTCCAGTCCGTCTTGTACTTTGGACACAGCACTGCAAAACCAGCTTCCAGTCTCTGGAAAAGCGCCAAACCTGCGTCTCCACTGGTCGGATCGATCGAACTGGCATATAACGAGGCTGGTAACGCAAACCACATGACCTGAGCGAACGGCCGTCCGCCCGCTCCACTTGAAAGAGAAGCATCAGCCGTCCAGGTGCCACAGCTACCGGCGTTTTCTGGAACATTGAGGACTCCACTGGGCTGAACGATCGTATTAGGAACCTGCATTGTAATGGTAGCTTGAGAAAACGATCTGCTGGAGGGAAGGGCCCGAAGTACATCGGTAGCATTGCAGTATCCATCCACGAACGAGCTGCAGTCGTTCACCACAAGCTTATCCCCGGCAGCTATCGTTGCTCCAGCACTCAACTCAATGCGCAAGGTCACCCCATCCACCCACAAGCAAGCGGCTTGAGAACCTAAAACGTATTTTACCCCGGCGAAATTGAACACCAGGCCACAAGGAAACGATTTAAGTCGAGTTACGTATGTACCAGACGACCCAACGTCCATGGAGGCTGCATGGTACACAGAGGAGTCAAAGACGACGGAAATCTTGGCGCCAGAGTTGTCAAACATAGCAGTCACCGGCAGAGGTGGAGGAACCGCCTCCCTGTCGTTAATCATGACAGATACAGCCACGACACCGATAGAACTACTGGGAACGTTATAAGCTGCATCAGCACTGGAGACAGAGTGAATCACGGTCGAGAACTGTGTCGCGGCTTCAGGTATTTCATCGTCAATAGCAAATACGGTCACGATCCGTGGCCGGAACCAGTCCAAAGGTGTGAAGACCAGTTGGATACTCTGAATTGTATCCGCCCCCAGAATCTTTATCCCCGAAGACGAAAACGGGCCAAACGAAGTACCAACTTGTGGCTGAGTGAAAGTTCCTTTCGAGTCAAGACTTATGATACTGTCTATCGCAGGACGCAACGTCACAGTCACGTATGCGTACGGCTCCGAGTTTAGAAACACAGCGTACGAGTCGTTGAAGCTCCCTTCTGCAACGTGCAGCTGTTTCGTTGTGCTTTGGAGCGATATGTTAACATACGATACGTCGTTATCGGAAATCAAGACCGTCACGTCCATCTTGTAGTCGCTCACAGTGTACAAACGATCGGAACTCACTGACGAGTGCGAGATTCGAGCAGAGTGAACATCCGTCTCATCTAGCCAGTCGTCCACAGCAACAAACGACACGTTTTGCCACACGCTCCAGTTACTCGCTCCGAAATACAGGGACGCTGATGCACTGGTCAGACTGACGTTGCAGATGCGTTCGCTTTGAAGACGCATGTAGCACTCATTGCTAGCGTTTGGGGAAACAACTACGGGTTTCCAGGGCTCGGAGGTGAGCCGGACACTGTACGAGAGCACCGTCGTGTTTCTCTCGACAGCGTATATCTCTTTGGTGGACAATTCGATGCCGGACTTGTCGTTATCGGTGATTAAAACCTTCACGGAAGTTAAATTCCTGAACCCTGCATATATCAGATCGTTCGTCGTCAGAGTATGGTTTAGATAACTAAAAGAGCCCACCACATCTTCCGTTTTATCATCGAACGCGGTCACTGTAATAAGTTGCGACACATTCCAGTTCTTCCACGTAAATACCAACTTCAAAGGGCTCACAGTTGCATAATTCCCCACTGTCCCGATGTTAGTCACAGATATAATAACCTTGGCGAACGGCTCCGACAGCAACACCACCGTGTACGTATCCGTTGCACCGCCTTCCGTCACGTTCACACTCACTTTGTTCACCTTGAAGCCAGACACGTCGTTATCGCGCACTGTCACCTCCACCTTGGCGATATCAAGTATTTCGTTGTACTTCGGGTCGGCACTGAACGAAGTGTGCGAGATCCCAGTCGGGTGCGTGTCGTATTCGTCCAGGTCGTCGTCTGTAGCCAGCACGACCACTTTCTGCTGGATGTTCCAGTTCCGAGGCGTGAACACGAACTCAGAAACCGGCAGCGTCACGTTGCACAGACCGAATCGATAGCACTGCGTATTCTCCCCATCGAGCCACGGCAGAACCACGATCTTCACGTCCGCCAGAGGTTCCGAGCTCAGAGACACGACGTAGGAATCGTTAGCGCCGCCTTCAGCAACCTCCAGCTGCTTCCTCTCGCTTTGGAGCAAGACATTCACGTGCGACACGTCGTTGTCGGCGATCAAGACCGTCACGTCCATCTTGTAGTCGCTCACAGTGTACAAACGATCGGAACTCGCTGACGAGTGCGAGATTCGAGCAGAGTGAACATCCGTCTCGTCCAGCCAGTCGTCCACGGCAACGAACGACACGTTCTGCCACACGCTCCAGTTACTCGCTCCGAAATACAGGGACGCTGACCCACTGGTCAGACTGACGTTGCACACGTGTTCGCTTTGAAGACGCATGTAGCACTCGTTGTTCGCGTTGGGATAAACCACCACAGGCTCCCACGGCTCGGACGTCAGCCGGACGCTGTACGAGAGCACCGTCGTGTTGCTTTCCACCGCGGATACCTCTCTCGCCGACAATTCAATGCCAGACTTGTCGTTATCCGCGATTAAGACCTTCACGGAAGCTAAATCCTGTAGCCCAGCATAGATGAGGTCGTCGGTCGCCAGCGAGTGGTTCAGCTGGCTAAAGGAGCCCACGACGTCTTCCGTGTCGTCGTCAGTCGCCATCACCGTCACAACTTGCGCGATATTCCAGTCCTTCCACGTGAAATCCAGCTTCGACGGCGTCGGCAAGGCGAAATTCCCCACTGTCCCGATGTTAGTCACAGATACACTCACGTTGGCGAACGGCTCCGACAGCAACACCACCGTGTACGTATCCGTTGCACCGCCTTCCGTCACGTTCACACTCACTTTGTTCACCTTGAAGCCAGACACGTCGTTATCGCGCACTGTCACCTCCACCTTGGCGATATCAAGTATTTCGTTGTACTTCGGGTCGGCACTGAACGAAGTGTGCGAGATCCCAGTCGGGTGCGTGTCGTATTCGTCCAGGTCGTCGTCTGTAGCCAGCACGACCACTTTCTGCTGGATGTTCCAGTTCCGAGGCGTGAACACGAACTCAGAAACCGGCAGCGTCACGTTGCACAGACCGAATCGATAGCACTGCGTATTCTCCCCATCGAGCCACGGCAGAACCACGATCTTCACGTCCGCCAGAGGTTCCGAGCTCAGAGACACGACGTAGGAATCGTTAGCGCCGCCTTCAGCAACCTCCAGCTGCTTCCTCTCGCTTTGGAGCAAGACATTCACGTGCGACACGTCGTTGTCGGCGATCAAGACCGTCACGTCCATCTTGTAGTCGCTCACAGTGTACAAACGATCGGAACTCGCTGACGAGTGCGAGATTCGAGCAGAGTGAACATCCGTCTCGTCCAGCCAGTCGTCCACGGCAACGAACGACACGTTCTGCCACACGCTCCAGTTACTCGCTCCGAAATACAGGGACGCTGACCCACTGGTCAGACTGACGTTGCACACGTGTTCGCTTTGAAGACGCATGTAGCACTCGTTGTTCGCGTTGGGATAAACCACCACAGGCTCCCACGGCTCGGACGTCAGCCGGACGCTGTACGAGAGCACCGTCGTGTTGCTTTCCACCGCGGATACCTCTCTCGCCGACAATTCAATGCCAGACTTGTCGTTATCCGCGATTAAGACCTTCACGGAAGCTAAATCCTGTAGCCCAGCATAGATGAGGTCGTCGGTCGCCAGCGAGTGGTTCAGCTGGCTAAAGGAGCCCACGACGTCTTCCGTGTCGTCGTCAGTCGCCATCACCGTCACAACTTGCGCGATATTCCAGTCCTTCCACGTGAAATCCAGCTTCGACGGCGTCGGCAAGGCGAAATTCCCCACTGTCCCGATGTTAGTCACAGATACACTCACGTTGGCGAACGGCTCCGACAGCAACACCACCGTGTACGTATCCGTTGCACCGCCTTCCGTCACGTTCACACTCACTTTGTTCACCTTGAAGCCAGACACGTCGTTATCGCGCACTGTCACCTCCACCTTGGCGATATCAAGTATTTCGTTGTACTTCGGGTCGGCACTGAACGAAGTGTGCGAGATCCCAGTCGGGTGCGTGTCGTATTCGTCCAGGTCGTCGTCTGTAGCCAGCACGACCACTTTCTGCTGGATGTTCCAGTTCCGAGGCGTGAACACGAACTCAGAAACCGGCAGCGTCACGTTGCACAGACCGAATCGATAGCACTGCGTATTCTCCCCATCGAGCCACGGCAGAACCACGATCTTCACGTCCGCCAGAGGTTCCGAGCTCAGAGACACGACGTAGGAATCGTTAGCGCCGCCTTCAGCAACCTCCAGCTGCTTCCTCTCGCTTTGGAGCAAGACATTCACGTGCGACACGTCGTTGTCGGCGATCAAGACCGTCACGTCCATCTTGTAGTCGCTCACAGTGTACAAACGATCGGAACTCGCTGACGAGTGCGAGATTCGAGCAGAGTGAACATCCGTCTCGTCCAGCCAGTCGTCCACGGCAACGAACGACACGTTCTGCCACACGCTCCAGTTACTCGCTCCGAAATACAGGGACGCTGACCCACTGGTCAGACTGACGTTGCACACGTGTTCGCTTTGAAGACGCATGTAGCACTCGTTGTTCGCGTTGGGATAAACCACCACAGGCTCCCACGGCTCGGACGTCAGCCGGACGCTGTACGAGAGCACCGTCGTGTTGCTTTCCACCGCGGATACCTCTCTCGCCGACAATTCAATGCCAGACTTGTCGTTATCCGCGATTAAGACCTTCACGGAAGCTAAATCCTGTAGCCCAGCATAGATGAGGTCGTCGGTCGCCAGCGAGTGGTTCAGCTGGCTAAAGGAGCCCACGACGTCTTCCGTGTCGTCGTCAGTCGCCATCACCGTCACAACTTGCGCGATATTCCAGTCCTTCCACGTGAAATCCAGCTTCGACGGCGTCGGCAAGGCGAAATTCCCCACTGTCCCGATGTTAGTCACAGATACACTCACGTTGGCGAACGGCTCCGACAGCAACACCACCGTGTACGTATCCGTTGCACCGCCTTCCGTCACGTTCACACTCACTTTGTTCACCTTGAAGCCAGACACGTCGTTATCGCGCACTGTCACCTCCACCTTGGCGATATCAAGTATTTCGTTGTACTTCGGGTCGGCACTGAACGAAGTGTGCGAGATCCCAGTCGGGTGCGTGTCGTATTCGTCCAGGTCGTCGTCTGTAGCCAGCACGACCACTTTCTGCTGGATGTTCCAGTTCCGAGGCGTGAACACGAACTCAGAAACCGGCAGCGTCACGTTGCACAGACCGAATCGATAGCACTGCGTATTCTCCCCATCGAGCCACGGCAGAACCACGATCTTCACGTCCGCCAGAGGTTCCGAGCTCAGAGACACGACGTAGGAATCGTTAGCGCCGCCTTCAGCAACCTCCAGCTGCTTCCTCTCGCTTTGGAGCAAGACATTCACGTGCGACACGTCGTTGTCGGCGATCAAGACCGTCACGTCCATCTTGTAGTCGCTCACAGTGTACAAACGATCGGAACTCGCTGACGAGTGCGAGATTCGAGCAGAGTGAACATCCGTCTCGTCCAGCCAGTCGTCCACGGCAACGAACGACACGTTCTGCCACACGCTCCAGTTACTCGCTCCGAAATACAGGGACGCTGACCCACTGGTCAGACTGACGTTGCACACGTGTTCGCTTTGAAGACGCATGTAGCACTCGTTGTTCGCGTTGGGATAAACCACCACAGGCTCCCACGGCTCGGACGTCAGCCGGACGCTGTACGAGAGCACCGTCGTGTTGCTTTCCACCGCGGATACCTCTCTCGCCGACAATTCAATGCCAGACTTGTCGTTATCCGCGATTAAGACCTTCACGGAAGCTAAATCCTGTAGCCCAGCATAGATGAGGTCGTCGGTCGCCAGCGAGTGGTTCAGCTGGCTAAAGGAGCCCACGACGTCTTCCGTGTCGTCGTCAGTCGCCATCACCGTCACAACTTGCGCGATATTCCAGTCCTTCCACGTGAAATCCAGCTTCGACGGCGTCGGCAAGGCGAAATTCCCCACTGTCCCGATGTTAGTCACAGATACACTCACGTTGGCGAACGGCTCCGACAGCAACACCACCGTGTACGTATCCGTTGCACCGCCTTCCGTCACGTTCACACTCACTTTGTTCACCTTGAAGCCAGACACGTCGTTATCGCGCACTGTCACCTCCACCTTGGCGATATCAAGTATTTCGTTGTACTTCGGGTCGGCACTGAACGAAGTGTGCGAGATCCCAGTCGGGTGCGTGTCGTATTCGTCCAGGTCGTCGTCTGTAGCCAGCACGACCACTTTCTGCTGGATGTTCCAGTTCCGAGGCGTGAACACGAACTCAGAAACCGGCAGCGTCACGTTGCACAGACCGAATCGATAGCACTGCGTATTCTCCCCATCGAGCCACGGCAGAACCACGATCTTCACGTCCGCCAGAGGTTCCGAGCTCAGAGACACGACGTAGGAATCGTTAGCGCCGCCTTCAGCAACCTCCAGCTGCTTCCTCTCGCTTTGGAGCAAGACATTCACGTGCGACACGTCGTTGTCGGCGATCAAGACCGTCACGTCCATCTTGTAGTCGCTCACAGTGTACAAACGATCGGAACTCGCTGACGAGTGCGAGATTCGAGCAGAGTGAACATCCGTCTCGTCCAGCCAGTCGTCCACGGCAACGAACGACACGTTCTGCCACACGCTCCAGTTACTCGCTCCGAAATACAGGGACGCTGACCCACTGGTCAGACTGACGTTGCACACGTGTTCGCTTTGAAGACGCATGTAGCACTCGTTGTTCGCGTTGGGATAAACCACCACAGGCTCCCACGGCTCGGACGTCAGCCGGACGCTGTACGAGAGCACCGTCGTGTTGCTTTCCACCGCGGATACCTCTCTCGCCGACAATTCAATGCCAGACTTGTCGTTATCCGCGATTAAGACCTTCACGGAAGCTAAATCCTGTAGCCCAGCATAGATGAGGTCGTCGGTCGCCAGCGAGTGGTTCAGCTGGCTAAAGGAGCCCACGACGTCTTCCGTGTCGTCGTCAGTCGCCATCACCGTCACAACTTGCGCGATATTCCAGTCCTTCCACGTGAAATCCAGCTTCGACGGCGTCGGCAAGGCGAAATTCCCCACTGTCCCGATGTTAGTCACAGATACACTCACGTTGGCGAACGGCTCCGACAGCAACACCACCGTGTACGTATCCGTTGCACCGCCTTCCGTCACGTTCACACTCACTTTGTTCACCTTGAAGCCAGACACGTCGTTATCGCGCACTGTCACCTCCACCTTGGCGATATCAAGTATTTCGTTGTACTTCGGGTCGGCACTGAACGAAGTGTGCGAGATCCCAGTCGGGTGCGTGTCGTATTCGTCCAGGTCGTCGTCTGTAGCCAGCACGACCACTTTCTGCTGGATGTTCCAGTTCCGAGGCGTGAACACGAACTCAGAAACCGGCAGCGTCACGTTGCACAGACCGAATCGATAGCACTGCGTATTCTCCCCATCGAGCCACGGCAGAACCACGATCTTCACGTCCGCCAGAGGTTCCGAGCTCAGAGACACGACGTAGGAATCGTTAGCGCCGCCTTCAGCAACCTCCAGCTGCTTCCTCTCGCTTTGGAGCAAGACATTCACGTGCGACACGTCGTTGTCGGCGATCAAGACCGTCACGTCCATCTTGTAGTCGCTCACAGTGTACAAACGATCGGAACTCGCTGACGAGTGCGAGATTCGAGCAGAGTGAACATCCGTCTCGTCCAGCCAGTCGTCCACGGCAACGAACGACACGTTCTGCCACACGCTCCAGTTACTCGCTCCGAAATACAGGGACGCTGACCCACTGGTCAGACTGACGTTGCACACGTGTTCGCTTTGAAGACGCATGTAGCACTCGTTGTTCGCGTTGGGATAAACCACCACAGGCTCCCACGGCTCGGACGTCAGCCGGACGCTGTACGAGAGCACCGTCGTGTTGCTTTCCACCGCGGATACCTCTCTCGCCGACAATTCAATGCCAGACTTGTCGTTATCCGCGATTAAGACCTTCACGGAAGCTAAATCCTGTAGCCCAGCATAGATGAGGTCGTCGGTCGCCAGCGAGTGGTTCAGCTGGCTAAAGGAGCCCACGACGTCTTCCGTGTCGTCGTCAGTCGCCATCACCGTCACAACTTGCGCGATATTCCAGTCCTTCCACGTGAAATCCAGCTTCGACGGCGTCGGCAAGGCGAAATTCCCCACTGTCCCGATGTTAGTCACAGATACACTCACGTTGGCGAACGGCTCCGACAGCAACACCACCGTGTACGTATCCGTTGCACCGCCTTCCGTCACGTTCACACTCACTTTGTTCACCTTGAAGCCAGACACGTCGTTATCGCGCACTGTCACCTCCACCTTGGCGATATCAAGTATTTCGTTGTACTTCGGGTCGGCACTGAACGAAGTGTGCGAGATCCCAGTCGGGTGCGTGTCGTATTCGTCCAGGTCGTCGTCTGTAGCCAGCACGACCACTTTCTGCTGGATGTTCCAGTTCCGAGGCGTGAACACGAACTCAGAAACCGGCAGCGTCACGTTGCACAGACCGAATCGATAGCACTGCGTATTCTCCCCATCGAGCCACGGCAGAACCACGATCTTCACGTCCGCCAGAGGTTCCGAGCTCAGAGACACGACGTAGGAATCGTTAGCGCCGCCTTCAGCAACCTCCAGCTGCTTCCTCTCGCTTTGGAGCAAGACATTCACGTGCGACACGTCGTTGTCGGCGATCAAGACCGTCACGTCCATCTTGTAGTCGCTCACAGTGTACAAACGATCGGAACTCGCTGACGAGTGCGAGATTCGAGCAGAGTGAACATCCGTCTCGTCCAGCCAGTCGTCCACGGCAACGAACGACACGTTCTGCCACACGCTCCAGTTACTCGCTCCGAAATACAGGGACGCTGACCCACTGGTCAGACTGACGTTGCACACGTGTTCGCTTTGAAGACGCATGTAGCACTCGTTGTTCGCGTTGGGATAAACCACCACAGGCTCCCACGGCTCGGACGTCAGCCGGACGCTGTACGAGAGCACCGTCGTGTTGCTTTCCACCGCGGATACCTCTCTCGCCGACAATTCAATGCCAGACTTGTCGTTATCCGCGATTAAGACCTTCACGGAAGCTAAATCCTGTAGCCCAGCATAGATGAGGTCGTCGGTCGCCAGCGAGTGGTTCAGCTGGCTAAAGGAGCCCACGACGTCTTCCGTGTCGTCGTCAGTCGCCATCACCGTCACAACTTGCGCGATATTCCAGTCCTTCCACGTGAAATCCAGCTTCGACGGCGTCGGCAAGGCGAAATTCCCCACTGTCCCGATGTTAGTCACAGATACACTCACGTTGGCGAACGGCTCCGACAGCAACACCACCGTGTACGTATCCGTTGCACCGCCTTCCGTCACGTTCACACTCACTTTGTTCACCTTGAAGCCAGACACGTCGTTATCGCGCACTGTCACCTCCACCTTGGCGATATCAAGTATTTCGTTGTACTTCGGGTCGGCACTGAACGAAGTGTGCGAGATCCCAGTCGGGTGCGTGTCGTATTCGTCCAGGTCGTCGTCTGTAGCCAGCACGACCACTTTCTGCTGGATGTTCCAGTTCCGAGGCGTGAACACGAACTCAGAAACCGGCAGCGTCACGTTGCACAGACCGAATCGATAGCACTGCGTATTCTCCCCATCGAGCCACGGCAGAACCACGATCTTCACGTCCGCCAGAGGTTCCGAGCTCAGAGACACGACGTAGGAATCGTTAGCGCCGCCTTCAGCAACCTCCAGCTGCTTCCTCTCGCTTTGGAGCAAGACATTCACGTGCGACACGTCGTTGTCGGCGATCAAGACCGTCACGTCCATCTTGTAGTCGCTCACAGTGTACAAACGATCGGAACTCGCTGACGAGTGCGAGATTCGAGCAGAGTGAACATCCGTCTCGTCCAGCCAGTCGTCCACGGCAACGAACGACACGTTCTGCCACACGCTCCAGTTACTCGCTCCGAAATACAGGGACGCTGACCCACTGGTCAGACTGACGTTGCACACGTGTTCGCTTTGAAGACGCATGTAGCACTCGTTGTTCGCGTTGGGATAAACCACCACAGGCTCCCACGGCTCGGACGTCAGCCGGACGCTGTACGAGAGCACCGTCGTGTTGCTTTCCACCGCGGATACCTCTCTCGCCGACAATTCAATGCCAGACTTGTCGTTATCCGCGATTAAGACCTTCACGGAAGCTAAATCCTGTAGCCCAGCATAGATGAGGTCGTCGGTCGCCAGCGAGTGGTTCAGCTGGCTAAAGGAGCCCACGACGTCTTCCGTGTCGTCGTCAGTCGCCATCACCGTCACAACTTGCGCGATATTCCAGTCCTTCCACGTGAAATCCAGCTTCGACGGCGTCGGCAAGGCGAAATTCCCCACTGTCCCGATGTTAGTCACAGATACACTCACGTTGGCGAACGGCTCCGACAGCAACACCACCGTGTACGTATCCGTTGCACCGCCTTCCGTCACGTTCACACTCACTTTGTTCACCTTGAAGCCAGACACGTCGTTATCGCGCACTGTCACCTCCACCTTGGCGATATCAAGTATTTCGTTGTACTTCGGGTCGGCACTGAACGAAGTGTGCGAGATCCCAGTCGGGTGCGTGTCGTATTCGTCCAGGTCGTCGTCTGTAGCCAGCACGACCACTTTCTGCTGGATGTTCCAGTTCCGAGGCGTGAACACGAACTCAGAAACCGGCAGCGTCACGTTGCACAGACCGAATCGATAGCACTGCGTATTCTCCCCATCGAGCCACGGCAGAACCACGATCTTCACGTCCGCCAGAGGTTCCGAGCTCAGAGACACGACGTAGGAATCGTTAGCGCCGCCTTCAGCAACCTCCAGCTGCTTCCTCTCGCTTTGGAGCAAGACATTCACGTGCGACACGTCGTTGTCGGCGATCAAGACCGTCACGTCCATCTTGTAGTCGCTCACAGTGTACAAACGATCGGAACTCGCTGACGAGTGCGAGATTCGAGCAGAGTGAACATCCGTCTCGTCCAGCCAGTCGTCCACGGCAACGAACGACACGTTCTGCCACACGCTCCAGTTACTCGCTCCGAAATACAGGGACGCTGACCCACTGGTCAGACTGACGTTGCACACGTGTTCGCTTTGAAGACGCATGTAGCACTCGTTGTTCGCGTTGGGATAAACCACCACAGGCTCCCACGGCTCGGACGTCAGCCGGACGCTGTACGAGAGCACCGTCGTGTTGCTTTCCACCGCGGATACCTCTCTCGCCGACAATTCAATGCCAGACTTGTCGTTATCCGCGATTAAGACCTTCACGGAAGCTAAATCCTGTAGCCCAGCATAGATGAGGTCGTCGGTCGCCAGCGAGTGGTTCAGCTGGCTAAAGGAGCCCACGACGTCTTCCGTGTCGTCGTCAGTCGCCATCACCGTCACAACTTGCGCGATATTCCAGTCCTTCCACGTGAAATCCAGCTTCGACGGCGTCGGCAAGGCGAAATTCCCCACTGTCCCGATGTTAGTCACAGATACACTCACGTTGGCGAACGGCTCCGACAGCAACACCACCGTGTACGTATCCGTTGCACCGCCTTCCGTCACGTTCACACTCACTTTGTTCACCTTGAAGCCAGACACGTCGTTATCGCGCACTGTCACCTCCACCTTGGCGATATCAAGTATTTCGTTGTACTTCGGGTCGGCACTGAACGAAGTGTGCGAGATCCCAGTCGGGTGCGTGTCGTATTCGTCCAGGTCGTCGTCTGTAGCCAGCACGACCACTTTCTGCTGGATGTTCCAGTTCCGAGGCGTGAACACGAACTCAGAAACCGGCAGCGTCACGTTGCACAGACCGAATCGATAGCACTGCGTATTCTCCCCATCGAGCCACGGCAGAACCACGATCTTCACGTCCGCCAGAGGTTCCGAGCTCAGAGACACGACGTAGGAATCGTTAGCGCCGCCTTCAGCAACCTCCAGCTGCTTCCTCTCGCTTTGGAGCAAGACATTCACGTGCGACACGTCGTTGTCGGCGATCAAGACCGTCACGTCCATCTTGTAGTCGCTCACAGTGTACAAACGATCGGAACTCGCTGACGAGTGCGAGATTCGAGCAGAGTGAACATCCGTCTCGTCCAGCCAGTCGTCCACGGCAACGAACGACACGTTCTGCCACACGCTCCAGTTACTCGCTCCGAAATACAGGGACGCTGACCCACTGGTCAGACTGACGTTGCACACGTGTTCGCTTTGAAGACGCATGTAGCACTCGTTGTTCGCGTTGGGATAAACCACCACAGGCTCCCACGGCTCGGACGTCAGCCGGACGCTGTACGAGAGCACCGTCGTGTTGCTTTCCACCGCGGATACCTCTCTCGCCGACAATTCAATGCCAGACTTGTCGTTATCCGCGATTAAGACCTTCACGGAAGCTAAATCCTGTAGCCCAGCATAGATGAGGTCGTCGGTCGCCAGCGAGTGGTTCAGCTGGCTAAAGGAGCCCACGACGTCTTCCGTGTCGTCGTCAGTCGCCATCACCGTCACAACTTGCGCGATATTCCAGTCCTTCCACGTGAAATCCAGCTTCGACGGCGTCGGCAAGGCGAAATTCCCCACTGTCCCGATGTTAGTCACAGATACACTCACGTTGGCGAACGGCTCCGACAGCAACACCACCGTGTACGTATCCGTTGCACCGCCTTCCGTCACGTTCACACTCACTTTGTTCACCTTGAAGCCAGACACGTCGTTATCGCGCACTGTCACCTCCACCTTGGCGATATCAAGTATTTCGTTGTACTTCGGGTCGGCACTGAACGAAGTGTGCGAGATCCCAGTCGGGTGCGTGTCGTATTCGTCCAGGTCGTCGTCTGTAGCCAGCACGACCACTTTCTGCTGGATGTTCCAGTTCCGAGGCGTGAACACGAACTCAGAAACCGGCAGCGTCACGTTGCACAGACCGAATCGATAGCACTGCGTATTCTCCCCATCGAGCCACGGCAGAACCACGATCTTCACGTCCGCCAGAGGTTCCGAGCTCAGAGACACGACGTAGGAATCGTTAGCGCCGCCTTCAGCAACCTCCAGCTGCTTCCTCTCGCTTTGGAGCAAGACATTCACGTGCGACACGTCGTTGTCGGCGATCAAGACCGTCACGTCCATCTTGTAGTCGCTCACAGTGTACAAACGATCGGAACTCGCTGACGAGTGCGAGATTCGAGCAGAGTGAACATCCGTCTCGTCCAGCCAGTCGTCCACGGCAACGAACGACACGTTCTGCCACACGCTCCAGTTACTCGCTCCGAAATACAGGGACGCTGACCCACTGGTCAGACTGACGTTGCACACGTGTTCGCTTTGAAGACGCATGTAGCACTCGTTGTTCGCGTTGGGATAAACCACCACAGGCTCCCACGGCTCGGACGTCAGCCGGACGCTGTACGAGAGCACCGTCGTGTTGCTTTCCACCGCGGATACCTCTCTCGCCGACAATTCAATGCCAGACTTGTCGTTATCCGCGATTAAGACCTTCACGGAAGCTAAATCCTGTAGCCCAGCATAGATGAGGTCGTCGGTCGCCAGCGAGTGGTTCAGCTGGCTAAAGGAGCCCACGACGTCTTCCGTGTCGTCGTCAGTCGCCATCACCGTCACAACTTGCGCGATATTCCAGTCCTTCCACGTGAAATCCAGCTTCGACGGCGTCGGCAAGGCGAAATTCCCCACTGTCCCGATGTTAGTCACAGATACACTCACGTTGGCGAACGGCTCCGACAGCAACACCACCGTGTACGTATCCGTTGCACCACCTTCCGTCACGTTCACACTCACTTTGTTCACCTTGAAGCCAGACACGTCGTTATCGCGCACTGTCACCTCCACCTTGGCGATATCAAGTATTTCGTTGTACTTCGGGTCGGCACTGAACGAAGTGTGCGAGATCCCAGTCGGGTGCGTGTCGTATTCGTCCAGGTCGTCGTCTGTAGCCAGCACGACCACTTTCTGCTGGATGTTCCAGTTCCGAGGCGTGAACACGAACTCAGAAACCGGCAGCGTCACGTTGCACAGACCGAATCGATAGCACTGCGTATTCTCCCCATCGAGCCACGGCAGAACCACGATCTTCACGTCCGCCAGAGGTTCCGAGCTCAGAGACACGACGTAGGAATCGTTAGCGCCGCCTTCAGCAACCTCCAGCTGCTTCCTCTCGCTTTGGAGCAAGACATTCACGTGCGACACGTCGTTGTCGGCGATCAAGACCGTCACGTCCATCTTGTAGTCGCTCACAGTGTACAAACGATCGGAACTCGCTGACGAGTGCGAGATTCGAGCAGAGTGAACATCCGTCTCGTCCAGCCAGTCGTCCACGGCAACGAACGACACGTTCTGCCACACGCTCCAGTTACTCGCTCCGAAATACAGGGACGCTGACCCACTGGTCAGACTGACGTTGCACACGTGTTCGCTTTGAAGACGCATGTAGCACTCGTTGTTCGCGTTGGGATAAACCACCACAGGCTCCCACGGCTCGGACGTCAGCCGGACGCTGTACGAGAGCACCGTCGTGTTGCTTTCCACCGCGGATACCTCTCTCGCCGACAATTCAATGCCAGACTTGTCGTTATCCGCGATTAAGACCTTCACGGAAGCTAAATCCTGTAGCCCAGCATAGATGAGGTCGTCGGTCGCCAGCGAGTGGTTCAGCTGGCTAAAGGAGCCCACGACGTCTTCCGTGTCGTCGTCAGTCGCCATCACCGTCACAACTTGCGCGATATTCCAGTCCTTCCACGTGAAATCCAGCTTCGACGGCGTCGGCAAGGCGAAATTCCCCACTGTCCCGATGTTAGTCACAGATACACTCACGTTGGCGAACGGCTCCGACAGCAACACCACCGTGTACGTATCCGTTGCACCGCCTTCCGTCACGTTCACACTCACTTTGTTCACCTTGAAGCCAGACACGTCGTTATCGCGCACTGTCACCTCCACCTTGGCGATATCAAGTATTTCGTTGTACTTCGGGTCGGCACTGAACGAAGTGTGCGAGATCCCAGTCGGGTGCGTGTCGTATTCGTCCAGGTCGTCGTCTGTAGCCAGCACGACCACTTTCTGCTGGATGTTCCAGTTCCGAGGCGTGAACACGAACTCAGAAACCGGCAGCGTCACGTTGCACAGACCGAATCGATAGCACTGCGTATTCTCCCCATCGAGCCACGGCAGAACCACGATCTTCACGTCCGCCAGAGGTTCCGAGCTCAGAGACACGACGTAGGAATCGTTAGCGCCGCCTTCAGCAACCTCCAGCTGCTTCCTCTCGCTTTGGAGCAAGACATTCACGTGCGACACGTCGTTGTCGGCGATCAAGACCGTCACGTCCATCTTGTAGTCGCTCACAGTGTACAAACGATCGGAACTCGCTGACGAGTGCGAGATTCGAGCAGAGTGAACATCCGTCTCGTCCAGCCAGTCGTCCACGGCAACGAACGACACGTTCTGCCACACGCTCCAGTTACTCGCTCCGAAATACAGGGACGCTGACCCACTGGTCAGACTGACGTTGCACACGTGTTCGCTTTGAAGACGCATGTAGCACTCGTTGTTCGCGTTGGGATAAACCACCACAGGCTCCCACGGCTCGGACGTCAGCCGGACGCTGTACGAGAGCACCGTCGTGTTGCTTTCCACCGCGGATACCTCTCTCGCCGACAATTCAATGCCAGACTTGTCGTTATCCGCGATTAAGACCTTCACGGAAGCTAAATCCTGTAGCCCAGCATAGATGAGGTCGTCGGTCGCCAGCGAGTGGTTCAGCTGGCTAAAGGAGCCCACGACGTCTTCCGTGTCGTCGTCAGTCGCCATCACCGTCACAACTTGCGCGATATTCCAGTCCTTCCACGTGAAATCCAGCTTCGACGGCGTCGGCAAGGCGAAATTCCCCACTGTCCCGATGTTAGTCACAGATACACTCACGTTGGCGAACGGCTCCGACAGCAACACCACCGTGTACGTATCCGTTGCACCGCCTTCCGTCACGTTCACACTCACTTTGTTCACCTTGAAGCCAGACACGTCGTTATCGCGCACTGTCACCTCCACCTTGGCGATATCAAGTATTTCGTTGTACTTCGGGTCGGCACTGAACGAAGTGTGCGAGATCCCAGTCGGGTGCGTGTCGTATTCGTCCAGGTCGTCGTCTGTAGCCAGCACGACCACTTTCTGCTGGATGTTCCAGTTCCGAGGCGTGAACACGAACTCAGAAACCGGCAGCGTCACGTTGCACAGACCGAATCGATAGCACTGCGTATTCTCCCCATCGAGCCACGGCAGAACCACGATCTTCACGTCCGCCAGAGGTTCCGAGCTCAGAGACACGACGTAGGAATCGTTAGCGCCGCCTTCAGCAACCTCCAGCTGCTTCCTCTCGCTTTGGAGCAAGACATTCACGTGCGACACGTCGTTGTCGGCGATCAAGACCGTCACGTCCATCTTGTAGTCGCTCACAGTGTACAAACGATCGGAACTCGCTGACGAGTGCGAGATTCGAGCAGAGTGAACATCCGTCTCGTCCAGCCAGTCGTCCACGGCAACGAACGACACGTTCTGCCACACGCTCCAGTTACTCGCTCCGAAATACAGGGACGCTGACCCACTGGTCAGACTGACGTTGCACACGTGTTCGCTTTGAAGACGCATGTAGCACTCGTTGTTCGCGTTGGGATAAACCACCACAGGCTCCCACGGCTCGGACGTCAGCCGGACGCTGTACGAGAGCACCGTCGTGTTGCTTTCCACCGCGGATACCTCTCTCGCCGACAATTCAATGCCAGACTTGTCGTTATCCGCGATTAAGACCTTCACGGAAGCTAAATCCTGTAGCCCAGCATAGATGAGGTCGTCGGTCGCCAGCGAGTGGTTCAGCTGGCTAAAGGAGCCCACGACGTCTTCCGTGTCGTCGTCAGTCGCCATCACCGTCACAACTTGCGCGATATTCCAGTCCTTCCACGTGAAATCCAGCTTCGACGGCGTCGGCAAGGCGAAATTCCCCACTGTCCCGATGTTAGTCACAGATACACTCACGTTGGCGAACGGCTCCGACAGCAACACCACCGTGTACGTATCCGTTGCACCGCCTTCCGTCACGTTCACACTCACTTTGTTCACCTTGAAGCCAGACACGTCGTTATCGCGCACTGTCACCTCCACCTTGGCGATATCAAGTATTTCGTTGTACTTCGGGTCGGCACTGAACGAAGTGTGCGAGATCCCAGTCGGGTGCGTGTCGTATTCGTCCAGGTCGTCGTCTGTAGCCAGCACGACCACTTTCTGCTGGATGTTCCAGTTCCGAGGCGTGAACACGAACTCAGAAACCGGCAGCGTCACGTTGCACAGACCGAATCGATAGCACTGCGTATTCTCCCCATCGAGCCACGGCAGAACCACGATCTTCACGTCTGCTATAGGCTCGGAATTTAGCTGTAAGTAGTACTGAGCTTTCCTTGTCCCGTCTTCGTTTACTAGAAGTGTTGATTCCGAGACTAAGACTCGTGCGACATCGTCAGTTTCCACTTTAACTGTAACATCAGGAAGTGAAAGGGTTAAGTAGTTGGAGTCATTGCTGAGAATCTTGTGCGTCACTCTAGAGACTGTCACCGAGCCATTCGGTGTGGTTTCATCGAGATAGTCATCTACCGCCTCAAGTTTCACTTGTTGGGGGATACACCAGTTCTCAGGTGTGAAAACAATCCACGGGTTCAAAACGGTATAGTTACAGAGGAGTTGCTCGTGGGTCGTCTCGCTTGCAATAGCATACATGCAGTGGCCACGAAGACCAAGAGGGTCGGTTAAATCCGGCTGGAAAATGGCACTTGAGATGCCTGAACACCTCGGCTTGCCCTGTAAATCGTGCTCCGAAGGAACTGGTAGCGGGTCAATCTCCTGTGTGATACGAGACACATCAACGGTGATTTTCAAGTCGGCGAAGCGCATGGAGTCCTCTAGCGCCCACTCCAGCCTCCACATGTGGCCCCCGTCCAGATACGGTCCTTCCCGATACACTCGCACGCCTCTATCGAATTGAAGTCCTCGCCAGCCTTTCGTATCGGGGTCGTACTCTTTTTCCCGGTTCGACCGAACGAAATCTAGAGCCTCCAGTGCTTCATCCATCCCAATGGCAGATACATTAACAGGGAGCCACCACGTTGTGCCAGTATATGCTCGATTGGTGTCAAGGTCCAGTAATTCCAGTTTCAAATTGAAAACACCGCCCAAATACGTGCCATTAGCAACCGTAGCAGAAGTGAGGCTTAGCCCAGGAGCTTGTATCATAATTTGATCAGGGAAAACGGCGATCGGAGGGAGATTCCCCGGGCTGTTGAGGTAGCTGATGACCCAATTGTATCCGTTGCAAATGCTAAAAGTATCACAATCCACTCCAACGCGTGTTACGTTCGTCATTTCCGTAACCCCAAGAGCAAAAAGTGCTTCCTGAACACGCGAAGGTGAGGCGTCAAATGGCAGCAATGAGGTATTTTTCAACGGGATATCCATCATGTACGCGCTGTCTGCACGCGTGTCGATCCTCTTAAACCAGCCTCCCATTTGAACCATAAAGTTCCCACGCAGAGATTCTCCGTCACGAATAGTAGTCACTCCAACTGTGACACCTCTACCCGTTAGATTTAGAGACGTTGCAACCAGACGGGGTAAATCCCCATAGTTCTGAAGAAACTGAACCGTCCACGCCATTCCTCCTTCCGCAGACAACTTCTCGCGAGACACTGTCGCGCTCGCTACGCCTTGCAGCTGTCCTAACTTGGTGGCAAGTGTCTCTGCCGAGTCATTCCAAAAAATGGGGACACTACGGCTGGGCTTAGTCGTAGCAATGTTGAGAGGGGTAAAATAGTCAATCACAAACGCCCCTTTCATCAGAACTGGTGACTGCGTCTCCGTCGTTGTAACGACCACTTGACTCATGGCATTTGCCACCACACTAGACGTAGAGTTGACGACGAGACTGAAAAAGGTATCGACACTCACAAAAGTGACGATGTACTCGAACCCGTAGCCTCCATTACTCAGAAATCTCCTTGCGACCGAAGCAGAATGCACCCCCACTTGTGAGCTTAGGGTGTTCTGAAGAGCTTCAGCTGTCGGTAGTACTGCTAGTGAGAAAGTAGCAGTCCCATAACTCAATTTAAACGTCCCAGTTGGAGGAACACTCGCTTGACTGCGTTGGCAGGTTACTTCGCCTTGAGTAATGTCATTAACCGATACAGAAAGCAGCGGGAAAGTCCCATCCGGAGTCACAAAACGTAGGAATGTCACGCTCCACGTCAGCGTTGAAGCTGCGTACTGAATGGTTCGACCCACACTGACAGCGTTTATTG
Source organism: Phytophthora citrophthora (assembly GCA_031305395.1). Classification (NCBI taxonomy): domain Eukaryota; phylum Oomycota; class Peronosporomycetes; order Peronosporales; family Peronosporaceae; genus Phytophthora; species Phytophthora citrophthora. The sequence continues at coordinate 472,170 of JASMQC010000032.1, forward strand.
CACCGGGAAATAACTCATTGATTGCTGTTTGAACTTGCATAGCCGTAGCGAACAAATCAAGGCCTGACGTGCTGGAACCGTCGTCATTCGTGACGGTAAAGGTACTGCCGTAACTTGTAGCGGAAGTGATAGCTTCAGCAGACGCAAAACGCGACTTAAAATCATCGTCGAAAGTGAAAACGATCGCTTGAATCTCGAAACTGAACCCTCCAGACACAGTGAGCAGGAAAATCTGGTCGACGTGGTCCGCATGCGTCACAATTCGTTGCACTTCAGTGATCTTGTCCATCCTCAAGGAGATCTGGTGGATCTCTCGGGTCGAAATCGTGCTTAGATGCACTAAACTGACGCTTTGTGGACGAGGAACACCACACGAAGTCCCGTCAAAGGGGTAGCCACATCGTCGATAACACGCTTCATTTGCCTCGTTACTCATCGAAATCACAACATCTGCGTAGGGTTCAGTAAGCAGTTGAAGCGTGTAGGAATCCGAGTGAGGATACTGCAGTGCTGAAGCTGTTACGTTCTTCTCAGAGAGAGATACAAGCTTAGTTGAATAGGTCATATCCGCATCGTCATTGTCTGCGATGGCAACAACAATGTCTGGCAGCGTTAGGCCACTGTAAAAAGGGTCGGAACTCTGCGTGGTTGTCCGAATAGTGGTCAAGTGGACGTCCCCCTCATCGAGATGGTCGTCCACTGCAACAACTCGTACAGTTCTCGGTAAACTCCAATCGTCCGTAGTGAAAACGAGGGTTTCTGGGGACACTGTGATGTTACACAGCAGCTTACTGGTCTTAAGCTTACTCTCATCTCCACAAATCAGAAACAAATCGTCTGTTGCCACTGCAAATTTCCCATTTGGGGGCCCAACTGTGTGTGAAGGGCATAACGGCTTTTCCCGACACGGACGGTAACAACCGGAGGTGATGTCCAGTGTCACACGAACCTCCTCCATTGGCTTGAAAAGTAAAATCGCCTGATAATTGTTGCCTGCCCCGTTTTCCGACACACTCAGCGTTGTCGTCGAGAACTCGATGCCCGGCACAGTTAAGTCCGTAAGGATTACACCCACTGGCGCCACTGCAATAGCCTCAGCATACGCATTAGCAGCCACGATATCTTGCTCTAGAGACTGGGAAGCCCAGGATAATCGAAGATCCATTAACGCGTCTTGGCGTGCAATTTGGTCATCACTCTGTTTGAGAACTCGATAGACGACGAAATCACTATAAAATGCCGCCACCGACTCCTCGACTTTAGATAAAAGGTCTCCACTCGTTGCACTGAAAGTGCTCGCTTTCTTGGTCAATTGGTACAAAGATGGGCTGGATACAACGTGTAAAACGTTTGTCGAGTGCAAACCTTCGTACAGTTGGTCGTTCGTTGCCAAAGCATGCACAAGTTGCGGCAAATTCCAGTTTTCTGTAGAAAACACCAGTACGGACGGGATAGGTGCCACGTCGCACAGGTTGAAGCGATGACAGGCGCTCTCCCCACTGAGTTTCACGGTCACAGGCTGCAACGGCTTGGCGGATAGTGTGATGGAGTACGTGTTGTGGGCTGCAGTGCCTTCAGTAGAGACCCCATCAAGGAAATCGTGATAGTGATCCAGGATTTCTGTAGTTGCTAATGGTCGAGGGAACCACGAAACACTCGCTACCTTCCCAGTGAGCCCACCTCCAAAGCGAATAACTTTCTGTGACAAATTCCGGAACGCCATGGTGCAAGACGTCGAGCTTGTAAAGCAGTTCACGCTCTCCAGTTCGCCCGTAGCGCATATGGAGAGCGAAATACTAGATGAAACAGGGTCATATATCGCCACGGCCTGGTGCCAGGCTTCTGCGAAGGGTAAAGCTTCGGAGTCTTCGCCCAGCTCCGATTTACAGACCACCCCGTTCTCTGGATTGGTCAGTTTTAAGTAGAATCTTCCCGCCTCGCTACTGAATCCCACAACTCCAAACGTTACTTGGTCACCGCTTGCATCTTTACCGAAAAAGGTGGCAACATCCACCGAGTCGATGGAGTTCTGCTTGAGTTGGAACCAGAACTCCAGGGAGAACGGATTCATGATCGTTTGGATTGTCAGCGTAGACGAGAAAAAGGAATTTTCCAAGTGATCACTGATGCTCAGATCCACTGCAGTCTTTAGCTCCAAAGCGCCGGTTGCTCTGTTTTTCCCGCCGCGCACGATTTCGCTATCACCATTGCTAATCAGCACCTTGGGGGCATCGTCAAAAGACCAGATTATGACAGGGTTGGCCAATAGTAGTAGCACGCGGTTCTCATTCACTGATAACGGGAGTCGATTCACCGGTAGTAGCTCCGATTTCGCGAGGACAGCGAGGTCAACGAAGTCACTCAGCACCAAATTGTTGGCACGGAGAGGGGATTGGCACTTTGCATCACAAGTAAAACTCTTGCACTGGGGACTTGGAGACACCTCAACGCCCGCTGCATCTAGCTCGCAAAGCGAAGATGTCTCAGTTAAAGCTTGAGTTGCAGCTTCACTCCGAATGCCAGTGAGCTCGGAGCCATAGGAAGCAACGGAGAATTCAACCACAGCCTCCACATTCGCAGCCGAACAGGAATCTACTTGTGTTTGAACGTCAATTAGTCCAATTTCCACTGGTACTTGGAACTCCAGAACCAGCCACTCGTGGTAAGAAGGAGCGCTAGCAACGTAGCAATCCGTTTTGTCCTTTTCGTTCAACAGTGCACTGGCTGAGTCTTCACGCTGAGAGCTCACACTGTGGATTTTGTAACTCAACGGAGCCGAGATAGTTAGAGTGTCAGAATCCGTTGGTGCCACATCACTTGGAGGAAAGACCTGTATACTAGACAATGCTAGGGGTTTATCTCCACTCCCAAACAAATCCAGCAGCAGATAACGCGATTGAATAGCTGGGTTCCACCGTAGAACTTCGACCTCATTCAACATTAAAACCCCAGCGCCGTGCCTCCGCACGGTCACAAAGCGAGCTCTAGAGAAGATATTTTCCCACGCTACTGAGTTCATGTAGCCCTCACACGAGAACGACAGGGTCTTACTGATCGTGACAGAAGCTGTAGTCGCAGCTCCGTCGCTTGTCGTCAACGAGTTATCAGACAAAAGCACGTCAAACTGCTGAGAAAACGGGGCCTTCAGCTGTAGCAAAGAGTCTGTGTGACTGTCATCGTACAAGTCGCCACTCGCACAGAGCTCCTCGTATAGGTTCCCAACGTAAGGATATAGAACAACGGAACGCACAGGTTTCACCCTGCCCAGGTCAACTTCCCACCATGGGTTCGTTTCCACTCCCGTTCGCGTACTACGAGCCGCCATTGTCTTATCGTCTTTACTTCGGATGATAAGGGGATCCCATCCAGTATGTTGCAAACCGTCTACAGCCAAGTAAGCCAACGCGTCGCTTGGCTCAGTACTGCTCTGTCTCGCAGCCATTCCGAGCGCCAAGTTTTCGTTCTCCGATCTCCTTGTGGTCTGAAGGAGACGCCACGACTGCAACAGAACGGGACTTGGGTCCCAATCGGATTTGAGTCGGGAACGGATCCCAGTTCCATCTGCAGTCGGAGTCACTGTCAAGAAGGATTCAAAAGCTTGAACTTGTGCCAGTTGCAGACTTCCGACACCTTGGCGATAAATTCGCACTGCTTTTGCACCAGCTTGGACGTTCCAGAGTAAAATTCCCTTACGAACTGGCAAGTGTTCAACTTTAGGGCACGCATCTGGGCAACCATTGGCCAATGCGTCATCTAGTGTGCGCACTTGGGAGTCGAATGGCTTCAGAGAAACAATCACGATAATGTTGATGGCGTCCGAGGTATCTTTAACCAGTGAAGCGGGCAGGAAAATTGCTATCGTTCCCAGTTTTGACAGTTCAGGAAGCAGTACTTCCCACCACGGCTCCTTTTCACTCGTAGTGGTAGCCACCATAGCTGTACTGTCGAGTGAATCATCATACTGAGCTCCATTGGTTGCGAGGGAAGCTTCGAGCGGCTTTTTAGACACGGAAGTCACTGCAGTTGTGCTCTGAGAAGCTGCTAAGCCACTTAGGATATTCGAGAACGCGTAGGAAAGAGTAAGCAGCGGGCGTAGCTTCCTCTCAAACACCGAAGAGCACAATTGTGTCGTAGCAATAGACTCGGTACTTCCTCCCTCTGACAGCACTTGAATCTTCAGCGAAACTACCGGCAATCGAGTCGGTAGAATCTCCACTAACAGTGGGGAAATGTCCACTTCAATTGAGCGGCTTTTCTCCACAGTTGCAGTAATCTCGATGGACGCCTCATCCAGGAAAGAAAGAGGTTCAGGTGTCGCTCCTTCATGAATACTTCTACTTGTCCAGGCGTTGGTCACAGCTGTTACCTTCAGCACATATTGCCTCGTAAGTCCCACACCAGTTGTCGAACTGCCGCTATCGAGGTCAGATACGTCGAAGATTTCGTACGGGGTTTGATGAAACACTAGCGTCGCCTTCGAGTATTTGAGAGACGTGTCTCCTTCATGCAAATGCGGCAGGTGGAACTTCATAAATGTCACCACTTCCGCACCCAACACGAGAACATTCCGTAGTGCTGCCTCGGTCTTACCACTTGACACCGACACATCGTGGAACGCCAGCGCTGTGACGTAGTCGCCCACCCAATTCGTCGTATCACTAGATTCTTTCGTCGCCAACTTCGCTTTTGGTTGGTTCACTACCACATTAACCTCCGCAACGTCATTGTCCCTCACGGAAACAGTTACCAGTTTGTGAGCTGGTGAATGGAAAACTGTGGGCAATGGGTTATAAGGGATTGACCCGCCATCCCAAGTTGGATGCAGCTCACTAGCCTTTGCGTTTGTGCCTCGGAACCAGAAAGCAGTGGATTCCGTGTATCCAAACACCGTATTCTGTACTCGATGAGAAACTGTGAAACTCACGTCAAGCTCAGCTACTGCGTCGTCCACTGCTCGCACCACAACACGTTGAGGTTTGAACCAGTCTGTGGCTGTGAAGGTTAAAAGGGACGGAGAAATCGCCAGTTGCGAGTTTCCTTCAATCGCAATACTCACTTCCGGAGCGTTTTTCGAGCTCCATGCTGATTGATCATAGATCGTCGCAACTAGAGCTTTAAAATCCCCCCAGAACCCGCACGTATCTGACTGTTTATCCTTACAATACGCCGACGACACGTGCAATTCGTTCGTACTGACAATCTTTGCGCTGCCTATCGAAGGTGGAGCGTTTAAAACCACATCGTATGCAGTGGCAGTGAGATCTCCTTCCATGACTTCCAAGTCAGCGGTAGAAAGCGTGACTCCAGGGTCATTTTCCCAGATACTCACGTCGATTGTGTTGCCAGGAAGGAAGTTAGCCATCCCGCAGTTCCACGAATGTCGCTCCAGTGAATATTTCGTAGGGAACATCGCGAAAGTTGCAGCCAAGACACGACTTACATACCCCGCGGGCCATTCTCCGTATGCCCAACGCATCGTCTCTAGTCGTACCAAGCCTGCGCAAAGTGTATGTTGGATATTCATCGGGTTCGTACTCATTTTCCGGACTTGATCAACGTTCATCAGTCCCATAAAACTGAGTACAAAGCCCCTCAACTCTGGCGGGGGCGGAACAAAATCCGATTCAGATAAAACCTGTTGTTCTGAAAGACTCAGGTCGCTTTTCTCGGCTGCTAGCACTTCAATTATCGCCATGTAGCTCAGATTTGCTGGGGCTTCACTGCTTCCAGGGTCTAGCGGTGGGTTTCCGAAGCGCTTTGGGACATTTCCACCTACCACATTTGCAATGCACGCACCATTGCCTTGTGCGAAGGCACAGTCGCGGGTCAAGTCGCATACTCGAACAACAGTTTGCCCAGTTTTCAGTTCCTCCTGGGACAGTAAACAGACTGAAGAGGCATGAGGGTCACAATTCGGTACGTCGAAGCATTGGGGGCGACGAGTGTGGTATCGGATGTCCTTACTCTCGGTGTAGTGAAGTAATGGACCTCCACTGTACAGTCCACCGTACTCCACTTCAGATTCGGCGTCGTCCACGGCACTAACCACAACATGCTGAGGGGTGTTCCAGTCTTCAGGATGAAACGTCAGCTCTACTGTGTCTTCTTCTGCGGTTGATGCCTCGGAGGATAAGGCGGTTTGATTAGCATGAAGAGCTTTAACCACTACCTTGACCGGATACCACGGACAAGACGTCAGCACGACCTCGTAGCTATCCTTACCACCCCCTTCAGCAACGAATACATGTTGTCTTGAGAGAGATACGCCAGCTACATCATTGTCATCGATCTGTATAGTCACGGTCCGTCCAGCAAGAAAAGGTGTGTCTCCATTGAAATTCGGGTCCAAGCTCGTCACATTGTGAGTAACAACGGCGTAGTGCCTTCCTTCTGCCAGATTGTCATTCACTGCAGCTAACTGCACGAACTGCTCTCGATTCCAATTTGCAGACGTGAATTTTACATCCTGCGAGGTCAAGAACTGGAGCTGTTTAACTGTTTTCCTGCTTGGATCCAGCAGACGAACATCTTGAGCTTGGACTACGACGTCAGCGACGGGCTGGCGGTTCAGGACCACAGCATAGTCTGCCACCAGTCCTCCTTCTGCGATTGTGTTCCTTCTCGGTGTCAGCGTCACTCCCCCATCCATCGTATAATCCAGAATATCTCCATCGAAACTTACACTCACGACGAAGTCGTACGCTCGGTTGGAATCGTCCGCTTGATTCATGACGCACCCACCTGAAAGTAGCAGCGTGTTGAAGTTGCCATCCAGCTTCACGCCGTCAGCGACGTCGTTAGCAGTCGTGCCGAACTGACGCGTCCAGAGCTTCTCTCCCTTTAATGAAAGCTTGAGTAGTACAACATCTCGACCTCCGTATTGCCCGAAGCCGTTGAGGGCGTGGCCTCCTTCATCCAGATAGCCCCACGTGTACCCTGGAACGTAGAGAAACCCGGTGGGATCGGCGTCGTTGAGAATGGTAATAGAAGTGGCTGCATCTGCTTGGTCTGTCCCCCACTGGAGATAACCACCCAACAGTAAGTAAAACCCGTACAAAGATCTAAAATCCAGAGTTTGCTACCTCTTTGGTCCAATCGATAGTTCCGTTGGCATGAACTCGAGCTACAAAAATGTTCAGTAGGTCGGGCTTCGAGCTGTCGAGAGTCTTGGAACCTGCGAAGTACCAATTGCCACTTGCATCCTTCGTACCACCGACTATATCAACGATAGCACCCGCCTCCTGTTGCTCCCAGTCAAAGTCCTTGTTATCATCTATCCACTGTTGAGCCTCCTCCTCTGGAGTCAGGTCTGCACCAACGACGGCCAGCAAGACGTGGATGGCCAGAAAGAAGCCCCATATCATACTGAGAGCCATGCGCTGTAGTGATCTGCCAGCTGAAGATACGCTGGCAAGAGGCGAAGGGTCGAAGATATCCTGGATACCCTTGAAGTAAAAATAAACAGCGTAGGCTTCAACTCTGGGGTGTGGTAGATCGCGATGGAAGCTTCTTCATCCACCGTGTTGCGTGTTCAGCAAACGCCGCATGTGCTAGGTCTGTCTGTAGCTGGACAGCAGCTTGCTCCACAGGCTGTTTAAGTGTTGCCAACATTCTGAGACCAGGAAGTGCGCGACAGTAAACTGTTGCACACTACGTAAATCCGCCTGGAAGTTGAGTCAACTTGCCGCTTGGCCATGAATGCAAGGCACTCTCGTCTCCATTCAGCGTTCTAGTTCAGTTGACACCTCAGCTTTTCCTTGACGACTTCCTTAGCATCAGCAACGTTTCCCAGGCGCTAGAAGTCAGAGTCCTCTCATTATCAGCAGCAACAGGAACCTTCTCCACTCGCCAAGTCTTCACAATCTTGATCCCTTCAGACGTCCTCCAGCATTCAACCACAACACGACTGCTGACCCCAATTTCATCCTGAAGGTTGGGCATTCCAAGGACATCCTCCGTCGACTTCACGAGCACCAACAGACTAGCTCACCGCTACACATCCACGGCGAGGTGGTATTCCTGTTTGGAATGGAGATAGACAAGTGCGATCGAGTCCCTGCGGAGTCTTTGCTCAAGGTCATGCTGACGGCTTTTCTCGCTTTACTGTGAAGGGCGATCGACGGAGACCTTCTCCTTCAATGAGAAGACTCTTCCGTTGATTCACGACGTAGTCTGCGGGATACGCTATGTCTATGACCCGCCGATCGACAGAATAGTCCCCGACCACGAGAACTCCGTGGAGAATCCGTTGTACGAGCAGGGCCTTCCTCGCCAGCTACGGACTCCAGTTCAACCTCACAGTCAGAGGCACCAGGACTTTTGATGGTCAACAAAGGTAGGGAGATTCACTGCAATTGTCGATAATAACATTTGACAGTTGTGATAGTTGGGGCCAGTGCCCCAACTACACAGCGCGCCCAATACTGCGAAATCAGTGGCGAAACTTGGCATACAATTAGAAGGCATGCTAATGAACATACCTGCACTGCGTTCGTAGCGGAAGAGCGCATGCAGCGAGCGCACCACCGCGATATAAGCGTAAGGAAACGGGAGATCTGCGACACTTGGGGAGGGTGTCCCCAACGGTCGCCTACGTCATCACCGCTCGCTGGTCGCTGATTGGCTGAAAAGCGCAGTGATTATGAATCTGCTCGATTTAAATTAAGCTCGTGCTAAATAATAAGCTAAGCTGGCTTGAATTAAAGCAAGCAATGATTACCCTCCCTGAGATGATAACCTCCCTGATCTGATACCTTCCTGAGCTGATAATATTGAAAACCTCTTGATCGAATCACCTTTACACCGTTTCCTAGTGCTTATAATCTGGCCGTGGTCGCACTGCACGCGCGTGTCTGCAGCGAGAGCAAGGCTGGTGGATGCACGACCACGTCTTTCGTGTTCTTGTGCAGTGTCGGCGACGAAGGTACCTTGGTTGGTGCGTTGCATTCAATTTGGAGTTTGTCAAAATTATCAAGTCAACCAATAATTTATACATTTGACGTATAAAAAGTAACAGAACTTGGCTTCATGAATGGTCCATGGGTTATTCCGCCTTAGCATGTCGTGGTATCGGCCTAGACCCTGTGACAGCAAAGGGTTGGCGATGCTGTTTTCGTGGTCTTTGCTCTTCCTTTCCGCGGCTAGGCGGTAGGCATAGCGTATCGCACACACGATGTCAACGGCAGACTTTTGACGTTGAAAGCGAACGTCTCGGTGGTTCGCTTTTGAGTTTCGGTAACGATGTACCGTGCCAAGCCGAAGTAAGTGAGCCTTGACTTCAGTAGAGACTCCGCGCCACTGAGATCGACGCCTTGTACTTCCAAGCCGGTCAGAAAGGTCACCGTGCCTTTGCAGCCGTGCTCTGAGGTCTCGGATTTGTGTTGCGCAACTCCCTCCCGAATATCGATTGCCTTCCCTACTTTCAATATGAAGTTTGGCCCGTCGTAGGCTTGGCCGTTGAACGAGAAGGTCGACCCGCAATGCAAGACGTAGATGCCTTGAAGTGGTCCCCACCGAGCATCAGGTGTCGTATAGATCACTCCAGTCACGAACGGCGCACTATGAACGGCGTACTCCATGACGGGGGATTGTTCTTTATAGCCTCGAAAAAAGCGTCCAGTCTGTCATCCTTAAGCTTCTTAAACACGTTGTACATTCGTTTGCTCTTGCGAACGCGCTCCAATCGTAGGAATGGCTTGGTGTTGCGTGTGAGATCTTCGATCCTGAAACCCCTTGTTATTAGCCGTTTCGACAATGACCCCTTTTCGACGACGAGGACCTCACTCTGGAAAAACTCCTCAATAATACACACCATTCTACACGGTGCGGAGAGTTTCTTTTGCAGGTCTTTCCAAGGAACGAATGGGTAGCCCTCGAAGTACTGAAGCTCACTGAAGCATTTCTCGAAGTCACGGAAGATGTTATGCGAGAGTTTGGCGCCTTCGACCTCGATAGAGCGAGTCGACCAGTTTATCACCTCCTCCCGACGTCGCTGCTTCGCCGTGGTGGTAGGCATCGCCCGGCAGATTGAAGAATGAATTTAGAATAGGGTGTCTTATTGAATAACAAAAAGAAAGGGAAAGCATGGGTGTGGGTTGTAGAGATGCTTTTTATCGGACAGCATCGCGTTCCGGTCTAGCTTGGTCGTCGAGAATGACACCGTCGCGTAGCGCTTGCATTGAATAGCAGTGTAGCGGTACGACACATCTTTCGCTGCAGTTAGCAGCTCGTTAATGAACTTTTCCAAGCCATGCTTCCTTGAGTGCACGAGTAGCTGTCGCCATCCCGTGTATCCCGCCACGGCGCCTTTGTTCGGGTAGCGCGAGGGGAACTCTCCATCCGTAACCAGCCACAGCACGCGGCTACAGTGGGCACAACATTGCGGGTGCTTATTGTCCCCAGTAGAGGCTGCACTCTCCACGTCCAAGATGCGCTGGCGTAGCTGCCTGAAGGAAGAGTAGCGGTGCTCCACCTGGTACTCGGGATGGTTCCTCTCTTTCTTAGGGGTTTGATGCCACGTGAGCTTCTTTTTGTTGCCCTGAGGCGAGACCTTAGGCAAACCCTTCTGTACTCCAAGAAGGAACACATCCGCCACGTAGATGGTCACGTGGGCGCCGTTCACCTCGCGGTTGTAGGCGTCTCGGATGGCCATGTGGCTAATCTGGTTCAGTGATATGGCGCATTTAGCGCTGCTGGAGAGCTGCGAGAGCTGACGATTCAAGTCTACGTCCACGCTGCGGCGATACGAGTCGTCATTGCCAGTGGTGGGGGCAAGTACGTCTGCTTCGAGTCTCATCTTGGTGCTTCTGATAATGAGCCAGGAGGGCGGATGTAGGATCAAGCTAGAAAAGTCACCTCACAGCTTTACCTACAAAAATATACCGGTACTCAACCGGTATATTCCGACGACATCTGCTCGATTTAAAGTAAGCATTGCTTATTGTACTGGGCAGTCTGTCAACGACGAAATATGCACATCCTACTTACCTCTGATCCACTCTTTTCCAGATCATGAAGCGGTTTGTTTACTGCCGGAGGGCATCGATCCAAGAGCTCCGTTGAATCTGTTCTCCCTATTATGGAGTGATGACATGCTGAATGACATACAGTGCGCGCCAAATCATAAGGACCGTCACTTTTTGTGCACGGTCCCGCTGATAACTTCGTCTCTAGGACGAGTTCCGGGGCGCTGTTTAGATATGGCATTTGTATAGTAGTTATCTAGCCGCTTCTTGTGCTAACAACTACGAATTCGGCCTCCATCACAGGGCTAGCATACAAATTGACCGCTTCCGTGTCAGCGTCAAAACTTAGAACCATCCCCTTTTTCTGTCAAAAAGAACACTTTTCCTGAACTCGCATACAAACTCCTATATTAAAATAATTGAACTTAGTACGGAGAGATGGATGGAGGAAACTCGATGCAGGCAGCGCTCTAGCGGCTTGAGCCAGTGCTCTCAGCCCTTCATTTTCAAATGGGCCGCGGACCTGCTCTCACTAACCAGGAATATTGGTGGGTAATCGGCCTGCACGACGGGGGAGTCTCATTGCGCGAGATTTCGCGCAAAACCGGCCGCTCAAGAACCTCCGCAAGGAACGCGATCAGGGCGGAGAGAGGCCCACAGGGCGACGACTGCGGAGAGAAGGCAAGGGCGGGTAGGCAGCCAGCTTTGACGGTCCGAGAGGTGAGGCAAATCGTGCGTACGGCAGCGACGGGCAAGTTCTTCTCAGCAGAGCTGAAGACGCAACTTGATATTAAGGCGTCCGTGCGCACAATTCAACGGCTGCTCAAGAACGTAGACCACCTGGTCTACACGAAGATGGATAGGACGCTGCCGCTGACACCGGCGCACAAGGCAGCACGTTTGAAATGAGCCGAAAGGTATATTCTTAATCCTGGTACGTCTGCTCAGTGGTATTATGTTAAAATATCTGCTAACTTTTATAATATCTGTAGGAATATGGGAATATACTATATTTTCAGATGAGAAAAAGTTTAATCTCGACGGCCCGGATGGCTTCAAGTACTACTGGCGTGACTTGCGCAAGCCTGCGCAGTCCTACATCAGCCGCCAGAACGGTGGTGGCAGTGTAATGGTGTGGGGCGCGTTTGGCGGGAAGGGAAAGAGTGAGCTGGCAATTTTGCGTGGCCGGCAGAAGTCAGGTGACTACATCTATACGGTGTCTGAATATCTGTTGCTATTTGCTCATGCTAATTACGGTTTTGACTTGTTTTCCAGCAAGACAATGCGCCGATTCATGCTTCCTGTGAAACGGCGCATTTCTTGCAGGAAATGCAAGTCGACACCATGGTGTGGCCCGCTCGTTCACCAGATTGTAATCCGATAGAGAACGTCTGGTCGGTCATGGCGGCACAGGTATATGCCCATGGCCGCCAATACCGAACCGTTGAGCAACTCGAGGAGACCATCTTGTTAGCGTGGGCCTCCATCGACCAAGACTACCTGGACAAACTCGTGGAGTCCATGCCTCCCCGCTGCCTTGCTGTCATCAAGGGCAAAGGAGGTCTCATTAAGTACTAACTTTTAATATAGGAGTTTGTATGCGAGTTCAGGAAAAGTGTTCTTTTTGACAGAAAAAGGGGATGGTTCTAAGTTTTGACGCTGACACGGAAGCGGTCAATTTGTATGCTAGCCCTGTGATGGAGGCCGAATTCGTAGTTGTTAGCACAAGCAGCGGCTAGATAACTACAATATGAATGCCATATCTAAACAGCGCCCCGGAACTCGTCCTAGAGACGAAGTTATCAGCGGGACCGTGCACAAAAAGTGACGGTCCTAATGATTTGGCGCGCACTGCAGTGCGCAACACGAAAGAAAGGGTTAACCCGCAGCACGCCTGGGTATACTAAAAGAAAGCACTTGTATTGAAAAGTAGACTTCAAGTAGTATACTTTTCAATAAAAGTATACTTTCTTTCTGAAACCAAGTAAGTACTTTTTGATCATTGAAGATTCTTCAAGCAGGAGCAACAATGACCGACGCCGAGTGGCAAGTGCTCAAGTTTCAGCCATGGAACAGCGCGCCCGACGTGTCCTTCTGGCAGAGACTGACGTCGCTGAAGCTCGACAAGTTCCAGCTCGACGACCAGGCGCAGGTGAGCGCGCAATCAAGTGCAAAATCTAGTAAAGCTCTAACGCTATATTTTTGCAGACAATTGCGGGGTATTTCACGCCCGGGAGGTCTGTGAACGTCCCTGCGCGTTTCACTATCGACGAGAGTGCATTCCCAAGTGCAGACGCCAACAAAGACACGGACCGCGCTCGGTACGAGTGGCAGGCCCCAGGACTACTCTTCAATACCAACACTCTTGAGGTAGGTACAAAAGAGGTAGATATCCTTTCGTTCTCAAATGACTTTCTATTATCATCTCTGCAGGCTTTCAAGACTCTGGACAAGACGAAACTTCTTCGAGATACTGGAGAGAAGATCCTGGACCTGGTGCTTGGCGGTGAAAGTGCCGCTATCGACCAGCTGAACGCGTTCGTCCTGATCACTTTTGCTGATCTGAAGAAGCACTCGTTCTTGTACTGGTTCGGCTTCCCGGCACTGTCTCCTCCCTCCACTTTTCAGTATCGTTCTCCATCTGCATCAGTGTCTTCGGTGTTGTCAGCCAAGGAGCAGGTGCAGACACTTCGAGAGTTACTGAAGCTCCGCCGTGTGAACACTGCAACTGGAGCGGTGGAAGGAAACTTTGCACCGTTTTTCGTACTGGAGCGTCTGGCCAACAGTGAACAATGCGTGAAAGTTTCGGAAGTTTTGACGTGGAGAGCTGCTGATCATAGCGCGGAAGACGTAGTCGAGACGCTCTTTGGCTTTGTCGATCCGTGCCCACTGAAGACGAATCCAGGTTGGCCACTGCGCAATTTCTTAGCGCTGCTCACGGCTCTACCGGCTGAGAAAGTGGATTGTTCACGCCCATTCAAGATAATCTCCTTCCGTGAGCATGTACATCAATTTACCGAGGTACCAGACGATTTCGAGTGGAAGAGCTCTGTGGTGTTTGAGGTCAAAAGCGACCAGTCCTTTATGGCTAATGGTCGATCCAGAGAAAACGTGCGGGTTACGGGCTGGGAAACGAACGTTCGAAGTAAGATGGGTCCGCGGGTGATGGAGCTTGGTGGCATTTTGGACCCCATCCGACTCGCAGAAACATCGGTGGATCTGAATCTGAAGCTCATGAGGTGGCGTCAGTTGCCGTCTCTCGACCTGGAATTGCTTGCTCAGACCAAGTGCCTACTACTTGGCGCTGGGACACTCGGCTGCTACACTGCGCGCAGTCTACTCTCGTGGGGCTTTCGCAACATCACCTTTGTAGACAACTCCACTGTGAGTCACTCTAATCCGGTTCGGCAACCACTGTTCGAGTTTAACGATGTTGGGAAACCGAAAGGAGAAAGCGCTGCGAACGCCCTAAAGCGGATCTTTCCTCTTGTGAACTCCGAGGCTGTGAATCTGACGATCCCCATGGCAGGTCACGCTCTGAGTAGCCCGCAGTTGATGGAGGAGGCCAAAAAAGGTCTGGAGACGCTGGAGCAGCTTATCGAGGCGCACGACGTCATCTTTCTAGGCACAGATTCGCGCGAGAGCCGTTGGCTACCAACTGTAATCGCCTCGTCCAAGAAGAAACTTCTTTTGAATGCTGCACTGGGCTTCGACAGCTACCTAGTGATGCGTCATGGTGTCCACCCTGAGGGTAGTGACGCAACGAAGCCGTCGTTAGGCTGCTACTTCTGTAATGATATTGTGAGTCCTCGTGACTCACTGAAGGATCGTACGCTGGATCAGATGTGTACTGTGACTCGACCAGGTCTTGCTCCGATTGCCGCTGCGACGGCCGTGGAACTTCTCGTTGCTGTGTTGCACTCACCCCAGGGAAAAAACGTTAGTGCTACGAAGCCAAGCGACGGTTCTGTCCCGATGGGCTACATCCCGCACCAGCTTCGTGGCTTCCTCAACGCGTTTGAAAACATGGTGATCACAGGCGAGGCATTCGACAAATGCATCGCTTGCAGCTCCAAAGTCCTGGACGCTTACGCTGCGGATGCACTAGGTCTGCTGGAGAAGGCGTGCAACTCGACGGCGTACTTGGAAGAGCTCACAGGCCTAAACCAACTGACGGAGGAGGCCGACAATCTCGTGATCGACTTGGAGGACAGCGACGAAGACGGCGAGATGATCTAGTACATGTAGGTCAAGCGGTTTGCTTTGCTGTTGGTATGAGGTTGCCAATAATTTTTCAGATGTCGATTTGTGTTTAAAGATTATTTTCATCTAGGTGGGGCAAGCCTTCGGAGTCGATTGCAACTGCCCACCAGTGCTTCCTTGTGTAGTAGCCATGCTCCACTTCCTGTCAGACTGTTGTGGAACTTGGTATACGAACGATGGGCTTGAATTCCTCATGTCCAGATGTGCAAGCTGGTGCAGACGGAATGTAGCTTCTTGGGAAATCTCCTGCCGCTTTAACTGCGCCGTAAAATCCAGGTTACCTATGTGTGTTGTGCCAACAACTCCGCCAGCCTCAGCCCCGACCGATGAAGGAGGACTCAGGTACGTATCCGCTGCGGAATCCCAGCTCAAAAAGTGTGAATGTGGCTCCTGTTTGGTGTTTCGGCTGCTCTTCATCGGGTCTCTCGCAGCGAGAAGGTCAAATGTCTTATTACGGCGAAAGCAACGAGGAATCAGGAAGCGCATCGCATTGTCATTTTCAACTGGCATATCTTGTCCACTTGAGTGTTCGGAGATCAGAAAGCAAATGGCCATCGAGAATAAGACCACGACGTGTACGCAGGTGCAGCCACCGAATCGATCCACCTTGTTCGTGCATGAGCGATGTGTAAATGGCCAGTCGAACTCGCCTCATTAAGTCCAGACTTCCGTTGACCTAAGCGGACATCCCAATCATCTCGCTGCTTGATTTCGTGGCTTATGGCTGTCTATTCCTCAATCGTTGCACTGGAGTGATCGGCATCACCTCAATCGGAGACTGGAGCTTCTCCTTGATGCTGATGAGTTCGATACGGAACACAAGAGCGGCGTTCGGAGGGATTCGAGGTGGTCGGCCCTTCACGCCGTACGCCAGCGCCGGAGCGATCGTCACTCGAGCTGTCTCGCCCACACTCATGCGCTGCAAGGCCAAGTCGAAGCCGCGGATAGTGTGACCGGCACCCACACAGAACTCGAGCGCACTGCCGCATCGTGCTCGAGTGGATTCAAACACCTCCCCGGTACGCTCGAAGCTGGCAGTATAATGCACTCTTGCGAATTGTCCTGTGACGGGGAAGTTGACGCCGTCGCCTTCAAACTCCACGTCGATCGCCAATCCTTCGATCTGCGCATTACGAGCTCGCTCGACAGCAGCTAATTCGGCCTGGTGCTTCGCGTAGTACTCCTGGTCTTTCGCGAGCTGTCGCTGTCGCTCTTCCTCCTGAAGTCTTCGACGTTCGCGCTTCAGTTGAAGTCTCTTTCGCTCGGCGACAAGGTCGGAATTGAGCCACTCGAAGACCTTCTGGCGTGAAGCTTGCACGACTTCGTCCAGTCCGTTGAGCAGGCCCTGAGCGATACCGAGGTCCAGAAGCGCTGCGAAAGCGGTCTTAGGACCGTCGTTCCTGGACATATTCGCCACGATCTGTAGGAACTCGTTAAAGCCGATTGATCCACTCCCATCCACGTCGACCTCCCGCATCATGGCTGGCAAGTCGAACTCTTCCGCGCGACGCCCCAATTTCTTCACTAGCTGCTGCAGTTCGTTCTCGTCGATGGATCCGCTGCCGTCCAAGTCTAACACCATGAACTGCTGTTTGAGTTTCGTAAGCTCCTTGGGGCCGAAGAGCAGCGCAAGTGACAGCGATGCCGAGTACTGGTTCTTGTCCTGCTGTTTGCGTAGGAGCTGGAGGAACTCATCGAAATCCACTTCGCCATTCCCGTCCGTGTCCACTGTTTTGATGAGTTCTCGCACGTTGTTCAGCGTGAGCTGCTCGCCCAGGTTCGTGAACAGTTTGTGCAGCTCAGAGGCGTTGATGGATCCACTTGAGTCTGTGTCGTAATTGGCGAATTGTTCCCGTGCAAGATCCACGTCCTGTATCGAGAATCCCAACAGCGTTTCTTCTTCTTCGTCTTCCTCTGCTTCAGCCTCTTCACTCTCTTCATTATCTGTTTTGCTGCCGTCCTTGTCCAGTTCCTCGACTTGCGAGGAGCCAGTGCCTTCTGCTTCCGATGCTACCTCTTTCGCAGCGTAGACGGCCGTCAACTCGATGTCATCGCCTTCACGCAGCGCACGAGGCTTCTCCCACGTTGTCTCGCCTGTGCGTTTGTCCAGGTAGTAATACAATCCCGAGTCGGCGTCGTAAAACTTCTCGAACACGGACGCCAGCATCTGACGCAGCCTCAAGCGAGCCTTTCGACAGCGAAACATCCGCTGCAAACAGGCCGCTGCCTCCTGTTCCCGAGCCTCCCACACCTCGTCCAATTTGCCTCCTTCGTTGTGCTCGACTGCAGTCTCACTCGCTCCATCCATAGCGTCTACAGATAACTAACTACCGGGCGTCGCTTCACTGGACTTGGACTCTACAAAGGGAACAACATGTTAGCTAACAAGCCCCGTCAGTGACTCTTTTGATACTCGGACAATTCGGCATGGAATCGGTCGTGTATTCCTCGCCTCACTGGGTATTTACAGCTCGTCCGGATCAGCCGCTGTACTGCTCCTCCTTCCTGCTCGAAATCTATAGCGGCGTCTCCTTTCCGTGGACGGCTGGCCTGAAAATGCATTCCTTCTTTGTCAGATTGCGCAAGTTCCTTCCGCAGCGCCACGGTGCGTGACGCTTTTTCCTAACTAAGACTGGCGCAAAGCGTCACGCAATAATTACTTCTACATGAACGCGTCCTCGTCAAAGTCAGAGTCGTCGTCGTCGAAATCGTCGTAGTCCATCTCCATGAAGTCCACCTTCCACCGGAGAATGCCGCCGATGCCACCGAAACCCTGGCAGAACTGCGATCCCTCCTGCGAACGCGCCGTCACGAACTCCAGCGTCGTACCGAACTGCTTGTAGTTGTTGGCGAACCATTCGACCAGGGGCACGCGCTCCACCGTCTCCAGTTTGGCGCCCGTCTCCGAGTCGATGAAGTTCGATTCCACGCTCTCCTCCGACGGCGACAGAATCTTCCACGACTCGGCGGCTGTCGACTCGTTACGGAGCACGTAGCGGTGGTGCGGCAGGTCCTCCCACAGAATGAGCGTCTCGACAGCGCCCAAGTCCAGAGCCTTCATGGTGTCGTTCACACCGAAGCAGTACTTGCCCGAGTCCTGAGCAATCTCCTCCATGTAGCTGCAAATGAGTTTCTTCTCCTGCACGAACTTGACGTTTGTCAGAGTCTCGGCCGCCAGTTCAATGGCCTGATTGAACCCATTCTCTCCGCCGTAGGAAACATCCACCACCTTGACCACAATGGCAGCGAGACGCTTGTCGAACAGGTCGGAGCCGTTCAGTTCGTTCTTGAAGTCAGCGGAACCAGCCAGCACCAAGTTCGAGATGTTGGGCTGGTCGTTGGTGATGAACATCTGCGTGGCCGTCTCCGCCACCTTGCGCACGTAATTGTGGCGCTTCTCAAGACGCAGACGCGCGAAACGCAGCGCGGACTGACCACCACGACCGTGCTTCTTGGGCAGGTCCACCGAGAACTTGTGTAGAATCTCCCTGTTGCTACCGGACACAGCTCCGTACAGAGCTCCGTTACCGTCCATGACGATGAAGCCGAAGCGGTCGTTGTCCTGCAGCAGTTCGCCCAGCGCCTCCGTGTGGAACTTGTTGTCACACATGTACAGCGACGTGTTGATGGGGCGGAAAGGCTCGAAGTCAATGTTCACGCGCTTCTCCTTGCCTTCGTCCGTGATGATCGTGCCGCAATAGATGATGAGGCCGTTGGGCGGGCACTTGTTGTACAGCTTCAGACGCTGCTGCGTGGACGTGATGGCGCCCAGCACGGACAGGCGGTTGACACGCGACTTGATGTTGGAGGCTGTACCCATTTCATCTGCCAGCATCTTGGCCACTAGAGGGATCTGCTGCTTGGGAGGGATGATCAACGAGATCATACTGGTACCATTACTATTGAGAAGGAATATTGTTTAGTCATGTGTAGGAGAAATAAGAAATATATATAACAAGAAAGAGGGATATTTACCCGCGAGCGGCTTGAAGGGACTTGATGAGCTTCTTCACCTTGAAGAGCTCCACCTGATCGTCAGCAAGGTCGGCCATTGTTAAAGCGTAGAGAGGGAGGAAGGGAGGGGGGGGGGGGGGATACGCGAAGAGCAAAGAGCTCCTGGGACTTGCTGCTTCTTGGCTTCTGCTGGTTGGGAGGGACGAACGTTTTTCGTACGTAACCGAATTGTAGCGCTGTCCAATCAGCTAAAATATAACAATTACATAAATAGCTTAGAGGAATCAACCTATTTACGGAAATAGACACAAGTACGTGGCACTGTGCTTTCGTGTATTGTCCGGGTTAATCCGAGTCGTTTGACAATATCCAGGTCTATATACCTGGGTGGAGACTTTTTCATCTCCACGATTCTCTCTACCTACGTCCACACGAAGGGCTCCATCCGTCCTGCAAACCTTATGCACTTCGGCTCGGTTGCGGGGGGAGCACCACTCCTTTGCATTGTCAACGCTTGAGCAGCTTCATGTGTACGGCCTACCGGATTGGCAACAGAGACTGGTGGTAACTTCGAGCAGAGCTTGCTCGTCCTGAACTCCGTCCATGGAGACACACCGCTACGCGCATGCGCAGCTCCTTCAAACCGTTCACCGGACTCGGCGCGTGGCCCTTGATGTGATCGATACATGGGTCTTCTTCGGCGGACTGCAGGTAGAGGATCTGGTCGGGCGGGCGGAACTCCGTGCTGGAATGGGGTGTTTCCATCGTGGCAAATTGCGGGTTGGCAGGATGCCACTAAGGCTCCAAGGCCTCTCAGGACTGTAGGTAGCTCCACCTGCAGTGCTTCGAATCGACCTTCGATATTAGCTGCGGAAGTTGATTTCACAGCGTGGTGACAAGTGGCGTAGGCCTCCCACTTCCGGGAGGGGCCCCTGCAATAGCGATCATGTGGTTCATTCTTGATAACGCTAGACCAAAGCGGTGAGCATCCTTGACCAATGACCAAGTTGAAGTGGTCGCATTGAGTACTCAAGCTGCAGCACGGCAACATGCTTATTCCAACACTGTCTACCACTCTTCGCATACTACAAGCTTCCTTGAAGAGCACCTAGCGCATGGCATCTACTACGTACAAGTAGTATATGACGGAACGGACTCTGGTTCAACCAACGGTTGCGTGTACGTGTAGTTCGTCCAGACGTCGATCTCGATGAGAGAGTAGCTGGTGGCGTGAAATGCAGCGCCGCGGCAACTTGCGCGATCACTGAGGATAAAACCTTTCCTATGTAATGACCCTCGGAAATTTCAAGTAGAGCTTACGTGTAAAGTGAGCTTGGGTTCGCTCGATGGTGCTCATGCGGCACATCGCGGACGAGATGCAGCGCATGTGGCAATACCTCTGCGATTGCTGAGAAGTTTTCCACCACAGCTTTCGGTTTCCCTGGCAGAGTCACGATCAGCGTCCTCTTCCGGATCCCTGCCACGGGTCGAGACAGCACAGCCTTTGCCGTGATTTTAAGTGAGCTTTCGAGCATGGCAATGGGGAACCCTGGGATCTCTTTCTCCAGTACAGCCTTGATAGCCTCTGGGGTCACATCGCGAGGACTGAAACCCGTGCCACCGGATGTCAGAATCAGATCCACAGCGTCCGAGTCTGCCCACTCCATCACCACCGTTTGGATTTGGTCCACATCATCGGGCACCACCTTGATCGCCACCACATTAATCTGGACTTTGTCGACTTGTTGGAGAACGTCGACCATCGCTGGTCCGCTCATATCCGTCGAAGCACCAGCAGATACACGGTCACTAATCTATAGGTAGGAAAGCAAACAGACATCAGTGTACGAGTAGCAGCAGCTACCAGTGCAGAACTAGGTCCTACCGTTAAGAGGCCAGCTCGAAACACTGTCTTGGGAACACTGGCCTTCTCTTTCGCAGGAAGCTCATTCGACACCGTTGTGCCCTGATTCTTGAGTGACATCGTCGGAATAACACCCGTGGTATTTCCGAAGGTACTGTCCAAAACGAGGGCTGCAACGGCATCACCGTCGCGGATCTCAGTACCAGTCGGTAGGCAAAGGAGTGCGTTCGCATTGCGACAGCTAAACTCCATTCGTAGATTGGTCCAAGTTAGTCATCCAGAGTGAAAGCAAAGGTCAACTTGAGAACGAACCTTAGTAAGCGCGAACTGATTTGCCGACCAGTACTGGTGGCAAGAAATTTGTGCTGATTGCCGTCCCATTCCAAGTTTGCGCGGTGGAATTCAGGACGTTCAGCATCCAGCTTGATTGGGTGAGTAAGTGCCGCGTACACCTTAGTGTGATAGCATTTAGAGATCGGAAGACCGCGAAGTCGCTTCAACGCTGGGTGGACCAGTAAGTGGCACGTCGTGAAGGAGCTTACAGGATTGCCTGGGAGCGCAAACACCAGCTTCCTCTTATTCTGCACGATCAATGTGGCAAATGTAGTCGGCTTTCCAGGTTTCATCAGCAATCTTCCGAAGTGAACGGTGCCCACTTCCTCGAGTAAAGGCTTGATGAGATCATGCTCTCCCATACTCACACCACCGCTCGTAATCAGCACGTCAACCTTCTCGAGCGCTTTCAGAATAGTGTCCTGCAACGCCTGCTTCTTATCGCTGCATACACCCAAGTTGAGCGTTGTCGCGCCCCATCCATTCAACAATGCAAGCAGCATTGGGCGGTTGCTGTCTCGAATCTTGCCGGGTGTGGTCGTTCCCTGAAAGGCCTCAACCAGTTCACTACCTGTTGAGAGAACACCAACCACAGGTTTCCTGTGTGCGATCACCTCCGTAATACCAGTCTGCATCAAACAACAATGTCAGTAAAAGGTCAACAATTCATTGCAAATAGCTCCACCAGCTCACCGTCGCTAGTAGCCCCAGCTCAGCAGCTGTCACCAGTTCGTGAGCATCCACCAGCACTTCCCCCGGACTAATATCCGATCCAATAGGCCTGATATTTTGTCCAGCTTTCACTCCTTTAAGGATATTCACCGCCGTCTCCTTCTCCAGTTTCTCACTATCTCCTACACTGCTCGTATCTTCAATCTTCACCACAGCATCGGCCCCATCAGGAACAGGAGATCCCGTCGTAATGTACGACACTTGACCAGATTTCAAAGCACTTGCTGGCATATCTCCTGCTGCAATGCGTTCCATCACGGGGAACTACAAAACTAGTTAAAACTGCAACATAAATCCAAAAGCTACAGCATAACCTACTGTGCCTGTTCCATCGGCTGCAATGACAGCGTATCCGTCCATAATACTCGCTCGGAATGGTGGTAGTGGTTCCTGCAGTACATTTGATGTCAAAATAAATATTAGTAGATATGAAGAAATGTAGTTCTAAAGATCCCACTGACAATACTGTGCACAGGTTCCGCCAATACAAATCCGTCGGCCTCGTGCGCCTGCACTTTCACAGCCTCCAGCGGCTGCAGCTGCTGCAGCACCAGCTCCACTGCAGCTTCCACTTGGATCATGTCGTACGCGCTCTCACGGCGCGTGGGCGACACGCCCTCATCTCCACACTCGCAGTCGCACATTCACTCTTGCAATCAAAAATGAAAAATGACTTCAAGCATAATTATATATCGATTATAGACTTCTGTATTATAATGTATTCGAATTATAGCCGCAGTAAATGACAAAATTACAGAGTAACCGGTACCAGTAGCGTAAACCACTGTACAAGTCAGGAAGAGATGACGTCGAGAGTGTTGCGCATTCTGCTGCTGTTGAGCCTCGTAGCTCTGCAGACACTGGGGGCGTCACCCATTGAGTCTGTATTTGATGCCGCTGCGAAGGAGGAGCAAGTAGTTGCTGCTAAGGAGAGGAATTTGCAGCGTAACATTGCGGATGATCAAGTTCAGGTGAGGTACTGTACTGCGTGCGGCTACCAGCAGAACTTCCAGCAGATCAAGACGTACTTGGAGGACACTTTCCCCCATTTGGTGGACAGAATCTACGGTAGCAATTATGAAGTGGATCCTTACAAGACGGTTAGTGATCATTTATTCCTACAAGGTGGACAGATTCGCCGAAAATGCTGATGAGAAATGTCCTTCTGTAGATGCTGGCGCACATATTGGGCTACGGACAAGTGACAGCGATGATTCTGCTGCTCTTTGGGGAATATGTGCGTGTTGTTAAGCTCTTCAGTACAGCCAAGAGCTCTGACTTATGACTTTTTGTACTACCTGGTGACAGATTCTACCAGCGGTTGGGGTGGACGTGGCGATAATTCGCTGGGCGCGGGACAACCGCATCGTCGCCTTCTTCATTGTGTTGTTCATGGGGACTGCAGCCAGCAGTTTAACGGCGTCGGGAGCGTTCGAGATCTACTTTAACGGTAGGAGAGAGGTGTTAGTTTGTAGTGAGTATTCTGGTGCTGACTTGAGCGTGACGTTTGCAGACGACTTGATCTTCTCCAAGCTCGAGACTGGACGGTGGCCGACGCTCCTGGTACGATGTTGGAAGCAATTTATTACCATGATACATCTGGTTGCTGACTCGTCATCTTCGTGATGCAACAGGAAATCTCGAACTCCATCAGCGAATTCGGACTGCTCGATAGTGCTGCTGCTTAATTAAGCGCAAACCTGTACAAGTTTGACGGCGGCAGCTTATTGTTGTTCTATCTGGCAACCAACCTCATCCATAAGACACAAGACTTCAATAATGGCTACGTCAATATTAAGACCCCGACGTCTTACCCGAACATTCAATCCTGGAAAGTGTTTCATCTCTCCATCTTCTCGGAGTCTACACTAGTCGCACAGGCTCAGAGCCTGCAGTCGCTCCCGGTGTCACTGGTTGTATCTTGACTGGCACTGCGACGATCTCTGGCGGCGGGGAATCGTTTCTCCTGTACGCCTCGGAGCTCTGCCGTCTGGAGTCCTGTCCGCCAGTGCAGCACGAAAAGCCTCGGTCTCCGCAGCAACATCTCGAGCAGTAGTCGCACACGGGGTAGCACGTCACCTCAGCGCACGTGATGCAGCACCCAGCACAGACCGCGCTCCAGCAGGCGCTACAGCAGTCGTCCATTCGTACAGCTCCCAGTCCCGTGCACGCTTCAAAATCGGTTGTGCGGGACGGACGCGCACCCGTTCCGGTACCACCACCAGCTCTGAGATCGGATATCCAGTAGGCTACTGGCAGTAGCCATCTATTCCGTGTCCAACACGAACTGCCGACAGCATCTGCGCCAATTCATGAAAAAGACTATGAATTTCGAAATGCTTTACGTACATGTATCCAGGATATAGGAAATATACATGAGGCTGGTACAGCTAACTACGATGTATTAGATGACGCTGCCGTAGGGTAGTTTCTCCATCTTGAGCTTGTGACGACGCCAGAGGAAGAGACCACCTCCCACCTCACCAACACCCACGATAATGAGCACGATAAGTCCCGGCAGGAACGTCTTGACAAGTGTGAGTGTGCTCTTGAACGTGTCCAGTACACTGTCCTTAGCTTCACCCGCTTCCTCCACCCAGTACGTTGGCAGAACTACCTCCGTCGACAGCAACGGCCATACCAAGTCGCTCATGGACGCGTTGGGCGCTGCACTTGAAGCTGCAAGAGCGTACGAGATCTGCGACCGCTTGCGCGCGCTCATGGTCTGGCCCGTGCCCGACTCAATGTCGACGAAAGTGCCGTACGCACTGTGGAAGCTCTCGACTAGACTGCCGTCCGAATTGTACATACTGTCGGCCGTCATCACCGTCCCGTTGACGTTGGTCATCGTCACGTCCTCGAGCAGAGTTGTGTTGCCATAGATGAAGAACGGACCCGACATGTACGTCAAGAAGCCCGTGACGAAGCTGAGCTGCTGCAACCCGTCAACCGGGACGCCCGTCCCGATGTTGGCGTTCTCGACCGTGTAGCTGAAGGTATCGCTGGGTGTTCCGAACCGGTGCAGTGAGACCCCATTGAAATCCACTTCGGTGTCCATACTCGAGATGGTGATGTACATCTCGGCCGCGCCCGTGTACGAGTTGAAGTAGTCGGCAGTCGTGTGTTTGGCCATGCCATTAATGGTCACACCTCCAGGTTTGAGCGACGCACCGTCCGTACCGGAAACGTTAAAGCACGTGACGTTGGCGACAGGTGCGTCGCAGTTGGCGTAACTCGAGAACGCGGTGATCTCGGCCAACGTCGGGTTACGGCGCTCACCTAGATCCACCCACACGGGCGCGACCGTGAAGCCGTTGTACTCCACGTACGTCCCGATCTTGGTCAGGTCGTCGCAACCCGTGCGTTTAACGTACGTCTTCAGTGTCGACGCGTCCGGTGCAGCTTGCGAATAGTCCATACCGGAGCTCTCAACGATACCGGGGAGTGGCGCAGCACAGAGACCGGCAGCTTCGCAGAGGCCGCACGTGGAGGCGGCGAAGCTGGCAGCTTCATCAGCGCCGTATTCAGCAGCGTAGATGGACTCGATGATGCTGCATGTGACGCTGTTCACCGCTACGACAGCCGCGCCCTTGGCGCATTGAGAACATACTGCTGCGATGGCCACACAGTCGTCACCAGTGCAAGACGCGCACTGTTCATTCATGCCAGTCGTGCATGCATTGATGTAGTTTGCGCCGAGAAGAAGACCGGCCAGCATACTCGGATACCCCAGAGCCCACTGCTTGGCGGTACGTTTGGCGAACAGCCCATTGTACGCGAATCCAGAGAGATCCAAGTCTGCAATTGCTGCTGGTCCAGCAGACAAAACACGGAGGACGCTGCTGTTGCTGTTTGTTGTCTGCATCGCCTCGGGATCGAGCGAGTTGAGGCCGTTCAACCAACGCATCATCTGCTCGCCGTATTGGGTCAACATCTCCGTCAGTTCAGCTACAGTAGCGTTCGAGGCGAACGACTGCGCAGCGATCATAGACAGCAAATTGCTCTCTCCACCCGTAGCCGCAATGGCACTGAAGTACCCAGTGTCAAAGCTGACGATCTCGTCCGATTCGAGGCAGGTGGAGCAACTTTTATCCGCTTCGAACGTGTGGTACGTGTACGTCTTGTACGTGACAGTGGACGCATCGTCCGATAGCGTCACGTCCAGCTTAATTTCGCGACGACGGTAGACGTACGGCCCCATTTCTTGGACTTGCAGCTTGGCGTTGGTAGATAGGTAATCTTCGGCGTTAGTGGCGTTGAGCATGTAGACGGAGACGTAGTATGGAGAGCAGTCGTCGCAGTCTCCGTACGGGTCCAGGTAGCTCTCCTTGGCCACTTCACTGTCGGAGCAGTGCACCACCTCGTCCTTCACGGCCGAATTGACGTATGCAGGCAAAGCAGTGCCGTACAGAATGCCGAGGATGACGGTGAGGGAGCCGACGGCCAGTAGAGTGATGGCCCACACCTTCGGGTTGCAGCAGCGACGTTTCTTGGGCTCTACGTCTTCGACCTTGGGGTTTACAATGGGCGATCCCTTGTCGAACTTGTCGAAGTCGACGTTGCTCGGTCTCTTTGGGGTCTCTGGAATCATGACTGGAAGCGTCTTCGAAAGGCGGAGGTGGGTGGAAGGTGGCGAATTTGCAAGTGAGAGACGTCAGGAGCAGCGTCGGAGAGGGAACCCAATGGATGTAGAAGCCTTCTACGTCGACTTAGAAGGCGAAAGGAGGGAGCCAAGACTTGAGGTGGTACATGCACCGCTCAAAGATGACGATAGACTCAGGTAGGTCATGTTAAAAAGCACGTTGAAGTGGTCGTCGTTGCATTGTGATCTCACACTGAGCAGCAATACTACTTGGCACATTGTGTTACCGATAGGGATGCCGGTACATGTAGCTGATCTCGGGTCATCAATTCAAGAATCTCATCTCAACGTTGGTGGTACATGTACATGCTCACTTCGACGTCGTGTTAACGGAGCTCTATGCACGACTGGTGCCACTCACGTTGCAAGACGAGAAGTTCGCTACAACTGGAATGGGCACCAATGCTGCCATCTCGCGTGTGTTCATGGACGCGTAACCTTCCGTCGAGGCGCTGTAGCCCCGCTACATGTGCAGAAGTCGTGTATCACACCGGCCCTCACTATTGCACTCGGATCGGAGTTGAAGCATGAAAAGTTTTATTGAGACCCGATCCTAAAATGATATCCACAAATCTCTTCGACCAAGTTTTCTTTTTCGAGCAACCGAAGAGTTTAGTCACTAGTACTAGTGCTCCAACATCCATGCCAGTGTACTAGTACACAGCTAACGAGCTCCTTGGACGGACAATAATTTAACTCCATCCCGCCAAGAGAAGAGAAGAATATGCGCATCACTGTTGGATGCTGTTGATTGGTCATCACACATCAACTCAGTGCATACAAACTCCAAGTACTTCAGTATGGCGTCCTCAAAGAGCTCACTTCTCCTTCTTGTCCGTATCAAACATGAAGTTCTCCCTTGTGTCGCTCTTTCTTCTTCTACTGGAGACAACAGCCGCTCCAGTATGCGTTCGAACGTGGAAAGACCGCGAGCATTTGCACCCAAAAGTGCACACTTTACCACCCACGACTCAGTCGGAGCTGCTGGAGCTTCAGGCCTTCCCCTCCCAATTGGATTGGTGTGATCGGGGTATGTGCACACCCTCATGGAACCAGCACATCCCGCAGTATTGCGGCTCCTGTTTCGCCCACGGGGCGTTGTCTGCAGCCCAAGACCGTATCAAAATGCTGCATAAAGCCCAAGGATATGCGGGTCCGGACGTCCAATTGGGTCGTCAGACATTCCTCAATTGCGGTCCTGCTCATGGACTCTCGGATGGTTGCGGGGGTGGAGAACCGTCGGATGTGTTCGAGTTTATGCATCACTACGGACTACCAGACGAGACCTGTGTACCCTACAGTGCGACGGACTACAAGAAATACACGGAGACCAATGGCACTTGTCCCCCCGAGGGCTACTGCATGAAGTAAGTATCTTTTGGAGTTTCATAGGCAAAATGCTAACTTTTTGCTATGTTGTAGCTGTATTACGACGCCAGACCATCCTCAAGGCCCCCACTGCTTCCCAGTACAAACGGTAGTACGTTACCGCGCTGCAGAGTACGGAAGAGTATCGGGTGAACACGCTATGATGAAGGAACTGCTAAATGGTCCCATCACTTGCGGCATTGCCTGCAGTGACGAGTTTGTGTTCAACTACTCGGCGGGTGTTTTCCAGGATAAAACTGGATTTCTGGACATTGACCACGACGTGGAGATTGTCGGGTGGGGGGAAGAAGCCGATGGGACCAAGTACTGGAACGTCCGCAACTCATGGGGAACGTATTGGGGCATGCAGGGATTTTTCAAGATCATTCGTGGTGTGAACAATCTTGGCATCGAGTCTGATTGTCACTGGGTGCGACCCGATATTTCCGATGAAAAGTTGGTTTTCTCCAAGACAACACCGCTATATGGGGGGTCGCTGTGGGGAATTGTGCCATTTGCTAAGGACGCCGCGACGTCACACCCGATCAACACGACGGCGGATGTTGTGCTCAGCAATTTACCTCTACAGTCTGAAGAGCTTCCAGAAGGTGTAGTGGGGGTTATTGGTCCCAAGAATGAGGCCTCACCAATGGAGACTGTGTCGCTGCACGTGACTGTAACGAAGGAAATCGAAGTGGAAGAATCTACTGGCGGACAGGACGACAGCTTCGGATTGTCGCTCTTCGCGCTCGCGGCGGCCTTCATCATGTTCGGGATGTTCGTCAGCAAATTGGTGACGCGTTTTTCGCGGAATGAGACGTACAACCGCCTGGTTTAAGTGGAGTTGTAGCAAGATTTCGGATAGACGTGGGTAAATCTGACAAAAATGCAGCTTTGACTGCAGATACTACTGCATGCAGTGTTTAATGGCCTTCTAGTAGAAGTTTCCATCGGCGGTTGGTTCAAACCGACAGAGCTCAATGAACCGACCTCGGCCTCCGTAAAGTACGGGAGTCGTGGCTTAAATGAATTCTCACTGTGGTCTTATTTTGTTGTGTAGCCAAGAGTTCATCGCCTCTCTACGCCTTCAATGCTCTCGTGCTCGCTCTGGTTTGGTAAGGAAGATTTATGGAAGTGAAAGGAGGCTAGTTGGAAGAGAATAGTATGCTGATGTCAAGCTCCTGCCCATTGGTCCTTGGTCCAGAGTTCAATGAGCTTTGGTCTAGCGTTATCAAGAATGAACCACATGATCGCTATTGCAGGGGCCCCTCCCGGAAGTGGGAGGCCTACGCCACTTGTCACCACGCTGTGAAATCAACTTCCGCAGCTAATATCGAAGGTCGATTCGAAGCACTGCAGGTGGAGCTACCTACAGTCCTGAGAGGCCTTGGAGCCTTAGTGGCATCCTGCCAACCCGCAATTTGCCACGATGGAAACACCCCATTCCAGCACGGAGTTCCGCCCGCCCGACCACATCCTCTACCTGCAGTCCGCCGAAGAAGACCCATGTATCGATCGCATCAAGGGCCACGCGCCGAGTCCGGTGAACGGTTTGAAGGAGCTGCGCATGCGCGTAGCGGTGTGTCTCCATGGACGAAGTTCAGGACGAGCAAGCTCTGCTCGAAGTTACCACCAGTCTCTGTTGCCAATCCGGTAGGCCGTACACATGAAGCTGCTCAAGCGTTGACAATGCAAAGGAGTGGTGCTCCCCCCGCAACCGAGCCGAAGTGCATAAGGTTTGCAGGACGGATGGAGCCCTTCAGAATCGTGGAGATGAGAAAGTTTAACCGAGCTAATCCGCCAAATTTGGCCGGAATTGACAATAGTGGCCTGTATTACAATGCACGCACCTTACCATTTCGCATTCCATTCGTGCTGCGGCAGGTGCTTAAAAAACAACTTTACTTTCATGCCATGATCCATCGACAGCACTTCTACAGAGGCACGTTCTCATCCTTCTGTGGAGCTGCCAATGCTGGTGGCTTTAGCTCCCTCTTGGTGTCCAGCAGGTGGAGGTAGTTGGCCTGCAGTGGAGTCGACTTGCTCAGCACAAGCTCTGTCTGCGCCAACTGTTCCCTGGCCACGCGCAGCTCCTCCGTTAACGCGTCATAACGCTCTTTATCAAATTTCGACTTGGCCATCTGCTTTCGAAGGCGTCGAGTGTACACGTAGTGGTAGATGTTCTCGTACTCGTATTCCTGGTTCGTGAGGCTCCACCAGGCATAGCCAATGATAGAGACACCGAATCCTGTGAAGTACGTCACAGGCTCCATAATATCCCACGAAAAGTGAATGAACGACAGCCAAAAGTAGAGACCGAAGGCTCCCACAAGAGACGTGGACAGTCCGTACGCGATCACATTTGCCTGTCGGGTAGCTGTCGCCTCCAATTCACGACGTAAATTCACCAGAGCGACATGTTCCGGCTCCAGAGCTTGGATCTTAGCCATCAGCGACTCTCTCTGCTGCTCAAAGAGCTGAGACGATAGTGGCGACAGGCCAATCGACTCCAAATACGAGTCCAAGATGCTGCGTGGCTGTAAGAACACCGAATGCGTCAAGTCTTCGTCGTCCGACTTGCCAAAGTAAAACACCACTCCCGTTTGATGAAAAGCCTGCAGCACTTCGGGTGCCTGTTTCTTGGGGATTCCTCTCTCCTGGCACATCTGCATGAACTCGGGGTGGCTGATCTTCCACTTGCCCAGTCTCTCCAGGTCGCTGCGTAACATGATGATAGCAGCTTTCTGGGCCACGGAGCGGACGTCCAGGTCCCCGTCATCTGCCAGACTCTGGTACGCACTACCGGTGAATACCGGAGCCCTTACCGGCAGCACTTGGTCGTTCAGTAACAGCTCGAAATCATCAGTCAGCACCTTCTGCAGAGTATCCTCTGGCTGGAACTCTTCCCCTCTAGCAGATCGAATGGCTACACTCTGCACAGACTTGTCTTCCGCTTCAATTTGCGCGATAATATCAGCCACCGTGGTTTCTGTAAAATCAAAAAAAATATGAGAAAAATACGTCTTCTCTAACGAAATTAAGAAAAGAAAATAAGATTAAGAGAGAATCAATACCTGGAGGGATACTGAAGACCCGCTCCTCGTCGAACCCGTTGAGAGGCAAAGGAACCGCCAAGGTACACGTCCCGTCGTGGTATTTAAGCTCGATAGCGCGTGCTTTCCCGTATTGCAATGGAGTGGTGCTGGCGATACAGCGAGAGAGCGTCAGAGACGTCGGGGACAAGCTCCCACGCGAGAGGAGGCGCGCAGAAGCCACGCTGGAGAGAAGCCCACGACGCCACATGATACGGGGGGCAGCGCGTTATTTTTTTTTTAAAAGAAAATCTGGTATCGACTAAATCGTTGTGTTGTGTTGTGTGCGATACACAAAAGATAGCTGGCTTTTGGATGATGAAAAAAAGTTTAAAACACTTTGTTCAGAGCTTCAGTAGGTCGAGCGACAACTTGTCGCCGACAAGACCTTACCAAGTTGCAACTTAAAACAATTTCTGTTGATGGTGCGGACATTTGGCTGACAAACAGCTAAACGTGGGCTTTACCGATTCGTCAAATCACTGTTCTTCATGAAGGGCTTGCACTGTTCCAGCTCCAGAGTGAAGGCCAGCTCAGCTGGTGGTGCCAGTAACGAACACTGTCCATGCATCTTCGAGAGACGTTGGCTCGAGGTCTTCAACTTGAAGACCAAGAATTCCAGATGAGCTCTCCATGCTAGCGAAAAACGCATTTCGAGGCATTTTAATGTGCTATACCTTAACGCTAGGTCTCAAGAGTGCAGGTAAAACCCTCGATGCATTGGCAAAATTGGCACATGAGCTCTGTGCGTTCGAGCCATTCCGGCGGCACTGTTTAACACTATCGATATGGGTTTGCCATCGCTGTACACGCAACATCGATGATGGCTCCAACTTCAACAAGCGCATCATCCGACGGTCATCTACTTGACACTCCGAGTCCGAGAGCTCTTCGGTATCTCCCTGCCTCATTCTCGATTCGGTCGATTCGCGCTCACTCCTGTCACTGTCTGCGTGGAAAATGCTGGCTAAGCGTGTGCTGCGTCTGGTAGTTGAACGTCCGATTCTGCTTCGAACGGAGCGAGTCGTGTCCAGTCTCAGTCGTCGAGCACTGGGTGGAGCTTTGGCCCAGCAGGTCTTCACTCGAGGGATCACAACTCCCAGTCTGCCCAACTTCTCGTCCTCTGCAGTGGCCGAACACGTCGTGAACCTCCCGAATGCAACCGAAAGCTTCGACTCCATCGTGCACAAATCTCCTCACGAGGATATCTCAATCCCCAAGCACACCATTTGGGAGGTGGCAGCACAGCAAGCTCGTGCCAATGGAGACAAAACGGCCTTTGTATGTGGGGTGACACACAAGAAGGTGACATTCCGGGAGCTTTTCACTGGAGCTCGACGTCTTGCAGCGTCTTTTGCACGGGAGGGAGTTCGGAAGGGAGACGTCGTGGTGGTGCACTCGTTCAACTGCATTGAGTACCCCATGGTCGTTCTAGGTGCGTCAACTTTTAAATCTCCGAAGCTCTAGAGCGCGTGATGTAACTAACTTATTATCTGCAGCTCTAACGGGTATGGGAGTTATTTGCTCACCTGCTTCTCCACTGTTCGTGCCCAATGAGCTATCGTACCAACTGACACAGTCGAAGGCGAGATTTCTAGTCACCCACAAGCAGTTGGAGAACGTGGCTGTTGAATCTGCATCTATGGCAGGGTTGACGAATGCCGTCACGTTCACAATGGGGACAACGGAAGAAACCGAGACGCACGATCTCAAGAGCATCAAGTACGGACTGACTGCGGGTACTTGTACATCGACTTCACTTTAACTGACATTTTGGTTGTGTTCTAGTGATATGGCAGCTCAGACCGAGCACGACTTCTTCTACGAACGTGTGGACCCGAATCTGAAGCTCATGCTGCCGTTCTCCAGTGGAACCACCGGCAACCCGAAGGGTGTGGGGCTCAGTGCCAAAAATTTGTTGGCAAACGCTCTGCAAGTCAGTCACGTGGAGCCTGAAGGGGACAACTTCCTGGGTCTCGTGCCCTTCTTCCACATCTACGGTATGATGCTCATCCACCTCAGTATTCTACAGGGGAAAAGTATCGTCGTGTTGCCGCGGTTCATGCCAGACACGTTTCTCGACGCGCTGTCCACGTACAAGGTGAGCTCCACCCATTAATGACGTTGCGTTAGGAGTGATCACCTTTAACCCCTGTTTACCCTACAGATCCGCACAGCCCACATTGCGCCACCCGCAGTGCTGTTCCTGGCTCACCATCCATTAGTGGAGAAGTTTGACCTCTCGTCTACCGAGTTCGTCGTATCTGGCGGTGCTCCGATCGGCAAGCAGGTCGAAAGCCTCGTGAACAAGCGACTGGGACTCAACGTGAAGCAGATCTACGGCATGACTGAGTTGTCACCTGCAGTCAACTATGGCGAAGACCACACACGCAAACCTGGAAGTGCCGGACGACTCGTGCCAAACACGGAGCTTCGTGTTCGCTGTATGAGCACGGACCGGGACTTGGGGCCGAATCAAGAGGGGGAGCTCATGTACCGCGGGCCGCAGGTTATGCTGGGTTACGAAAACAACCACGAAGCGAACCAAAGTATCTTCACTGAGGACGGATTCCTCCGCACGGGAGACATCGGCTATATTGACGACGACGGATTTGTGTTTGTCATCGACCGTGCCAAAGAACTTATCAAGTACAAGGGCCACCAAGTGGCACCAGGCGAGCTAGAAGACGTACTGAACAACCACCCAGCCATTGCAGATTGCTGCTGCGTGCGGGGACAAAACGCACAGGGTGAAGAGATTCCGAAAGCTTTCGTAGTGCTGAAGGATCCCGAGAGTCCAAAGCGTCCGTCACCACAGGATATCATGGACTACGTGGCGCAGAACGTGGCTCCATTCAAGAAGGTGCGCGAGGTGCAGTTCATTGAGGCGATCCCGAAGAACGCATCGGGTAAAATGCTGCGTCGTCGCCTGCAGGAGCGCGAGAACCGCCTCCACAACACTTAAGGATGATTCAAGTGCCATGTAAGGCCTTGCTGCATGTTGCGTTCAATGTAAAATGCGAATGAAGCGTATGAATGGCAAAATTGTGATTGAGCTATGGCCTCTTCTTTCGAGGCGCCTGTACAGATTTCTATTGTATCGAAAATTGTTGCTTGGAACCCGCAGCAATGCAAATTCTTTGCAAAGCGACTTGGGAAGTTGCTTGGTCCTGATCATTTTTGTGTCTAAAGTCTTGTGCTTAATAGCGTCCGTGGTGTCCGCGGTGGTGCTTCGGAGGGCCTTGTTGCACGACGACAGGTTGCACGTAGACGACGCGTTGAGGCGGAGGCGGGCGGCGGTGGTGGTCGTCGCGACGGTCGTTGCCGCCACAGCAGCAGCACGCAGTGAGCGATCCGCAAAGGCAGCAGCACATATCGTCACCGTCGCACGGGCAGCAAATGGGGATGCACATGGCGTAAAGTAGTTGGGAAAGTTGCAAGTTTGCACTGGTTGGTAAATTGAAGAATGAGCAGCTCCGACTTACGGCGCCACCAAGCAGACTCTGCCCACAGCCGTTTGTGTGTATGTGGATATTCTGTTGGCATGTCCAACGCCTGCAGAACCTGTGACGCGCGCATATTTGACCTGAGTAAGCGCGATAAACACAAATGCTTGTTCTCTTGAAATGATGGGAGGGAAATCCCAAGATAAATATCCGGCAAACTGAATTGCTATGGTAAGTAGTTTATCGCGAGCCAACCAGACTGTGTTGAAGTGACAAGTGCAGGTTTCCTCAAAGATTTCTTTCGGCTCAAATTTGCCGGCAACTCGACAATTTATCGTACCGGCGAGCTTGCCAGTATCATAGGTGGCACAATTATACACCGTTTTAGGTGGAGAGCTCTTTAGAGAATGCAAAGGCAAAAGCGCAACCTTGTTGCAACAGCCATTTCTTTTCCACTGAAGTGGCAAAACTGGCGGCGCACAGTTACATCCAGCAACGGAAGGCATTCGCCTTCCTGGTGCCAAAGACGATGATCAAGAGAAGACGTCAATGGAGACAACAGGAGCGCGAAAAGGCCGTCAAAAACGTCTTCGAGGCGCAAATGCACGTGCGGATGCGGCGCCAAAGTCTGAAGCAAGCGGAAACTAGACAGACAAGCAACGTGGAGGCAGACTGCGCGACTCTGGACTTGGACAGTGCCAGATCCAGTGACTGCAGTCAACTGGAAGAGCAGCAGACACGGGACAAGGCCAACGAGACAAGATCCACGCGCTGGGTGCCACATTCAATAGAGGAAGAGCTGTCGAGCCCGTCATCTTCGGAAGTGGGTGGGAAGGTTGCTCCAGCGATAGGAATGCGTAGTGATAGACCAAATAACGACCTCGTACTGAAGGTTCGACAGCCGCTGACTCAGGATGCACAGTTCCGGCTGGAGAAACTGGGTGGCCTGGATGTGTCGGTAGCTGTGCCGGTATTCGTCTATCGAGTATTTCTAGCTGGCGAACATCAGTACAGCGGCGACGCGACGGAAGGAAGTACAGGTGTCTATCGACTTCCGAGACTGCTGCACAACTGCAGGATGAATATCGCACCACGACATGGCATTTAAACCCCAACACTTAAAAGTAATATCTCCTTTTTAGGTACTTTTCCGCTCAACATCAATTGCATTGTACTGTACAATTGGAGCCGCTAACAGTGTCAATGACTGAGCGAGCTCGACGTGCAAGGCGATTTGCAACTTCTGCACCGCGGTGAGAACACTTGAGAGAAGTGGGCATGAAGGCAACCTGGATAACGACATTTGAGCGTGCAGCGTCAAGGCACTTGATTCTGGTAGCGCTGGACAAACTGCTACGCCGCAAGATACAGAAGCTTGAAGGTCACTGCTGAATCATTGTCAACTTAACTGGGATAATAGTTCCTTTGAGGCTTGACAACCTTTACTCCATAACCTGCTCATCGGGATCGCTTGTACTTGCATATCAAACTGCGGTGGTGCTGCTGTGAATCTTAGAAGTAGTCATAGTCTGTGGTTCTAAGGATATATTTCATCCATTGGCTTCAGATTTTCTTAGCGTACATGTTCATCTGCCATTATTGCGCTCGACCACTCGTTAGTAGTAGCCACGGTGGGGAGGGGGACCACCTTGTACGATGACGGGTTCCACGTACACGACGCGTTCGGGTGGAGGGCCTCGATCATGGCCACGACCTCCTCCACAACAGCAGCAGGCGGTTAAAGCTCCACAAAGACAGCAGTCCAAGTCGCCACAGCAGTCGCCACAGCACGGACCGCAGTCGCAGCACGGACCTGGTCCGCAGATATCGCAGCACCCTCCATCTGGGCCATCGTCGCAGCAGCAAGGGATGCACATTGGTTTTTCCCGGCGTTTCGCTCTTCGGTGTTTGGACGGGAGATTGAGGAATGGGAAGACCCAGCAGATCAGGTGGTGTGCAATGAGCCCGAAACGTGGGTGCACTCTGCACTGCACATCTGGACAAGTGTACTTGTATGGATTCTGCTCTTCACAAGCATCTGTGACGTGTGAGCCGGTTGAATTGTGCCAGGCAGGACGAGACATGTGCGGGGTATCGGACAGCGAGTCGTCCAGCTTTTTTTTTGCGTAGGAATTTGCGATGACGCGACTCGGAAGGCGGACCGGAAAGCAGTGGCAATCATGGATCTATCGGCACATGTACATATGTAGGCAATAAAATGTGTATTGATGTCGTAGCTTCCTTTCGGGCTGCTTTTAATGTATACCGTCACATTCAGTCTAGCAATGGTGGTGGTGGTCGCGATGGCGCGAAGGAGGGGGCTCGTGACAGTGCAGGGATGAAGGAACCTGGACGGCGACTGGCTGCACGTGCACGACGCAGTTTGGTGAAGGCAGGCGTCGATGTTGGTCATGGTGGAGCCGATCATCACCTAGGCACCAGCAATACAATACAGCCATGGACCCGCACACGCAGCAGGCAACATCTTGGCACATTAGCGAGCTGGTTACAATTGCCAGTTAACAAATTGGAGAATGAGGCGGTTGTTGCGTGAAGGCGAACAGCAAAGCTGTCGTCGCTGAACATTGAATTCGAACCATTGATATTGTCAATTTGCCGAATTAGCTCGGTTAATCCAAGTCGTTTGACAATATCCAGGTCTATATACCTGGGTGGAGACTTTCTCATCTCCACGATTCTCTCTACCTACGTCCGCACGAAGGGCTCCATCCGTCCAGCAAACCTTCTGCACTTCGGCTCGGTTGCGGGGGGAGCACCACTCCTTTGCATTTTCGACGCTTGAGCAGCTTCATGTGTACGGCCTACCGGATTGGCAACAGAGACTGGTGGTAACTTCGAGCAGAGCTTGCTCGTCCTGAACTTCGTCCATGGAGACACACCGCTACGCGCATGCGCAGCTCCTTCAAACCGTTCACCGGACTCGGCGCGTGGCCCTTGATGCGATCGATACATGGGTCTTCTTCGGCGGACTGCAGGTAGAGGATCTGGTCGGGCGGGCGGAACTCCGTGCTGGAATGGGGTGTTTCCATCGTGGCAAATTGCGGGTTGGCAGGATGCCACTAAGGCTCCAAGGCCTCTCAGGACTGTAGGTAGCTCCGCCTGCAGTGCTTCGAATCGACCTTCGATATTAGCTGCGGAAGTTGATTTCACAGCGTGGTGACAAGTGGCGTAGGCCTCCCACTTCCGGGAGGGGCCCCTGCAATAGCGATCATGTGGTTCATTCTTGATAACGCTAGACCAAAGCTCATTGAACTCTGGACCAAGGACCAATGGGCAGGAGCTTGACATCAGCATACTATTCTCTTCCAACTAGCCTCCTTTCACTTCCATAAATCTTCCTTACCAAACCAGAGCGAGCACGAGAGCATTGAAGGCGTAGTGAGGCGATGAACTCTTGGCTACACAACGTAATAAGACCACAGTGAGAATTCATTTAAGCCACGACTCCCGTACTTTATCAGTCACGTAGGCGGAGGTCGGTTTGTCGGCCATTGAGCTCTGTCGGTTTGAACCAACCGCCGATGGAAACTTCTACTAGAACGCACAATAAACGTGGGCACGCTCGTTGCTCCAGTAGTCTCGGTCTCTCGAACGTTTTATCATTAAGCGTATTAACTTATCCCTCCTCCTACACTCGGTCATAGTAGCCGCCATGGTGAGGAGGATGGCCGTGGTGCGGGGGACCTTGATGCACGGCAACAGGCTGTACGTATACGACGCGGTCGGGTGCGTGGTGGTGGTAGTTGTCTCGGCGATCACGTCGATCATCGCCCCCGCAGCAGCAGCACAGTGCAGTAAGCGAGCCACAGAGGCAGCAGGCGAACTCGTCGTCGCACGGGATGCAAATGGGGATGCACATATTGTTGTTTTACTTTGTGGCCGATGAAGGAATGAGGGAGTGAAAACTTCAGTCTCAAGTGGCTTGATTTTTCCGTGTGTCCAACGGAATGCAACAACTGATTAAAATAACCTGCATTACTTGATTATATTTGGAAAATAGTGGTATCAATATTTGAAATACTTAGTGAAATAAGTTGTTTTAAACCTGTTATATATTATGTAACAAGACTTAACGTACAAGCGATGGTGAAAAGCTTTTGTGTATGTACAGTTCAATCACTGTGCTACAGTGTAAACTGTTTGTCTTCGTCTCTGGGGTTCTGGCCAGCCAAAATGGACTCATCGGGTAGTTTGTTGTGTGGATAGAGCTCGAGAAAGTTGTGGTTTTGGAACTATTTGAAGTAGGCGGGAGACTTCCAAGTTTCTTCATACTTTGGGATGAGGACGACAGCGATCGGAGTAACTTCAGGAATAGTGGCGTGGCTTGGCGGATTTCGCGTTTCAGGTTGGCTTGTAGAAGTGCCATTGGAACAACAATTTATGTTGCAGTTACCGCAGAATTCTGCTGCGCGCTCGCAGCACGAACAGCAAACCTCCAAACAGCTACAGTCACAACAATCGCAGTCGCAGCCGCCCAAGTCACAATCACTCATCAGTGAAATCGGTCTCTTGTGGAGGGAGAAGCAGGAAATGAACTGACTGAACTTGAACCGGAAGGCACACTTGAGCACGGTGGTTTTTGGGCCCGACAGTTACAGTGAGTGATACTCTGCTGTGGATTTTATTAGTTAACGAGTTATGGATACAAGTACATTTTTGCATCCTCTATAGTCGCGGATCATAGACCACTGCGGTCTCAGGAGGTAACAGTGTTGGTCATAATGCTTTTTTTTTTAATGAAATTCAAATCTTGCTTAAAAGCATTTTGAATACGCTTCAACCGTCTATTATCTTCTCGCTGAAAAAGGTATAGCTACGCTTTACCTACCGGGCGCGCGTAAGGATATTCTTGCTGCGACGGGGGAGTGTAGAATTGCTTCACCACTACAGGTTGTACGTACACGCGTCTTGGCGAGTAGCACTCGCGTCGGTAGCGAGATTCTTCGGATGTTTGGGCGCTGGCGAGGCAGCACGAGGCGCAAGTCGCACCAGCCAGACAGCTACACAATTCATCGTCGAACGGAAGTAGGAGGCACATTATTTACTTCACGTGATTTAGGAGGAGCTTTAGCGTTAGAAATCAAATCCAGTTAAAGCGAGCTCGTACTAATATGTGACGTGTGCACACTTAGTCTTCGTAAGAACTTCAACATCCCTGTCTCAGTTTTCTAGAAAACTTCAGTCTCGAAAAAAAATAGTCCGAAATCCAGCAAACTACAGTTCTTGTGCATGGTTGC
Organism: Phytophthora citrophthora; assembly: GCA_031305395.1. NCBI lineage: Eukaryota > Oomycota > Peronosporomycetes > Peronosporales > Peronosporaceae > Phytophthora > Phytophthora citrophthora. The sequence goes on from JASMQC010000032.1 coordinate 512,086, forward strand.
TGTTTTGGCCGAGAAACGACTTCGTTGTTATAGACTTTCTCGCGAACACTGCGAGATTCATGCCACTTTTGGATACGTGTGGACGTTGCTCTCCACTGAGGTCTTTGAAAAATAAAATAAAATACACATACACGCACTCGTTTTGTTCGGGTCGGTAGTGGTGACCGACCACCAGGGGGCAACAACTATTTCGAGTTCAGTTTCTTTTTTCTCTTCTACCACGCCATATTGTTGCCATGAAAGTTACCAACCGACGACCAGCTAATGTCGTGGTATATACACCCCAAAGGTGTTCCAATTGGAGCTAAGACCCCTACGATACATGTACATGTGCAAGCACATTTTGGTGGTGGACCGCCCTTTAATTAATCCCTGCGCCATTGTGACGGTCAGGCTTCAGAATTGCATGCAGATTGCCTAGTTTACCGAAGCCTATCCATCTACACCTACAGGCATTACCAACCGCCTGGGTGCGCTGTGATCATCAACACAACACCAGTAATCCTGCGCATTTCTCCGACGCGATCGACTCACATGCCAACTGGAGTGGCCACGTGTACGCACGGTGTCGTCATTCCCAAAGGTTTTCCAATCCCCAGCGAAGCCGCGCTGCAAGACAAGAGGTTCCAGACCGAAGATCGCGACGCTCGACGCTTGGCACAATTCGTCACCTTGTAGCTGTTGAACGTGTAGTTTTTGTCACGCACGAACTCTGCGCCAAGAAACTCGGTGCCCGCAAACACAACGCGAAGGAATCGCGTGCACCCAGCTGCTCAACCTAGACGGCGTGTTGGCGTCTTTGCAAGAGCCTCGAGCTGCTCCTGCATTACGAACTCAGCGCCTAGCATGCCGAGCCCTACAACGGAGCGACGATGCTGCTAGCCGGGATGTTGCAACTCGGTGCTTACCTGAATCTCCGCGAGTGAGGCGTTAGTAAGGCTGTTGGCGTGCCCCAACGATTCCTCGGCGTACGCACTCACGGCACACTGCCTCACGTAGCCATCGCGCAGCCAGGATCGCTTCAAGGAACAATCGGCCCCATGCGTCGTAGCGGAGCCCAGCTGCTTTCCACGAGAACTCGGCGGTGCCAGACGCCCAAAGATTTCTTGGTCGCCGTTGACTTTGACGCAACGCGCCACATCGTGTTCAAGCCTGAGCGCTTTGTCCGCGCGATTGGCAAACAAAACCAGTCAGTCGCGAGATTGCTTATGTCAAGGGCGTTGACAGCTTCAACGTTGTGCCAGGAAACCAAAAAGTTCCGGGACTTTTGTCAAACTTTGCCGACTGCGGAAAGCCAGTGACGGCCGAGCGTAGCCTCGCACCCGAGGAAGCGCCGCCGTGAAATGAACCAGATGCCTGCCAAGTTGGAAGTGCCTCCTTTTGGGGTATCAGTGATGCAGTGTGCACTGTGGCGATGAAAAAGGCAACTTTGGGCGGTTGAAAAGGCAACTTTGGGCGGTTGAAAAAGGCAAGTTCTACTTACCCCCTACCCTATGAGATGTTATTGTCCAATCAGAAATCTTAAAAGTGGTCATGCTTCTTATGATAGAGTCGACACTCTATCCACCGCTGCGTGTGCATTTAGCGTTGCCATGTTGGCAAGTGGCAAAATTGTTTGCCACTCCAGCAGGCGAAACAGCGCGCCCAGCACATGGGGCCAAATCCCCGCTGTCCTGCACTGCTACAAAAGAACCGCCAACTCAAAAATGCAACAAACAGTGAAAAACCGTTTCAGCATCGAGTCCCCCCTAGCCCTGACCGTAAATTGCTACCAGCTGTTCTTGCGGACTGTATTTTTTCTTGTGCTGGATGGGGGAAGGCTCCCTCCGCTTTTTGTGCCATAGTGAAACCAAGTGGCAGTCAGCGCTGAAGTGCGCACGCCCCAAATCGAGAAAGAGCGCGGCAGGAAGAGACGAGCCCCTTTGTCCGCTTTCCCTCCCTCCCCTCGGACGGCTCACGCAGAATCACTCGCTCGTCCGCGCGGAGACTCGTTTCCTCTTACAGTGAAGCCTCGCAAGGTCCGTGGGACTGCGGTTTGTGGCTTTGCCGTTTTGATCAGACGACGGAGCGAGAAGAAAAGAAGAAGGAGAAGCCACTTAGACATTAGCCATGCCCCAGGTAAGACCGGTGGTGTTGCTTTTTAGCCATCTTTTTTTCTCTCTTAATCAATGGGTGGGAGTAAGGGGAATTTTACTCACAGACATGGGGTGGCGAATAATGTTATTCTGCAGAGTCTGGTCTTCGCGGAGCAAGTCCCCACGTACGTGTACCAGAACGTGAGCTTCCAAGCCACGGTCAAGCTGGTGGATGGCCACAAGAACAAGGTCACGGGGTATGTCTTCACTTTAGTATGAGCTGTCATACCCTAGGTGCTAACTGGTGTTGATGTGTGCCTTTGCAGTGTCCACAAGCCACTGCAAGTGTCACTACGCTTCCATGACACGTACGACCAAGTGGAGGACCAAGATGCTGTGCTCCGACTGGCCTCGGAGTCCCATATCGATCCTAATACTGGTCTGGCACTGCTCTCTATGAGTCTGCATACGCTCACAGCCACTTGTGACGGCCGCAACTTCTGTCTGGAAGTTCGCAGTGCCGACGCGGACATTGAATCCGTCTTCTCTACACCTGTGAACGTCGTCAAGGAAAAGCTGCAGGTAGTTGCACAACCGCCAGACGTCTGGTTCAAGGACGAAGGAGGGCGTGAGAAGTGCATGACGGTGTCGCTGACTCTGGTACCGGCCCCTGGCGCGTATCTAGAGGATCGCGTCGTGCCGCTGGACGTGAAACTACTGTACGAGTCTGGCAACACGGTGCTGAACCAGAGCATCCTGAGACTGTTCCCAGACATGAGACCCAATATGACGCATGGCCGTGTGACGATCTCGTTCCGAATTGACGACGTGTCGAAGAACCACCAAGGACAGTCGTTTATGCTGGAGATTGGACCGGAGCAGCAGGACGGCAGCTCCATGTTCCAAGACATCGCACCAACGCGCACGTCGGTGATTGCGATTCGATCCAAGCGCAACAAGCGAAAGCTCAATGCCCAAGCTGCAGCGGCAGCAGCTGCTGCAGCCTCGGGAGTTTACGGTATGCGTGCTTCCCCTCGGAGTGTTGCCGGTACTCCACGCACTCCTTACATGGGAATGGGCGGAGCTCACAACTCCCCTCAGTCCATGGGACCCAGTGGAATGATGGCTGAAACGCACCCGCAGCGCGCTCGCAAATATTTGGCGACTAGCAACGCGATGGGGTACAACAGTATGATGCAGCAGCAGCAGCAACAACAGCCGCAGCAACCGATGGGCTCCATGTCCTGGAGCAGTCACCTGATGCAGTCTAATGCCAGCTCCGCATCCCCCATGCAAACGCCGCAGAACCAACAAGCCCCAGCCCAGACCCCGAGCTCCGGAGCAGGAAACAGCCCTGGGGCAGTGGAGTGGGCCCTTGGTGGCTTTGAGATCCACCCAGATGGCTCTATGAACACGGCGAGACCCATCTACCGCTGTCCGCAATGTCGGCGACTAAACGATGTTGATATGCTGGCAGCAGGCCCGGCTGTCTCCCACAGCCCCCAGTGTGTGTTCGCTCCAAATGGCGGCAATGGAGACATGATGTACCGTTCTCAAATGGAAGGAACGCCCATGAACCAGCAACAGCAAATGCAGCAACAGCGAGGATACGCAACGTACCAGCAGTTGGCTGAGCAGAGCATGGGTATGAGTGCACCTCAAACGTCCACAAGCAGCAGCTACGGCAGCGCTTCTATGGTCGACACTTCGTCGCTCAACGTGCAGCAGAACACGGTTAACATCACGTCAAAGCCAGAGGACGTATCACCAAAGACGCTGGCTACCCTCGCGACGTCGTCGGCAACTCAGCGACCGTCTATGACGATCTCTCCGTACATGAACAAAGTTACGACGGAAGGATCTATGCCCGGACAGGAGCAGGGATCGAGCGGCAATTTGTTCGAAAGCAATGCTTTCCACAACCAAATGGAGATGATGGGCAATAGCAGTACGGAGAAATTGTTCATGAGCAAGAGCACCGCAGTCGAGGACGACCCAGCTCTCGACTCACAACAGCAACAACCGCAAAACTATCAGCAGGAGGCAGGCGGCTCTTCCTTTGGCGGTGTTATCGGCTCGTCTCTTTTCAATGAGATGACTAGTATGGGTATTAACCTGGACCAGAGCGAGCCTCAGCTGTTAGGCGAGTTTGGTGGTCTTGGGGGAGGTTCCTCGGCACCGAATGATGAAGATCAAGTGTTTTACATCCTGGCACGGATGTACACGGATGCGCGGGAGCAGAAGCTTGGCCTGCCTGCCTTTGACCAATTTCAACGCATGGTACGCCGCGCATGGAAGAATATCGATGCAAGTGACTCTTGATGCTAACTTTCCTTTTTTTGCTTGTTTACAGCTTGGATTCTACAGTGAAGCTCAAGATGATGTTCAGACTCAAGTGGTTTTCCACCCATTGCGAGATGTTTGCTTGTCTGATGATGAGCGGGAGAAGATCACGTCTCAGTTCGTGGATGAATTGGGACGCGATTCACAGGCGGTGCATTCCCTGCCCAAGTACCAGCACAACCTCATCATGCTTCGTGAAGACGCGTTGATGTTTTACTGGAGCCAATCGCTTGTATGAGGCGGTGCTGCGATAGAGGGATAATAGAGCCTCGGCAGCAGACCGCAGGCAACCGTTGTGTTTTAAGAGCAAATGTGCCAGGTACTAGCTGAGTCCTGTAGCGAGTACGTGTCGGTAGTAAACGCGTTGGTCGTGTATGTGCGTAAGTGATGCATGTAACAAGTAAAAATGTCTCGAAACAAGTTCTTGTTGTTAATCGGCTTCAGTCCCTAGCACTTGCAAGCGGTAAATGACAACACGTCCGTAGAAATCAGTGCTGCGTTGGAAAGTGAGCGAAATGGCCTCAATCTGCGGCACATTGCACTGAAACTCTTGCAAGTCGTTGGAATCTTCCGGGTCCACGTCAACATCTATTTGTTCCCATGCCACATTGCCCCCAGTCTTCTTCACGTGCACTTGAACGTCTTGTCCAACGAAACCTCCTTGAAACATAATGGACAGTGAGGAAACGTCCACCACTCGGTGGAAAAGCACTTGCGCTTGCTGCGGAGTTCCCTGTGCGGAGTTCCAGCAACTTGATAAATCAGTTGACAACATATTGGCAGCGCCGTAAAGTTGCTTGTTGCGGTCTAAAGTGGACGACGCACGGCATGTCGTGCGGGTGTCTTCGCTTAGACACTTCATTAGGTGCAAAACGTTTGCTTGTCAAGTTATAAAAACCTACGTAATGTCATTGGCAAACTGCTTTATCTCTTTGACATGCGTGGACCACACTACTCATTCGGACCAGACGTTCTCGAATCCAATCCTGCCGCGTCAGTACGGAAACTTCTACCAAGGAAATCACTTACCACTCGAGAATTATGTCGGAGACGAAGGCTTTGTGGGCGCCTGTCAAGTGGGCGCAGCGTAAAGAAGCGCTTTATGTGACTGTGGACCTGCCGGATGTCAAGGACGAGAAGGTCACGCTCAACAGCAAGAATCTTACGTTTAAGTACGTCTTTTGTCAAGATTTTCCCTCCCTTTTTGGCGAATTTTTTTTTTTTTATCATTATCTTTATTTGAATTCTTAGGGGAACGAGCAATGGCAAGGCGTACGAGGTGAAGCTGGACTTCTTCAAGGAAGTGGACGTGGACTCCAAGGACAGCATCTGGGCCAAGACGGACCGTAACGTGCATTTCCACATCGTCAAGAAGAACCAGGACGAGGAGTTCTGGCCACGTCTCCTAGCCGACAAGAACCTGGAGAAGACCAACGTCAAGATTGACTGGAGCAAGTTCGTGGACGAGGACGACGAGGAGGAGGAGCAGGGCGGCTTCGACATGAGCGCACTTAACGGCGGAGGTGGCTTCGACATCAACCAGATGATGGCGGCGCAGAACGCCGCTGGCATGATGGAGGATGAGAGCGATAGCGACGACGAAGACATGCCCGATCTTGACCCGAACGACAAGTAGACGGAGCAACACCGAGACGACTCGCGCCTTTCCTGCGTAAGTAGGTGCTAGGAGTCGGAGGATTCGAGTCAATATGACCTCCTCTTGCTCCCAGCGTTGCTGTTTTGCGATGCCGTGATAACGTGCAGAATAAACTGCACACGTTGTGGCTGTGCTTGCTTTGGATAATGACTCGTTTGTACAGAATGCGGATTCATTATAACGTGTTACTTCATTTCAATTCTTGATTCCAGGGACGCTTAGAAAGTAGATGTGAAAAAGACCGAAAGGCGACGAGCTCTTGAGAACGTCACGTGACAGAAACGAACAGAAGAAAGTGACGAGCTCATGCAGCTAGACAAAACATGCCTTTGCCCTCGGGGTGTTTCCGAAAGCGCATGTTGGAGAAGAGGATCTTGCGCACCGAAGATTTCCACACGGGAGACTTGCGTTGATCACTGTTATTTACCACAGTTACAAAACCAGGGGTTTAGTTAGACATACTATCGACATCATGTTGAAGTTATTCACGGGTCCATACCTCTCTAGCTTCCAGTTGAGTTGGCTCTCGTACTCAGTCTCGACAAAGTCACAGATCTCCTTAAAAGAACCCTACAGGATGCAAATTAGACAGGTGAATCATCACAGAGCTCAAATCAATTTGGCCACGTACTTTTCCGCCCGGTAAAGCGGCCAGCGCATGCGAGATCATATCTCCGTACGTGACACTCGCCGCCGGTTTCCGGTACTCTGTAAAACAATTGCAAGAATTAATCAGTTCGCAGTTGTAAACTCGAGCTGTGGTGTAGTACTGGCACGTACGGTTTTCTGGGATGTCTGCAAAGTCATTTTCCTGACATGCTGGACAGTACCAGGTCTCGGGTGGTTCTTCAAGTGGATCGATACCCACACAGCTCATGTGATACCAATTTGACCGATCGAAACACTTCTTGTTATCGCACGCGATCATGTTGCCGAAGCTTGTGTCCTTGCAAATGCAATACAACCGTCCTTTTCGCTTCTTCTTCTTCTGCGCAGCCTTATGTTCGCCACTCTCTGCTCGTCCGCGACTATTTGTCCTACGTGAGTTCTTGCCTTCACTTGGCGGCCGCCGTTTCTTAACCACAAACGGACTCATTTCATCGCGAAGGTTCATGTTGTCCTCCTGGCCGTAGTCGTGCAGATCGTCAATACCTTCCTCGGCCAAAACAGCCCTAAGATCTTCATTGTGGTACTGTGTCACCTGCCGGTGTTTGTTTTCTTTATCATCGTCAGTGTAGTCCAGATTTTTCGGCTTCAATCGGTGAGCAGACTGTCCTCGTAGCAACTCTGCAGCCTCCATAGTGCCATTTGATCCTGTGAGCTGAAAATAATAATATGGAAACCTCGTTTCAGCTCAAAATCAACATCCACTGAGCATCTTGTCACTCACGTAAGATACAAAGGATGCAATACTGGAGCTTTCATCCGCCTTCTTGCATTCCTCGTTGAAGTGTCTTAGGCCACAGTAAAAAATGCAAAAATCAACATCAAACGAATAATTAATCTGTGCAACGGCAAAATGAAACTCGTGCTGGCAATGGCCAAAGGCAACGCACCTGGCAACAGTAACTGCCAATTGGTCGCTAGAACTGCCTGGCACCTCAGGAACGCCGTGAAACGCCATATACTTGCGCAATGCGGTTGGCTGTACGTGCAAAATAGTGCAAAAGTTGGAGCAACACCGTTAGATCTTATCCTTTAAGCTGCTGCAACGTCAGTCTTCATCTAAATCGAAATGCAAGTTGCTTCACAAATTGTGCAACTTCAATTCAAGTGCATACCTTCAATTTTGTGAAATCCACAGCCATTCGCACAGGATATTGACTGCACTCGCCAGGCAATACACGCGGTGGCGAAATGCTAGAGCCGTTGCTGTTTCCGCGCGCTGTATACGCTGGCACATTGCGCTGGGGATCTGCCATTATGCTCTGCGTCTTCGAGGCGAAGTTGATTCTTTTTTTGTTTCCGAACTGAGTTTCGGCCAATCGCACGCACGTCGCACTTCGCATACAAAGGTAGTCCCTCCTCAGCTTGATCAACTTCTTGTCATGAAGCAAATGGATGCACAAGTTTTAATGGCAAAAGTATGAGTACTGTAGACTACAATGATAAGTTGCTCAGCAAGAAGTTGCAAGAAAAAATAAAGTTAGAGATAAGCAATTCCATTTTGAGTTTTGGGGGTAGGCCAACTTCAACCAACCAAACATTTGATCTCACTTATGGTGTGCATCGCTATGCAGCAACACTGGCAATGGAAAACGTTGCAGTTCATACCTAACGAGTCTCCATTCAAACATACCCTACTTTTTCCTCCTCCAATTACCTTAAGATGCGAGACGTGTGTACGTGACATTATGTAGCTCCTTAAAACTCGAAGCTCTCCATGGGGGCGGCTGGCGGTGCTGCCGGCTTCTTCACGGGTGCCCGTCGCACCACTTCAACCTCGCGGGGTGCCACTTCCACCTCACGAGGGCCCTCGCGCACGTTAGAAGCCTCCATCTTGGCGCGTTGCTGTTCCAATTCTACTTGCTGCTGGCGCCACTCGGTGTCCCGCGTATTCTGCTCCTGCTTGAGTGCTGCTTCGCGGCGGCGCTGGTGTTCTTGTTGTTGTTTTTGAATCATCTCGCGCTTCACGTCGCCCACTAGCGATGAGCGCGGTGCAGTTGCTGGAGCTTGAAGAGCCGACGCGACCTCCTCGATTGGGACAGAGTTGCCTGCAGGCGAGGATCCGGCACCAGGCATTGGCGAACCTTCAGGTTCATTATCACTGTCGTCGGATTCGTCGTCCACACTGAAATGTGAATTCATCTGCTGAGTCATACGGAACGCGAGGTCCTCCTGCTCCTGTTCCTGTTGCATTTTCGTCTTGATCGCCTTCTCACGCTCAGCACGTTGACGCGCGTGTTCCTCACGCTTCTGACGGCGCTGCAACTCCAACAAGTCTTCTCCTTGCTGAGGTTTAAGCTGCTCCTTCATCGCCAACTCGTCTGCCAATCGCTGATTGTGGATCGCCTGCTGCTCCTGCTCATGCTGGATACGAGCAGCTTCCTCCGCCTCGCGTGCGCGTTGTAACTCCATTGCCTGCTGCATCTCGATTTCTTTCTCTTTCTGTATCTCCCGTTCCCTCTGCGCCTGTTTCTCCTGCTCTTCCTGACGCTGTAACTCCTCAGCAGCAGCAAGTGCCACAGCCTGTGCCGCCTCTTCGTGCTCTCGCTCCTGCTGAGCTGCCAACTGTCTACGCATCTCAGCGTCCTGTTCAGCCTGACGCTGCTGCTGTTGCTCCTCCTGACGGCGAAGTTCCTGCTCCTGTCTGATCTCCTCATGCCTCTGCTGCTCTTCAAAACGTTGCTGCTCCTCTAACTGCTGCTGCTTCATGCTCTCCATCTGCGCTGCATGCAGCTCTTGCTCTTCCTGTGACGGTTGCATCTCTGCCCCAGTACTATGACGCTGGTTCACGCCGCGACGGGGCACCGAGAAGTTCTGGAAGTCCCGAATGGACGGATTACTGTTGACATTGTTACCAGCCATGATTCCGTTGTTAGAAGAAGGGGCTGGCATCGATGCCCGCTGCATTGGTGGCTGTCCAGAGTTGATACGGAAGGCCAGGACGAGCTTGTCCACCCAGTCGTTCATCTCCATCTCCGTTCCTGCAGCTACCAGCAGACGGCGCTCAGGTGCGTTGATGGCAATGCGCCAGATCGTGGAGGCGGAGCTACCGGTCTTCATACTGTCAGCAGGCATGACTTCCAGCACTCCTTCGTCACAACCTTGCAGACTCAGTTCGCCCTTGAGCTCGCCATCCTCGAATGTGAAGTACTGTAGACGCGAGGGCGTAAGCACAAAGTAGCGCGGTTTCCAGTTCTTGCGGCCGAACGGTCCCGTGCCGGAGCCCTTCTTGAACAGGACACCCGTGCGCAGGATCTGGCCGTCGCTCATGGTCTCGGGGAATCTCCGTGTGACTGTGCGCGATGATATCCGATACTGACACTGAAGGGAAGGAGCGAGCGGGAGAAGCAAAAAAAAAAAGAGTGGGGATTGGTCAATTAAGTGCGATTTTCAAAGTATACTGGACGCGAGATGGTTTTAGAGACGAACGTGCACAAGTGCCAATTTGCCAGATGGATAGTGTAGGTTTGAGAGTTTTTTTTTCACCTCTGTGGCTGTACGTTGTAGCACCACCCGTTTGCACATGTACCTAATGTCACGAACGGAATAACCATAGGCGGCGGAATTTTTTAGACACTTTATACACAGCTGGATTTGCTCAGGATTTTGTCGGCTGGGGGCTGCTCTGGTTTTCTGAAGTTTACCTGACGAGGAATCAGTGCTCGATACACTTTTGCGCTTTTGCGTCGACCCCTGCGACGCGCGATGCTCGCGGTATCATCCACGCCGCAGTTCGAGCGACATTCTACCGGCTACTCGAGCGAAGAAAATCCAACGTCTTTGCCAGTCCACGCCGACGGAGACTTTGCTGCCGTTGCGAATGCTTTCGTTGAAGAGGATACTCCGTAAATGTTTTTTTTTATCGACGAATTCTACAGCGGTCCGTGCATGTTTTGTTTTGGTTTCTTCAGTTTGATGACAAGATTTTAGTACGTTTCTCATGTGCTGATTCTCTCTAGCACCTCATCAGGAGTAAGTTACTCTATCTCCACTCGGTTAATCTCTTCATTGCACCGCATTTATTGCAAGACGGCGCGTGCTTAGAGTTCATGTTGCCACAGCCAGCTTTACTGCACTCCCACTTGTCGGACGTCGAAATGGCCGTTGCTGACACAGGTGCAGGTAATCCTCGAGCGTGCACTGTGCCCACCGGCTCCTTGGCTGCCTCTTGCTTCTGGAGCTGTGCGAAGAAGTTCCTAGCGTCAACTGGCGCTGAAGTCTCCGTAGTGTCGTTATGGTCCGGTACCTGTTCCGATTCAGCAATAACAGTCGTAGTAGTCACTACGGGCTCATCTTCTCCCTCGCCCTTGTCCTTCTTGTGTTTGTCTTTCTTGTGTCTTCTTTTCTCCTCTTTCTTGCTTTTCTTGGAGTGTTTCTTGTGCCTTTTGTACTTCTTCTCCTCGCTGCTAGACCGATATGACGCGATGCTGGGGCTTCGACTTCTTGAACTCCTACGACGGCCCACGGGGCTATTGCTGCGGCTGCGGCTCCTATTGCGACTGCCTAGACGATCCTGGCTGCGACTCCTGCTACGACTGCGGGGCAGGCGGCGGCGGGTTGATCGCTCGCGAGGCAGGCTCCGGCTTCGGCTCCGGTTTCGACTTCGGCCCATGGAAACGTTTGTTGAAAATTGCACCATTACTGTCCAATCAAACTGCAAAAGGACGTTGTTGCTTGGGTCGATCGAAATCGTTGACAATCGACTTGATGCAGGGTTTGGCGTTCACTCGACTAAAGACCAGATGAACGCGAGGAATGGCAACACGATGAAAATCTACACAAGATAACGCTTGTGTTTTTTGCTTAGAAACAATCTTTGTAGTTTGCACGTTTTAAGTGTTGGATGTCTATTGATTCAACAGATACAGTAGTAAGTTAGGTTTATCGCTTACAGCCACTTCCACTCAGGACTCTCACGCGTGATCCCGTCCACGAAGTCGTCAAACGACACGCCTGCAGCCTTACACAGTTTGCTGAGCTTACGGATCTGCTGCTTGCTCAGAGGACGTAGCGTCTTGGGGTTCGTCAGCTTGGTGCGCTTCATGTTCGAGTTGATGTTGCTTCCGACCTTCTTCTCCTCCTCGGGCTCCTCCTCGATCACCTTCCGGCCACCACCAGCACGGTACTCCTTCTCCTGAGCTTCACCGATGATGGTCAAGCGGCCAGACTCCACCAGCCACTTCTCCGTGCACAGCGAGTTGTAGAACTCCTCACTATGGGAGATCATGATCACACCACCAGCGTACTGACGAATACCGTCCGCCAAAGCACCCAGCGCAGCACGGTCCAAGTAATTTGTCGGCTCATCTAGCACGAGCAAGTGCGGGCGGTTCCACATAGCAGCAGCGATGACAAGCTTCACCTTTTGGCCACCAGACAGACCACGGATCTTGCCGTGCGTGCCGAACTCGGCCGGCAGAGCGAAGTCGTCCAGGTGACGCTGAATCTCCTTTGTGGTAAGCGGACGCAGATCCAGACCACCAGCCAGCGTAGCCTGACGGATATCCTCAGCCTCTGCAAGAGCGCCAAGACCCATTTCCTGGAGCTGCTCCAGAGTATAGCGCTTGTTGTGGCGTTCAGTCATGCCGACAAGTTTGCACTCGTACTCCAGCGTGCCACGCTTGCCCTTGGTACGCGATACGATCTTCTCCACCTGACCCTGCTTCTTTCCGACGAGGTTCTTCTCCTCTTCGGTCTGCTTCAGGTTGACGTGGTCGCCAAGCTCACGATCGATGCCGTTCTCTCCACCGAAACGCCACTGGAAGTACTCAACAGGGCTGCTTTCAAGGTGTTTCTCAACGTGATGGAACGAGTGCTGAGCAACATACGCCACACGCACAGCGTGGTGCTTCCAGAAGGTGCCCGTGTCGGGCGACGTCTCCTGTACAATCATCTTGATCAGCGTGGACTTACCAGCACCGTTAGCACCGATCACAGCAACGCGCGAAGCCAGACACAGCTTCACCGATACATCGGACAGCTGAGGCTTGGCAGCGCCCGGGTACGTGAACGTGGCGTTGTCGAGCGTCAGGATACGGCGAGTCATCGAGTTGATTCCCTCAAGACGACCAGGTTCTGGCAGGTTGAAGATCATGTCCGACGACTTGAGCTCATAGTAGTGCTTTGCCTCCGGGTGGATGTCCACGAACTTGGACAGTGTCATCGGGTACAGCACCAGCTTCTTCGATTCGTAGTGGAAAATGTCCGTGCAAACGTTGTCCAGGAAGCCGGTGTCGTGAGAAACCAGCAGCACCGTCATGGTGTCGAGGGAGTTCAGGTAATCCACCAACCACTGCACAGCGTGCACATCCAGGTGATTCGTGGGCTCATCAAGAAGCAGGACGTCGGCGTTGTACAGCATGGCACGAGCCAGCGCCAACTTCATGCGCCAACCCCCGGACAGCTCATCGATGTCGCCATCCAACATCTTCTGCGTGAAGCCGATGTCGGTCAGGGTCTTCTCCACAACGTCAGGGGTTTGGTGAGAGAGCTCCGGTGCCTTGCACATGGACTCCAGCAGACTTCCCTGGCTCGCGACGATGTCCTCGTGCTGCACGTACACAGAGCGCAAGGTCTCCGGCAGGCCCTCAATGGCACCCGACGCGAGGTTGCGCATCAGCGTAGTCTTGCCCACGCCGTTCTTACCGATCAGACCATAGCGGTGTCCACGAGTGAGACGCAGACGCGCGTTGCGCAGCAGAATCTTGCCACCGTAAGCCAATGAGAAGTCCAGGTCACACACATCGTTCGGGTCCGTCGACTTCTCACGCTCCTCGCCGAGACCACCGCCGGCTGCACGGAGAGCTTCGCAAATGTGCTCAGCGTCCGCGTCGTGCATGTGTGGCTGCAGGTAAGCCATGACAATGGAACGCCACTCCGATCCACGGTTCTGAGTGGCCAGCTCCGTGCACACATCAGTGACATACTCCAAAGTGAAGTCGTTCAGACCAGGGTGTGTCGGGCGGTCGAGCGTGTCCGTGAAAGCCGTCAGAATGTCCGTCTCAAGCTTTTTACGGATCTCGATCGGGTCCTCCTCCATGGCCTCACCATCGCCAGCAGCGTGCACAAGGTGAGCACGCGCTTCCTTAGCAGCTTCAACAACTTCTTCGTCAATCAGACGGTCGATGGCCGTCTCGAGCTGGGGAAGAAGCAGCGGCACAAATTGCATTACGTCGGAAGGACGCACCACAAGGCGACACATGCTGTCAATAATCTTAGCGGCCTTGCGCTTCAGAGAGGAGCTGTGGATGCTCGTGTCACGCAGAGCCTTGTGCAACAGCGGTGCAATCAGAGAAAGCGTAGGAGCGTCCACGTTCGCCACGAAGGTGGTGGCCAGAAGGCTGTCGATGGCCTTCATGGTCTCTTCAGGGCGAGCAATGACGCCCACCAGAGTAGGCACAAGCGGCACAACGTCGTCGTTGTTAATCTTGGAGCAGACAGCAATGAGAGCATCAATGGACGCCGCCTGTACCTGCTTCTTCGTGTCCCACACGTACTCAGTGACAATTGGCATGATCTCCGGCAGCCAGCCAGAGACCTCATCGCTAGCAGTTTCGCTCAGATCCTTGAGCAGGTTGAGCGCAGCGACCTTGCTCTGCCACTGACGCAGCTCCATTGCCTTGTAAAGCTGCTTGAGAACCGTGTGGATGGCAAGAGGGTTAACCTTCTGAATGATAACCTTGGCCAGGGAAGCCGCGGCGTTCTTGACGACGTGCTCCGAGTCGGCGTGGCGCTGCATGAGCGTCACGAGTTGCTCCACCACCACAGGTTCCATCACGGATGATAGCTGCTCGTTCTTGCACAGAGCAATGAAGGCAAGCAGTGAGCCCTCACGAGCAGTAGTGGGCTTAGCAACGAGAAACTTCTTAAGCTCCTCGAGCACGTAAATTCCTGCAGGGCTGGCAACACCCACAGTTTCCATGGCTGCGACAATGTCAGCAGCAGCAGCACTACGCTCGCCCTTGGACGAGAACGCAGCGACGAGACGAGACAGAATGGTGCTGAGCTGCGCCTTAACAGCCTCAACGTCCTCAAGAGCTCGGAGCGCCTCGCGCTGCTCCTCCGTGGCCAGTTCACGGAACTCGTCGTTGTCGTCCGCCGAAGACGCCGACGTCTCGGAAGGAGGCGGCGACGGCTTCTTGTGCACCGTCGGCATGACTACATTGAGGCCCGAACTCTTGGGGGCCACGACCTGCAGCGACGACGGCGCGTTGTACTCCTGTTCCAGCACGGACGGCGTGCTTTGAGCCATGGCAGCCGCCATCATGGCGTCGGCCGCAGCTTTGCGTGCTCGCTGTCCCTTGCCCATAGTGATCTGCTGTAAAAAGATGTGGAGTGCGCGGATCCGAGGCGGTTGGTGGCGAGGACTGCCAATGCGAGAATGAGACGCCCATCCAAGTCACAAGTCACAACAGCCAGCCAAATCTGAAGTTTCGCCCGTTTCGTAACGGCTGTCGACGTCACTGTTAAAGCGGAAAAGAATCCGTTGGTAGCAAAAATAATGTACATGCCGACGAAAGAGGAGTATTTACAGGTCATTCAAGAAGACTGAATATCATTAATATGCGCACAGTTTGTCAAATGACAGAGGTTGCAGTCTTAACCCATTTTTTAACAAACCGCCACCAGCCAATTAGACGCAGTCGCGCCATCGAGACGAGCTGACTTGATCGATGGGCAAGGCCACCGAACATGTCGCTGGCTGGTAGGTCGCTGCGCCGATGGCAGCGGCTTGGCAATGCCAACTTGACACCGGCCCGGAGAGAGTGGGCTGAGTTTATTGAGCATTATACAGTTCTAGTATGTACAGTATTGCGGCGACAGCTCACATGTAAATCTGCCGACAGCATAGCATTTTGCATCTTGTTCTGTCAAATCTCTGGACATTAATAACCCGCATAAGGAGTATGTTTAACAAATGCAGGACCCACCTACATTCTTAAACCTACTCCTTTACGCTGGCTATTATTATTTAAGTTCTACTCTTGATAACCTAACCTCAGCATTTTTACTCATGTTGGAGGTTCCAACATAATTGTTTATAGAACTCAACTGAAATATTAAGAATACCAAACCAGCCCTGAATAACACAAAAACATTTGTGTTTTCTGAAAAAGGGCATTTGGCAACGCAGCAGACCGTCTCCACGGCACCAGCGGAGACAAACCAGTCAAACAGTTGCACGTCTATCCACAGCCAGGGCTAGACAGCGTGCGATAACATATAATTGTGTAGGCGTACAAGTATTGGTGTGTGTTAACCTAACAAGTCGGTCTCTCTCTCGCATTCATTCCACAACCTTCTCAAGCATGGCAAGCCCTGACGTTGATAACCTTGTGACGAGCAGCAGCGAAGAGAAGGCGACTACCATGTACACCTCCACCAACTCAAGACGCGGCACACGACGAAGAGCAAACACAAGCCGCTACAGGTGCGCCAGCCACAGCGCAGTCACGCAGTCTCGCTGAAGACGCCATTGACCAAACGGCAGAGAGCGACGAAGAAGCGAGGGCCGGGCATGCCAGCACCGACCATAACGCTCAAGCCACAGAGCTGTCAGTCGTAGCTGTCGCCGCGGTAAACATCACAGTCTACAAATATGGTGAGAAGAAACAGAGGAAAATCAAGCGGGAAAACAATCCATGGGCAAAGAATATATCGCAAAAGCCATCCCACTAAGCCCGCCGGGCAATCACGAGTGACTCTCATCGCATCTATCACGCAAGGACACTGAAGGCTAATTTTTAACAGGCGTATTTAGCGATTCCTGGTATTCGAGAAGTTGAAGGTTTTAGATGCTACACAGAATCCAAAGGCAAGTTCACGCGATACCGAAAAATGAAAAGTCAGATTATATGTGAGCTCTCTTCGTACCAGAGCTCTTAAAGCGGGCTTGTCCTCGCTTCACATGCAGTGACTATGGTACTATAGTGACTATGGTAGTCTTAGCTTCACTATGCTTGTTCAGTCCAACAGCGCTTAACTTGATCTGCTAAGTCTCACCACGTCCAGGTCGCACATTGACCTTCAACGTTGACCTCCAATATGAAGCTTAAGGTTACGGGTGGGGGGAGAGAATATATGAACCCTGGCGCCGTGGTCTATCCCGTTCAAGTGGCGCCCTATGTTGAACTCAATATCAAAGATGGAGTTGCTATCAAGGATAGCTGATCTGCTGGTAGATGTGGTTGTATCGCCAACAGCTTTCCCGAAACCTGGATGAATACAAAACCTGTCTGTGCAGTTGGCAACTGCGTCTTCCAAGGCTGCTGCTCAAATGGAGTTTATGAGTTGTATCCAATGGAACCTGTACTATGTTTTTACATGTCTGAAGCGACCATGGCAGACATCCGTAGTGTCAATAAGAAAACACTTGATATCTCGTGCAGAATAGTTCAAACACCAACTCAGCTGGGTAAAGGTGGCATTCGTTCATACCTACCTACCTTCAGCAGTACCTATCATTGGTAGTAGCAGTATTGAGTCGCCAGGGACACGACTAAAATAGCAACAGGAACCAGAGGGTCAATGAGAACTACTGTGAAAGAAAGAACGACCACACCAAGCAAAACAACGCAATACAATGCAACAACAAAAAACACTGAATTCAGTCCGGTACTCATACCCCACCAGAGTCCTAGTGTTATTTCGGAGTAAGATTTGGGTAAGATTCAGGGGGCGAGACCGCTCAGCAGCAAGAATCGCTCAGTCTGGCCTTACTCGCGTGTCCTTGGGATTGAAATCCAAAACTGAGAACCGCTTGTCTGACTACAACAAATGCCTGTTCTGCAGCCATTCCCCATGGTTAGCATGGTAGCGCGGTTAAAGTGGCATGTACAATCAACCGACCACAACAAATGCCATCGTAAGG
The DNA here is from genome assembly GCA_031305395.1 of Phytophthora citrophthora. Lineage (NCBI taxonomy): Eukaryota > Oomycota > Peronosporomycetes > Peronosporales > Peronosporaceae > Phytophthora > Phytophthora citrophthora. Next base: position 529,697 of record JASMQC010000032.1, read on the forward strand.
GCACCCAACATATCCCAATGAACGCCTGGGTGAAATTGAAGAGATTAATGAGTATTTGTGAGCTGACCAACAACGCTTGAGTCACTCTCAAATCTGTCTAAGTTGGGTCAGAACAGAATTCTGTCGAACCATGAAGTGTCAAATACATTACCTCAGTGCTGAAGTGTTTTGCAGTTAGGCTTTGTTTGTTAGCTCATATCTTTACCGCTTTCATTACTAAACCCTCCAGCAGGACGTTATCACTGGACGCCGCAGCTACTCAACCCGACCAGTTTGGCAAACAACGCGACATTTTTGTGGAGAAGTAGGACAACGTTTCTCGGAAACACTTGAATCGCATTACGCTTCAAGCGTCTTTGATCGATCACACCTGTTTTCACCTGTTGAAAACGTGGAATCGCCTTGGGTGTGGCTGCTCCCAAAACCGAATTGAAGTACGTCACAATAGTTTTAGAAAACTATTTATATAACTATTTAATACAACTTTCGTTACGCTGTACTAGAGAGGTCAAGAACCCCACCAACATACCTATAAAAGTTAAAGAACGCTCGTTAAGAATTCTGACGAATTAAATGATAAGTAATAAAAGCAAATGCTTTAATGATCCAGTTGCTAAGAATATATATTGACTTAAGCATACAAAAAATGTGAACAATGTTTCTTTGCTGTTTTGTCTGTTACTGTTCCCTTGCTGATAGGAAAGTTTACGCCTGCTGACATAGACGGTTATGAGATAAACCACTGTCCATAAAATATTAATAGACAACTTTACATCTATACAATCATATAGCAATATTACAAGCATCATAGTCAGCAACATTGAGAGTAACACTAACCTGTTGAACTTCGGGGTTTCGCCCGAAAATGAAGCAACTACTTCTTCAGGGACGCTACAACTCCGCTTACATGTAAAAGTTTCAGGAGGGCGCTCGCGTTGCTCTGCTATCATGATAGCGTTCAGCTTTATCACAAGACCATTTGGGATCATATAGATTAGTAGCACTTGCCGGTCTTGTTCTCACCTACTCTTGATCAAGCAATATGTTGACACATTATTCCAGTGCCACATCATAGAACATACCCGTTACCATGGGTAGAGGCCCCAACCACAGCAGCCAAACGAATTGTGTCTTCTTTCTCGCTGAAGAGTATTCAAGCTAGCTATTCATGCGTATTAAGTAGTCGGATAAAGTACTATGTCAGTTTTTCTAAGGTAAACGGCCAATTTAAGTCTACACAACAATCTCGACTTTGAAACACAATAACTTCGAAACAACAAGACCAATGACAAAAATGACATTGGATCCATAACGGGCACTGTTTCAGCTAAATTTAGAACGTTGTGGCGGTCTAAATGAGCAGTGGAAGGTAGAGTTATTTTTGTTTCTCCAACACATCCATTTTGTCACTAAAATCTGTTTATGACCTCAATTTGACTTGATTTCAGAAAGCAGCAGCAGCCGAAATTGCACTGAAAAATGTACTGTTGAATTTAATTTAAGTTCGAAGGAAACCTGCTTAATTCCATTTTTCAAATAAAATTATATTATAAAGAGTTATATAAAAACACAATACTTAGAGAGCCATTTCGTAAAGCACAGGTCTCGGATCAGTAGACGTTTGATGATGGCGAAACGAATTCTTACTCGGTTGTTTGCGTTGTTTGCGTTTCCTTGGCTGCGAACACCGCATTGGCACCTCAGCTGTCGCGTCAACATTTAAAAGCTCTTGTGTCAAAATTCTTCCTTGTGTAGTGGTCGTTTTCCTCTTTCGATTGACCTGTTTTCGTGGTGGCGGTAGCGTCAGCAAGTCAGCTTGAACAACCTCTTTACCCGTAACCATGATGCAATATGAACGTGCACAGGTAATCCATTCCGCCTGAAGTTTGGAACTTAATGTGTATTTTCACCAGTGACAGCGGGAAAATTCCACACGTTTTGAAGCCGCTAGAAATATTGATCGAGAAGTACCAGCTCATTCAAGCCAGCGAAGCACTTTGTATCACCATGGGTTGCTAATTGAATATTCACCTTTCCCACCGACGAGTTGATCGATCAACACTTTCAGTTTCACTTTGAATGAAGAGAAGCAAGCCACATCTAGCGGTTGTAAGAGGTGGGTAGCATTTGCAGGTAGACACACCAGAACAAATTGGAGTCTTTTCGCCGTTTGCTTGATGTCTTTGGGGAAATGCGAAGAACAACCATCCATTATCAGCACAATCGGGCGATTGATATTGTCAGGCACGGCTTCAGAGAAGAAAACGAGCCACCTTGTAAATAGTCGAGCAGTCATGAAAGCCTTGCCTGTTGTTGTCACAGCAGCTCCAGGAATCGAGCATTCTTCCAGGATGTAAATGTCGACGCGCTCTCCCGGTAATATGAAAAGGGGAGGAACTGCATTGCCGCCTGCACTACCACACGCAACGAAAGAAAGATGGAAGCTCATCGAGGGATCCGTATGCCACACGTTTCGCGATCCACGAAGCGCAACAACTTGCGTAGATATGTTACCGCATTTGAATGCCGTCTCGTCAACGTTGAAAATATGGGAAGCATCAAGACCGATCTCGTTTTCGATCATAACCTTTGTCAGCGACCAAAAGAAACTAGTAATGTCTTCAGTTGACACCGTGTTGCGCGCTTTTGTCACGGGTTGAGATCTTCTAGCGCCAATAGCTGGAAATCGATCCTTGAAGCGACGGTACCATCCTTCTCCAACCACCGCCCCACACACAAGTAATGATATTTTGCCAGCCCTTTGGATTATTTCTTGACGACCCACTGGCGTTCCTTGCATTTGTCTTCCAATGATCCAGTCGTAAATGTTGTTTTCAGCATCAAGACACAGTAGCGGCGGAGGTCCGTGCCTCGGGGTGGTCATAGCCTCGCTGTAGTAGGCGGAAGTGTCTTTATCGATCTTCACCCAGCGACGAATGCACCGCGCGGGGATTTTTGTGCTGTCACTGACTTCGTCCACGGACTTGCCTCTCTTGCACGCTAATACTGCTTCCGCCTTCTGTGCTGGAGTGTCACTCTGTCGCCTTCTTGGACATTGCTCTTTTGTTGTCGTTGGCTTGGTCATTGCGGACTGAAGGCTCAAAACAAGAGATCAGAACTCGAAGGTTTTGGGAGAAACACATGGAAAATATTTTTATCCTGTTCTACTTCTCTATTTTAGTTTACATACTTCTATTGGTTAAAATAGTCGCGGTCCTAAACTGATCCAATGGACTTAAAATGGCCGTTTACCTTAGCGCTTTCTCGATATGCTCAATCTGCTGGAGGCGAGCTCAACAGTTCCTTGCATACGTGCGCGTTACGACCCTAGTGAGTATGGTGATCTTCGTGAGCAGTTGGCAGTGGTGTTTGCGACTGTACGCTGCTCCTAGAGCCAGCAGTCCGATCGTGTCTGTGTGAGAGAGAGGAGGGGTGTAATGGGTCTACTTAGACCCACTAGGTGGCGTACACGTGCGCTTACGTGTATGAGGAAGCGTGCAATTAAGATAGACTTAATTTAAATATACTTAATCTGATAAGTATATTTAAATCAAATACAATTAATCTAAACTGCAAAATAAAATGAGAACTGTTATTGAATTGGCACAAAGCCATTATGGAACCTCCTAAAACTGTTTAATCTATTTCTAAAGGATCTGCCAACGTGTGGTTGGCAGAATCTCTGCTTCCGTGAAGGGCATTGATTGGTAGAAATCCGTTGCTTTCTACCAATAACATGCACAAATGCACGCGAACCACTCAATGATGTGGCTCGCCCATGTAGCCATTGGTGTGTACAGCACACCAAGGTCTGAGGTCCATTTCCAACCTCTAACAGTTATCCTAACTGTTAGAGTTACAAGTGGTGTAGCCACTTGTACGTGTAACCCCGTTACACCATCCCCCCGTTATGATTCGACGTATCGGTCCCGATACGTCTATCAACAGAACTTGACAAGACCGTCAAGTTCCCGAGAGAACTCGAGTTCATTCTACGATGAACTCGCCAACGCCCACGTCTCCGTCCGCTCTTGCGGACGCGCAAGCCTCACCTGCTGCCTCTGCAGCAGGAACAACAACCTCAGCAGTGCTCACTAGCACTGCTGTTTCCAGCGGTTCGACAGAGAAGCTCTCTGTCGCCAAGTACCATGCTCTCCACCAGGAGAAGCATGCGAAGAAGAAGTCTTCTTCCCTAGCAGGGATCAAACACCCTGCTGTCTCTCTCAAAGAACTCTTTGGAGAGGACTTCGAAGAAGACATCGTCGACTACGACGATGTCGAGGAGGGAGAGCTTGAGGGCAAGACTCCTGCTCCCGTGTCTTCATCCGAAGACACGCCAGACCCACCCTTGGGGTCACGACGACCTCGTGATGAGGTCCCGGACGCTTCCAGCTTGAAGCGTCCGCGCAGTGATGAAGAAGCGTCCCCCATGTTGAGGGCGCTCACTGCTCCGCGCACTGATCCGCCAGTGCGCGCACCATGGATGCCTACTGAGGCACAGATCCATGACCGGTTCGGTGCTAGTTCTCCACCGAACCCGATACTGTTGTACTCATGCAACAGTATCAACGACGACGTCGCCAAAGAGGTTGACTTTGAGTCTGAGACTCAAAGACGCGACTACTATATCGGACTCTTCCATGAGCTCCGATATTTTGCAGCGAAGAAGACTTCGCGCAAAAGCAAAGTGCCAGAGTGGCAGGCACTTTGTCAGTCGTGGAACGCCTTTGTTGATAACTTCAACAAAGACCCGAAGGCATATCGCGAGCGCGTTGTCGCGACTCGCGATCGCTTCTACACTTACACCAGCCGTGGTAAGTGTGAACGCCTCCATGATCAATCCATGGAAGCGGGGATCCCATGTGCCGTTCCCTTCGGCACATTCTGCCCGTGCTGCCCGCCCGGGGCAGCACGTCTCTCCGAAAGTGATCTTACGGGGTACACGCTCACCCGTGTACCCGATCACATCAAGGAGCTCCGTGCTCGTCTCGAGCCACGCGAAGCTCCGAGTGCTGTGGTTGACCGCAGCACTCCTCGTGCAGGACTTAATCCTGCAAGTTATGGTGGGCTTCGTACGCCCTCACCATTTCCGGAACGTCCTCCATCAGGACGTTCCGCGGCTCCCACGTATCTCGCTGGGGAGGAAATCCTCTCCAACGAATACGAAAACGAACCCCTTGAGAGTTCGTTCTCTTATGAGCCACGATCCGCTCCACAATCCAGCGGATCGCTCCACGCGCGTCGCGCAACGGCGGCGGAGGGGGCGGAAACACTCCCTCCGTATGGTCAACGCTATGACCATGACGATCGTGCCCTGCACGATCGAGTTGCTGCGTTGGAGCAGTCACAGAGCGCTGAGATAGCGGCTCTGAAGCAGGAGGTCCGTGTCCTCCGTGCTGAGGTTGGCCAGGCAGCTCAGACTGCCTCGAACCTCTCGTCCGGTCTCGGGACGAGAGTGAACCGGCTGATCGACCGTGTTGACGGTCTCGAGAAGGCCTTCCAGGCTTCTCGCACTCCTCTCTCGGATTACCAACCCTAGGTAATCCGTGCTCCACGTACGGCTTCAACCGCCCGACGTAGAAGGTCGGGTGGAGCCTCATGCTGGACGGTATGTCCAGCCGGTACGCGTTACCATGCCGTTCAAGTACCTTGAACGGCCCAATGAATCTTGGAGCAAGCTTGCTTGCTCCAAAGTCAGACACTGCATGTCTAGGTAGGTTTTGTGTAGCTAACAAAACTAATGAACCCTTCTCGAATTCATTGATGTTGCCTCTACCAACAGTATCAGCGTTCAGCTTCTGTCGATCGACAGAAGCTGCGATAGCATCCTGGACAAACCGTATTACGGCTTGTCTTCGCTGGACAAAGTCTAGCGCACCCGAGCTGAATCCTTTCAGCTTGTCGCCTTTGTCAGCAGCAGGCCCTGCCTGCTCGCTATCATCTCTCATGTCTGTGCCCGGCACAGACATCGCGCGCTCGTTCCTGCTCGAACGAGACGTCGCACGCGTCACCGCAGCTGATAGTGTGCTGCTATCAGTTGTATTCTGCGGTTGTTCGGACGCAACCGTAGATCCTCCCCCACTTAAGGAGGAAGCTACCCCACCGAGCATGCTCGGCAATCGTGGATGCCGCATGGCATTCACGTAGAACGGTGTATGCCCAGTCGAGGCATGCACCGAGTTGTTGATGGCAAACTCTGCCATCGGCAAGCACTCGCTCCAATGCGGGAACGAGTGAGCGTAGCTCTTCAGCGCGTCACCCAGTACACGGTTGACGCGTTCGGTCTGTCCGTCCGTCTGCGGATGATCCGCAGTCGACATTGACAACTGTGAACCAAGAAGTGTAAACACTTCTTGCCAGAACCGCGCTGTGAAGCGTGGATCACGGTCCGACACAATGTCGAGCGGCATGCCATGGTGTTTGAACACCATGTCAACAAACAGTCGCGCAGTCTGCGCGGCTGTAACAGTAGCCGGGACGGCAGCAAGATGGACCATCTTGCTGAATCGGTCCACAAAGACAACGATGCCCGTCCTCCGCTTGCTGTCAGGCGGAAGACCGAAGACAAAGTCCATGGACATGGACTGCCAACACTCCGACGGAGTCGGAAGTGATTGAAGAGGAGCCTGCGAGAACCGCGCAGGCTTCACGCGTTGACAAACCTCGCAAGCACGTACGTACTTGCGCACCCACTTGTACTGGTGGTGCCAGTAGAAGTCACGCGTGAGAAGAGTGTATGTCTTCTCACGACCCGGATGCCCTGCCGTAGGGGCATCGTGATACTCGAACATGATCCTCAACCGGAGGTCATGATCATTCGGAACGACAATGCGATCCGCATTGTCGTCTACTGCACTGTACAACAGTAGGCCTTCGTGTACACGATAGCGGTGTACACGAGCTCGAAGATGAGGGGTTAGCTTCCGACGTGCCATGTCGGAAGGTGCTGCGAGGAACTCCAGCAGCCCCTTCGCGTCTGCATCTCTTGCATACGCGTTCTTCACGTCGTCAACCAGCGTTGACGACGGCACACTTGTCCTCACGACGCCAACTGTGTTGGCGTCGACCGTCTCCGCATAGTCAGGTCGACGCGATAACGCGTCGGCCACTACGTTGAGTCTTCCGGGTTTGTACTCCACCCGGAAGTTGTACTCCGCGAAGAAGGACAACCATCTCGCCATACGTTGCGAGATGTGCGGCGACTTAATCGCCGTCCGCAATGATGCGTGGTCTGTATAGACCACGAACGGTCTACTCCCAAGTAGATACACTCGGAATTTTGCGAGTGCATACTTCATGGCAAGGAGTTCCTTGTCATGTACGGGGTAGTTCCGCTCAGCTGGCTTCAGCTGACGCGATTGATAGTAGACCACACGATCACGCCCTTCGTGATCGTGCTGCATCAATGCACATCCGATTGCAAAATCGGATGCATCGCACACTACGTGGAATGGACGATCTTGGTCCGCCACGGCCAAGATCGGCGCTTCAGTCAAGCCCTGCTTGACTGCACCGAATGCCTCCTCGCACTCGGTCGTCCAAATCCACTCAGCTTCTTTCTTAAGAAGCTGTGACAACGGGCGAATTTTGCCCGCATAGTTCTCCACGTACTTGCACAAGTACGTGGCAAGCCCAAGGAACTGCCTCAGTTCCTTCACATTGGATGGCGTGGGCCACTCATTGATCACTCTGACCTTCTCTGGGTCAGGGCGCACGCCGTCTTTCCCCACGAGACACCCCAGCACGGGTATCTCGCTCGCCCCGAAGATACACTTCTTCAGGTTCGCAAAGAGCTTATGTTTCCTCATAAGCTCTAGCAGCTTCCGGAGATGCACCTTGTGCATCTCAATGTCCGTCTTCCCGTTCACAGCCCGGCTGTGGACGAACACGTCGTCGAAGTAGCTCGGTGCGAAGTCGCGCACCGAGCGCAATAGATGTGTCACGCATCTATTGAACGTCGCAGGGGAATTCTTAAGCCCCTGTGGCATGACGAGCCACTCCCAAAGCATTCCGCTTGGAGTGCTTACCGCTGTGAGAGGGATGTCCCTCTCACGCATGAGGATTTGATAGAATCCATCACGCAGATCTAGAGCACTGAAGATAGTGCTCAAGGCCATCGAATCGATGATAACATCTTTTCGCGGTATCGGCGTCTGCGCCGGTATCGTCGCATCGTTCAGCTTGTTGTACGCATGAACGATGCGCCAGCCGCCCTGTGGTTTCTTAACACAGAACGTTGGGGCACTGTGCGGGGACTTCGATTCCCGCACTTGACCTGCAAGACGACGACTTTCAAAGAAGTCGTCGATCGCTTGCACTTGTTCACGCGGCAGTGGCCACTGCCGTGTAACACAGTACTTCGTGCCCGGCACGAGATCAATCTCGTGCTGTACGCCCTTATCCTTCGGAAGCTCCGAAGGAATCTCGTCCGGGAGTACATCCTTGTACTCCCGCAGAATCTCGTAATAGGGACTCGACCTCAACGAGTCCCAACTCTGCTCCTCGAAGCGCTGCTTCTTGGTCTTCGCACTGAGGGGGTCATCGCCCTCAGTGATGCCATCGACGACGAGCTGCTTCAGCTCTTCGGCTTCACGATCCACTCTCTCGACATCCGAGAGAATGCAAATTTGTTCGATGCGTCCATCGTACAAGTCCCGCGTGAAGCGCTTCCAACTCATCGTTGGAAGTGCGGTCAACGCCGACGTACTCGTCGGCGGATTCTCCAACCGCATCCTCTGGTACTGTAATCCAGTACCAGTACGTGTCAAGACGTTCAACGTCTCGACACTCGGTGTCTGCACTGCAGATACACCCGTCTCAGTCCCGGACTGAGACTCGCGCAGCTCCCTGAGCTTGCGCCGCGAAGGTCTACCTTGGAGCCCGGCTCCAGGTGCTCCACGTCCAAGGCATCTCACCTTGGACGGGACGTTATCGCAATAGTCGTCAGCGGATTCCTTCCGCTGACTCGCACATTCAAGCCCGGCTTGAGTGCCGCTCATCGCGTGCAGCGCTGCTGCACGTGAGCACGCAGGTTGTTCGGGTGCTGGACGTTTGCAACCGCCAGCACCTCCTGCCGCGCAGTCGGTTCCCAGAACCGCTGCGCCTCCATCAACTCCCGGAGTTGATGGAGTATCCGCATCGTCGACTCCCGGAGTCGACGTGCTCTCGCTAGCTTTCAGCGCTAGCGAGTATTCGCTTGTACACGTATCATCAGCTCCCAGAGCTGATGCACGATCGCTAGTTCCCGGAACTAGCAGCGAAGCGCCAGTGGCGTCAGCTCCCGGAGCTGACGCACGTCTTTCGGTTCCCCGAATTTTATTTGCTTCGTCAACTCCCGGAGTTGACGCGACGTCGTCGGCGCGACCCTTGGGGGCTTGAAGTACCTCCAAGGATACCGGTAATACCGGTATGATACCTTCTCTCAGGTGAATCGCATTCACCTGACCATCACTCATGTGACCGCGACCCTTCGGCTCAGATTTCTGAGTCGACACACATTTTCTCTCAACGACTCCCGGAGTCGTTGATGGTCGCCTGCGGTGATCGGAGGCAGCGGCGGCCGCTGCTGCCTCAACTGGGACGCCACATGCACCGTCCGGTGCATGTGTAGCACTGACAGGGCCATCGCTCTCTGTCGCGCGTATGTTGTTGAAGCGTACGAGCGTACGCTTCTCCCAGTTGATCACCGGGTCATGCCGTGCAAGCCACGGCATGCCTAATACCAAGTCGAACTTATCGTCTAGATCCAAGACGATAAGGTCTTCCACAAACGTCCTTCGTTTGTAAGAGAAGCGCACACGGACTACGCGCTTCTCAGTCCTCACGGTGGCACCTGTTGCCAACCGCACCTCCAACACGCCGCGAGGCGTGTCGGCCTCTTCGAAGTCAAGGCTTCGAAGACTTTCCTGTCGAACAAAGTTGTTCGACGCGCCCGAGTCCACTAGGGCACGAAGAGAGTTAACTCTCTTCGACATCACGTTCAGGATGACAAGGTTTGGCTTGTCATCTTGCATATCGCAGCGAGAAACCTTCTCGCTGGGGGCAGCAGTCCTCAACGTCGCGTGTCCAAGCTCGACACGCGAGACTGCATCACCAGTAGGACGCCCCGCGCCTACTGGTTCTTGGCGTTTTTTGAACGCCCGCCCGCCATGCACTCGCGTGCATAGTGACCGATGTTACTACACTTGTAACATCGAACCTTGCCGTACCTACGCTGCTGTTGACCAGCAGTCGTAGCACTCGAGAGGTCCATAGGCTCCGGACCTCCCGTCTTCGCAACAGAACGCGCCGGCCTCGGCGCGTTCGCATGGAGTTTAGCTTGACGCCGGCTAAACTCCTCTTGCATCGCAAGGCTGATCGCCTCCTCGAGAGTATTCGGATACTCTCGGAAGAGATACGTCTTGACGGGACCATCTCTCAGTCCCTTCATGAACGTGACGACCTTGGTCGCCTCGTCGATCGGGTTGGCCACTATGTTCGATACCAAGTATCGAGCACGCTGGGCAAAGGTGTGAACATCATCCTTGCCCTGCTGCAGATCGAGAAACTCCGCTCTCGATCTGAACTCGTTCTTCGGAGGCTCAAACGCGAGTTTGAGTTCCTCCTTGAACACTTCGTACGTGCTGAAGCACGTAGGATCCGAGAGTCGGCGCCCATAGGCCCAACTCCTCGCACGTCCGCCAAGACATGACATGGCGAACGCGACCTTCGACATCGGATCGACGATACGTCGAGCCGCAACGGCTGTGTCGAGTTCGACAAGCCAACGAAGGAGGGTCTCGTCCTCCTTCCCCGTGTAGGTACTCACGTGGAGTTTCAACGACTCCACGCGTGGCTTCGGGGAAGCCACCGAGGCAGCAACATCTCGTTGCTCCTTAACAATGTACCCCAGAGCAACACCATGTTGCTCTGTCGGCGATAGCGTACGAAGCATCGTCGCTACCGCCGCCTCTCCAATGACTTGCGAGAGTCTTTGGAGAGCTTCCCACTCTGGGTCTGACAGGTGGGCACAGTCCGTGCGCGTCACGGACATGTGTGGGGTCCCAGTGGATCCCTGATCCATTGGGGAGTTCTCTACCCCGCGTTCGTATGACTCCATACGAACGAACAGCAGTCGGTCGTAGGACGGACTACAAAGTGCTACCAGGTGTAATGGGTCTACTTAGACCCACTAGGTGGCGTACACGTGCGCTTACGTGTATGAGGAAGCGTGCAATTAAGATAGACTTAATTTAAATATACTTAATCTGATAAGTATATTTAAATCAAATACAATTAATCTAAACTGCAAAAATACCGTAAAATGAGAACTGTTATTGAATTGGCACAAAGCCATTATGGAACCTCCTAAAACTGTTTAATCTATTTCTAAAGGATCTGCCAACGTGTGGTAAGCAGAATCTCTGCTTCCGTGAAGGGCATTGATTGGTAGAAATCCGTTGCTTTCTACCAATAACTTTCCAACCTCTAACAGTTATCCTAACTGTTAGAGTTACAAGTGGTGTAGCCACTTGTACGTGTAACCCCGTTACAAGGGGGTCTTGTTCATGCAGCTCCAATCCTCTATTGTGCGAACAATCTGAAAGTTTTCCAACATGCCAGATTCTGTGGAAAGGCATCATACTCTCTGGTAACTTTTACAATAGCAGTAATTTATCGTGGGTATATTACGGTGTCATTGTGCATGTGTTGCTTCTTATTGTACTTCTTGTGTACAGGTGGCCCCTTGTGTTGTAGCAAGCAGAGATTGATAGTAGATTTTTTTTTTCCAAACTAATATAGGAGATAACATTACTGAGATTCAAACTAAAATTTGCTTCAGTTCAGCAGCCAACACAAGGTAATATTAGTGATAACATTATCGAAGCATTACTATGTCGATCACCAAGATTATTGTGTGGTCCACACGGCGTTGAGTAGGGCTTTATCAGGCTACCAGGCTGGTAACCAGCATTCATGCGGCGGATCTCCTTCCAATTGTGCTTCAAGAGCATCTACATCTCAGTACGGCGATTGTCCATTCGGGTGTGCAGATTGCTCATCACAATTCCGCCAGCGCTCTTGAAACACGTTCGAAGGTGATTTCCTAGCCAGACGCGCGCTGGTGCCGCAATAGACAGGAACAGGGTGGATCCAAAATCCCAGAATCAGTGCAGGGCATTAGCATGCTTGCAGACGGCCTCCGCATTCCAGCAGTAAACACCCTTGCATCCATCATGGTGTCAGCGCGTCCTTCGTGATAGTGCTTTGGGATGCTTGGTGTAAAACAACAGAGACCCATTCCATAACACGCTGCTGTCATTTCTACAAGGTCTTGTCCGTCTGGTCATGAATGGCTGACACTGACGTAATTTCAGCGTCGGCCATCGGGATGATAGCTCCACAAATCATCATGTCGTCCTCCAACGCATGGCACGAGATTCAGATTGGGCGAAGCATGGGCGGATTCACGTTGATCGTTCCCGTATGATGATCGTTATGATAAACTTCGCGATGGGCGTCATGGAGAAATTGCTTGTCTAGCTCAACGATGAAGTGTGTGTCAACCGCACGATGCTCGACGAATGACGCTGTATGAGTCGATGGACTCCAGCGCCAGGATCCAGACTGCATTGATCGATAAGGAGAAGATCGCACATTAACATATGCTCAAGTTTTGAACTAATAACTACTGTATTACCGTAAATTTGCCCCCCCCCCCCCCCCCCCCCCCCACGCCAAGCTAATAGCGATAATATGATAATATTAGTTCAATATTACTTTGTTATTAATAATTGTTTTACAACTACTATAAGTCAAGTTACTATCAATCTCAAGTGGCATGACCTGTCGTCATATCGTTCTTGCGTTTCGTTAACGTCATTCGCCTGGTACTGGATATGAGGACCAAACAGCTACTTATCTACACACACGAGCAACACTTCTTAGGAAACAAAGCGACGAATGGGTGAGGCGTTGCGGGAACGCATTCAAGCGTCTCATAGTAAACTGGACGATGAGCCGCACCTCCAAACACGACATTCGTAGCGGGAACTTCAAAGTCATCTCCGTGCCGATCGTGATGGAGATGCCGATAATGTTGAGCATTATGTAGTGCGACAGGTAGCCAACGTTCAAGACACGATCCAGGCGTCATGAGAGCGATTACGCACCGAGCTGCACGAGACATTTGACACAAAATTTAGTGAACTGGAGCACAAGTTAGAGGGATCGCGAGCTAAATCCCAAAACTTCGTTAGGGCAGACCTAAACAGCCATCGAACGGCCTTACAGGCAGAGCACCGTGCAACCATGAAAAGATACGTTGATATTCGACTCTGCAACCATGACAACAACATAGGTGATCTCATCACAGCTCGATTTCGCGCTGGAAGGCCAGACGCACAAACTACTTTTTGTCGGTACACAACTACTGCAAGCGAAGCTCTAGAGCCACGTGTCAAGGGAGAAATGGTGAAGCTGCGGTAGCAACAATATGTGTATCAGTGAAATACAAACAGAGTTGAAAAAACGCTTTCATGCAGATGAACCAATGTCAAACGCGATCTCAAAGTGACAATCAGTGATTGAAAGCAGCGTTGATGCACGAATTTAACGCAAGGTAGCTAACGGGGTGGCGAAACGCAACGGATCAATCAGGAAAATGTTGGTCGAGATTAGACCGGAGTATGTTTCTGCTGCGTCCTGCCCCAGCAAGAAAAAACAATCCGAGTGCAGTTAGCAAAGTCAGCGCTCGGCAGGTGCAGGTGGAAAGTAGATCAGCCAACAGAGGATACGTCAGACACAGCTCCAACTGTCGAACCTGGTACCGATGGTGGGGGAGAGTTCATAAACGCAAAATTCACCTAGTAAACGGGGTTCAACGATATCCGAGTCCTCGTACTGATGAATTCAGCTACGGTAATGCCGTGGGTTTCATCCTATCCTCAGTGCTACTGGGGAGACGCAGTCAAGTACGCATCGTATATTTCTAACCGTGTCTCGACTCGTTCTAATGTTGATTTAAAAAAAACTCCACTGGAAATTTGACAGGAAAGCCTCCACGTGACTCTCATATCATCCGGTTTGGTTTCAAATGAACCGTTCACATTCAACGGAAAAAGGCTCGTAGTCTCGCTAAACAAGCAGAGAAGGTCCAGGTCAGCCCAGTCGCAGTGCAGTAGCTACGGACGATGATTGATAGCATTCAAGAAGACTTCGGTCGGGCTATACCTGCCAGTGTGCTGTGGTGAGCGTTTGAACGACGACGACGCCGAAGAAACATCTGGATATCAGCTCCCTAGTGCTTCATTAATGCATTTGCCGGATCGGACGCGCTGCTAACGACTCGAGCTTCAGGTCACGTTGAAAAGCCTGAAAACCTTCGTGACGCTATGACCAGCCGATATTCGCAACAATGGAAAAAGTCTATGGAAAAAATCTAGCTGACCCATTAGCAAACGTAACCGGGGTGCTCGTTAATCCACCACGAGAAAAAATTATTATGACGTCAAAGTGGGTATACAAGGTTAAGTTCTCGAATCGAGGTGAACTAGTGTGCTTTAAGACCCGCCTCGTTTCGTTGCTCACGTATTTATTCAGAGGCACGGTGGCGTTTTACTTTATCGCCTGTACTAACCCTTTCAAGCTTATAATTCATCGTACTGCTGGCGGCTATCTAAAAACAAAATTAGAGCAAGGGTGTTCTTAGCGCATATCTAAAATCAGACATCGAAGCGCATGCACCTTCGACCACCGCCCGGAACTACAATGGTTGACAAGGTGTGGCTACTTCAGAAAGGGCTATAAAGACAAAGTTGTAATGGCCTAACTGATGGTTTTCTTAAAGCAGAAAGCTCTTAGCAAAGCTACGGTGTGTGGCTGGGAACGTGTAGTGCTGATGCGATGTGCCAGGTGGCGCGGACTACAGTGAAAAGGACTACATGGGTGGTATGAGCAGGATTATGATGGCCCAAGGACACGACAACTCACGACAACGATGGCAGCGCAGTGCAGTCGGCGCGGTTGTCGTTGAAGGAGACTGAGCAGAATCGGCAGCGCGTGGTGCTTCACAGATCGTGGCTTTGGCACCAAGAGTGCAGGTTCTAGAGCAGGAACGCTTTGGCGCTCACGTGCAGTCAGTAGTTAGTTCGAGCTCGTGTCTTTTAAATCAGTTCACCTCCCAATTTGCTTCCTTTCGATCGAGTGAGCACAGCAGCTGGAATGACCCGTATCTCTTGAGTAGTGGGTACTTTGAGTCTGTAAATCTATGGTATTGTCGTTGGTAGCCATTGCGACGAGTTGTCCAGTCACGTGATGTTGAGGCTCGCTGAGGAAATTCGACATCAAGGACTTCGGTAAAGCGCAAAATGTTTGGGCGTTTGAATCAAGAATGGATCAGATGTACTTCGCCTACACCAAAGGCAAATGATCGGTACGCTACTCGACAAGTTTGTTGGGGCGATACAAACCTGCGTCTACCCTCAACGTATCCTGGCCATCGCTTCTTTGGTGAACTGCTGACTGACACTTATCGTGGATGAGAGGCAATTGGCAGCCTGTTATTGATCATCAATTGTACGAGGTCGGATACCTAAACTGCGATGCACGTTTCGTGACTGTCAACCGTTCATCGCCGAAATTTGCCGCAACATCGAGGTCACCGCATTCTCAGTGTACCAGCTAACCAGCAACACCTATGTCTTCTACGCTGTGGCTCTTCCGCCAGAATACCTAATCTACCCTCTTTAACCCTTTAACTACCAGCAAATTTGTACGGGTCCTCACAGACCTGCACCACAACCTATCAAATGAGAGAGATTTCAATTTTTATCCAATCAGTGTCGTCATCAGCTCCCATCCCCCCTCTACAATCTTATTGGGGAAATCCCCATTCATCCCCATTCCGTCTGTGTGTAACGAAGGTCTCATGGAACCCGTACGAGACGAGTTCTGCTGCTGGTGTGGCTTCACCCCGTGCGAGTGGAAAAACTACTAGGTAGATCTGCGACTGGCGGCAGGGAGAATGCGAGGCAAGCTACACAGGCACAAGCATCGTAATCGAGTGCTGCGGGGGACGCTGAGTCGTTTCTATCTCTACTCAAAGTCAGGCGATCTACGGGGTCCAGTGCCACGCTGCGTGGGCGACAAACTGCTGGAGTACTGGCCGGGCTCTCCCTTGGTAAATCAAAGTGTATTGCTAACGCTCTGGAAGTTTGAGGCTCTCAACTGGTGTGATTGTTCTGTTCTTCTTCTTGCGTGTGAAGGTCACCGGATCATCCGTCGACGCCCGGCAGATTGCCTCCAGAGCTGCTCGAAGCTGAGGTGGGTGTTTGAGCACGTTTCAGCTGTGGTATGTTGTGAAGCATTCAACATGAAATCCCACCTCACAGTTTATGCACCCGTACCATGACTTCTTTTTGATGTTTCGCAAGCTGCAGAGATGACAGAGCATCTTTCCGTTGCTGTGCTTGGTAGAATTCGGCGTTATCATGTGAAGCGATGTATCCATCCCGACGATTTCGTCTAGAGTCTCGCGCTTGCGCTTCTTCTGCTGTAGCTCGCGACGCCGCTTGTTGTTGCACTCACCTTTGGTAAGGAGGTCTGCAATTCTGCGTTTGAACTCACGTAATAAAACTCCTTTGGCTGCAGCAGGCTGAACTATTTGGGGCAGAGTTCGCGAGTTGATAATAGCAAGGTCCATCATCCACGTGAATATTGTCATGCCAAGGCGCTACTCGCGTCGCCGTATTGGGTTTGTACTGCGCAGTTGATCGGGTTGATCAACTGCGTTCATGCAGAGATTGTATGCTGCGATGACTGCTGGCGCCATGAACAATTTGCGGTGCATCATCCTATCCTCAGTTCAGCGGCGAAGCAGATAAGTTCCATGACAACAGAATACTGCTTCCGGTGCTGTTGGTGTGAGAACTAGAGCGGAAGGTGTAGCTTTCAGGTCATTTGTGTAGAATATGACCACCTTCCGATCCTTGTACACGATGTAGCCATCTTTTTCAGCCTGGACAATTGTCGGCTCAAACGGCGTTCGCTTTGCTTTGGCAATTCGGCGCTGTGCAGTTTGGTGGGGTTTTTTATTTTTCTGCCAACCTGCTTCTGGTTCCACTGCAGCAATAAGTTCCCATCCACCTCTCTCACCAGCATCAACACGCTCGATTGCTGCCGCAACTTCCGGTTTGTTCCACTTATCAACCAAGTTGATGCGCACAGTCCCCAACATGTGCATCTCCCCGTCGGTAAACTTCAGCAGTGCTTGGGCAAATGTGTGACAGGTGTAAAAATATCTGATACTACTAGCCGATGGCCGGTAGGAGAGCGCAAATTTCTCGTTTGATGACCTACCATTGCAATCCACAGAGCTGTCGCGGAGTCATGCTCAATTGCTACATCTTCGGCGCATAGTATGTTGTGTAGTGCCGTTCGTAGAGTCGGAAACAAACTAGTGTAACGTTCAGCAGGAGTAGAAGGCATCGCGTTGCCGGACGAGTTGTCCCAAACGGAATGTACGTAAAGCGAGCTCCAACCCACAACAGCATAAAAGCGAACGCCGTACTTGTCGGGCTTAGACGGCATGTATGTCCTTGCTCGCGTGCTAGCCTTGGTTCTTACTGTCATTTCATTGATGCTGCTTACACCAACCGGAACGGCAACTAATCAAACTGTTTCTGAAAATGTTCCATCACTCCTCGACTCCGCCACAATGGATCTCGCTCTTTGTCGAATGACAGTTGTTCTAGAGGGTGCAGAGTAAGTCCACCTCGAATTTGCTGAAATCTGTTCCTTGACACCGTCTCAATAAACGCTGCCTGTCCTAGAAAGCGACTCTCGGACCAGAACTCAGCGATGTCGTTCATCGGGCAAATGGTCATCGCGATCTCCAGACCTAAGTAGGTGTTAAACTCGCTCTCAGTGATCTTAGCGTGCCCACCGGCAAGTAGCACGTCAGACGTTCACTTCCGCAATCGGTCCTTGGATGTGACCGTGAAAAACAGAGAAAAAATGCCGTATTCACCCTTCTTGTCGTACGCACTAGCCACTTGCTCTGCGATGGATACGTTGAGACTGCTGTTGTCACGAAGTGAAGCGATGTATGCATCGCCCATACGAGCTGGACCTGTGTCGCTACTGGTTTCAGCTTGCCTGGGCGTCTCTCGCTGTGCCAGCAGTTCTGCAATACCGCTACGCAGTACTTCACCGTGGTCAAGATGTACACCGTCACCGGCATGCTGATCCGTTTCGCTCTCTTCGGCCGTGGCTGTCACCTCGTTGCCAAACACGTCTTCTTCTTCGTGCTCCTCAGTTTCCACCTCCCAGTCGGACGTCAGTTCCTCGACGTGCGAGTCCGAGAGCATTGCAATTGCTTTGGTGGTTGTGGACATGCTTGGGTTTTTATGTGCGCGGCGGCAATAGAGGGACGCAAACCTCTAAGGAGCTTATGCCGTGGGAGGGATAGGAACTCCTGCAGATGGTTGTTAGAGGTCTACGGGGACCTCTACCGCCGTCAGTGTGAGCCAAAGGGTTTCGGGCGACAAGATATCAGCCAATAAAATCAATCTACTCGATCTGGTAGAGGTTCTTGGAGATCTCTACCGTGCGTGGTAGCTAAAGGGTCAATTTCGTCATCGTACCAAGAAACGCTGATGTTCGACACTGATTTGGAACTCAGCGGTGAAAATATCTTTTGAAAACTAAAAAAACAGTAAAAAAAGTGTTCCCCTCACAAGGAGGGATCCAGAAATTTGGTTGAAGCCGCATTTTGTGAGTCAATCCCACGGTAATCTTTAGTAAAAGGCGAAAGATTAATACGAATGAAATTAACTCTGCGGAATGAATTGAAACAGCAAAAGTTGATTTCACTTATATTCAAAACCTACCCTTACGAACATATGTCAAAACTACACTTTTTGTTTTGTTTTTTTTTCTTGAAGAGGCACATGACTTTATTGCATTTTACGAGGGCTGCAGCATGGAGCTCTATTAACTACGACTATTTGGACCTGCTGATATCCATGTATGCAAACTGTTGTTAACAAAGGTGCTGGCAGTTGATGGGAGTTGCTTCCATCAATACCGGACAACTGCCGACTATGCAGACCGCATCAAACGCGCTGCTGGAGCAGGAGGTTGCTAAATCGTTTGAGGTGGCGAAACAGACTTACACTAAAGCGATGCTGGCAACAAAAGAAGGCAATGACGGCAAACCCCTCAGTGAACGGAAGCTGCATCTTGCCCATTCCCGCGGTGTTCAGGCGGCCATGGCTCACATTCGAGAGGTACGCTTACACCTTCCAGAGAGACTGCAAAGGACGTTGATCAAGGACAGTGTGGCTGAATGGGAAGCTCAAGTGAAGAACGACTTCCACGAGACTCTAGAGCGCAACACAGCGTTATCATCCAAAACTTGCACAAAGATCCTCGAGCGTGTTCTGCCTCAGAGTCTTGAGGCAATGGCCATGGAACTGTCCGAAAGACCCCGTGATGGCTTTTCAGATGGAATAGTTCGGCTGCTGACTCAGTACAAGTCAGATTTACGGAGCGCACTGGATGAATATGCGCAGGAAAGCAGCGGACCGACAGTGGATTCTTGTCTAGAGGAAGCTCTGCTTCATTCTGTACGCGAATCCATCCAGAAGTGGAGTCTAATGGTGCTCCAGCAGTACAAAATGCACATACAGAGCTGGCAAAATGAGCAGGAGAAGCTTGATAACGAGTACGAGGCCATCGTAGTGCAAGAAGCAGAGATGACTGCCGCTGCTAGTGACCAGAAGCGTTCGTACGAGGAGAAATTAGCTGTGGCCACGGAGCAGTTGTCTGAACTGCGTCGAACGCTCCACAGTGAACTTGACAGCAAAAAGAGTGAGCTGGAGCGTCTCACGACTGAGATCACGACCATGAACTTGAAGCATGAAGTGCGAGTGAAGAATGCTGAGAGTGATCTTGCTTGGGCTCGCAGTCGGACAGAGGAACTGGAGAAATCTATCGCTGCAGACCGTCAGCGTAAAGAGGAGATTTCGGCCGCCGCTCAAGTTCTCGAAAAACAGCGCAGCTTCCACCAGGAAGAGCGATCGTTACTTGTTCAGCAGAAGGACTTGATGTCCCAGATCGTTCAGCTGGAGCGCCAACTCGTTCAGAAGAAGACGAAGCACGTTCAGAAAGTGTTCGCTCTACAGAATATGCAGGCCAAAAAGGTTGATAGCATGCGAGTTGAGCAGACCAAGTTCGAGCGTCAGTTGAAGACTCAGACGAAGAAGACTCTGAGCTCACTCAAGTTTGCCCACGAGAAAGAGAAGAAAGCTGTACTTGCGGATAGTTCTGTGTTGGACGAAGAGCTGGCCGACATTCAAAATAAATTGGCGGTGTTTGAGGCGGAGGAGGAGGCGGCCAGAGCTTCTGCCGCTGCAAATCGCAATTTCTTCAAGTCGATGCCTATGATGCCGCTCCCATTGATGCAGGCGCCTGCTCCTGCTGCAGGTGAGCACCAACCACCGCGGCACTCAGCTCGACCTTCAGCACCGAAGGATCCAGTACGATTCGGCTCATTAGATGACACCTCCACCAGTTCTGCGAGTCCAATGAACCAAACTGAAGCCTTACAGAGCCACGATATGTGCAAGCAATCTTGAAGAATGAAGCCAAGCAGCATCAGCACCCGATATGCATGTACAATGTACCAGGCCCACTACGCTCGTGCCATTTTGAACCGTTTGCCAATGCAGTTTGCACCACAGAAATAGCGGGTGAGCGTGTGCGTGGTCTCCCTTTCTCGCGTAGTCTTCTTGCTGAAGAGAAACCGCGACAAGAATGCTCGAGGGATCCTCCTCTGCTGTTGCATGCTTGATCGTGACGACGTCAGGACGCATTCTCCTCTTGTGGGATCAGGATGATTCACTTCCATTCCGGTACCCGCAGCTCGCTATGTTGCTCGCCAGTCTCTTCCACTTCGCCCAAGCCCAGTCCTTTGGGCACCTTGAACTGCAAAATGGCTTCACCTTGCTAATATCCTCAGACACAGCAGCTCAAGTCTCAGTTGCTGTCATTCTCGCTACACCAACAGTGGAGAGTTAGCCATAGGGATACCGTTAGAACAATGCATAGTATTGCTTCCAAAGAGAGAAAGAGAGACAGAGAAGAGTTTTCTGCAGAAATGAGCTGAAGAGCTTCTTGATCTCTGAGCAGCGTCTTGACGGCGACATTGCACTACTTGTACGTAATTTTGAAACGCCAACTTTGTCCCGCACGCCATCGCTGATTTAGTCCGCCCTGTGTCAAGGAGATGATGGCTTGATCGCTGCCCCATCGTGAAGGCAGCCTGGCCACGGTGATCCCATCGCAACAGGTCTTCCTCTTCGAGCTTCTCGCCAACACAACACTTAGAACTTTTCCCACGAGCAGCACTGCGGCATTGCTGCATGCGTGGGGTTGAGGCCAAAACAGACGCCCTTCACTGATTGAAGAGGGCCCAATTTCTAGTTTCGCACACCGATGTGCAGGGTCGCAAGATCATTGTACAATTCTGCAGCACAGTACAGCGTACAGCGCCTGTGTGGCGCCAAAACGGCGAGGCTGTGATAGGAGGAAGTTATCTGTTTCGTACAAAGGCAACAGGTCCTGAAGGGCCTGGTTGCATCGATAGAGAGAGAGAGAGAGAGAGAGGTGCTCGGAAGGGACACGTATGAGCCCGAAAGAAATCGATGCATCTTGAAGTAGATCATCTACACATCAGATTTTGGATCTATGAGCGCACCGCGTGTTTCTGCTGAAGGATTTCATGCTGCAGTGCCCCGGGATAACGATCCGGCACGTGGGTGTTTTCCTGGCGTCGTTTTGCTGCCCGAGGTCACGATCGGAGGCTCATTTGCGAGTCGCAATTTGCAACCGACTGTACCGCTGGCGAGCGTTGATGCAAAATGTACTGGACGCTGAAGACCTCCAACTGCATTCAGAAAGCGTCACCGGACTCGGGAGCTGTAATGCCGCCTCTGATCCAGCTGCGGGTGCATCGGCAAAAATCGGTCATAAATCATCGCTTCGGAGAAGCGCAGGTGGCGTCGCCTGGTGGATGTGTCCAACCCGCTGACAGCTTTGATGCCAGCGGCAGCTGGTGCAGGCTTTGACTGCCGCTGCGGATATATGTTTGCTGGCGCCTGTATCATTCGTTCGACCTTGGAACAAGAAGTCGAGCTCGAGCTTACAAGTGTCTTAGCTCCACGCTGATTCACCGCTTTCTACGAACGCTGCACTGGCGCAACAATCGTTCCGCTCTACGTGCAGCGAGACTGTCAGTTATGCGAGCTCGGAGCTACAGGCCCTCATTCGTATCGGAAAGACTCGACACTCGTACTTGCTACAGAGTGAGATTGTTAGGAAACCCGGAGGTCCGTTATCCCGAATTATGAACTCAAAATCACAGAAACCGTTTCCCGAAAACCGCTTTCCGAAAAGGCATGGACCAATCAGCGTCGTCGCGTGATTGCGGTTCAGCGCCTGCTCCAGCTGGCGATCGCCACATCATTCGCGGCTTCCTCTGTTACAGAGTCTGTATGACATGGTCGCGGGCCGCCATCACGCGCTCCCACTGGAGCTCCATTATTCAATCCACCCGCGATCCCAACAGACAGATTCATAACCACAGAAGCAGACCGTAGCATGTCATCGCCGTCCAAGACCAACAACAGCAGCAACTCGAGTCGCCTGACCGCAATGGCACAGTTAGAGAAGGCCGCTCGGAAACTGACGCTGTATTCGCGAGCGTTGCGCGAGCAACTTACACGGCTCCGTGAGGAAGTGATAGCCGAGAAGCAGGCGGTCCTAACGTCCGAGGACGACGTTAGCGAGTCGACCGCTCGTCTGCAGGAGATCGAAGAGCTCATGGCCAAGCTGCAGCTTGACATCGACACATTAAGCGTACTACCGTCTTCGCGTGACGACGGCAACTTGGCGGCACGCCGACAGGAACTCGAAGAGCTGGAAGAGGAGCGTCAGGAAGAGCTGGAGCTGCTCGCACACATCCGCGCCATGCTCCAGATGCACCAGAACGCACACAGCAAGATGCAGCGTATGATCGCCACGCTTACCAAGGAGCTTCACCGCGTGCGCCAGCGCGAAGAGACCGTCGTGCTCGCCGCATTGCGTAGCCGCATGGTGAAGGTGTTTGCTCCCAAAATCTAGAAAAGCTATCTTCCTCGACGAGTCAACGCACCAGGCAACAGCCCCCGACCCGTCACTAGCATCACCACCACTCATGAAGCCTGGAAGAAGACGTCGCCGCCCGCTGACGTATTAACCACCCACACTACTGGATCCAAGCTATCTCCCAGACAGACATAGACGCTTGAGCTTTTGCAGCCAAACCTTATTTATCGAACAATTTTTTCGAACCCTCAGTTGCGATCTAATTTCTGCCTGATTTAAATGAGCTCTGCAGCTAAAAGCGCAGCTTTTTATCTAAAAACTAGGTCGTAGTTAAATCACTTACCTTCAATCATGGCGCTTGGGGGCTTCGTGCTGGACGAACAGGGCGAGGAAGATCTGCTGCGTGAGGCGCTCCAGACCGCCCGTGACCAGGGCTTCCGCATGAAGCGTGCAGCTGATGCCGGCGACCAGCCAGCCGTGCTCAAACACGCAGCTGAAGTGCTGCGCGAGCTGCGCACAAGTCTCCTGTCCCCAAAGAAGTACTACCAGCTCTGTAAGGCGTGGCATTTTGCTGTAATACTCACTGGGATACTAGCAATTTATATGTTATGCTGCAGACATGCAGGTGATGGACGAGCTGCGCCACTTTGAGAGCTACGTGGAAGAGCAACAGCAGGCTGGGGCCTCGATGCGGGTGCTCTACGAGCGCGTCCAGAGCAGTGGTAACGTGTTACCGAGACTGTACGGCTGGATAAATAACTCTAAAATAGTGCGAACAGTGTCTTATAACCTTTTTTTAATGCTGTAGCTACTTGCTGGTGACGGTGGGCTCCGTATACATCAAGTCGCGAGAAGCTCCAGCTCGGGACGTGCTGACTGATCTAGTGGAGATGACGAAAGGAGTGCAATACCCGCTTCGAGGGCTCTTTCTAAGGCACTATTTATCACTTAGTGTTCGTGACAAGCTACCGGACACGGGCTCTGTGTACGAACAATCCGGTGGAGGCACAGTCAGTGACGCGATTAATTTCTTGCTGCAAAATCTACGAGAGACCAACCAGCTTTGGATCCGTCTGCAGCATCAGAAGATTGGTACATCCAGACCTCTGCCTGTCCGTGAAAAGGAGCGAATGGAGCTGCGACTACTTGTCGGAACAAGCCTTGTGAGACTCAGTCAGATGGAGGGGGTCACGAGCAGCGTCTACGCCGAGCAAGTTTTACCTCGGCTACTTGATGATGTTGTGCTTGCCTGTAAGGACGCCATGGCTCAGCAATATTTGATGGACTGCATCATCCAGGTTTTTCCCGATGAATTTCACTTGCAAAATCTCAATAAGTTCCTGGAGGCACTGGAGAAGCTGCAGCCCCATGTTGATGTGACTGTGATTTTGACGGCACTTCTTGAACGCCTCACTAAATTTCGGGAAGCTCAGGGGACTCTCCTCAGTGTCGACCAGCAAGAGGCTGGAGCGGACGAGCAGACCAAGTTTGAACACGAACAACAAGAGGGACTTAAGGTGTTCCAGCAGTTGATGGCTACGACCTCGAAGTTGCTACTGCAATCGTCACGATATATTGTTGGCAAGGGAGAACCTCCCAGCGAGGGGGATAGTGGCGAGACACACTTAGCCTCCGTCTTGCATTTTTTCGTGACGTTCGCTACTTTCACCCTCGCGTGGTTGGGTAAAAGCTCCAAGAACAGGAACCCAGACACAATAGCAGCGCTACAACAAGTAGTTTCAGGGTGCTTAACGCTCTTGCGCGAACGAACAGCTTGGCGTGTTGACAAAGACAAACAGAAGCGGCAACTGATGGTTTCACAGCTCGAATCTCTTGCACTCACACTTCTGCGAGCACTCACAATTCAAGACCTCATGCAAGTGCCGGTGCTGCGCGAACTTCTTGCTTTGATGCCGTGGCAAGGCGCGTGGAAAGATGTGGCGCTGGCATGGATCCGTGTTCTCCTTGCTAGGCACGAACGTGTCCACACTGAACAGCAGATGGACTTCTTGTTGCAGATACTGGCGCCATTGGTGCGTGACGACCCCAGCGAGTTGCAGTCTCCACCTCCAGCAACAGCAACAGCAACAGAAGCAGGAAAAGGCAAGGAGGCAGAAACCTTTGAAGCGGAGCAGCAAACGCTGGCCAAGATCGTTCACCTGGTAACGAACGACGATCTCGACGTCAAGTTTCGTGTATTTTCCGTGGCAAGACGCGCATTCCTGCAAAGTGGTGTCTTCCGTATTCGTTTCACACTTGTGCCGTTGATTTACCAGTCGCTAACACTCGCGAGAGATTTAGCTGCACATTCGAAGGAGAAATCGCAGACCCAAGGCCAAGAGATCACGGCAGAAACGGAGCCCACAGCGTCTACTGGACACACCAAGACGTTTGCCACCACGCCCCGTGAAGTCCTTCAGTTCGTCCACGAAATGGTGACGGCGTTGGCTTCCAAGCAGGATGCGCTCTCAGTGTCGTGCGTTCACTTGTTCCTACAGTGTGCGCTAGTAGCTGATGGCTGTGCATTCGAAGCTGTAGCCTACGAGTTCATCACTCAAGCCTTCATCGTGTACGAAGACCAGATCACACTCGCACGGGAGCAATGGCGAGCCTTGGAGCTAATGGTGTCATCACTTCGTGCCACTCACAATCTCTCAAGCGCCAACTACGAGGTTCTCGCCACCAAAACCACTCAGTACGCTGCTCGATTGTTCAAGAAGAACGAGCAGGCCTTGATGGTGCTGAATTGCGCGCATCTCTTTTGGGTAAGTGCCTTCAGTCGAATGCTTTTTTTGCTAAGGAACAGAGCTAACACTTGTTCACTGATCAGCATCCGTCTCAACAGGACGGAAAGCGTGTTCGAGAGTGCCTTCAGAGGTCGCTGCGCATCGCAGACTCTATCAAGGACACGACTTCGAACCAAGTTCCTCTTTTCCTGGAGATATTGGAAGCAGTACGTAGTTGCAACTTGCACACCTGTAGGCATTCGGCTGACGCGTTTTCTGTCTACAGTATCTGTACTTTTTTGAAGCGCAGACACCGGAGGTGACGCAAAACTACTTGTCAGGGCTGCTGGCACTAGTGAAGGACCACTTGGAAAACATGGAGCACGGCCACATGCGCAGGGAAGGCGAGTTCCGTTACCGCGCCATCGTGCGCTACATGGATTCATTGGACATCTCCGACGTGGTACTGTCAACCTCGCCATCGTCGCGGTAGTGTCATATGAAAGACACAACGTTTACCCTGGCTCTGCGTGCTGCTACAATAATGCGTAAATAACCATCAAGCTCGAATCTAAACCCAGGAGATTCGTCCATATTCATTTCGGTGGTTCAGCCACACCTGCACCACCAGAACCATCGTCTCTTCGACTCTTTCTGTTGCATTTACTTGATTGGTTTCCTTCTCCGAGCTATAGCTCCCTGTCCAGCACTACTGCCGACCAATTAGTGGCCAGCGTGGTAACCTTCCTTCATTCTGTACCGCACACCGCAGTACTTGCAAGCCTGCGGAGTGTTGTGCTTGCGCGTGTCCAACTGGATGTACTCCACCGGGTGGCCCAAAGCACCACCACCACCGTCGCACACTGCCACATCACTGGCCAGTTCCACGATCGGCACCTTAGCGATCCGCTGCTCGGCGTCGCTGCGGTGACGGTTAATGTCCTAAGTGAATTTCAATCAGAATGTAATGAATTAGCGTCAACATTTAGCAATCTGCAACGTAGCTGCTCGCTTCAAACTCACCTCGTACGGCGTCTGGTGGTCGTAGATCGTCGAAAAGCTCACACTCTGCAGACGAAGGGCAGTGGCAGCCGTGCGAGGGGCGCAGGCGCGCGCCGCAGTGGCCAGAAACGCTTGGGAGCTACGACGCAGCATCTTCCTCTTGTTGTGCTGCCTCCAAATGTGAGGTCATGTGTTGAGTCACTTAAGAGGTACTTACAGTATACTTTCCGTAAAGTAACATAATTGTAACTTATGTGGCATATCAACTCTACTAGGTGCGATAGTGGTGATTTTGAGCAGCTACGAAAATGCCAGCTCTGGCTGCAGAGGTTCAAGGCGCATTGGCGTTCGATGAGGACAGACTGAAGACCGTTCCTGTACGTGACTGTGAAGAATGGTCCTCTGCTAAGTTGTTCCTGCAGTCGCGACCTGCTGGTGTGTATACATGTGCGAGAGCGAAAGCTTTGCCCGAGACTTCCGATCTGTCCAAAATGCTGGTAGAATGGTCCTTCCACTTGCAACGATTGTCTGTTGGTCTTATGTCGGTGGACAATAGCTTCAACCAAGAAAATTCGAAGTTGAACAAGTTGAAAATGGCTACGCGATTACTGGCAGCGACTATGCTGAAACAATGGCAATTAACCGAGACTGTGGATGGAATGCTGTCTGTGCTTTGGTATCCGCTACCAAACAATGAGGACTATAGTGTTTCAGTGCATATCTGTCCAATGCCAACTCCGAAGTGTTTGGCCTCGACAGTGCTGGTTTACGGGGAAGGACGAACAAATGCTCGATGCAAACACACGCAGTGGATAGAGGACCGCGTGCCAATTGAAACGCACGTAGCACAGTTGGTGGAGGTCCGAGGCGAGCCGATCCATGAAGTGATTCTGAGTAAATCTGGACCGGGAGGTGACAGGTTACTGCTGGAAGGACTGATCACCAATTTCTTCGTCGGTGCGTCAGCATCTGCAGCTGAATGTTCAATAAAAGGTTGCTAAAAACTGACACTGCATTGATGATTGCAGTTAAGGATGGCACAATGTACACAGCGGACGAGGGAGTTTTACAGGGCAGTACAAGGGAGTTAGTGCTAAAGGCCTGTCGTGATCTGGGGATTCCTGTGGTTCTGGAGGCGCCAAAGCTATCGGAGCGAGATTTGTGGCAAGCGGCATTCGTAACAAGTACTGTTGCCTCTGTTACTTGGAGAAAGGTTAATCTGAAGGTACTCACTTGTGCGTATTGCTTTGCTCAGGTGCTGTTCGTGTTGTGATCGACGTCACACGGCTGTTGTGCGGAGTAAAAGAGGACGAAAGCGAACTACTGGAAACCTCGATTCCGAGTGATACCAGTGGGTTTACTCAGAGAATTCGTAATCAGATCATGGCACAGCGCATGTACCTTGAGAAGTTGTAAAGTGCCAGGGGGGATCGCTAACTCTGTTTGTATACAGATGCAGGCTTTTGCTAATTCATGTGGATGTTCTAGTGGATTTGTTATTCTGTAAGCTGCGGTAATCTCGGCGTTGAGTTTTCCTTTTGGTAGCTGGTGGATCTATGGGGCATACTGGTGGTTTCTGAAGAAGCAGAGCAGGTAAATGGCAGTGGTTTGATGACAATATCCATGGCTGCCCACACTTCCCCTGGTGCACCGTCCAAGCCAATATGCACTTGAACGTCTGCCGATGAATTTTGAAGCACGTTTAGCATGCTTTTACCGCGCGCATGCGCAGCCAGAGCCTGCTGGAGTTTCCCCGAAGATTGAAGTTCGCTTTCTCGCCCACGGAAGAGATCGTTGTCTCCATAAAAAACAATTCCGGCTGAGAACACACCAGTCTTCAAGTAACAAGAACTATTAGACTGGGGATCAACTACTGGATACAAGCATCAAGCAAAGATTTACCGGGAGCATGCGTAGAGCGATGAAGAGTACACTCGACAAGTGGATGAATCTCATCACTACAGCAGAATTGATGTCTCGAGTGAGCTGGATCAACGCAGATGAACTCTCGTGCAGTGCCTTGGCGATTAGTTTTGTTAATTCTTGTACTCGTTCAGTCTTGTGGAGAAGATGAAGTCGTCGGGACGCGAGATCCTGGTCAAAGAAGTTTCCGTCCACGGCTGGTGGCGTCGAGTACACTACAGCTCCCGTGTCCGCGTTCATGAGAAACCCTCGTACCAGTTGGATGGCTGAGGGACTTTCGACCACGATAGTTGCGACGTCATGTTTCCACGACGTGAGTAAGTTCTGGATACCTCGAGCTGTCGTTTCCATCACGAGAGCCACAAACTCAGCCTGGAAAGCGATGAACTCGTCCAGGGTGCCGTCATAACCATCTTGAAACCCGTCCAGAGCGCTCGAAAGCGTATATTCTTCGGCCTTGAGCTCGGCTTGCGCAATGCTCTCTGCTGCAAGCCGCTCAATATCACCTCGATAGCGTCGCACGAATTCTTTTAATATGAGCAAGCTCTTCAATCGCCCAAGCTGCTCCGGTGCAACTTCTGCGGAGAACTCTCCATTGTCTTTGATTGCTGCTGGCGTAGCGAGAATGACAGCAACTGAGACTTGAGCTGCTGTGTCTGAGGATATTAGCAAGGTGAAGCCATTTTGCAGTTCAAGGTGCCCAAAGGACTGGGCTTGGGCGAAGTGGAAGAGACTGGCGAGCAACATAGCGAGCTGCGGGTACCGGAATGGAAGTGAATCATCCTGATCCCACAAGAGGAGAATGCGTCCTGATGTCGTCACGATCAAGCATGCAACAGCAGAGGAGGATCCCTCGAGCATTCTAGTCGCGGCTCCTCTTCAGCAAGAAGACTACGCGAGAAAGGGAGACCACGCACACGCTCACCCGCTATTTCTGTGGTGCAAACTGCATTGGCAAACGGTTCAAAATGGCACGAGCGTAGTGGGCCTGGTACATTGTACATGCATATCGGGTGCTGATGCTGCTTGGCTTCATTCTTCAAGATTGCTTGCACATATCGTGGCTCTGTAAGGCTTCAGTTTGGTTCATTGGACTCGCAGAACTGGTGGAGGTGTCATCTAATGAGCCGAATCGTACTGGATCCTTCGGTGCTGAAGGTCGAGCTGAGTGCCGCGGTGGTTGGTGCTCACCTGCAGCAGGAGCAGGCGCCTGCATCAATGGGAGCGGCATCATAGGCATCGACTTGAAGAAATTGCGATTTGCAGCGGCAGAAGCTCTGGCCGCCTCCTCCTCCGCCTCAAACACCGCCAATTTATCTTGAATGTCGGCCAGCTCTTCGTCCAACACAGAACTATCCGCAAGTACAGCTTTCTTCTCTTTCTCGTGGGCAAACTTGAGTGAGCTCAGAGTCTTCTTCGTCTGAGTCTTCAACTGACGCTCGAACTTGGTCTGCTCAACTCGCATGCTATCAACCTTTTTGGCCTGCATATTCTGTAGAGCGAACACTTTCTGAACGTGCTTCGTCTTCTTCTGAACGAGTTGGCGCTCCAGCTGAACGATCTGGGACATCAAGTCCTTCTGCTGAACAAGCAACGATCGCTCTTCCTGGTGGAAGCTGCGCTGTTTTTCGAGAACTTGAGCGGCGGCCGAAATCTCCTCTTTACGCTGACGGTCTGCAGCGATAGATTTCTCCAGTTCCTCTGTCCGACTGCGAGCCCAAGCAAGATCACTCTCAGCATTCTTCACTCGCACTTCATGCTTCAAGTTCATGGTCGTGATCTCAGTCGTGAGACGCTCCAGCTCACTCTTTTTGCTGTCAAGTTCACTGTGGAGCGTTCGACGCAGTTCAGACAACTGCTCCGTGGCCACAGCTAATTTCTCCTCGTACGAACGCTTCTGGTCACTAGCAGCGGCAGTCATCTCTGCTTCTTGCACTACGATGGCCTCGTACTCGTTATCAAGCTTCTCCTGCTCATTTTGCCAGCTCTGTATGTGCATTTTGTACTGCTGGAGCACCATTAGACTCCACTTCTGGATGGATTCGCGTACAGAATGAAGCAGAGCTTCCTCTAGACAAGAATCCACTGTCGGTCCGCTGCTTTCCTGCGCATATTCATCCAGTGCGCTCCGTAAATCTGACTTGTACTGAGTCAGCAGCCGAACTATTCCATCTGAAAAGCCATCACGGGGTCTTTCGTTCAGTTCCATGGCCATTGCCTCAAGACTCTGAGGCAGAACACGCTCGAGGATCTTTGTGCAAGTTTTGGATGATAACGCTGTGTTGCGCTCTAGAGTCTCGTGGAAGTCGTTCTTCACTTGAGCTTCCCATTCAGCCACACTGTCCTTGATCAACGTCCTTTGCAGTCTCTCTGGAAGGTGTAAGCGTACCTCTCGAATGTGAGCCATGGCCGCCTGAACACCGCGGGAATGGGCAAGATGCAGCTTCCGTTCACTGAGGGGTTTGCCGTCATTGCCTTCTTTTGTTGCCAGCATCGCTTTAGTGTAAGTCTGTTTCGCCACCTCAAACGATTTAGCAACCTCCTGCTCCAGCAGCGCATTTGATGCGGTCTGCATAGTCGGCAGTTGTCCGGTATTGATGGAAGCAACGTACGACTCCAGCACAGCCAAGAACTGTTCAGAGCGCAACTGGAGGCCCATCAACTGCTTTGTCGGGAGCTTCTGGCCTTTGTCTGACAAAAAGTCCGCATACAAGTGGTCAACAGACTCGACAAACTGTGTGCGCAGTTCACTCCGCGGCGTCTCAGGTGGTACAACTCCTGTCCCGTTGCCCTCAACAGCACGACTCAGAGCCACACAGTCTCGCACGCGGAAATAAGACTCCATATACATACGCAGCATATTCCTCTTGGTAGCAGCATCTCCGTAGCCTCCTTCAGGAGCCAGACACTGCTCGAAGTACTGCGTAGGGGTCAACTTCTGACCTTCCGCGTCCTTCAGCCATTTGATTTTGAAGTTCCTGGCCAGCCAGATGAGCTTGGGTGCATGTTCATGGAACTCACTAGCTGCGAGCACCATAGAATCAACTGTTAGCACAACATTTATACAGAAGTGACGAGGAAAAAGCCTCACCGACAGCCTCTTGGTCCTGCATGGCCTTGATTCTAAGCACTTGAGCCACCTTCTCCACCCATTGTAGTCTTTCTACTGCATCTGCATTGATCTCTCCATCAACATTGTACAGGAGAGCGGATGAGAGCAGCAGCAGCAGCGCCAGCTTCTGGTCTTCTAACAGTTGTCCGTTCTCGGACTCCAACGCTGCTCCAGCAGCTAGAACAATACGAATTTTGTCGCCTGTCCTCGGTACTTCATCTAGAGGCAACCAAAGCCATAGTAGTACGTTCCTGTCGCTCTCATGAGCAGCAGAAAAGTTCACTTCTTGAGGTTGTAACAGCGTTTGCAGCAACAGTCGTTTGCCGCTTGCTGGAGGTCCGAATACGCCTAGAACACCAACATTACGGGTATGCATCGAAAGCAGAGCATCTCGCGCACTTGATGCAACCTCCAATGTCGTTCTATCGCCAGTAGAAACCGAGAAAATCAGCGGCAACGCATGCCAATGTTTCTCCATGTTGTTGTCTTTACCTGAGTTTTTGATTAGCATATTTTTGCCAATCAAAATTCTTCTGGGGTTAATAATTAACCCTTTACTAAAAAGGATCTGGTCAATTGCCACGTACGACGATGTCCAAGGAGCTCTCTTGGTGGCAAGCACCGTACTTCACGGAGGAAGGATGGAGGCCCAGCGCCAGTACCGTACCGTACTTCATGGGTGCACTGGTGTTCATGACTGTTGTTTACCTGTTTGAGACGTATTTGGATATCCGTCAGCACCGTAAATTGCACGACAAGAAGTTCCCTCAACCTCTGGCTGAAGCTATCGAAGGACTTGGCAGCTACAGCATCAAGAAGAAGGAATCAGAAGAAGATGGAGAATCAGACAAGAAGGAGAAGGAATCAGAAGATGAGGAGACGACACTGCTGGCTGCGACCCAGAGCAAGTTCGACAAAAGCCGCGCCTATGGACTGGACAAGAGCTCGTTCGGTTTCGTAAGTGGCGCTTACAACCAACTCGAAGCTACAGCTTTCTTGTTACTAGGCTACTTGCCGTTCGTGTGGACTATGAGCGGCAAGGCGTTGCTGGCTTTGGGACTGGACGCAGACAACGAGATCTACCGAGCGTTGATGCTGCTGACACTGACGACCATCCGGGACACACTTGTGGGCATCCCCTTTGGACTCTACTCGACATTCGTGGTGGAAGCTCGTCACGGCTTCAATAAACAGACATTGGGCCTCTTTTTCATGGACAAGATCAAGAGCTTCGCGCTGTTTATTGTCATCGGTTTCCCGGTCACTGCAGCATTGATCTACGTCATTCGGTGGGGTGGAGAGTACTTCTACATGTATGTGTGGGCCTTCCTGTTCATATTCTCTGTCGTCATGATGACGATCTACCCGGTGCTTATCATGCCGCTGTTCAACAAGTTCACACCTTTGGAAGAGGGAGAGCTCCGCACTCGTATCGAAGCGCTGGCTGCGAGTCTCAACTTCCCGTTGACGAAGCTCTTCGTCACAGACGGATCCAAGCGTTCTAGCCACAGCAATGCCTATTTCTTCGGATTGTTCAAGAGCAAACGCATAGTGCTGTTCGACACGCTGCTCGAGCAGGCGACGCATGACGAGATTGTCGCTGTGCTGGGCCACGAACTTGGACATTGGAAGCTCTGGCATACTGCTCAGGGTTTTGTGATCCAGCAGGCGTACATCTTGGCCTCGTTCTACGTTTTTGGCCTGTGCATGAATGACGCCGAGCTGTTCGCGAGCTTTGGATTCGCCGGGGACGTATCGAAGCCTGTGATAATCGGCTTCCTGCTCTTTTCGCAGACCATGTGGGCACCTGTGGAGCACGTGCTGTCCTTCCTGATCACGCTGAACACCCGCAAGAACGAGTTCCAGGCTGATGCCTTTGCCGTGGATCTCGGCCACGACGTCCCGTTGAAGTCGGGTCTTACCAAGCTCGCGATCGAGAACCTGTCCAACATGAACCCGGATGTGCTGTACAGCGCCTACCACTACAGCCACCCTCCTCTCGTTGAGCGTCTGAACGCTATCACAGCGCGTGCCAAGAAGTCGCAGTAAGATGAACGGGATTCATGCTGAGCAATACAATCTTGTTACGCCTTTAACGTGGTGTTGCTCACTCACAAATGCATTACTTCAAGGTTAACAGCACTAAACATCGCGCCGTGGGTTCCTCCCGAGCCAGATGTCCTTATCTGCATTTCCCACATAGACGCAGACCCACCTCTAAGCACACTCACCCACCGCTCCGCTCATGTTCGTCATCAATAAGGACTTCTGGCCAATACGACGTAGCGCATTCGCGTCTGATGCGGGTTGTAGATGATATACTCGCTGTGGTGCAATCCCGTTCGTTCATCTGGTTGGACTGGTTTGCCAATGGGCCAAATGACGCCTTGAGTATCCACCACTTCTCCAGCGGAGTCCGGACGGCACGACCCAACGCCCTTGCAGCTGTGGAAGTGGGTTGTCTTGGCCCTACCTCCTGCTCCAGTATGTACAAACTGTTTCGCATTGTCGTCCGAGTTGGTCATTTCCTTGCTGTCACCCAGCGCTACCTCACTCAGAGCAAAAACGCACTGGTTGTGGCCGTTCGTAGGTCGGCAATGACAATACGCCTGCGCCTTTGTCACCTTGTCCGTGAAATACAGTCCCTTGCCAAAAGTTCGTCCATTGGAAGCCACCTCGGGCGGCGCGA
The DNA here is from genome assembly GCA_031305395.1 of Phytophthora citrophthora. Taxonomy (NCBI): domain Eukaryota; phylum Oomycota; class Peronosporomycetes; order Peronosporales; family Peronosporaceae; genus Phytophthora; species Phytophthora citrophthora. The sequence continues at coordinate 564,276 of JASMQC010000032.1, forward strand.
TCCGTAGCCCTTCCGACAAGATGCCCAACCAATTTGCCAAGTGGCTGCCGTGCCACAGAATCTATGGCAACGCAAACCGAGAAGCAGCGATTAACACAGTGCATCAACAATCACCCACGCAAACAACAAAGAAACAAAAACAACCAACGTCTTACCCTTCGGTTGGGAAATGTGCGGAAAGGCTCAAAGCGCGTCTCCTGCTCGGGCTTCTCAACGCGAAAGACTGACAGCAACTGCAGTCGGTCTTGCTTCCGCCCGCAGCAGTTCGAGTTGCGGATATACGTCTGAATTAGCGCAAAATCGGGATCCGAGCTCTTCACAGGTTGTAGCTCGCAGTCTAACATATCGTAACACTCATCCAAATAGTTTCTCGAGGCACAGCGCCGTGCCACCGGCTCGTGGGCCATTCCACGCACGCTCGCACCGACCTCAGCCATTAGCTGGACTTTCTTGCCTAGCTTCACCATTGTATCAATGACCTCCAGGCGCGAGTGATGTGGAATCAACGAGTAAAAGTGACTGCTCAGGTTCGTTAACCGCGCTCGGGACACCTGTCGACTGCGAAGTGCTTCGTAGATTTCCTCCAGCGTCTCATAACCCTGCCATCACGCATTAAAACACATTAGCACAGCGGTCTAATGTTTTTAAGCCACTTCACCGCCAACTTACGCGCTTGATCGTAGTCTTGGAAAGTCGTCCGAGCGGGAGCTTCATGACAGCGTCCCCCAAGAGATCATCTGTGACCGTGTACGCATACGACAGCTCAGTGTGGTCAGCAATGAGAGTTAAGAAGTCCTGCACCTCGGCAGGAAGCTGCGATGGCGGTGCAGTGGCACATGCACACGTAGATGACTCCGTTGAAGAAGCACTGGCAGTGTCTCCGTCCGAGCTTGCATATAACCAGTCAAATTGGCTATTCAGTGACCGCCGTACGGTAGTGGTAGGCGTAGCAGGAGTCGTGGAAGTCGAAGTCGAAGATGAAGACGAAGTTGTAGAGGAGTACGTCGCCCACATGGCAGTGCGACGTCGCTTGCGACTATTAGAAGAAGCTAACGGGAGTGGAGGAGGCGACGTTGGCACAAGATCAAACTCTCGAAAGCTGTCTGCGTTGTCCATCTCTCCTTGATTGTCAGCCAGCGCCGACGTCAGTGACTCGGAGTACGGCGTTCCAGTCGAGTAGTCCAGCTCGATCCACGTGTAACTGCCTTCCTGGTATCGCAGTGCATGGCGTTCTTCCCACTCGCAGTTCGTATTGGACGCGAACAGCGCGCAAAACTCGAGCGTGACCTTCTCCACACTGGGAAATGGGCCTGTGAGTGTCGTTTTTCCAGCACAGCCAACGCGTCCAGCTCTGGTCCAGAGATAAAACTGTTTCTCGAACTCCAAAGCTTGCAGAGCGATGAACTCACTGTGGTTGTTATGGACGCGCGCCTGTCGTTCCAATTGCACAAAACACAACACACACGTAAGTTTTTCATTCAATCAAACTACACTCCGCCCACGTACTCTAGTGAGCATAGCGTCGTAGAAACTCCCAGTATGTCGAAGCACCATGGCTCGACGTTGATAAGCTTCCGGTAAGTACGGATCCGGTTTAATAAGCTGTAGCTTCTCTTCATCGTCTTCTGTCTCTGTTTCGCTGCTATGGACGCAACAATTGGCATTTTTCTGAGTTTCTTCTTCCTCTTCGTCATCATCGGGCAGTTGGAGCTTCACAGCTTTTGCATGACGCCGCGACGTCACACGCTTCTTGAGCGGCGGAGACAGTACCGGCAACTGCGAGGACGTGAGCTGAGAGCGCGTACTAGCAGCTACGCCCGAGCGGATCGTGTGCACGCGCGGCAGGTTGAAGCGACGCGAGCGACTGGGCGTGGCTGGTGACGGGTACGGAAAGGGCGAAGAGCTCATGGCGGCTGCGGCAGGTGACGCCTTCTTGGCGGACGTGGACGCGCGGCGCTTCTTGGCCATCGCTTGACGGACTTGTGCGGCTCTGGCGGCTAGAACTGGACTGGGGGCTGGAGGCTTCTTCCCTTGTTCTGACGGGTCTTTGGGTCGGGTCGGTGGCGCTTTTATCTTGGCGTTTGTATGCACTTGATACGGCCGGGAGATACTATGATACTGGTTACCGGTTTTGCCCCATGTTCTCGGTGTGAAGCGACGGAGAGCGAGAAAAAAAGATGGGCGACGTTCAAGACACTTTGAGCAGGAGGTTGCAGTGAAGCAGTTATAGCACTGTAGAGATAAGTAGATGGCTTAAAGTGACATAACGATTGCCATGTGGATGGTGACTAGAAGGCCGCGCATACTTTTTTTTTGGTTTCTTGACGAACTTACGCTGCTGATGGAAGAAATCCGACGGTGAAAGGCACCACAAGGTACAATAAGAGGCTCTAATGCTCAACACTACGCAATGCAGCGTTGACAAATAAAACAAGTCGTGGAAGGCGCTGTTTGCGCTGTAACTAAGGTCTTGCCTTGCTGGAAGCAGCTCGTATGTCTTCTTGAATACCATGTTGAAGACAAGATCAGATCTGATAACCGTCCGTTTTCTAACAATATTGACACCATTGGTTGAAATGAATAGCTCTTGAATGTCACAAACACAAGGGGGTTTAGTGACATCTCACTCAGTGACAACATGGCGGCGGTAGGAGCCGTGGTGGACGCTGTCTTCGGCTCGTACGACGTCAAGAACGCTAAACAATGGCGCGATGAGGACCTTCTGTACCGAGAGCAGGAGAAGCAGTGGCGTGAAGACTCTATTCAGCGCGAATACGAGTGGCGGAGGGCTGATTTGGAGCGTGAACGGCGTGTGGTAAAGCTGGAGAACGAGAAGCGCATCATCGACGCGCGGCATCGGCAACTCGTGACGGTATCGCAGATGTCAGCACTGCTCGCTGGCTTCACCATGTCTACCATTGTGGAGGTGCAGATCGCAGACGCCACCAGCCAGCCAGTGATGATCGCGTATGGCGCTGTATGCTGTTTGGAGGTGAGGAAATGTGACGAGCCTGCTTTGCTGCATTGCGCGTTGATGTTGAAGTGTCTGCAGTGCATAGACTGACATGGCTATTGTTGCTTTCCCTTGTTGTTGCCGTTACAGTTCATTGTCATGTTAATGTGCACGCTGACGTGCATGGCACTGCTGTTGGCGTTGACGCGGTTTGTGACGCACACGCTGGAAGGAGAAGTACACGCTCTGTCATCACTGGAGCTGGACGTGGTTTCACCTTTCTACGGCTGGTGGCTCAGCAAATGCGAGCGCGAGTGGATCATGGCTTATCGACTCTTCCGAAGCGGTTTGTCCTTGTTTCTCGCTCAGGTGGCGTTGCTTGGTTGGGCTGTCTTCGGAGAGTGGGTGGCTGCAGCCACCTGCATGACAACGCTTTGTGTGCTCACGTTCGCGTACTTGGAGCTACGCGTTGCGAGTCGTTGGAGATATCTTGTGCGATTCCCAGAGCCACAGGCTCCAGGGTCGCCAACGGCAGCAAGAAGGTCGACAATTGACGCGCCACTGCCGCTAACTCCATAGACAAGTCGATACCGCCTCCCGTCATTGTTGCAACAGCTTCGGAAGCAAGCAAGCAAGCATTAGGCCGGAGCGATGACAACCTGTGGCGCGGACAGATCCGGTCCCGCCTCTTCACATTCTGGCAGCAAATTCTTGTGGCTTTACGCATTTGCGCATACACCCCAAGCACCAGTATGTGTTCTCACAGGTACAATCCGATACAGTATTCATCTCATTATGCATTAAGTATGAAAATCGTAAAACGTCATTCAGTCTTGTGGCCCAGTCATTCAGTGAAAAGCTCCGTCAAGGACAAGTGGACTTCTCCGTGTAGAATGGCTGACAAGTTCGTAGTACACAAGTTCGGCGGCACGTCCGTGGGAAGCGCCGACTGCTTCGCTAAAGTGGCGGACATCGTGTCGGCGATTGAGGCCCCGCGCGTGGCCGTAGTGGTGTCTGCTATCGGTGGCAAACCCAAAGTGACCGACCTGCTTATCTCTCTGCTTGAACTGGCCAAACAGCGACGCACCACCGAATGCGAAGAGATTATCGAGACTCTGCGCAAGAAGCACCACGATGTGGTGAGTGCATTATTGCCGTCGGAGGTGGCAGAACCCATTGAAAAGGCGATTGCGCGTGATCTGCAGTCCGTTTCGGAGCTGTTGCGCTCCATCTCCATCATGCAGGCCTACAACGACAATGTAGTGGAGTTTATCTCCGGTCACGGTGAGATCTGGTCGGCCAAGATCCTAACAGCTGTGCTCAGCGAGAAGGCGCAGCAGGACGGCAAGAAGCACGCCTTCCGCTTCGTGGATGCCCGCGACTTCCTGACGGTTGAGGCCGACAACGAACACGGACCGGTGGTGCAGTACGACTTGTCCGAGCAGAAGATGAACGAAATCCTGAAGAATGAAGGTGGTGATGAGCTCACTCACCTGGTTGTCACCGGTTTCATTTGCAGCACCGCCGAGGGTGTGATGACGACGCTTAAACGTGACGGAAGTGACTTCACTGCCTCCATTTGTGGCCGTGTGTTGCATGCCAACAGTGTGACCATTTGGACGGATGTGAGCGGTGTGCTGAGCGCAGACCCTCGTCGTGTGCCAGAGTCGCAAATCCTGCCCGAGATCTCGTACCAGGAGGCCATGGAGCTCGCGTACTTTGGCGCTAAGGTCATTCACCCCAAGACCATGGCGCCTGCTATTGTCGAGGACATCCCTATCTACATCCGCAACACGTTCGAGCCGGAACACCCAGGCACGAAGATCTCCGACCGCAAGAAAGTGGAGCTCAAGCGCACTATGTCGAACGGCACCCCCACGGCACGAAATATTGTGAGCGGATTCTCTACTGTTGATGATTTGGCGCTGTTTAACATTGAAGGCAGCGGCATGGTGGGCGTGCACGGCACTTCGTCTCGGCTGTTCAGTGCACTGGATCGCGTTAAGGTGAACGTTGTGCTGATTGCCCAGGCCAGCTCAGAGCACTCGATCTGTTTTGCTGTGCCGATGGACTGCGCCGAGGTGGCGAAGGATGTGATCAACGAGACGTTCTTCAAGGAGATCCACGTTGGACATATCGACAAAGCGGAGTACATTGCGCCAGCTAGTATCATCGCTGCTGTGGGCGACCAGATGAACCAGACTCCGGGTGTGTGCGCCCGCTTCTTTGGTGCGCTCGGCCGCGCGAAGATTAACGTGCTTGCTATTTCTCAGGGATCATCAGAACGCAACATTTCCGCTGTGGTGCACTACAAGGACTCGGCTGCTGCTCTGCGTGCTGTGCACTCTTCGTTCTTCCTGTCGGACCAGACGCTTTCTATTGGTCTCATGGGTCTCGAGTTTGAAGAGAATGAGACGAACAGCATTGGAGTTGCTCTGCTGAAGCAGTACCACCAGCAGCGCGAATTCCTGAAGCAGCGCTTTAACGTGGATATCCGTGTACGTGCCATCGGCACTCACATTTCCTCGCAGATGCTTCTGGATGTCGACGGTGACATCACGGAGGAGGCGTTGGCTAGCCGAAAGAACGAATTCGTGCCGTTCGACCGTAACAAATTCCTGGATCACGTCTGCGCGGATCACCTTCCCCACTGGCTCATTATTGATGTTTCAAACAGCTTTCACCATGTGAAGGATCTGTACCCGCAGTGGCTAGAGCGCAAGGTGCACGTGATGACGTCTAACATTAATGTGTCTTCGGCGTCGACGGATCTACACAATGCGATGCAGGAAATGGCCATTCAGAACGAACTCACGTATGATCCGGAGGCTACACTAGCCATCGGTGTGCCCATTTTCAACACGATCCAGAACTTCATCCAGACGGGCGACGACATCCAGCGCGTCGAGTACTCGGGAAGCCGCTTCTTGCACGCCATGTTCGACACTGTGTTTGCCCTTCCTGAGCCAGCCACGGCCGACCTGGAAGCGATCATGAAGGACCTCATGGAGGAGTACAAGAACGAGTTCAGTGTGCGTGACATCGTGGACGACGTGATGGGCGTGCGCAGCGCCAAGAAGTCGATCATGATCGCTCGCGAAATGGGCTACGACATCGAGTTGAAGGACGCTGACATCGAGAGCCCGTGGGACCCCAGCGCTACAGTTGCCGGCAGTCAGGATGAGGTCGGCGCCTGGAGTTACGACTACTTGCTCGAGCACCTCGTGAAGGCCAGTGCCCCGCTGAAGGAACAGATCGCGAAGGCTGCTGCGGACCCCAAACAGGCGCTGCAGCTGCGCCAGATGAGCTACATCGATGCTGCTACGGGCAAGATCTCCGTCCGGGTAGAAGCTTTGCCGCCGACGCACTCCTTTGCGTCACTAAAGGGTCGTCAGGGTGGCTTTGCCTTCTACACGCTGCGGCATTCACTGCACCCCGTGGTGGTTACGGGCCCCATCGCAGACTGCTCGATCACGGCGGGTTCGCTTTTCGGCAGTACGTTGTTCCTGGCACGGAATTGCGGCGCACGTGCTCACAACTGCGGCCACAAGGCGTGCAAGATCAACAAGAACTAAATGTTGAAAAAGGTTATGCACAGGAGCGTTAGTACATAGAGAACTAATAACGTCAAGACGTGCCAATTCATCAACCCGCATAAATATTCACCTTACGGCAGCGGGACACTCATACGTCTGCTGTTCGAAGGTTTCACCAGGTACCTCCATCGACTGGCGATCCTCAAGTTGTAATACAGCAGTCCTCCTGCACAGAGCGCTGAGACCACAACCGACGCGGCAATGGACCTAGCAAGCACCATCCAACTCGCCAAAGCAATGGCCACCAGGAAAAATGACGTCCCCGTCCGGAACAATTGATACGCGAGTAGCCACTCTTGCTCGCACTTGATCACCCACCAGTCCATGAACGGAGAGACCGTGTCCAGCTCATTGTCCGAAAGTCTGCGCACTTCCCCGTCCAGCGTATGCGTCACGAATCTCGTGAGCGCCAGTAGCAGCAGCATGCACGTCAGCGTACACAGTAACATACACAGAAACTCGAGAGCCCCGACGGTCCCGTAGATTATCAGCAGTGGCTGGCTCGTGTCGCTCTGGAGCGACTTCATCTCCTGGATGAACATGATGGAGAAGAAGGCTAAGATAGCCGACAGTTGCGTGATGGTCTGCAGTTGCTGGAGACGCGCGTCGATCAGCCGTTTCTCCGACTCGAGCTTAGCCACGCGCCTCTCACGCTCCAGGTCCGCACGTCGCCACTCTGTTTCGCGGCGGATGGCGTCCTCACGCCACTGCTTCTGCTGTTCGCGATGGAGCAGGTCCTCATCGCGCCACTGCTTGGCGTTCTTGACGTCATACGAGCCGAAGACAGCGTCTACGACTGCAGACATGTCAATTGCGATTATCCAGCTCTAATTAACCCCAGTATTAGGCTACATTAACCCTTATAATGTAACCGGTGTAATGACCCGCATGACATTGCTGTTGAATTGTCATAAGCCTACAGCGATGCTGCATCGCCGACGCATTACGTACACTCCCGTTAGGAGAGTCTCGTGCGAACGACGGTGATACGGAGTGCATATGCAGTGGCTCATGTAGAGTCGACGTTGGCGTCCCGCAGCATTAGTGCGCTAGACCATCAAATTGGAGTTGCAAAAGGCAAATGAGCAGAAATGATCACTTTAGCAAACATGTCCGAATTGGCTTCAGTGCGACTTGCTCGATACGAGATAGACCAGGTGTCGACAGGGAGTCGATGGCTGCAAGTCGCAGTCAACGAAACAGCTCGTTCTGGACACGACCAGCTTTCTCGGAGTGATCGCAGGTTGCGGACACACAGCATTTCAGCACATTTAACGCTCGAGTCGACTCAGCTCTTTGATTGAAAAATCTGCCTGGTGCAGTCGATCATCGAATAGAATGCACTGCGTATCCAGTGGCTGGGAGGGAATCGTTTGAAGGCGAACCCAACGGACCGATGAACCATCGGATGATCGGTTGCCCCACCAAAAGGCAACAACACATATCCAGTCGTTCTAGCCCGCAGGTTGCGGGAACACTTGATATCTGCTGCAACTGAACCCATTTGCGTTCGTAACGAAGGAGCTCTCGCGTGCACTTCGCTTCTCCACTACAGAGTGCTTCACAAGCTGAGAACACGCTGAATCTGAAACCTGGGACAATCCCTAAGATCTCACATCTTCAGTTTTTGCTGTTTGCCAGGATCTCTGCGGTGCAAAATGCAGGATTTGTAGACAATCAACCTTGAGCTTTGGTTTGCGCCACACTGTGCGTCGCTAGCAAAGGGGGCTTGTTCGACTGGGTAATACATGTCGTTCGCTGATCCAGCCTGGATATACAGTACCAGTGCTCCATCCCCTCAATTAGGCTGGCGGCTGGTGAGTCAACCTCACGACCAAAGCAGAAGGCTTGCCCGCCTTCTGCTGCTTACGCTGCTCGAGAATCCCGCGTAAAATGACGACGGCCTGCCTCAAACGCACAGCATAGGGAAACTTTTCCCCGAATCTCGATGCTAGGCTCTGAAACGCTTCACAACACGTGTTTCAGTGGCGCCAGCTCACTGTACGGGATAAGCGAATGGAGGAGAGCAATAGCAAACTGCGAAGTCGCTTGTAATCTCTTCTATCCTGCAGTGCGACTCAGGAACGTCCTGCAAAATTGCTACTATTCTAGGCAGCAACCTTGTGTCCTTGTCCGTCGAGGCTGCTTCGTCTGCTCGTCGATTTAGCAGTTCGACGTATCCATGTAACGCATAGTGAAACCAAGTCAACTCAATCCGTCGCGTCTAGGGCTGTTGAAGCTGGAGTGATGGTCCCAAAGTTGCACTGTTACTGCAAAACCGTCTTTTGCACCTGTCGACAAGTCCGGTCACTCTTGAATCCTCGCTTTAACCCACAGATAACCCTAGGAAGCCGCTCCTAAGTAGTAAGATGCCACACGGTAGGGTCTCGCGCGCGGTGGCGCGGCTGCTGCGTCCGTTCCACCGCCATCACGACAAAGCAGCGGCCGACGACACGTCCTCCAAGCGCCAACGAGGCTCCATAGCGTCGACCAACACGTCGTCATCAACATGTTCCACGTCCTCGTCATCCTCACGCAACAGCAGCGCATTCCGCGGCGTCTCGGGCGCGCGCGTCTTCACATTGAAGACCGACGGAGACGGTATTCCACACTCGGTTCTTATGCCTCCTGCGTTCTTCCGACAGCTACGTGCGTTTGTAGAGCAGACAGCGGCGTTGACGACAGGAGAGCAATACCGTGCGAGCCACAAAGGCCCTGAACCTTCACTATCCAACTCTAGAACCACGCTCCGCTGGAGAGGAGACTTCAGCACCAAGACGATTGATAAGCTTACGATTATTCTCACTGAGGACGATTCAGACGGCTTTGCCAGCAGCATCGGAAGAAGATCAGCCAAGGCGATGCCCCTGGAAACAGCCGCTAAGGCGATGCTGCAGCTGTGGAAGTGCTGCATGCAGATCCTGGATGTTCTAGCGGACGGCGCCGCTCCAGAACCATCGTTGAGACACACGATGGCGCACTCACGGGATGTTGCAATAGCAGCAGCGAATGAGAAGAAGCTCCACCTGGAGCAGGCTGTACTGACGTTGTTGGCACTGGTGATCAGGAGGCAAGAATTTGATGCACTGCTGGTGGCGGCTGGTCACGGCGGGTGCAAAAGCCACAAGCCCACGGAAGAATCGAGACACGGCATGACTCGCTTGTCAAGGCGGTTGTCTCGCCACTCGAGAAGATCGCGTAGCACTTCCATTACAGCCAAAAGTGGCAAAAGGGCTCCCCAACCGACCCCATCGGGACAAGTGACGAAGGGTAAGCGTGGCCAAGACCGCACTGCGCGACTTTGTGACTCGGTCCACCATTTCCTCGAGCTGCACCAGTCGACGCTGCAATATGCCTTTGAGACAGTCCACGGCCCCATCGATTCCAGTAGCAGTCAAACGGAATTCAACCCGTTCGACCAGCACCAAGTACTTCTGTCTGCACTCGTGGCTACGAGCTACATGCGCGTCCCGCGTCTGCGGAGCTACATGTTGGACAACTTGAGTAACCTGGTGCCATCCACTGCGTTCAGCAGTACGAAATCGCTTTCGTTTTCGTTTGTTAATTCGCGTGGCCGTGGCAAATCGGTGCTTGATGACAAGCTGCGTCTCACACCATACAATTGGCACCTCAGCATGTACCCACAGTGTCAAAACCTCCTGACGACCGTGAACCGTGGAGATCGCTGGGCACCCTCCACTGACATACTTTACCAGCTCATGAGTGACACCGACGGGTGCATGTTGGTTCTTGCTCAGATTTTCAAGCAGCTCACAGGCCAGCAAGTCCTGGGGCGTACAGACTGGAAAAATATTCCAGGTGCTGAATTGCTCAGGGATGCGGCTTTGGAGATTTCCAAAAGCCTTTTTCAGGCCGAGCTCCAGCAACGCGAACCGAAGTGGCAAGATACCATCGAGGAGAAGGTCGGCAACGAAACTGCCTCAGCCACTGGGAAGGATCCCCAACCATTCCGCGACTCGTTCTCGCTGTTGGACGGGTCACTGGAGGAAGTCAACACTCCGAATGCATATTTTGCTGTCCAGGTGACGTCGATGATGCACGAAAACACTGGGTTTATCCACGAGTACCTGATGACTATTTTACGCTCCACCAACTACATGCTGCCACACCACGTCATTCTGTGCCTGCAATACATGGAGAAGCTGATGTTGGAATTTCCAGCTTTCTTCGTCAATGAGCCAGCAGCTAAAGATTTTCTCGTCCTATCGACCATGGACACATCCAATCCTCGCAACGAACCCCAGCTGGAACAATCGTGCGCTGACATTGAAACGCTGCGCTACGTGTTCTCATGTCTGCTGGACTCGGAACATTTCGAGATTCTCAAGGCAACAGAGCTGTTCCTGCTAAAGAACTTTATGGGGTTTTCGGTCTCGCTCCAGCTCCAGCTTACGGACTTGCTGGCGACACATGTGAAGCGACTCTTCCTCCACTGGAATCGTGACGTGCGCTACTGCTACTACCACATCTTGCTGTATTTGACGTACCCCGGCAACCGCCTGGTTCTCGGTGCCAAGTCGGACGAAGTACTCATGGGCGCCGATGCTTCTCGACTGTTTGAGATCCCAGGACTAGTCCGTACCGCTGGCACTGCAAACTGGGACGCATTCGACATCCCACTTCATCAAATTGTAACTCGCTTCACGCAAATGACCAAGCGCCGCCAACGTGCACGGCAATCAAGAACCTGGGTAGATGCTGTGCCCTGGCCTGTTGTACAACGCTCCGTCACGGAGTACAAGACTCACGTGAAAACGTACTTTGCCTACGCGCAGCAGGTTTCCATGCACCAGCGCGTACCAACTCCTGTGTTCTCTGTCAAGAACGGAGAGAAACCGCCCTCTCCTGTCGCCGAGACGCCTCGTGCAGCTGTCCTAGCATGAAATACTAGATAGGATAGTCCAACGTGTGCATCATGTCAAAACGATGCAACCAGTATAATTATTCATCAATGAACAACCAACATTGTAGCAGCAAAACCGCTGTCCAAAGCACCAATGCCTTTCGGTGGTCGCACATCAACATTTCCGTATCAACCAATAAGAAGTGTCCATTTCCAGCCCCACATAATTCTCGGCAGTTACGATGCGCTCAACAGCGACCATGATCCTGCGTACAAGTGGACGCGCGTTCTCAACGACTTCTATCAGCCGTCGGGTGCTGTGCTCTCTGAAAGACCTACAGAACCTGCAGGGAAAAGGCCTGAAGTTCCCTTTGCACCCTCCAGAGTCGAAGGAAGCTGCACCAACGGCTGACGTAAAATCAACTACGAAGCCTCGTCGACGTCGTGATCTGCTGGCCACCGGCTTCGTATTTATCAATGAGAAGACGCAACAACCACGAGCATTCATCAACCGGTACTTGAACATTGTCTTGGTTTCATGGTTAGGATGCAGTCTGATGCATTTTTTGGCGTTGACAGGTGTCCACACGCGATGTTGGAGCTGGACTTCGATGATAGCGACTTCTTCTGCGAAGGATTCATCCACTGCAAAGCCCATGCGGCATTTTTCGACCCAGACACAGGAATCTGTCTCCAGGGTCCTATTTCTTCACGAAAGGCATTGAGGGTGCGTGGTGTTCGTATTGGCATAAGCGACAAAACTTTACCCATTATTATCCGCTGATGCCTTGTGAACAGGGTCTGGATGAGCTCCAAGTAGAGATCGAGGGTGACGAAGTCGTATTGCTGGACAAGCAGGCCAAGGCAAGGTTCACCTCTATGCCAGCCTACGACAGTCAAGAACCAGAGGCCTACAAACACGAGAAGCAACGAGAGCTTGCAGAGGCGTTGTCAAAGCGAACAGACATGTCCGAAGTGGAGCAAATGCAACAGAGCTTGCATGAAAAGACGATGGCACGGCTCAAGCAATACGAACAAATAGACAGCCTAACGCGCAGTCCAAAGAAGTAACCACCAAACGAGCGATACTCTTTTTGTGCAGCGAATCTAAAGTCTCACCGCTACGTGTGCAGCCTGCAACTTAGACACGGCCGTATCTGAAGCAGAAGCACCAGCACGAGTAAAGTCAACCTGGATAGACTGCACGTAGGATTTGAAAGTGCAGCGTAAATGCACTATGCCGCAGCATAGATACTCGAGCGTCAAAGACAGCGGCACAAGCAGCAGCTGGAAGTTGAGCTTGGGCTGAACGAGCCACAGCAGATCCAAGCAGAGCACCGTCAGCTAACGATCGTCAGCCAACGTTGCGTATCCGGACACCAAGGAGTCACCCAAGCAGACTTAACAACTCCAAGCAGCCCGCATGCAGGGTAACGTCAACCGCGTGGAGCAAAAAGACACGAGCCGGTCACGCCGGATCTACAACTTGCACGACCAGCGTCGCGCATGTTGCTGCGGCATTGGAGAAAGAAGCGCTCGGTGAGGATTGTGTTGATGGCGAGAACAGCGTTGTGCCCAAGCGGTGATTTGAAATAGCAAGTGCTTCGTGAGCAGTGCTCATGCGCTTGTACTGCGCAGGTCTCCGGCTTCAACTTGCATCCCCAATGGCAATGAAAGGCACTGCCAACTTCGGGCGTTCGTTTGACAGTTGTGCAATGACTGTAAACGCCCATCAGTGGCTCCTACCACACTAAAATGGTTGGCCTTGCGTCATTCTGGCTTGGCATTCGGAGCTGCTTGCAGTCCGGCGGTGTGCTCCACACTTTGCCTTGCCGGTTTTGCGGACATGATGTGCAAAATTGCAATTCAGTGGATTCGTCGGTCTACAAGCTACTGCACCCGACTTATCTCCCTAACTCTCGCTTATTCCCACTTACATCCGAAAATATCCACCTTACAACTCCAAGTAAACTATCTGGCTATAGACGGGTGTTCTAACGCTTTTTCAAACTGCAACTTATGTAAACACTATGTATCGGACGCATACGTACGGCGTGTCACTCAAAATCTTTAACTGGGGACCACGCACGGGTACCTGTATCTGGCCATTCTCACTCTTCCCTCGAGCTCCAGACATCTCCACACTCTTAAGCCAATGGTGGCCATCACGAACGACAAGAAGGCAGGCACCGGTGGTGTAGTAGCGGCGCGTCTGCTGGGCTCCACGTGCTCCGGCTTGTGCGAACTGATGATCTTCCACCCGGTGGACACCATCGCCAAGCGCCTCATGACCAACAAGGAGCCCATGCACGGCATGTCGGGCATCAACAAGGTCATCTTCCGCGACGCCTACGAGAAGCCCGTCTTTGCGAGATACCGCTCGCTGTTCCCCGGTCTGGGCTTCGCTGCCGGTTACAAGGTCTCGCAACGTATCTACAAGTTCGGCGGACAGCCAGTGGTCAAGGACTACATGAGCAAGAACCACGCGTCGTTCTTCGAGCACACATTCGGAGAGCGTAACGCTAAGACGATGATGCACGCTTCGGCCGGAAGCCTGATCGGTATTGGTGAGATCGCCCTGCTGCCTCTGGATGTGCTCAAGATCCGTGCGCAGACCAACCCGGCTGCCATTGCCGGCAAGGGCGTGGCCCACATCTTCAAGACGGAGGGCTTCGCACTGTACCGTGGTGCTGGATGGACGGCTGCGCGTAACGCGCCTGGTTCCTTTGCTCTGTTCGGAGGCTCAGCTATGGCCAAGGAGTATATCTTCCAGCTGGAGGACTACAACAGCGCCACGTTCTTCCAGAACTTTGTGGCGTCCATTTCGGGTGCTTCGGCTAGTATCATCGGTACGTTGTTGCAAGGTTTAGTGCTCTTGGTGGATGTTTTTATTGATATTTGTTGTTTTTTGTGTTGTGCAGTGGCTCAGCCGCTTGATGTGATCAAGACGCGCATCCAGTCTCGTCCGTTTGACTCCCCGGAGAGCGGCATGTCCGTTGTTCGCAACCTCCTCAAGACTGAGGGCCCTGGTGCTCTGTTCAAGGGTCTAATCCCTAAGCTGTCGGTTGTTGGACCCAAGCTCGTGTTCTCGTTCGCTGTGGCACAGCACCTCATCGCGTACTTCGAGAAGTCCTTTGCCTAAGTAAACGAAAAGATGTCAGCACGCGAGTGATAGAAGAAGGAGAGGAGACTCGCCCCCCGGCTCAATTGACCATCGTGCCGGTTCCTTCGTTCTGCACCAAGTCTCGTGACCATTTATAAAGACGTAATGTTGCAAGTTCTTACGTTGCTGTTTTTGCGGTCATGCTTTCTATTGGAGAAGTTTACAGTTTGATGCTCAGTACAGTGCGGACGAGAACGAGAGAGACTCCACCAGCAGCGGTGACAATTGCGAGCAGAGCGAACGCAAGTTTCCACTTCCAAAGACGGCGAGACTGCTGTGCGAAGGCGTGTTGGGGGAAGTACAACTGCAGTACCGACGCCAACGACTCATTCCTCCCTACTGGACGGCCATCCGGACGCTCCACACTTGTCGTTTCCAGTAGGAACTGTGCTCGCAGTCCGTAGTGATCGGACAAGTGCGTGATCGGTAATTGATGATGAAGGCGTTGACTATCGTCTTCCGAATCGCTATCGTCGGTAAGCTCCTGCACGGTACAATGATCAACCGTAGTGCCCTTCTCAACCAAAGTCAATCGGAACCGTGGAGAGGCGGACTCGAAGCTTGTACTGTCTTCAGCATCTTCTCCGTTACTGTCCGTGTGCGTGTCAGTGCTAGGAAGAGTAGTAGCCGGATCATTGACACCAGGGATGAAGAACATGTAGTCGATGCACTTGCCATCCTTCTCCAGCGACAACGGATCCTGCTTATGGATAAGTGAGGAGTGACCGTCACCATTAGTGATCGGGTGAACTTCCTCGCCGAGCTTCGTGGTGTCACATCGTTTCATGAGGTCGATGAGCAACGGCTCCGCTTTGTTGTCTGCTTCGACGGTTTTTCCCGCCTCCCGCGCAAAGTTCAACCTCGCCTCACGCACCACGCGCTCAAAGTCGGTCACAAGTTGCTGATACACCTTGCTCTCTCGACAGCGTGTGGACATCGCTCTCCCAGTTTGTGCGTCGTGGAGGAGATCGTGCCGTGCGTCCAGGTTGAAGTCGCCCGTGATGAGGACAGGCACTCCAGGATCATCTCGGATTGTTCGAGCAATGAATCGGTGCATCTCTTGGAGCTGTGCAAGGCGAATAGCGTACTCCTTCTGGTTGTCGCCAGCTTGAGTGTGTGTAGTGAACACGTGTAGCGAGTCCGAGAGGTCTGGGGAGAGTTGGATGCGAGCGTAGAGCACACCTTTGGCACAGATCCCGTCACTGCCGGAGCCCTGGGCGTACGCGAGCTGGTCCCGTTCTACGATCGGGTAGCGACTAAGGATCAGCAGTCCTCCATCAATGAGGCGAGAGTCCAGCAGTCGTGGCCAAACGGAGCCGCAATGGTAGCGGAAGCCCATGGCGTAAGCATCCCGTACAAAGCGCTTCTGTCTGGGTCCGGCCTCAAACATCTCCTGAAGGATCACCACGTCGAACTTTGCCATTTTACGGAGTAGTAAAGCCACTCTCAAGTCTTTATAGTCGCCTTTCTTGAACCATTGACCGCTGTGGATACCCTCCGGGCGACAGAAGATCTGGTTGAATGTATCAAAACACCTCATTAGATCAGATTCTGCCACGTCAAACAGCGCTACCACCACGTACGTTCATGCTGAGTACAGCGAGACGCTCCTGTAGCTTCACCATGGCTCTCTAGTGGCTGGAAGGGGTGGAGTTGAGGAGAAAATCGCAGTCTACGGCTCCACACACGTCGAGGTCTCTGCTGCGACTGGCGACGAATTGAAGAGTGTCGGTTCTACTGCACCAGACCTCGACCGTTATAGAACTGAGCATGGCTATTGGTTAAAATATTGATCTAAATACAGTGATTGGCTATAACTCGTCTCGAGATGCTGTGCGTACGTGGAGTTCAAGCTCAGATGCACTTCCAGCGTCGCAACTGGAGATCACATCCAGTTGTCGTTGTAGCGTCTCCAGTGTTCGCTCTGCCTCTAGAACTTGGGTCTTTCGTGCTTCGGCCATTGCACAGTATTTCGATACAAAAGATAATTCTTGTGTTTTGGCGGTGATCTCTGCTCGAAGCTCCTTTTGGCGCTGAGTGAGTTGCGCCTCATAAAATTTCAGTTCTCCAGCTGCGGAATTGACCGCATTCATCTGATCACTTTGATTCCGAATGAATTGCGTTGTCTGGAGCTCTTCCTTGATCTCAAAAGCGTCGATTGCTTCGGAGGTGTTGAAAGTCTCAGATCCTGCAAAGCAGACGATGTCGCGAAAGAAACTTCGTGAGCGGAGGCAAGATCGGTAAACCAGCACGACAACTCACCGATTGCAGTCATTTCCTGTAGGACTGCGTCGATGTGACGCTGGCGTGCGATCTCCTGGCTGGATATCCCTGCTTTCTCAGCGAGAACGGCACGAACGACGCATGGTTGAACGTCTTCTTCCCAGGAGAGATTCGAGTCGCCGTTAACTGGTTCATCCGTGTTGAAGTGGCTTACTGTTATGACGGACTCTGCGTCTACACTCACCCCGACGCCACGACGTCCACCGTCTTCCCATTGTCCGATGTACTTGTCCCCAAGCGTACCGACATAAACTCCATATCCGTTTGCTACTCCGCCTCGAAATTCCCCCGAATAAGTTGTTCCATTTGACTGTAGCTCTACTCCTTCTCCATGTTTCATGCCGTCCTTCATCCCACCGGAATATGTCGACCCAAACACAGAGAGGAGAACTCCCACACCGTCAGGAACTCCGTCTGCAGCATAAAAACATTAGCACAGCTAGCAAATGTCCAGCGTAACAGTGAACAAGCAATTACCATCGTTCACTTCGCCATGGTAAGTTGACCGATCGGTTAATGATACCGTCGCCACCTTCACCGTCGGAATCAGATCCAGAACTTCTCCAGTCTCCACTGCTTGGCTTTGCTCAATAGTATTACGACTTGCCACACTTGACCCCGGTCTACTTCGACTACTGCGGATGGAGGCAACACTATCATTTACCAGAGAAGACACGGACATGTTGCCGTTTACGTCAGTCGTGCCAGGTCCGTACGTCCTTTCGTGGTAAACCCTCTATCTATGGGTTTGTATTGCACTTCAACTTGTGAACTTTGATACGCCATTGACCATTTTGCCTGTCAAAGGCAAATAAGAACCATCAGGAATACGTCAAAATGGCTAACATGAAGCCTCCAAGCTCGAGATCTGGGTACGTTACAGCTTAAAGTCATGGTTAACACTCTTAAATCTGCTTCCGATGGCCTCTGATGGGCTCCGGAAACGAACTGTGCTTTGTTTTCCTGGTGTTGGCAATGGTAGACCGGACGAAGATGAAGCATTCGGGTGGAGACTATTCTACGACCGACAGCGCAACTTGGTCTATTATCTGCACAGCTACACAGGCGAAGTGCGCTGGCCACGACCGGAGACTGTAGGCTTCGTCATGCACGGACTCAAACCACTTCCTGCCCAAACTGTGGGCACTATCGATCCCAGAACGGACACTGGCATGGTCAACCCAGACATTTGGAGCCCATACTATCCACACGTAGTGATGCTTCCTTCTGGCCTGGTGCAAGTGCATCCTGGCTTGGACTCAGGAGCACAAGGAGCAGCAGAAATGTGGTGTGGATACAACCGGTTCCCACTTCGAAGCTATGCATTTCCAGAGCAATTGAACGCACAAGACAGTAGTGCAGCAGCGACAATGCAGTCTGGACCGAGAATGCTACCACCCACTTGGGAAGACTCACGTAGTGGCTCGCCGTTCTTGCCGCCTTATCCAGTGGCGATTCTCGGGCATGAAACAGAGGAGAAGCGACCAGTAACACAGTCTCCTCTTCATCTTGAAGAGCAGTTCCAAACGTCTGTAGTTGATACCCCACGCAGCTATCGACAGCCTCAGAGTGGCGAACTCAGACGAGTACAGAGCTCAATGGATTGGTCAGTCAGCACCAACACTGCAACGAGTACATCAGCTATCGACCGCAAGCAACCAGGTGAGAGAATTTTTTTTCCAAGCTCGTGATCTTCACGATTTTGAATCAGTTTTGCAGCAGGATTCCCAGCACCGACTAAAGAGAAGAAGGAGCACAACCGCAAAGGATATCTCCTTCGTCAGGCGCGTAAGATGATGCGAGATGGCCCCAGCTCAACCCCCGCAGCTTCAACTCCAATTCCGTCCACATCAACCAAACAGCGAAAGACATCCGAGGTGCTTGACAACGCTAAGCTCAACTTCTCCACCCGAGAATCGAACGGCCAGAAAGACGACTTGAACACTTACAACAAAGTGTCACCGCCCTATTGCTGAGTGAGACCCACCACCAACCACGTGAGAAGGAATCTATTTACTCGAGAGAAGACCCCACAGCAACGTTTCCTAGACTTCCTGATAACCTTGAAATCGTACTTAGCGTTTCCATTTGAGCAATACCTATGATGCGAAGAGCTCTCTTGGCGACGGGCGGTTCTCGGTACCGATGCGCTGCTAGTGAACTCTCAGCGACTGCAGGGGTTAATGAACGTGATATTTGTGTGTTTGTGACAGCATTTGCCGCTTGTCGGCTATGCAGATGCGAGAGAAAATCACAGTCCCGAACGCTGGAGGAGAGCGACGTCGACGTCTCAAGCCGAAGATGCCCAAGAGCAAGTGAGTGGACACTACTGTTAGTTTACTGTTGTTGTCCATTGGAGCAGTTGACTGAGGAGCTGCTGAACAGGTTTACGGCGCTGTCGACGGAGTTCCTGGATCGTGTTCAGACTGCAGTGGAGCCACTCTACCCGCCAGTGAACGAAGAGTTCCAGCTCCAACGTGATGGAAGTACGTTTGCACTGATATTGTACTTCTGTAGCTCCAAGCAACAGAAGCTACTAGCTTGTTTGTTGACTAACTCGGACCACCGGGACAGATAACGAATTGGCTATTCGTACCAACGCCACGGAGTTCGTGATCAAGGTCCTGCCTTCCAAGCAGCAGATCGAGTTTTCATCTCCAGTTAGGGTGAACTTGTGGCTTTTTGTGATGAGCCAATTTCTTGCTGACAGTTCATCCGTTCATTACTAGGTCTCTGGCCTGCGCACTTACCAGTGGAACGCGATGACCAAAAGATGGGAAGACGAGGTAAAACAACCGAATGCTGTCTGTACAGGTTTCTACAAGTACATGTACTTACCGACGTTTTGGTGTACAGGCTGACTCGCATGACATCGAAGGGCTACTCACACGCGACTTGATGCGCTTCTGCGCTGGGATTCCGCTCTTTTAGAATCTGTAAGGATCAACACAACGGATATTGAAACCTACCACAGACAACGCGAACTGGAGTGAAGTGGGCGAATAGACTTCTACTTTACGAGTGCCCACGCACCACCGAGCTGTTCGCATCCGTTGAGATTTTCTTTTTTGTCAAGTTGAGTACTGCATTGAACCTTGCTTTCTGCGTCAGCTGGCACCTGAGCCTATTACTCCAGCGTCTTCAGCAAGCGGAACAGCCCAGCTGCCTCGCGGATACGACTAAACTCGATGCAAAAAGCCTGCACCTCAATGATCAAGTCCTATGTCAAGACAAAACAAGCAAGCGTTAGAGATCAGAAACATCAGCTACCCTCTCCAGTTCTGGACGTACCTGCACGTTAATGATCTTGTTTCGGATCAGCGACTGCAGAAAGACACACACAAGACGCACAAGGCGGTTCTGCATGTACTTGTCTTTGATGTTCTCGCACGACGAGATGCAGTTGGAAATGTACAGGTGAATGAACTCTGTCGGCAGATCCACGGCCGTCGTCAAGCGATTCACGACCTCCATCGAGTGGAGAGACATATCCATGTTCACTAGTGCTGAGAGGTATTCTGTGATCTGGTTGGACGACATGAGCTTCAGCAAGCAGTCGATGGCCAACATCGGGTTGTTCTCCACTAGATCCGGCAACCGCTGGGGCGTCAAGGAGCAGTGATACACGAGTTTCGGGTCCGCCTCGAGCTCTGCAAGTACCTTTTGCTGCAGTGACGGCACTAGCGGTTTCTGAAAAGCACGTAACATAAGCTCCCGCAAAGCGATCCCATGGGTCGAGTCAAGCATCGTTGAGTCCCACAACACCGTCGGGCAGTAATCTGGATTCAACCAAATCAATTCCGTCATATCTGGCTCAAGAATTGGCGGTGCAGGACGCATAAATGTCGGCTCAAAGCTCAGCAGAGACAGAGATCCTGTAGACGACGCGCTTGCAGTAGTGCTAGGTGCCGCTGCAGGGGTACCAGACGGAGCTTCGGCGTCACTTAACAAGCTCATTTCCTCCAGTGACAGTGCTTCAAAGCATGGCAAATTCAAGGAGCTGACTTCGTTCGGCGGAACCTGCAGATTGGCGCCATTGTTCACGTGTTCCTGCAAGTCGAACTCCGTGTCTGTCACCACATTGCGGATACCTGCTGCACGAAACTGCGGCACCGATGGTGTGCGCTCCAAGTAGCTGTTTCTCATGGCTTCAACGTCAAACTGAACTGGCTGCGACGGATTCGCTCGGAATTCGGTCATTAACTGCTTTGCCGTCTTTTTACTCGACTGGATTAACCCACAACAAATTCCACAGCGTCAGTATCTCCTTCTCCTTTTCACAGGAATTAGAAATTAATTTTGCAATACGCACATCACGTGAGGCGCCTGTAGCGGACAGCAGATGCACAATGAACTTCTTCTCGCACAGATCGCTACTTTTCTCCAGTGCATCTAGGAATACCGGCAGAAATGGATTTGTTGTGGTGCCTTCATTGCGGTAAAGATCGCTCAAGATTGACAAGCCCACAATGCGCTGCAAAGTGAACAAATCAACAATTAGTCAGTTCTCAGTCCTTGAAGCTGCCGTATATAAACTGCTGACCTGTGAACTGGTGAGCAGGTTGTCTTGTAGCAAGATGCAGATAGTGCAGCCCACTTTGAAGTGGTCGTTCTTGGTGAAAGTGCGCAGGAACATGCTGGTCACTTGCTCCAACGGCTTGTCGTCCTCCTGCAACAGTATCAATACATCAGCTTTAATGCTCTTTAGAAACAGCATCAATTCATTTCTAATATTTGTCTAAATGGCCTCTTCATCATAAAGAAGACTCAATTTTACTCTTATCTCCCTCCTTATCACAAGGATTTTAAGAGCAATACGGGACGAAAAAGAGTGCTGACAGCAGGGTACGCACATTGAGGATGGCCAGAAGTGGCCGCAGCTCTCGTATCTCCAGCATCGCAAGCAGGGGAACAGGGGGACGGCGTCAACGGAGGCTTCTCACTAGTGCTTCAGTGCTTTGGTGTCGCCGTAATGGGAGGAGGCGGCTACTAATTTGAAGGGGCCGCTATTCGAGTGGGAGTCTTAAGTTTGCATCATGTTTTTTTAAACCGACTGACCGTACTTAATAAATGCTTCCAGGTCTCTGATTAGTATAATAAAATGCATCCGAACTTAACAACATGCACTAAGTTTTTTTGACACGCATCGATGGCTGCTTCCTCGTTCCTGGCGCGTGTGCGTCCCTCGTGCTCTAAACTGGTGGAGAATGAGAGCTCGTCGGTGCGAATTAACGCGGACAAAGTGCGCGCGTTCGTGGAGGATCTGGACGTGAAGGAGTTCGAGCAACTTGCGGAGCCTATGAACTTCCCTCTCAACTTCCGTTCGCAGCAGGACGAAATCAACTTTTTGAGTATGTTTGCA
This sequence comes from Phytophthora citrophthora, assembly GCA_031305395.1. Taxonomy (NCBI): domain Eukaryota; phylum Oomycota; class Peronosporomycetes; order Peronosporales; family Peronosporaceae; genus Phytophthora; species Phytophthora citrophthora. The sequence goes on from JASMQC010000032.1 coordinate 586,497, forward strand.
TTGTACTTAGAGGCTCTAAATGTTGCTGAAGGGTTGTGTTGATGATTGCAGCGCTGTATGGACTACTGAACTTCGGTAGCGGCTTCCGGAAGGACCTGCACAAGTACACGGACCGAGGAGCTCATGACACTATTGTGAGTATCTTTTGTGAGAGAATTGGGTGGAAAATGGAGAATGATCTGTTTCTCTTTGTTGTGCAGGTGTTCGGACTTATTGGCATGTACATCTCAGTGCCCAAGCTGGACGCCCAGTTCATGCAGAACTTGAGTATCGACCTGGTAGCAAACTACTTCAGCATCCCGTTGGAGCAGGATGAACAAATATCTCCTGGAATCTACATGGCCAAGCCGGTACGACACCTGATGATGAATGGAGGGTATTCGGTGGATTACTTACTGTTGTCGTGGTTGGTCTGGTGCAGGGGCCATTGAAGCCGCTGGCTGTGATACTCCAAAAGATTCTAAACGAGAGCGGACAGAAGCTGATTGATCTGAAAATGGAGGATTTCGGAGCGTTCGTTCTTGCCAACCTCTCGCCGAAAACCACTGGAGATCTGGAAGAGAAAGAAGCGGTCGGTACTGGTCCCAGTGCAGCGTATCTTGTGGATCGATTTGTGGAGACATTCCCGGGTTTTGACGACCATTACGAGATCCACGGTGAAGAAGTGTATCTCCTCAAGCGTGCTCAACTCTCTGTCGCGTGCATTTACCGTCGGTTCAAGGTAGGGAGCTGTTAAGAAGGCACGAGAGGCCAGCAACTAATCAACTTAAATGCCTGACAGGACTCGGAACCGAAGCTGACGTTTGCCGATATCAACGAGCTGACGGCATTCAGTGACAACGTAAGAGAGGAACCTCAAGTCGAAGCTCTGTTCTGTTAAAATTTTAACCCTCTACGATATTGTTCTTGTACAGGTTCTGCCGTGTGTGCTACATGCTCTGGGCGTTCTTGAGGTAATAGAAGCTGCTTGCACTTACTGTATTGAGTTCAAACAAATCTTAACTCATTGTCATTATCCCATCAGTATGATGCAGAGCTGGAGGAGCGGATCAAGCGCGGCGAGGAACTTCCTGCCGGCCAACAAGAGTGCGAACTTCGTGCCGCTGCAGTCGTAGCAAGTGATCTCATCGTAGCAGAGAGTGAAGGCCGTCTCGGTTCTCTCGAGCTGGACTTCTACCTGTGGCGTGTAGGCAAGGAGGAGCGTTTCCGAGGTATCGAGCGCCATGCCACGCGCGACACCTTCTTCTACTGAGTTTGACGTTTCGATCACCGAGCCTCATCTACGTGAAGGTAGCTTTAAAACCACGATAATTTTCACACGCGGCTGCCTCTGCCGGGCTTCAACTCGTGTCCGTCTTCGATTTGCCACACCTGAGTCAGGTCTATCGGCGGGGCAGAAGCAAGCAGGGACGGCGCGAAAAGTATCGCAACTCATCGAGTTGACCACGCTTCGAGCCCTTCCCGAATCTTCCTCGCTATCCTCTTCTTTGCCCGCAAAGATGGGTACTCCCACGACGCAGCCGCCGACGTTACCTGCATGCGCTCGCTGCCCTCAGCCACTTGAGCTTTCTCTCTGCGTATCGAAGAGCTCGCTTCGTTCTCTACATTACCGCAGCAAACACACTGGAAATCAGGCCAAAGTGCTTGACAGCCACACGTGTGCAATTCAGCGCCGTATCAGATTTCTCAAAGCAACCATTAACCAGTTCGCAATGGGCGACGTACATGTAGACGACGTTGTGCTGCAGCGAAGAGCTTCATCGTTCATCAAGGAGAAGCCCAGTCCAAGCCATCGGGTATTGACAGCAGATGTCACGAGACCCCCAGGTCTCCCACTACGGCAACGCTCACTGGGTGCAATGCCTGGAATGGCTCGTTATCGCTCCGATTCGGCGCGTCTCAGTGTCTACAGCACGTCCGGCACCGCGTACGAGAGCGTCGTAGTGGTCGGACACGTGCACGGCTCGGACAACGTCGTGTACTACCTGCTGGAGGTGCGTTCGTGGGAGATGCCGCTCGAAGGCTACGTGGTGCGGCGTAGGTACAACGATTTCCATAAATTCTATCAAGAACTGGCCAAGTTGATGCCCTCGCAACGTCCTCGAAGCAGCACCAGCATTGGCTTCGGGCTCTACTACTCGTCGCTACTGTGCAATCCCTTGACAAAAGGAAAACCTGAAGCCTCGCCACTGTGGTCACCTGTACGGACAGAGGACAGTCGACCTAATGGTACCGATCAGAGAAGAGGATCATGGATCAGTGACGGTAGCAGCAACTCGCAGCCGCAGCAAGTGGACGAGTTCGATACAAGAAGCAGTGCGCCGACTGCACTGACCGAAGAGTTTCAACCAAACGGTGGCGTGTCCAACTACAACAGCAATGCGGTGCTGCCTATGGAAGACGTCAAATTCAACCTGGCTGGACGTCCGTGGCTTCCACCCGTGCCAAGTGGAGGTATGTTCACTGTGTTCACCACGCGTCACGCTCTCATCAATTACCGCATCGAGCAGTTCAACCACATTCTGGCCGCTGTGATGAGCGACAAGTCCAGTGATGTGGCTAAAGTACTGATGAACTTCATCCAGGAGAAACCCGATGCACAGGCGCAGACATACACGAACTTGTCCGAGTACGCGCCTATCGACATCCCGTTAAACGTGGAGCGCTGTGCACGACGGAGAGCCATGTCCATGGGCAAGCGCCAACTGCGGGACCAAGCTTCCTCACCCGTTCCATGACAGACGACGACGTGATCGACCAACATAGTGATGTAGAGTAGCGATAGAGGACTTCCGTGTAATGTACGACGTGCAAACCTTCCTATGACGTGAAGCCTGATACAAATACGGTAAAATGCATGTCAAAGTGTAGCCATTCACAACATGTAGCCATTTTCGAATGCAACTTCAACTTAGTGACATAGCCAGCGTGCTACTATTAGCCGAACTCAAACTTGATACAGGGGCATTATCGCTTTAGCTATCAAGGTGTGAGTTGATTGCTGCGATGAAGCTGCTTCTATTGCTTTGGACTGCGTGTTTGTGTGGTGCTTTGGGTGATGATACTTACAACGTGATCATTGTGGGGTCTGGGCCTGGTGGACTGGTGGCAGCTGAATACCTCACTCGTCAATCGGATATCTCTTTGCTGCTGCTCGAGGCTGGTAATGTATCTCTACAGAACACTGGGGGTACAGATGTGCTGTCGTACTCGGAGTCCAAAGGCTGGACGAAGTTCGACATCCCTGGGGAATTCGACAACACCATTTACAACAGCGAGAACGAAGGTTATCGAGTGGATTGGATCGATCAGGCCTCCATTTGGTTAGGTAAACTCCTCGGTGGATGCTCGTCAATCAGTGCCGTTCAATATTTCCGCACACCTGACGACTACGTGACCAAGGCAGCATGGCCGTATAGCGCGGAGGTGGTGAACAGCGGCTTTGATGCTGTTGAGGAGCTGTCCCCGTATACAGATACACCGTCTGCGGATGGCGAGTATTATCTGCTAGAGGGATTTGATATCGTGAGCTCGGCTTTGGATGGTATCGGATATGCGTTCAAGCCACTGAATGAGGAAGAAGCTAGGAACAACAAGAACAACACGTACGGACACCCACCGTACACTATCAAGGATGGACTGAGGAGTTCACCTGCCAAAGCGTTCTACTCGGAGATAGAGAACCGGGAGAACTTCAAGCTTCTCGTGAACTCAAAGGCGCTGTATATTCAGCATAAGCTAGGCAATGCTACAGGAGTCGTGTACGAGAGTGAAACAGGAGAGACGGCAGCAGTATCATTGACTGAAGGAGGCGTAGTAGTCGTTGCGGCTGGGGCACTAAGCACACCGCAGCTGCTTATGCAGAGCGGTATCGGCCCTCAAGATCAACTTGAAGCACTCGCCTCTGCAGGTTCTTTTGACGGTGTTGGCGAGAAAGATTCGTGGGTTATCAACGAACAAGTGGGAAAGTCGGTTTTTGACGCTGCGGTGGTCTACGCCTCGTTCACTCACGCTGGGATGAAGCCGTTCTTGAACAGACAGCGACCAGAAGAAGCCATCGCGCAGTTTGTCAAGAACCAGACGGGCCCATGGGCAATCCCTGGTCCGGTGATGACGGCCTACGCGACACAAGAGATCAGTGGTCGCGAATATGAGTTCCAAACGACGGTGCTTCCTCATGGATTTGGGGACGACTATGAGACGGATGAAGCGTACACGCTCGCATTGTTGATCAACAACCCAGAGTCCCGAGACTACATCAGTGTTAATGGCAACTCATTCAATGTGGCGACTAATGGCTCTTGGTACTTGTCGACTCCGAACGACATTGCCGCGATGGAGTTCTACGCCGCAAAGATGATCTCCACAATGACTGACGCCGGGTCGGTGTTCCTAGGGAGCAGTGGAGAAATCGACATCTCCAGCTGGGTTTCCAATAACGCTGGCAGTGTGAGCCACCACTTCGGAGGAAGCTGTTATACGGCAGCGGACAGTGCTGAGGATGTCTCCCGGTGTGCAGACGCATCGTTCCGAGTCATTGGTACGCAGAATGTTTACCTCAGCGACGCTAGCCTAATGAAAGAGGGGACGGTCAACCCGTACGCCTTCGTGATGTACATTGGACACCAAGCAGCCAAGAACGTGCTAGACGCCGCCTTCGGAATGAATTCGGACATTGAGGTGGAAGGTGAGACATCGACTGCTAGCCAGTCGTCCTCGACCAGCGGATACGTGCGTGATACTGTTGGTGGAGCAGTGTACTGCTGTACCATTCTTGTTTTAATCTTGCTCTTGGATTAAGAAGGCGTGATACTTCTCAAAGGTTCACCTCCACCGAAATCGTGAAATCGTCGAGCTTTTGCGTCTCCTGTTGGCATGTTGCTCTCGTTGTGATCCACAGACAGAATTTGCAGCTGGCACCTTGTCGTGCAGCCATCGGGCGTTGAGGATCGAGCGTAACAGCTAGGAAATCCCTTCAACACGAAGTTCATGGGAGCACAAGGACACCCTCTTGCAGATGAAGCGAAACCCATCGAAATGAGGCGATCAGCAGGCGAAATTTCAACTCTCCGTTCGCCGACGTCGGCTGGCATGACAACCTAACCAAAAACTAGCAACATGAAAGTAGAAATGGGCAAAATTGGGATGGGTCTATTCGCTCCAAGTTGTAGATAACGAAGAGTGTCAGACAACTTGCCTAGTGTTCACTGAACACTGCTCAGGTTCTGAGTAGCGGTGTACGTTCGACATGTACCTACGCGCAGGACAAAGGTTCTTGCTCACAAAGCCCCGACATACTGCACCATCGTTTCCACACAATTCAAACGTAATGTCGTTGAAAAACTCTGGAAAACCTTTCGTTAGCCACGTCGTCTCTTGCAGGAAAACTTGATGCAGGCAAAGTTGTCCCCGTGTTCCTAGCAGTGCTAAGCTTACATGTAGGATAGCACTGAGCAAGTCTTTTTCGTTGCTGCGATACTGAAATGGGTACGCTCCTTCCAGTTTTGGTCTTCCTCCAAATTAGTCGCCACCTGTTACCACTGAACAACGGAGACCAGACACTTCGTCCACCTTTGGCCCGACTATCTCGCTGCACTAGGGTTCCCGAATGCAAACAGCCAGTTTTGCAAGTCTCTTGTTGGCCCTCTCCTCTTCCTTCGGGTCTGGGCACCACCTCTTTCATTAGCAAACCCACGCTTCCTCCGACTAATTCGGCCAGGTACAATACGTTGCATTCCTTCTCCTTATTGGTGTATTAAAATGTTCTCTTCCCCCCCCCTCCAGGCGCCTTCGGTTGCTACTACAACCTTTACACACGTCGTGAACCAGCGACGTACCATTAAGTGCGTCCAATGTTGGGACGCAACGTTTGTCTCGTGGCGTTGATCGCCGGTAAGTGACTGTGCGTTTCGGTGGTAGGGGGGACTTTCAATGCTGACAGTTGCAACAGTTGCAGTGCAGGTGACGGCGGTGCACGCGGCGTCTTCCATCTGCAGTAAAGCTGAGGAATGTTATGTGAACGGATCGTCGTCCAAGGTTTGTGACCGCACAGCCAAGAAGTGCAACCGATGCATTAGTGAGAGAGAAAGTGACTCGATGTGGACGACGATCGGGGCCTGGACCGAGTACAACTGCTATGCCTACGACGACGGCGAGTGTCCGAAGGGGACGACTGAGTGTTCTGCAAGTACGTTGAGGTCTCTTGTTCACTGCATTTTTAAGAGTGAGAACTGACTCGAGTGTTGATACAGTGTTGACGACATCTAGTGATGATGAAGAGAGCAGCACAGGTTCAGAGGAGGCAGGGACTTCAGACGAGAGTTCCAAGTCGACCTCGACGTCCAGCTCCACCAAGAAGAAGTCTTCTTCTACCAGCAGCGATTCATCCAAGTCAACCAGCAGCAGCACGTCTTCCAAGAAGAAGAAAACTACGTCTTCTTCTTCGTCCAGTGACTCAGGCAGCAGTGAAAGCACATCTAAGACGACCAAACCGACTACGAAGAAGACGACTAAGCCTGCTACGAAGTCTTCTGCCTCGTCGAGCAGCGAAGGTTCGGCTGGCGATGCATCCAGCGCCTCAGCTAGCGCCTCAGCTAGCTCAGAATCTTCCTCTGCTTCTGCATCTGGAGGCTCTAACTCTACCTCACAAAGCTCCGCTGGGAGTTCTGGATCAAAGGACGAACATCCGAAGACCAGCAGTGTGAGCGCAACAGTAGCCCCGACCAACACTGCCACCACCACCAAGTCGACGACTTCAGACTCGACACTCAGTGACAACAGCGCCAAGAACTCGAACACTGCTAGCGCCGACTCAAACTCGGGCGGAAGTAAGTTGGGCTTGATTCTAGGCATCGCAGGAGGTGCCTGTGTGCTCGTAGCCATCGCAGGGTTCGTTGTCTGGAAGAAGAAGCAGGACGACGAGGACTCGGATGATGAGGACGCAGCTTTCTCGCCCAACAAACCGGCTGCTAACCGTACGATGGCCGCGCCGCCTTCTGCGTCGACCGCCACGACGGCGTACACTGCTCAGTCCAACAACTACGACGGCTATAACAACAACTACGGCAACAAGTACGAGAGCCATTACAACAACAACTACAACGGCAACTACGGCGACAGTGGCTACAGCAGCAACTACGCTAGCACCACGTCAACGCAGTACGCTGCCGGTGCTGGTGGAGCGGTTCCTGCCAGCTACGGCAGCCCGTCGTCGATTGATATCGATGCCGACAGCAACATTCGTCGCACGGACAGCATCTTGGGCGGCACTGGCATCATGTCGAGCACGACGTCGAGTGAACAGACCCCGTTCGAGTTCAGCGGAGGCCCCAGTCCCGCCAACAACGACGTGTGGGGCAACGAGGCAGGCAGCTTCCGCCAGAAACGCACCGCGAGCAACGTGTCCGTGGAGTTTTAGGCCGCAGGTTCATATGGTAAGGTAACTCATTCAAGAGGTTTTGTCTGTGAGTACGAGAGTATCAATGATCGTTTGTTCGTTTTCATTGCGCTTGGCGTCTTGAGTATCTATGTGCATCTAACCGTATTGACTTGGAACACGAGGATTTTAGTGTCTTGATCAGTTTTCCACCGTGTAGAGAGAGAAAGCGAGCTGCGACCCGAAACCTGCAGCGAAGCGTAGCGCGTATTTGTGCGCGTAGGGACCACCAGGAGCGAGACGGAGAGGAGTCTCGCCCAGGTTCGGGTCATGGTTCTCAAAGTGCACTACAGGCGGGACGTGTCCATAACGGAGACCTTCAATTGCTGCTATGTCCTCGAAAGCCACAGCCATGGGGTGTCCCGTAAAGCCCTTGGTATTAGCGACCATGAGCTCAGCCAGCAGCTCCGAGCCGAATGCTGTACGCAGCGCCGTCACTTCCGTGTAAGCACAAGAAGACTTGGCCGAAGCGTTAGTGCCCGTCTCGTGGCTGTAGTAGACTCCGTTGCGAGCGAGTTCCTCTCGAGTGATGCCGAAATCACTCTCAACACGCTTTAGAAAGCGTACAAGCTCCTGACCAACGTGATTCGGCTCCAACGCAGCACCGTGGTAAGCTGAGTTACTGAATTGAGTGGCAAGCAGACGCACAGTCTTCTTGTCCGACATGGGGCGCTGTGCGAATGCCAGTGGCGACTCCAACACCAAACCGATTGCTCCACTGCCGACAATCATCCCACTGCGCTTCACATCAAACGGACGAGCTGCTGCGTCCGCAGTCGGAGCGATACAGGCAGCACCAAGCGTGCGGAAGCCGCCACCAATCAACGGCATCATGGTTTCCGAGCTAGCAGTGTCGCTGGACACTACAATCACTCGCTCACACTTGCCAGAATTGATCCAGTCCTGAGCCATACCGACGGCCTGAGTAGCACCTGCACACGCTGCGTTAATCTGCGTGTTGGGCCCACGGACTCCCGTGAGTTGAGCGACTTGAGCGTTTGCAAGCACAAGCAGTCGGAAGAGGATCTTGCGGTCCAACTCGTAAGTAGATTCGCCCTCCTTCTCCCTCTCTTGTTGGTAACGAGAAGTCTCGGACACTGCCGCGTTCATGGTAGGAAACGAAGTGGCGTAGATGACGCCTGTCGAGTCGAGCTTGTCCTCAGGCAAACGCCAGTTACCATCCCTTCCATCAGCAAGACCAGCACTACGAACTGCCTCGAGGCCAGCAGCCACAGCCAACTGCGTAGGTTCATCCATAGAGTTGGCGATCGTTGTAGCAATACCGTAGTCCTTGTCAAGATCAACGTGGTCAACAATTGCAGATACTTGAATGCACTTTTCTCGGGTTGAAACTGGAGACCGCGTCAATTCACCCGTGGCCTTGTCCTTGTGGACTTGAACGATATTCTGAGTCACCATTTTGTCCTTCTCCGCATCAGTAAGCTCGTGGATGCAGTTTTTGCCTTGCAACAGCTTCTCAATAGACTGTTCACCCTCGAACACCTTGGCTTGTCCAGGTAGTCCAACACTCGTGCCTGCAACATACAAAGCACCTGCGAGCTCTTGGGTCGTCTTGATCAAACATTTCTCCTCTTGGTTGTCGCCCTTCGAAGAAACTGTAGCCTTGGAGCGAGCGTAGTAACGACGGCCCATGTCGTCAATCCGGTCGAGATAGAAGTCTCCTTCAGGGATAGAAGCAATCGACTGCGTGAGCTTGAGACCGTTCTTGGCACCGTACGCCCTCTGACGCAACTTCATGCGAGCTGTGTACTCTTCCGGAGTCATTTTGTTGCGATTTTCCAGGCGAGATGGGAGATCAAGAAGCTTGGCAATCTTTTCCAGTGAGAATTTGCCCTTAGCCGACTCAGTTGGCTCTCGTGAACGTAGCACAAACATGGAAGCGAGACTGCCTGAGCCGTACGAGAACATCAGCACCCGAGCACCCAGAGCCAGGTCCTTGGCACGCGCATTAATCAACGTCGCTAGATTCATGTAGACTGCTGCCGTATAGCAATTGCCCAGTTGCTGCGAGGTTGAGCAGCTGGGAACCACTTTAGTCTTGAAGTCCTCCTTTGCAACACCACGAACGGCCAAGTCCAGCTCACGATCGTTCAGTGTGTCCTCCAGAGGCGTGTCCATCCACTTGCTCAACGGGGCAAACTTCTCCTTTGCAGCTTCATCACCACTTTGCAGTAGGCGTCTTGAGTCAAGGTAGAGCAGACGTGCAAACGACTTCTGCACCAGTTTGTTGTACGGCGAGTGAAACACCGCGTAGTCCACAGAAGCTACACCAGGCTCTTTTCCCTTCGTCTTAATCACAGACTCACTCTTCTTGTAGAAAAGCTGGTAACATTCGTCCAGAGCATGCAGATAGCACGCATTGGACAACTTCCCGTCCACCGTAGGGTACTCACTGCTTACATTAGGCTTGTAGAAGTCCCAGACGTTCGTTGCGTGGGTTGATTTGGTCCTACAGTCTAGAACCAACGGTGCATCAGATCCAATGAGCATCGCTACTGCTCCACAGCCACCACTAGGACGTGCAGGACCCTGAGCGTACACTGCAATATCCGTAGCCACTACAATAGCGTATCTTCCGTCCCAGAAGGAGCTGTCGACCCACGCAACTGCGTTTAGTAATGCCGCTGTGCCGCCGTAGCAGGCGTTGATGACGGTAGCTCCGTCCACGTCTGCATTGTCACCGAAAAGCTGCATGAGGACGGTCTTGGTGGATTTACTCTTGTCCACCAGCGTCTCAGTGCCCACTTCCAGTCGTCCGATTTGCTCTGGGCCCACTTGGAACTTGCTCATTAGTCTTGACACGGCATTCAGTGCCAGAGCATTGACATCCTCACGGTCTCCAGGCACAGCCATGCCTAATTGACCCAGGCCCAGCGTGTACTTGCCGCTGCTGACGCCGTCGAAGACCTCCATCTCTTGCTGATCCACATAGTCCGAGGGGAAATGCACCTCCATGGCCAGGATGCCCACGTCGCTTGGGCGCGTAGAGCTCACCATGGCTACTGCTGTGGCTGCGAACTAACCGCAAGAAGGTGACGTGGTCGCGAGCCTACGCTTGAGTGTACCGTATAACTTGACTATCAGACACCCAGTCCCTCCTAAATATGATAAATCCACAAGGGTTAACCTCTCATCTGCCTTTGATTGGCTTAAAATTGTGGCGTGGTGGGTAGGGATATCACGATGATGATAAGAGTACACGTATCAAGCAGGATGAAGGGTAGTTTCAAGTTGAGGACGAGGTAGAGCAGCAACGAGCTGAGCCATGCTAAGCAGAGCGTGATAATAGCCACGTATCTCCAATTGAGGTAACATTGCCACAATCACTAGAGAAGCTCTGGAGACCGAATAACAGCACATCACAACATTTGCAACTCAGCCGCTCATCTATTGGCTTGCGGGCTGGAAAGCCCGAGTGTCGCAGTTCTTAGTTTTGCGTGCATTCGCCTCCCAGATATCAAAAGGAATGTATGAGTATCTCAAACCGAAGGTTCTTCAATTTTGAAAATACCAGGCGTGATGTGGGTACCTGGGCTTCAGTAGTAATAGTGAAGGTAATCGTAAAGCAGCGGTGGCTGGAACCACCTTTCTTTAACATAACTTCACGCGATCTGTGTCGTGATGGTTGACATGAGCTCTGTTTCAAGAGGTGTGGCATGTGGCCACTATCACATGACGATGAGGAAATTCGGTCCGTGAACGATGTGTATGCGTAATTTGACGGTAATTCTTAGTTCCAAACCTAGGATGCTTCTTTCAGGACATTCTTCACGGCGCAATTTGAAGCTCCTTCTGTGCAGACCTTCTCCATCTCCATCACTGAAATACTGCTTTCTTGTCTTGCGTGCTCGTCGGTGGGGTGCAGGTTTCTTATCGATTTTAGGATGCCGCCGTACCTGCTGCACTGCTTATGCTTTCGCACGGCACTTGGTTCCAGAGTTCATTGGGTTTATTCTATGCTTCGTCTTCTGACAACAATAACACAGCGCAGGCCCTGGCAAACGTAGTCGGACTTCCGTCCTATTATATTGTTCAAAACACGTCTGAATTTAACGTTTCTACTCTCTTCTCATTCAGCTCGATTCTTTGTACAGTCTGCACGGTAGGTCGAACGGCACTCCTATCTAGCAGATTCTTCTTCAAGGAGGCCAAACGACACCCCTTTCCAAAGATTTCTCACCTCTGAAAAAGACTCTGCAACTTCTGCTTTTGCTGGCCGCTGCAAATTTGCAACTGCCTGCACATTCTCTTTGACTCCCTTAAAGGGCGTTCCTTCATAGTTCAACAGATTCACGCCTTCTCGTAATGCAACAGTTCACACTTGCTTGTACAACTTACAGGCGCTCTGCGCTCTTCAGTGCGATTTCTACGCTAAAGATCTCGAGTGGGGAGCTCGCAGGCGACGCTGTACGCTGTTTCAGCCGAGTACACAATTACCCCAGCTAGGCGCCGAAGCCGAAATCGGGACGATGTGCTCGTACGTTCCGCTTTACATGTATGATCTTTTAATCACGTGCGCGAAGGGTACTTCGCCGGTCCGCAATGCTGGCACGCTCATGCGTTCACTATCGACCTATCGACCTATCGACCTATCGACCTATCGACCTATCGACCTATCGACGCCAGATGCGGCCACGGACAGTAGCGCGATGGTCAACGGTCAACAGTGGTGAAGGCAAGGAGGAGCCAAAAGACGTAGTGTGGCGGCGTGTAGCAAAAGCAACAAAAGCAACAAAAGCAACAAAAGCAACAAAAGCAACCAATGCAACAAAAGCAAAGGCTGTGCTGAGTGCGTGAGTGTGTGAGTGTGCGTCGATAGATAAAATCCGAGTGGCCGGAATCGAACCAGCGACCAATTGATTTCCGAGTATACTGAAACACAGTATAGAACACTACAGTCAATCGCTCTACCAACTGAGCTACACTCGGTCCTAAGTCAAACACACGCACAATCACAATCACAAACACAAACCACGCACCCACACCCACAACATAGCCTCCTACGCCAAACACGCCAACAACACAACCTCCTTACGCCTCCTCACTGCCACATACACGCATCGCTCTGCACTCGGCCGCTCTCACACTCTCAAACAGACCCCAGTTACTCATCGCTTTGCCAGCTCTCCTACACAACGCACAGCGATTCACTTGGCACGCGCGCAGTGCTCAGCCGCTTGGCAGACCCGTGCTGGCCTGCTGGTCTGTTGGCCTGCTGACTGTCGCCGAGTTCGAGGTTCGACACAACCGGAGAATGGGCACGACCATCCGGATTGACCCCCACGAGGACACCGAAGGTGATACAGCCGAGTACACAATTACCCCAGCTAGGCGCCGAAGCCGAAATCGGGACGATGTGCTCGTACGTTCCGCTTTACATGTATGATCTTTTAATCACGTGCGCGAAGGGTACTTCGCCGGTCCGCAATGCTGGCACGCTCATGCGTTCACTATCGACCTATCGACCTATCGACCTATCGACCTATCGACCTATCGACCTATCGACGCCAGATGCGGCCACGGACAGTAGCGCGATGGTCAACGGTCAACAGTGGTGAAGGCAAGGAGGAGCCAAAAGACGTAGTGTGGCGGCGTGTAGCAAAAGCAACAAAAGCAACAAAAGCAACAAAAGCAACAAAAGCAACAAAAGCAACAAAAGCAACAAAAGCAACAAAAGCAACAAAAGCAACAAAAGCAAAGGCTGTGCTGAGTGCGTGAGTGTGTGAGTGTGCGTCGATAGATAAAATCCGAGTGGCCGGAATCGAACCAGCGACCAATTGATTTTCGAGTATACTGAAACACAGTATAGAACACTACAGTCAATCGCTCTACCAACTGAGCTACACTCGGTCCTAAGTCAAACACACGCACAATCACAATCACAAACACAAACCACGCACCCACACCCACAACATAGCCTCCTACGCCAAACACGCCAACAACACAACCTCCTTACGCCTCCTCACTGCCACATACACGCATCGCTCTGCACTCGGCCGCTCTCACACTCTCAAACAGACCCCAGTTACTCATCGCTTTGCCAGCTCTCCTACACAACGCACAGCGATTCACTTGGCACGCGCGCAGTGCTCAGCCGCTTGGCAGACCCGTGCTGGCCTGCTGGTCTGTTGGCCTGCTGGTCTGTTGGCCTGCTGACTGTCGCCGAGTTCGAGGTTCGACACAACCGGAGAATGGGCACGACCATCTGGATTGACCCCCACGAGGACACCGAAGGTGATACAGCCGAGTACACAATTACCCCAGCTAGGCACCGAAGCCGAAATCGGGACGATGTGCTCGTACGTTCCGCTTTACATGTATGATCTTTTAATCACGTGCGCGAAGGGTACTTCGCCGGTCCGCAATGCTGGCACGCTCATGCGTTCACTATCGACCTATCGACCTATCGACCTATCGACCTATCGACCTATCGACCTATCGACGCCAGATGCGGCCACGGACAGTAGCGCGATGGTCAACGGTCAACAGTGGTGAAGGCAAGGAGGAGCCAAAAGACGTAGTGTGGCGGCGTGTAGCAAAAGCAACAAAAGCAACAAAAGCAACAAAAGCAACAAAAGCAACAAAAGCAACAAAAGCAACAAAAGCAAAGGCTGTGCTGAGTGCGTGAGTGTGTGAGTGTGCGTCGATAGATAAAATCCGAGTGGCCGGAATCGAACCAGCGACCAATTGATTTCCGAGTATACTGAAACACAGTATAGAACACTACAGTCAATCGCTCTACCAACTGAGCTACACTCGGTCCTAAGTCAAACACACGCACAATCACAATCACAAACACAAACCACGCACCCACACCCACAACATAGCCTCCTACGCCAAACACGCCAACAACACAACCTCCTTACGCCTCCTCACTGCCACATACACGCATCGCTCTGCACTCGGCCGCTCTCACACTCTCAAACAGACCCCAGTTACTCATCGCTTTGCCAGCTCTCCTACACAACGCACAGCGATTCACTTGGCACGCGCGCAGTGCTCAGCCGCTTGGCAGACCCGTGCTGGCCTGCTGGTCTGTTGGCCTACTGGCCTGCTGGTCTGTTGGCCTGCTGACTGTCGCCGAGTTCGAGGTTCGACACAACCGGAGAATGGGCACGACCATCTGGATTGACCCCCACGAGGACACCGAAGGTGATACAGCCGAGTACACAATTACCCCAGCTAGGCGCCGAAGCCGAAATCGGGACGATGTGCTCGTACGTTCCGCTTTACATGTATGATCTTTTAATCACGTGCGCGAAGGGTACTTCGCCGGTCCGCAATGCTGGCACGCTCATGCGTTCACTATCGACCTATCGACCTATCGACCTATCGACCTATCGACCTATCGACCTATCGACGCCAGATGCGGCCACGGACAGTAGCGCGATGGTCAACGGTCAACAGTGGTGAAGGCAAGGAGGAGCCAAAAGACGTAGTGTGGCGGCGTGTAGCAAAAGCAACAAAAGCAACAAAAGCAACAAAAGCAACAAAAGCAACAAAAGCAACAAAAGCAACAAAAGCAAAGGCTGTGCTGAGTGCGTGAGTGTGTGAGTGTGCGTCGATAGATAAAATCCGAGTGGCCGGAATCGAACCAGCGACCAATTGATTTCCGAGTATACTGAAACACAGTATAGAACACTACAGTCAATCGCTCTACCAACTGAGCTACACTCGGTCCTAAGTCAAACACACGCACAATCACAATCACAAACACAAACCACGCACCCACACCCACACCATAGCCTCCTACGCCAAACACGCCAAACGCGCCAACAACACAACCTCCTTACGCCTCCTCACTGCCACATACACGCATCGCTCTGCACTCGGCCGCTCTCACACTCTCAAACAGACCCCAGTTACTCATCGCTTTGCCAGCTCTCCTACACAACGCACAGCGATTCACTTGGCACGCGCGCAGTGCTCAGCCGCTTGGCAGACCCGTGCTGGCCTGCTGGTCTGTTGGCCTGCTGGTCTGTTGGCCTGCTGACTGTCGCCGAGTTCGAGGTTCGACACAACCGGAGAATGGGCACGACCATCCGGATTGACCCCCACGAGGACACCGAAGGTGATACAGCCGAGTACACAATTACCCCAGCTAGGCGCCGAAGCCAAAATCGGGACGATGTGCTCGTACGTTCCGCTTTACATGTATGATCTTTTAATCACGTGCGCGAAGGGTACTTCGCCGGTCCGCAATGCTGGCACGCTCATGCGTTCACTATCGACCTATCGACCTATCGACCTATCGACCTATCGACCTATCGACGCCAGATGCGGCCACGGACAGTAGCGCGATGGTCAACGGTCAACAGTGGTGAAGGCAAGGAGGAGCCAAAAGACGTAGTGTGGCGGCGTGTAGCAAAAGCAACAAAAGCAACAAAAGCAACAAAAGCAACAAAAGCAACAAAAGCAAAGGCTGTGCTGAGTGCGTGAGTGTGTGAGTGTGCGTCGATAGATAAAATCCGAGTGGCCGGAATCGAACCAGCGACCAATTGATTTCCGAGTATACTGAAACACAGTATAGAACACTACAGTCAATCGCTCTACCAACTGAGCTACACTCGGTCCTAAGTCAAACACAATCACAATCACAAACACAAACACAAACCACGCACCCACAACATAGCCTCCTACGCCAAACACGCCAAACACGCCAAACGCGCCAACAACACAACCTCCTTACGCCTCCTCACTGCCACATACACGCATCGCTCTGCACTCGGCCGCTCTCACACTCTCAAACAGACCCCAGTTACTCATCGCTTTGCCAGCTCTCCTACACAACGCACAGCGATTCACTTGGCACGCGCGCAGTGCTCAGCCGCTTGGCAGACCCGTGCTGGCCTGCTGGTCTGTTGGCCTGCTGGTCTGTTGGCCTGCTGGTCTGTTGGCCTGCTGACTGTCGCCGAGTTCGAGGTTCGACACAACCGGAGAATGGGCACGACCATCTGGATTGACCCCCACGAGGACACCGAAGGTGATACAGCCGAGTACACAATTACCCCAGCTAGGCGCCGAAGCCAAAATCGGGACGATGTGCTCGTACGTTCCGCTTTACATGTATGATCTTTTAATCACGTGCGCGAAGGGTACTTCGCCGGTCCGCAATGCTGGCACGCTCATGCGTTCACTATCGACCTATCGACCTATCGACCTATCGACCTATCGACCTATCGACGCCAGATGCGGCCACGGACAGTAGCGCGATGGTCAACGGTCAACAGTGGTGAAGGCAAGGAGGAGCCAAAAGACGTAGTGTGGCGGCGTGTAGCAAAAGCAACAAAAGCAACAAAAGCAACAAAAGCAACAAAAGCAACAAAAGCAACAAAAGCAAAGGCTGTGCTGAGTGCGTGAGTGTGTGAGTGTGCGTCGATAGATAAAATCCGAGTGGCCGGAATCGAACCAGCGACCAATTGATTTCCGAGTATACTGAAACACAGTATAGAACACTACAGTCAATCGCTCTACCAACTGAGCTACACTCGGTCCTAAGTCAAACACACGCACAATCACAATCACAAACACAAACCACGCACCCACACCCACAACATAGCCTCCTACGCCAAACACGCCAACAACACAACCTCCTTACGCCTCCTCACTGCCACATACACGCATCGCTCTGCACTCGGCCGCTCTCACACTCTCAAACAGACCCCAGTTACTCATCGCTTTGCCAGCTCTCCTACACAACGCACAGCGATTCACTTGGCACGCGCGCAGTGCTCAGCCGCTTGGCAGACCCGTGCTGGCCTGCTGGTCTGTTGGCCTACTGGCCTGCTGGTCTGTTGGCCTGCTGACTGTCGCCGAGTTCGAGGTTCGACACAACCGGAGAATGGGCACGACCATCCGGATTGACCCCCACGAGGACACCGAAGGTGATACAGCCGAGTACACAATTACCCCAGCTAGGCGCCGAAGCCAAAATCGGGACGATGTGCTCGTACGTTCCGCTTTACATGTATGATCTTTTAATCACGTGCGCGAAGGGTACTTCGCCGGTCCGCAATGCTGGCACGCTCATGCGTTCACTATCGACCTATCGACCTATCGACCTATCGACCTATCGACCTATCGACGCCAGATGCGGCCACGGACAGTAGCGCGATGGTCAACGGTCAACAGTGGTGAAGGCAAGGAGGAGCCAAAAGACGTAGTGTGGCGGCGTGTAGCAAAAGCAACAAAAGCAACAAAAGCAACAAAAGCAACAAAAGCAACCAATGCAACAAAAGCAAAGGCTGTGCTGAGTGCGTGAGTGTGTGAGTGTGCGTCGATAGATAAAATCCGAGTGGCCGGAATCGAACCAGCGACCAATTGATTTCCGAGTATACTGAAACACAGTATAGAACACTACAGTCAATCGCTCTACCAACTGAGCTACACTCGGTCCTAAGTCAAACACACGCACAATCACAATCACAAACACAAACCACGCACCCACACCCACAACATAGCCTCCTACGCCAAACACGCCAAACGCGCCAACAACACAACCTCCTTACGCCTCCTCACTGCCACATACACGCATCGCTCTGCACTCGGCCGCTCTCACACTCTCAAACAGACCCCAGTTACTCATCGCTTTGCCAGCTCTCCTACACAACGCACAGCGATTCACTTGGCACGCGCGCAGTGCTCAGCCGCTTGGCAGACCCGTGCTGGCCTGCTGGTCTGTTGGCCTGCTGGTCTGTTGGCCTGCTGACTGTCGCCGAGTTCGAGGTTCGACACAACCGGAGAATGGGCACGACCATCCGGATTGACCCCCACGAGGACACCGAAGGTGATACAGCCGAGTACACAATTACCCCAGCTAGGCGCCGAAGCCGAAATCGGGACGATGTGCTCGTACGTTCCGCTTTACATGTATGATCTTTTAATCACGTGCGCGAAGGGTACTTCGCCGGTCCGCAATGCTGGCACGCTCATGCGTTCACTATCGACCTATCGACCTATCGACCTATCGACCTATCGACCTATCGACGCCAGATGCGGCCACGGACAGTAGCGCGATGGTCAACGGTCAACAGTGGTGAAGGCAAGGAGGAGCCAAAAGACGTAGTGTGGCGGCGTGTAGCAAAAGCAACAAAAGCAACAAAAGCAACAAAAGCAACCAATGCAACAAAAGCAAAGGCTGTGCTGAGTGCGTGAGTGTGTGAGTGTGCGTCGATAGATAAAATCCGAGTGGCCGGAATCGAACCAGCGACCAATTGATTTCCGAGTATACTGAAACACAGTATAGAACACTACAGTCAATCGCTCTACCAACTGAGCTACACTCGGTCCTAAGTCAAACACAATCACAATCACAAACACAAACACAAACCACGCACCCACAACATAGCCTCCTACGCCAAACACGCCAAACACGCCAAACGCGCCAACAACACAACCTCCTTACGCCTCCTCACTGCCACATACACGCATCGCTCTGCACTCGGCCGCTCTCACACTCTCAAACAGACCCCAGTTACTCATCGCTTTGCCAGCTCTCCTACACAACGCACAGCGATTCACTTGGCACGCGCGCAGTGCTCAGCCGCTTGGCAGACCCGTGCTGGCCTGCTGGTCTGTTGGCCTGCTGGTCTGTTGGCCTGCTGACTGTCGCCGAGTTCGAGGTTCGACACAACCGGAGAATGGGCACGACCATCCGGATTGACCCCCACGAGGACACCGAAGGTGATACAGCCGAGTACACAATTACCCCAGCTAGGCGCCGAAGCCGAAATCGGGACGATGTGCTCGTACGTTCCGCTTTACATGTATGATCTTTTAATCACGTGCGCGAAGGGTACTTCGCCGGTCCGCAATGCTGGCACGCTCATGCGTTCACTATCGACCTATCGACCTATCGACCTATCGACCTATCGACCTATCGACGCCAGATGCGGCCACGGACAGTAGCGCGATGGTCAACGGTCAACAGTGGTGAAGGCAAGGAGGAGCCAAAAGACGTAGTGTGGCGGCGTGTAGCAAAAGCAACAAAAGCAACAAAAGCAACAAAAGCAACCAATGCAACAAAAGCAAAGGCTGTGCTGAGTGCGTGAGTGTGTGAGTGTGCGTCGATAGATAAAATCCGAGTGGCCGGAATCGAACCAGCGACCAATTGATTTCCGAGTATACTGAAACACAGTATAGAACACTACAGTCAATCGCTCTACCAACTGAGCTACACTCGGTCCTAAGTCAAACACAATCACAATCACAAACACAAACACAAACCACGCACCCACAACATAGCCTCCTACGCCAAACACGCCAAACACGCCAAACGCGCCAACAACACAACCTCCTTACGCCTCCTCACTGCCACATACACGCATCGCTCTGCACTCGGCCGCTCTCACACTCTCAAACAGACCCCAGTTACTCATCGCTTTGCCAGCTCTCCTACACAACGCACAGCGATTCACTTGGCACGCGCGCAGTGCTCAGCCGCTTGGCAGACCCGTGCTGGCCTGCTGGTCTGTTGGCCTGCTGGTCTGTTGGCCTGCTGACTGTCGCCGAGTTCGAGGTTCGACACAACCGGAGAATGGGCACGACCATCCGGATTGACCCCCACGAGGACACCGAAGGTGATACAGCCGAGTACACAATTACCCCAGCTAGGCGCCGAAGCCGAAATCGGGACGATGTGCTCGTACGTTCCGCTTTACATGTATGATCTTTTAATCACGTGCGCGAAGGGTACTTCGCCGGTCCGCAATGCTGGCACGCTCATGCGTTCACTATCGACCTATCGACCTATCGACCTATCGACCTATCGACCTATCGACCTATCGACCTATCGACGCCAGATGCGGCCACGGACAGTAGCGCGATGGTCAACGGTCAACAGTGGTGAAGGCAAGGAGGAGCCAAAAGACGTAGTGTGGCGGCGTGTAGCAAAAGCAACAAAAGCAACAAAAGCAACAAAAGCAACCAATGCAACAAAAGCAAAGGCTGTGCTGAGTGCGTGAGTGTGTGAGTGTGCGTCGATAGATAAAATCCGAGTGGCCGGAATCGAACCAGCGACCAATTGATTTCCGAGTATACTGAAACACAGTATAGAACACTACAGTCAATCGCTCTACCAACTGAGCTACACTCGGTCCTAAGTCAAACACACGCACAATCACAATCACAAACACAAACCACGCACCCACACCCACAACATAGCCTCCTACGCCAAACACGCCAACAACACAACCTCCTTACGCCTCCTCACTGCCACATACACGCATCGCTCTGCACTCGGCCGCTCTCACACTCTCAAACAGACCCCAGTTACTCATCGCTTTGCCAGCTCTCCTACACAACGCACAGCGATTCACTTGGCACGCGCGCAGTGCTCAGCCGCTTGGCAGACCCGTGCTGGCCTGCTGGTCTGTTGGCCTGCTGGTCTGTTGGCCTGCTGACTGTCGCCGAGTTCGAGGTTCGACACAACCGGAGAATGGGCACGACCATCCGGATTGACCCCCACGAGGACACCGAAGGTGATACAGCCGAGTACACAATTACCCCAGCTAGGCGCCGAAGCCGAAATCGGGACGATGTGCTCGTACGTTCCGCTTTACATGTATGATCTTTTAATCACGTGCGCGAAGGGTACTTCGCCGGTCCGCAATGCTGGCACGCTCATGCGTTCACTATCGACCTATCGACCTATCGACCTATCGACCTATCGACCTATCGACGCCAGATGCGGCCACGGACAGTAGCGCGATGGTCAACGGTCAACAGTGGTGAAGGCAAGGAGGAGCCAAAAGACGTAGTGTGGCGGCGTGTAGCAAAAGCAACAAAAGCAACAAAAGCAACCAATGCAACAAAAGCAAAGGCTGTGCTGAGTGCGTGAGTGTGTGAGTGTGCGTCGATAGATAAAATCCGAGTGGCCGGAATCGAACCAGCGACCAATTGATTTCCGAGTATACTGAAACACAGTATAGAACACTACAGTCAATCGCTCTACCAACTGAGCTACACTCGGTCCTAAGTCAAACACACGCACAATCACAATCACAAACACAAACCACGCACCCACACCCACAACATAGCCTCCTACGCCAAACACGCCAACAACACAACCTCCTTACGCCTCCTCACTGCCACATACACGCATCGCTCTGCACTCGGCCGCTCTCACACTCTCAAACAGACCCCAGTTACTCATCGCTTTGCCAGCTCTCCTACACAACGCACAGCGATTCACTTGGCACGCGCGCAGTGCTCAGCCGCTTGGCAGACCCGTGCTGGCCTGCTGGTCTGTTGGCCTACTGGCCTGCTGGTCTGTTGGCCTGCTGACTGTCGCCGAGTTCGAGGTTCGACACAACCGGAGAATGGGCACGACCATCCGGATTGACCCCCACGAGGACACCGAAGGTGATACAGCCGAGTACACAATTACCCCAGCTAGGCGCCGAAGCCGAAATCGGGACGATGTGCTCGTACGTTCCGCTTTACATGTATGATCTTTTAATCACGTGCGCGAAGGGTACTTCGCCGGTCCGCAATGCTGGCACGCTCATGCGTTCACTATCGACCTATCGACCTATCGACCTATCGACCTATCGACCTATCGACGCCAGATGCGGCCACGGACAGTAGCGCGATGGTCAACGGTCAACAGTGGTGAAGGCAAGGAGGAGCCAAAAGACGTAGTGTGGCGGCGTGTAGCAAAAGCAACAAAAGCAACAAAAGCAACCAATGCAACAAAAGCAAAGGCTGTGCTGAGTGCGTGAGTGTGTGAGTGTGCGTCGATAGATAAAATCCGAGTGGCCGGAATCGAACCAGCGACCAATTGATTTCCGAGTATACTGAAACACAGTATAGAACACTACAGTCAATCGCTCTACCAACTGAGCTACACTCGGTCCTAAGTCAAACACACGCACAATCACAATCACAAACACAAACCACGCACCCACACCCACAACATAGCCTCCTACGCCAAACACGCCAACAACACAACCTCCTTACGCCTCCTCACTGCCACATACACGCATCGCTCTGCACTCGGCCGCTCTCACACTCTCAAACAGACCCCAGTTACTCATCGCTTTGCCAGCTCTCCTACACAACGCACAGCGATTCACTTGGCACGCGCGCAGTGCTCAGCCGCTTGGCAGACCCGTGCTGGCCTGCTGGTCTGTTGGCCTACTGGCCTGCTGGTCTGTTGGCCTGCTGACTGTCGCCGAGTTCGAGGTTCGACACAACCGGAGAATGGGCACGACCATCCGGATTGACCCCCACGAGGACACCGAAGGTGATACAGCCGAGTACACAATTACCCCAGCTAGGCGCCGAAGCCGAAATCGGGACGATGTGCTCGTACGTTCCGCTTTACATGTATGATCTTTTAATCACGTGCGCGAAGGGTACTTCGCCGGTCCGCAATGCTGGCACGCTCATGCGTTCACTATCGACCTATCGACCTATCGACCTATCGACCTATCGACCTATCGACGCCAGATGCGGCCACGGACAGTAGCGCGATGGTCAACGGTCAACAGTGGTGAAGGCAAGGAGGAGCCAAAAGACGTAGTGTGGCGGCGTGTAGCAAAAGCAACAAAAGCAACAAAAGCAACCAATGCAACAAAAGCAAAGGCTGTGCTGAGTGCGTGAGTGTGTGAGTGTGCGTCGATAGATAAAATCCGAGTGGCCGGAATCGAACCAGCGACCAATTGATTTCCGAGTATACTGAAACACAGTATAGAACACTACAGTCAATCGCTCTACCAACTGAGCTACACTCGGTCCTAAGTCAAACACAATCACAATCACAAACACAAACACAAACCACGCACCCACAACATAGCCTCCTACGCCAAACACGCCAAACACGCCAAACGCGCCAACAACACAACCTCCTTACGCCTCCTCACTGCCACATACACGCATCGCTCTGCACTCGGCCGCTCTCACACTCTCAAACAGACCCCAGTTACTCATCGCTTTGCCAGCTCTCCTACACAACGCACAGCGATTCACTTGGCACGCGCGCAGTGCTCAGCCGCTTGGCAGACCCGTGCTGGCCTGCTGGTCTGTTGGCCTGCTGGTCTGTTGGCCTGCTGACTGTCGCCGAGTTCGAGGTTCGACACAACCGGAGAATGGGCACGACCATCCGGATTGACCCCCACGAGGACACCGAAGGTGATACAGCCGAGTACACAATTACCCCAGCTAGGCGCCGAAGCCGAAATCGGGACGATGTGCTCGTACGTTCCGCTTTACATGTATGATCTTTTAATCACGTGCGCGAAGGGTACTTCGCCGGTCCGCAATGCTGGCACGCTCATGCGTTCACTATCGACCTATCGACCTATCGACCTATCGACCTATCGACCTATCGACGCCAGATGCGGCCACGGACAGTAGCGCGATGGTCAACGGTCAACAGTGGTGAAGGCAAGGAGGAGCCAAAAGACGTAGTGTGGCGGCGTGTAGCAAAAGCAACAAAAGCAACAAAAGCAACAAAAGCAACCAATGCAACAAAAGCAAAGGCTGTGCTGAGTGCGTGAGTGTGTGAGTGTGCGTCGATAGATAAAATCCGAGTGGCCGGAATCGAACCAGCGACCAATTGATTTCCGAGTATACTGAAACACAGTATAGAACACTACAGTCAATCGCTCTACCAACTGAGCTACACTCGGTCCTAAGTCAAACACACGCACAATCACAATCACAAACACAAACCACGCACCCACACCCACAACATAGCCTCCTACGCCAAACACGCCAACAACACAACCTCCTTACGCCTCCTCACTGCCACATACACGCATCGCTCTGCACTCGGCCGCTCTCACACTCTCAAACAGACCCCAGTTACTCATCGCTTTGCCAGCTCTCCTACACAACGCACAGCGATTCACTTGGCACGCGCGCAGTGCTCAGCCGCTTGGCAGACCCGTGCTGGCCTGCTGGTCTGTTGGTCTGCTGGTCTGTTGGCCTGCTGACTGTCGCCGAGTTCGAGGTTCGACACAACTGGAGAATGGGCACGACCATCCGGATTGACCCCCACGAGGACACCGAAGGTGATACAGCCGAGTACACAATTACCCCAGCTAGGCGCCGAAGCCGAAATCGGGACGATGTGCTCGTACGTTCCGCTTTACATGTATGATCTTTTAATCACGTGCGCGAAGGGTACTTCGCCGGTCCGCAATGCTGGCACGCTCATGCGTTCACTATCGACCTATCGACCTATCGACCTATCGACCTATCGACGCCAGATGCGGCCACGGACAGTAGCGCGATGGTCAACGGTCAACAGTGGTGAAGGCAAGGAGGAGCCAAAAGACGTAGTGTGGCGGCGTGTAGCAAAAGCAACAAAAGCAACAAAAGCAACCAATGCAACAAAAGCAAAGGCTGTGCTGAGTGCGTGAGTGTGTGAGTGTGCGTCGATAGATAAAATCCGAGTGGCCGGAATCGAACCAGCGACCAATTGATTTCCGAGTATACTGAAACACAGTATAGAACACTACAGTCAATCGCTCTACCAACTGAGCTACACTCGGTCCTAAGTCAAACACACGCACAATCACAATCACAAACACAAACCACGCACCCACACCCACAACATAGCCTCCTACGCCAAACACGCCAACAACACAACCTCCTTACGCCTCCTCACTGCCACATACACGCATCGCTCTGCACTCGGCCGCTCTCACACTCTCAAACAGACCCCAGTTACTCATCGCTTTGCCAGCTCTCCTACACAACGCACAGCGATTCACTTGGCACGCGCGCAGTGCTCAGCCGCTTGGCAGACCCGTGCTGGCCTGCTGGTCTGTTGGCCTACTGGCCTGCTGGTCTGTTGGCCTGCTGACTGTCGCCGAGTTCGAGGTTCGACACAACCGGAGAATGGGCACGACCATCCGGATTGACCCCCACGAGGACACCGAAGGTGATACAGCCGAGTACACAATTACCCCAGCTAGGCGCCGAAGCCGAAATCGGGACGATGTGCTCGTACGTTCCGCTTTACATGTATGATCTTTTAATCACGTGCGCGAAGGGTACTTCGCCGGTCCGCAATGCTGGCACGCTCATGCGTTCACTATCGACCTATCGACCTATCGACCTATCGACCTATCGACGCCAGATGCGGCCACGGACAGTAGCGCGATGGTCAACGGTCAACAGTGGTGAAGGCAAGGAGGAGCCAAAAGACGTAGTGTGGCGGCGTGTAGCAAAAGCAACAAAAGCAACAAAAGCAACAAAAGCAACCAATGCAACAAAAGCAAAGGCTGTGCTGAGTGCGTGAGTGTGTGAGTGTGCGTCGATAGATAAAATCCGAGTGGCCGGAATCGAACCAGCGACCAATTGATTTCCGAGTATACTGAAACACAGTATAGAACACTACAGTCAATCGCTCTACCAACTGAGCTACACTCGGTCCTAAGTCAAACACACGCACAATCACAATCACAAACACAAACCACGCACCCACACCCACAACATAGCCTCCTACGCCAAACACGCCAACAACACAACCTCCTTACGCCTCCTCACTGCCACATACACGCATCGCTCTGCACTCGGCCGCTCTCACACTCTCAAACAGACCCCAGTTACTCATCGCTTTGCCAGCTCTCCTACACAACGCACAGCGATTCACTTGGCACGCGCGCAGTGCTCAGCCGCTTGGCAGACCCGTGCTGGCCTGCTGGTCTGTTGGCCTGCTGGTCTGTTGGCCTGCTGACTGTCGCCGAGTTCGAGGTTCGACACAACCGGAGAATGGGCACGACCATCCGGATTGACCCCCACGAGGACACCGAAGGTGATACAGCCGAGTACACAATTACCCCAGCTAGGCGCCGAAGCCGAAATCGGGACGATGTGCTCGTACGTTCCGCTTTACATGTATGATCTTTTAATCACGTGCGCGAAGGGTACTTCGCCGGTCCGCAATGCTGGCACGCTCATGCGTTCACTATCGACCTATCGACCTATCGACCTATCGACCTATCGACGCCAGATGCGGCCACGGACAGTAGCGCGATGGTCAACGGTCAACAGTGGTGAAGGCAAGGAGGAGCCAAAAGACGTAGTGTGGCGGCGTGTAGCAAAAGCAACAAAAGCAACAAAAGCAACAAAAGCAACAAAAGCAACCAATGCAACAAAAGCAAAGGCTGTGCTGAGTGCGTGAGTGCGTGAGTGCGTCGATAGATAAAATCCGAGTGGCCGGAATCGAACCAGCGACCAATTGATTTCCGAGTATACTGAAACACAGTATAGAACACTACAGTCAATCGCTCTACCAACTGAGCTACACTCGGTCCTAAGTCAAACACACGCACAATCACAATCACAAACCACGCACCCACACCCACAACATAGCCTCCTACGCCAAACACGCCAAACGCGCGAACAACACAACCTCCTTACGCCTCCTCACTGCCACATACACGCATCGCTCTGCACTCGGCCGCTCTCACACTCTCAAACAGACCCCAGTTACTCATCGCTTTGCCAGCTCTCCTACACAACGCACAGCGATTCACTTGGCACGCGCGCAGTGCTCAGCCGCTTGGCAGACCCGTGCTGGCCTGCTGGTCTGTTGGCCTGCTGGTCTGTTGGCCTGCTGACTGTCGCCGAGTTCGAGGTTCGACACAACCGGAGAATGGGCACGACCATCCGGATTGACCCCCACGAGGACACCGAAGGTGATACAGCCGAGTACACAATTACCCCAGCTAGGCGCCGAAGCCGAAATCGGGACGATGTGCTCGTACGTTCCGCTTTACATGTATGATCTTTTAATCACGTGCGCGAAGGGTACTTCGCCGGTCCGCAATGTTGGCACGCTCATGCGTTCACTATCGACCTATCGACCTATCGACCTATCGACCTATCGACCTATCGACCTATCGACCTATCGACGCCAGATGCGGCCACGGACAGTAGCGCGATGGTCAACGGTCAACAGTGGTGAAGGCAAGGAGGAGCCAAAAGACGTAGTGTGGCGGCGTGTAGCAAAAGTAACAAAAGCAACAAAAGCAACAAAAGCAACAAAAGCAACAAAAGCAAAGGCTGTGCTGAGTGCGTGAGTGTGTGAGTGTGCGTCGATAGATAAAATCCGAGTGGCCGGAATCGAACCAGCGACCAATTGATTTCCGAGTATACTGAAACACAGTATAGAACACTACAGTCAATCGCTCTACCAACTGAGCTACACTCGGTCCTAAGTCAAACACACGCACAATCACAATCACAAACACAAACCACGCACCCACAACATAGCCTCCTACGCCAAACACGCCAAACGCGCGAACAACACAACCTCCTTACGCCTCCTCACTGCCACATACACGCATCGCTCTGCACTCGGCCGCTCTCACACTCTCAAACAGACCCCAGTTACTCATCGCTTTGCCAGCTCTCCTACACAACGCACAGCGATTCACTTGGCACGCGCGCAGTGCTCAGCCGCTTGGCAGACCCGTGCTGGCCTGCTGGTCTGTTGGCCTGCTGGTCTGTTGGCCTGCTGACTGTCGCCGAGTTCGAGGTTCGACACAACCGGAGAATGGGCACGACCATCCGGATTGACCCCCACGAGGACACCGAAGGTGATACAGCCGAGTACACAATTACCCCAGCTAGGCGCCGAAGCCGAAATCGGGACGATGTGCTCGTACGTTCCGCTTTACATGTATGATCTTTTAATCACGTGCGCGAAGGGTACTTCGCCGGTCCGCAATGCTGGCACGCTCATGCGTTCACTATCGACCTATCGACCTATCGACCTATCGACCTATCGACCTATCGACCTATCGACCTATCGACGCCAGATGCGGCCACGGACAGTAGCGCGATGGTCAACGGTCAACAGTGGTGAAGGCAAGGAGGAGCCAAAAGACGTAGTGTGGCGGCGTGTAGCAAAAGCAACAAAAGCAACAAAAGCAAAGGCTGTGCTGAGTGCGTGAGTGTGTGAGTGTGCGTCGATAGATAAAATCCGAGTGGCCGGAATCGAACCAGCGACCAATTGATTTCCGAGTATACTGAAACACAGTATAGAACACTACAGTCAATCGCTCTACCAACTGAGCTACACTCGGTCCTAAGTCAAACACACGCACAATCACAATCACAAACACAAACCACGCACCCACACCCACAACATAGCCTCCTACGCCAAACACGCCAACAACACAACCTCCTTACGCCTCCTCACTGCCACATACACGCATCGCTCTGCACTCGGCCGCTCTCACACTCTCAAACAGACCCCAGTTACTCATCGCTTTGCCAGCTCTCCTACACAACGCACAGCGATTCACTTGGCACGCGCGCAGTGCTCAGCCGCTTGGCAGACCCGTGCTGGCCTGCTGGTCTGTTGGCCTGCTGGTCTGTTGGCCTGCTGACTGTCGCCGAGTTCGAGGTTCGACACAACCGGAGAATGGGCACGACCATCCGGATTGACCCCCACGAGGACACCGAAGGTGATACAGCCGAGTACACAATTACCCCAGCTAGGCGCCGAAGCCGAAATCGGGACGATGTGCTCGTACGTTCCGCTTTACATGTATGATCTTTTAATCACGTGCGCGAAGGGTACTTCGCCGGTCCGCAATGCTGGCACGCTCATGCGTTCACTATCGACCTATCGACCTATCGACCTATCGACCTATCGACCTATCGACCTATCGACCTATCGACGCCAGATGCGGCCACGGACAGTAGCGCGATGGTCAACGGTCAACAGTGGTGAAGGCAAGGAGGAGCCAAAAGACGTAGTGTGGCGGCGTGTAGCAAAAGCAACAAAAGCAACAAAAGCAACAAAAACAACAAAAGCAAAGGCTGTGCTGAGTGCGTGAGTGTGTGAGTGTGCGTCGATAGATAAAATCCGAGTGGCCGGAATCGAACCAGCGACCAATTCATTTCCGAGTATACTGAAACACAGTATAGAACACTACAGTCAATCGCTCTACCAACTGAGCTACACTCGGTCCTAAGTCAAACACACGCACAATCACAATCACAAACACAAACCACGCACCCACACCCACAACATAGCCTCCTACGCCAAACACGCCAACAACACAACCTCCTTACGCCTCCTCACTGCCACATACACGCATCGCTCTGCACTCGGCCGCTCTCACACTCTCAAACAGACCCCAGTTACTCATCGCTTTGCCAGCTCTCCTACACAACGCACAGCGATTCACTTGGCACGCGCGCAGTGCTCAGCCGCTTGGCAGACCCGTGCTGGCCTACTGGCCTGCTGGTCTGTTGGCCTGCTGACTGTCGCCGAGTTCGAGGTTCGACACAACTGGAGAATGGGCACGACCATCTGGATTGACCCCCACGAGGACACCGAAGGTGATACAGCCGAGTACACAATTACCCCAGCTAGGCGCCGAAGCCGAAATCGGGACGATGTGCTCGTACGTTCCGCTTTACATGTATGATCTTTTAATCACGTGCGCGAAGGGTACTTCGCCGGTCCGCAATGTTGGCACGCTCATGCGTTCACTATCGACCTATCGACCTATCGACCTATCGACCTATCGACCTATCGACGCCAGATGCGGCCACGGACAGTAGCGCGATGGTCAACGGTCAACAGTGGTGAAGGCAAGGAGGAGCCAAAAGACGTAGTGTGGCGGCGTGTAGCAAAAGCAACAAAAGCAACAAAAGCAACAAAAGCAACAAAAGCAACCAATGCAACAAAAGCAAAGGCTGTGCTGAGTGCGTGAGTGTGTGAGTGTGCGTCGATAGATAAAATCCGAGTGGCCGGAATCGAACCAGCGACCAATTGATTTCCGAGTATACTGAAACACAGTATAGAACACTACAGTCAATCTACCAACTGAGCTACACTCGGTCCTAAGTCAAACACACGCACAATCACAAACACAAACCACGCACCCACACCCACAACATAGCCTCCTACGCCAAACACGCCAAACGCGCCAACAACACAACCTCCTTACGCCTCCTCACTGCCACATACACGCATCGCTCTGCACTCGGCCGCTCTCACACTCTCAAACAGACCCCAGTTACTCATCGCTTTGCCAGCTCTCCTACACAACGCACAGCGATTCACTTGGCACGCGCGCAGTGCTCAGCCGCTTGGCAGACCCGTGCTGGCCTGCTGGTCTGTTGGCCTGCTGGTCTGTTGGCCTGCTGGTCTGTTGGCCTGCTGACTGTCGCCGAGTTCGAGGTTCGACACAACCGGAGAATGGGCACGACCATCTGGATTGACCCCCACGAGGACACCGAAGGTGATACAGCCGAGTACACAATTACCCCAGCTAGGCGCCGAAGCCAAAATCGGGACGATGTGCTCGTACGTTCCGCTTTACATGTATGATCTTTTAATCACGTGCGCGAAGGGTACTTCGCCGGTCCGCAATGCTGGCACGCTCATGCGTTCACTATCGACCTATCGACCTATCGACCTATCGACCTATCGACCTATCGACGCCAGATGCGGCCACGGACAGTAGCGCGATGGTCAACGGTCAACAGTGGTGAAGGCAAGGAGGAGCCAAAAGACGTAGTGTGGCGGCGTGTAGCAAAAGCAACAAAAGCAACAAAAGCAACAAAAGCAACAAAAGCAACAAAAGCAACAAAAGCAAAGGCTGTGCTGAGTGCGTGAGTGTGTGAGTGTGCGTCGATAGATAAAATCCGAGTGGCCGGAATCGAACCAGCGACCAATTGATTTCCGAGTATACTGAAACACAGTATAGAACACTACAGTCAATCGCTCTACCAACTGAGCTACACTCGGTCCTAAGTCAAACACAATCACAATCACAAACACAAACACAAACCACGCACCCACAACATAGCCTCCTACGCCAAACACGCCAAACACGCCAAACGCGCCAACAACACAACCTCCTTACGCCTCCTCACTGCCACATACACGCATCGCTCTGCACTCGGCCGCTCTCACACTCTCAAACAGACCCCAGTTACTCATCGCTTTGCCAGCTCTCCTACACAACGCACAGCGATTCACTTGGCACGCGCGCAGTGCTCAGCCGCTTGGCAGACCCGTGCTGGCCTGCTGGTCTGTTGGCCTGCTGGTCTGTTGGCCTGCTGACTGTCGCCGAGTTCGAGGTTCGACACAACCGGAGAATGGGCACGACCATCCGGATTGACCCCCACGAGGACACCGAAGGTGATACAGCCGAGTACACAATTACCCCAGCTAGGCGCCGAAGCCGAAATCGGGACGATGTGCTCGTACGTTCCGCTTTACATGTATGATCTTTTAATCACGTGCGCGAAGGGTACTTCGCCGGTCCGCAATGCTGGCACGCTCATGCGTTCACTATCGACCTATCGACCTATCGACCTATCGACCTATCGACCTATCGACCTATCGACCTATCGACCTATCGACCTATCGACCTATCGACGCCAGATGCGGCCACGGACAGTAGCGCGATGGTCAACGGTCAACAGTGGTGAAGGCAAGGAGGAGCCAAAAGACGTAGTGTGGCGGCGTGTAGCAAAAGCAACAAAA